>CP142460.1:32565000-33165000 GCA_038049695.1 Cinnamomum chago
ATGAATGGACTTTATAGCCAAAAAGTTGCCAACGGCTAGTTCTCGGTCGACCGGTAAAGGGGTCTCGGTCGACCGGGAAGGCACAACGGTCAGATTTCTGACCGTTGGGGCTTCAGAACAGGATTCTGTCCATTTGCCCTGCAGTGTTCTCGGTCGACCGAGACCCAGGTCTCGGTCGACCGGCGACACTGCCGGGACACCCCCAAAAATTCCAACTTTGCATTTTGAAGATTTTCTTTGTGGAATTTTGTGGGTCACTAAACCAAGCTTAAAAACATGTTTTAAAACATTTAAAAACATGAAACACACAAAGCCTAAAAAGATACAAAGGTTTAAAACCAAAGGCTAGCTTGATTTGATAAAAACTCTTTTCAAGTGAACAAGCATACAAAAATGATTCTTTTTGTAATGAATGTATGCAAAGATCAAACCTAAATACCTAACATGATTTTCCAAAAATAAAGCACAAGGAATTAGGTTTTCAAAAGAGTTTTGGGTTCTAAAACCAATGCATCCAACTTTAAAACCAAAACATGCATAAAGCAAAGACTTTTCCAAATCTTAAAAGCTATGCATGTATAAGACTAGATTTCAAGGTTTTCTAAAACAATGCTAGTGTGTGAATCCAAATGATGCTAAAGTGCAAATGCATCCATCAAATTGCAAAAACAAAAGACCTAACAATCTCCCCCTTTGCAATTTGATGGCAACTTACTCATCATAGAAATTTCACACAAAGTCTTTAGCTCCCCCTTAGCTTGACAAGTCTTGAAATCTTGTTGGATGCTTCTTCTCTTAGCTTGGGCTCTTGGGCTCTTTTCTTCAATCTTCTTGATGCTTGGTGCTTGATCATTCTTCAAGCTTTCTTATCATCTTCCTCTCTATGGCCAAGCATCTTCTTTAGCTCCAAGCTTTCTTTCTTCTATTTGCTCTCCCCCTTTGACCATGCTTCTTTCTCCTCTTGAGAACTTGAAAGCTTTCTCCCCCTTTGATGGATAGGAGATCTTCGAGTACTTGAACTCTCGAACTCTCTCCCCCTTTGAAGAGTAGGAGATCTTTGAGTCACACTTGAACTCTCTCTCCCCCTTTGACATTAAATTGCAAAGGTACCTACACACATGAGACAAGAAGAATACCTTGAGTAGCACCTGTTAACAAATGAAATCGAAAATGAAATTCATAACAGGCTATCATGTATGTAAGTTAACTCTAAGGGCTCAAAGGCAATCCAAGGGTGAATTTGATCAAAACTAATTCTTCCTACGAAGGTTTACACTCCCCCTCAATCCATTCTCTTCTTTTGTCAAGCTTTTGACAAGATATAACTATTAGATTCAAGAAGTAGATGGTTTAACCAAGTGAGGGTTAACTTCAAGGAAAGGATTAGATTCATTTAACTATTAAGCACAATATGATCAAATTACCAAAAGAGAGCTAGGTCTAATGGGAGAAGCAATCATGGATATCAATTGAAACAAACATATCAATTGAGATTAAAGGATATGACTATTAACATAATCACTCTAAAATGGATTCAAGAATGTCACTTATTAGGAAAAATCCAAATTAGAGCTATCCATGATATGGGGTTTACTCAAACATAGCATCAATCAATATTACTAATGAAAATCATATGCTATGTAAGATTTTGAAAATCATTTCATTCAATCAATAAATATGACTTAGTAAAGTGCAAGAATGAGTGAAATGAAATTCAAACATGAAGCCAACCTCAACTATAACCAACCAATATTATTAACACATAAACATGGTGGTCATGAGATATACCTATAAGAGCAAATGAGGAGGCAATCATGAGCATTATGATGCTAATGGTGTGTGACATGGAATGATCATATTACTTATCAAGTTTAGTCCAATGCACACAAGGTCTATCACATACACAAGATAAGATATCAATTGGATAAGAAATCAATGGAAAGTTATACCAAATGAAACCAATTGACTATGATAACATTAATCAAAGCAAGGATGTGACAAACTACCATCAAGCATCATAAATGCATATTCATCACTTTTAATGATATTCCTAAAGAGCATAGTGATGAACAAGGCAAATTGCAATGCAAAAGGATAAAGCTTTGTAATGCATGCAATTTCCAAAGTGTCTAGATCATATGAATTCAACACTAAGATATCCATCAAACAAGTGATATAACTATGAAATACAAGGAGTGGATTTCAAAGAGGTTCATATGATCAAGAACACTATTATGAAGTTGAAACATATATAGAGATGACAACATTAAGAAGGTATACATGAATCAACATCATAACCATCCATTAAAAGAAATGACTAGAAGACATAGAGGATGGATTTGGGTTCTAGTATGGTTTCTACAAAAATTACAAGTTCACAACCATACATGGAACCAAAAGTCATTTGCATATAAAAAGAATAACTAAATAAGCAAAGATGCAAACAACATACATTTCCATTTCTAAAGATAATGAAACCAAAAGAAAAAGGAAATGAGAATAATGGAACATGCTTAGATGAATATAACTAATGAGATTAAAAAGCATTTCCATTCAAAACAATCTTCAAATCATTTTGAAAAACAAAATCCAACAATGAGCATAAAGGAATGATTTTGAAGATCAATTATCAACATTGTATTTGAAAAGATATAACTTCATTAAAACACATACAAGTTGATTTTTCAAAACAATGTTCTCCATATAAAAGTATAACTTATAAATCCATGGAAAACTTGAATTGATTCAAATCATTTGTTTAAATAATCTTACTATGACATAAACACAAATGATTCAACAATTGATCATGAAGAGTCTAGCTATGAAAGCTTTTGAAATCACAATCAATTGATCATGTAAAGAAATGCAATGCAAGACATATGTGTGCAAAAGACAAATCAAACATGATGAAATTATAATCAAATGATTTTGAAAACCATGACATGTAACTTAGAATGGTGCATGAAACCAAAATCAAATGATCATAAAGAAGCAATGCATTTTAAGAAATCTAACTAAAAGAAACAAAATGCAAATGCAATCATGACCAACAAAGTGATTTAACTAATAAAGAGTAGGTTGGTCAATGAGGTTCAAGACCCTAAGGTTTGTCTAGGTAAATAACTTTAGGAATCCACCTAAGGTCTTGGGAGGGTTGAACTTTGAGATCTATCTTGGAATTCTCACCAACTAAAGGAGATTTAACTTGATAAATTTTCAATTTGAACTTATCACCATGATATTTAGATTTTACTAAATTTGGCTTAAAATGGTGATTAGTCTTTTGATGTTGGTGAGTTTGTTTCTTTGGGGATTGTTTCTCTTTTCTTTTCTTCTTACTTTCTCCCTTTACTTGACTTTTGAATTTTAGATTTAACTTAGCAACTTTCTTCAAAAGTTCTTTCATGGGTTCATATAAGGGAGATAGATTGAGAAGCTTTTTGTTCTTAGATTCTTTCAAGCTTGGTTTAACTTGTTTAAGCCTTTTAGAATCTATCTTGGGAGACTCCATTTTAAAGGATTTAACTTGTTTAGTCTTTTTGGAGTTTTCCTTGATTTTTAGTGTCTTACCCTTCAAGTTTGATTTTCCATTTTTGAGTTCAAAGATGGGTTTAGACACATGGCTTCTTTTCCTTAGTTTGCACTCAAACCTAAAATGTCCTTCAATGCCACAAAAATTACATTTGGTTTTGGGCAAAGGAGAAAGAGTGCTAGAGAATGAGGACTCACCTTTCACAAAAGTGTTGGTGAATTTAGGGTCATATGTCATATTCCTATTAAAACCAAGACCCGTCCTATCTCCATGAGATTTACCCAATTTGAATAATTTTTCAAGTTTCTCTTCACTTTGGGTAAACTTGCACTCATACTTTTGTTTATTGTTTTCAAGTTGAGTGACTTTGGTTATAAGGATTGAATTTTCATTTTTAACTTTTGAAAGTTCATATTCAATTTCCTTATATTTGCTTAGCTCTTCATTGGCAAGTTTTAATTCATGTTTAAGTTCATCAATAACATTAGATCCAAGTTCTTTTGTTTTTAACTTACTTTTAATCAACTTGGATTCTAAGTTGTCAATGTCTACATCTTGTCTTTTAATTGTATCTCTTAGGTTTAAATTTTCATTTTTAAGCTCATCACAATTTATCTTAATCTCATTTAATTCATTTTGAGCATTAGATAAATTTTCCTTAGAGATATTCAATTTTGATTCAAGATTGTTAGAGTCTTTATCTTGCCTTTTTATTTGATCTCTTAGTTTTAGATTTTCCTTATTGACATTTTCATAACCCATCTTTAATTCTTTTAGTTCATCTTGAATGTTGGATAGGTTATTTAAAGAGATCATGAACTTAGAGTCTAGACATTTTATAATTTCTTCTTTCTCTCTAAGTTCATCTTTTGAAGAGGCTAGCTCTTTGTTTAGCTTATTAGATTCTTCTTTTAAACTTCTATTTCTTTTATCAAGCTTTGAAGATAATGTATATAATTCATTATAGGCTTGTTGAAGATCATCTTCATCATACTCATTTTCTTCCTCTTTTGAGTCAAATTGATATTCATTTAAGTGAGGGTTTGAATCTTCAATAGAAGGAAGAATGAGGGATCTAGAAGAATCTACAAAGTCTAGCATAGTGGAGTCCATTCTAATGATTTTCAAATAAACACAACTCTAGGGTTTTAACTCTAGGTTTTTACACCTAATCAAGAGTTCCAAACACTTGATCCTAAGGGATAGAGCACTTGGCTCTGATACCAATTGAGAGTCCACGAGGATCCTAACCCTAGAGGGGGGGTGAATAGGGTGAGCTACAACTAATGACTAATTTAAACCAATTTTAACTTCTTAAAGCAAACTAGTCACATGTGATGATAAACCATACAATATGCGGAAGCTAAACAAAACAATCACCACATAGCAATCACCACAACACAATGTTTATAGTGGTTCGGCCAACGTGCCTACATCCACTACCGGCTTGTGATCCAATCACCCCACCGGATTTCCACTATTTATGCTTTTTCAAAGGCTAAGCAATAACCTCTACAATGTTGCTTTTCAAAGGCTAAACAACAACCTTACAAGATGCTTTTCTTAGGCTAAGCAATAACCTTACAATATGCTTTTCTTAGGCTAAGCAATAACCTTATACAATGCTTTTCTTAGGCTAAGCAATAACCTTTACAAATAAAGCTTTCTCTAAGAAAGTGTCTTTACAAAAGATCACTCTAAGAGATACAAATTAAAGCTCAAATGATGTTGCCTCTTAAATAGGCTAATATGAAAGTTTAAAACAAACTCACACAAACACTCTATGCATGCAAAAGTATATGCTCATGATGTGTGTGTGTGATGACTCCAATCAAGTTTAAAATGAAGGCTCATTCATATGTATGCTCAAAGCAATTCAAAGTTTAAGACATATAAAAGATTTGAATGAAGTCTAATGCAAATCACATGTATGTTAAATAACTTGTTTATGATATGAAAATCAAGAATCACAAGTTGTAAGAAAAAAAACTAACTTAGAACATGTGATGCATGTGCAATGTTGTTTTCAAAAACAAATAGATTTTACTAATGTTTAAATGAATGAAAACAACAAGCAAGTTTCAACCAAGACAAAGAATCATGCATTAAAGGAAATCAAAGACTTTGGATAAGCATGATTAAGTAAGTTTTAAAAACAACTTGGATTGAAACCTAATGTGAAGAATCCAATCTTAATTAGACCAAAGATTAGAAGAAGAAAGGATTCTACACATCATAGTTATCATGTACAAAACCATTTACCAATAGCTTAAGCAAAACATGAAAACTATGATTAATAAAAGGTAGAGCTTACTTGGTTGTTTAACTCATTGATCCAAGCTTTAGCTCTCCTAATGACCTTCTAGCCTTTCCAACTTTATCCCCTTTCAATGGCTCCAAAATGCTCTCAAAGGTTCATGGTTCAAGCCTTGAAAAAGGTTGGAAATGAATGGACTTTATAGCCAAAAAGTTGCCAACGGCTAGTTCTCGGTCGACCGGTAAAGGGGTCTCGGTCGACCGGGAAGGCACAACGGTCAGATTTCTGACCGTTGGGGCTTCAGAACAGGATTCTGTCCATTTGCCCTGCAGTGTTCTCGGTCGACCGAGACCCAGGTCTCGGTCGACCGGCGACACTGCCGGGACACCCCCAAAAATTCCAACTTTGCATTTTGAAGATTTTCTTTGTGGAATTTTGTGGGTCACTAAACCAAGCTTAAAAACATGTTTTAAAACATTTAAAAACATGAAACACACAAAGCCTAAAAAGATACAAAGGTTTAAAACCAAAGGCTAGCTTGATTTGATAAAAACTCTTTTCAAGTGAACAAGCATACAAAAATGATTCTTTTTGTAATGAATGTATGCAAAGATCAAACCTAAATACCTAACATGATTTTCCAAAAATAAAGCACAAGGAATTAGGTTTTCAAAAGAGTTTTGGGTTCTAAAACCAATGCATCCAACTTTAAAACCAAAACATGCATAAAGCAAAGACTTTTCCAAATCTTAAAAGCTATGCATGTATAAGACTAGATTTCAAGGTTTTCTAAAACAATGCTAGTGTGTGAATCCAAATGATGCTAAAGTGCAAATGCATCCATCAAATTGCAAAAACAAAAGACCTAACAAAACCATCAAAAGATATTAACTCCTAAGCATGATTTATCAAACCTAAGCATAGATAGTAAAAAGAATGCTAAGAAATAAAATAAGCATGGAAGGTAGCACATTACAATGAAGAAAAATCAATTCTAGCATGTTAAGCACATAAACAAAGGGAATTAAGAGCATAAGCAAAATGAATAGTATTAACTTAGCTTCATCTAGAAGATCCAATCAAAGTGATTAGCCACCCATTGGAGAAGACAAAGCTTTCATTATAAATCTTCAAATTTTACGAAGCTTTCCTCACTTTCTCTCTACAATTGCTCTCAATTACATGAATAGCTTAAGTAAAGAGGAGGATGCTCTCCTTGCTTGTCTTTAATGCCTAGAACTCCATTCCTTATAAAGAGACATTTGCCTTACTCTTTTTGGTTTCTTTCCAATGTGGGACTTCACAAGAATGAAAATATGAACATATGGATGTGATTCCCATGTTAGAAAATAGTCCCCAGATTGATGTGCGATTTTGACCCCGAAACCTTCGAATTGGAAAAAATGTTGTGAAATAAGATTTGTTGATCCTAGAACAAGCTTTCCAATACTTTTGAGATCACCTCAATCGGACACCCGAGTAAAAAGATATGGTCAAAATATCAACCCATGTCTTTCATTTTTCTTCTTATTGGTGGCTTATCTTTGTCATTTCTTCATCCAATTGTCTTCCAAACTTATCCTTACTCTCTTAACTCTTGAATCTCAACTTTAATCTTCAAATTAATCTTGAATTAACACCTACAAAGAGAAATTAACATAATTGAGAGTATTTTTGAACATATTTTGTATGAAGGCCATTGGAACTCATATAAATGCATACAAATGACCATCTATAATGGAAAGATATGAGCAAAGCATGATGGGGAGGAAATTTATTATTTTTCTACTAAAAATAGTATTTTGAGTTCTTTTATCTTTGAAAACTCATAAAATAATGTTATGAAAATGTTTCTTTTGTGAACTCATCACACCCCCAAACCTACATTTTGCTAGTCCCAAGCAAAAGAAAACAAACTATATGCAGAAAAAAAATCCTAAATCACTTTCGCAGGAATCACGGTTGCACTTAGCTCGTGCCACAAGCCATTTAAACCCCTAAGTTTCCCTTAGTGGACGAGTTTTGTCTCGTGAGGGTTTTCAGCGAATAAAACCCATAAAATTCTTTTTATTTATATCCTCGGGTTTTTAGCAAGCTAATAAAATTGAGAGCAAGTTTAGAACACTATCCAACTGCTAAAAAATTTTCAGTGATGCTCAAGTCCCGGAGTGTATTTGAGTGAGTTTAGCCAACACTTGTGGGTTTTGGGTTATGAGAAAACACAACTTTGATCACCCTCTAAATCCATTCGTTTTGACTTCAGCCTCACAGTCATACTCTTAGAAATAAAATCGGGAAGATTTTTTGACTTCTCACTCTATATGTGAGTATTGGCAAGGCAAAAGGATTCACATGTCTTTTGAAAATGAGGAATTTTTGGAGAATTTATCTCATGGAAAGAACAACCATTTAACTGAGGGTGAAAATGCTCACTCAACTTCTCACTTGTTTAACACCCTAACTTTTCCTGAAATCCAATAGGTCTTTTATTGGTTGTAATGGGGTTAGGGGAAAGGGTTTGGTAAAATATGGAAAATGAGGTTTTAAGGTTTCTGAGAAGGTAAGATCTTGAGTTTTCTTTGAAGGAATTTTCTTCTATTCGACTTCACGTTTTCTTTTTCTTTTTTCTTTGTTTTGTTTTGTTTTCTCTTTTTTTTTTCAATTATGCTCTTTTTTTTTTCGAGAAGACTTTTTCCTTGGATAGATCATGTGAAGTATCAACATTGCACTCTTCCTTCTTTCTTTATCTTTTCCTTCCACTTCTCAAAAACAATCAGTTGAAGGCTTTTTATTTGGGTGGAGAGGCTTTAGGAATGTTTAAGGAAAAATGTATAAAGGATAATGGCTCAAAAGGGTTACTATGGAAATGTTTTTATGGGTAGGTTTTTAATGGCCATGAGGTTTTAATTTTAGATTGCCTATCATCACTTTACCAGGTCTAGAAAGGTGCTCACAGGCTACAAGTCAAGGTTAGTTCGCAATTTTGATGACACCCTCAATGGTTGGAAAGAAATAGGCACTAATAAGATAAAAAGAAATGTGCCGAAAACTACGAGTTTGAGTAGCTCTTCATTCTACTCGGGATTAGCGCAGAAGAGTCCTTACCCTGAAGGAATAGAAAAGCTCTTCACTCAATTGGTTTAGTCTCCACTAGTGATTTGTCAGAGTCACTCAGATGTGCCCACTCTTCACTTGGACTACACTCATGTGGCTAAATGTGCAAGAATTTTTCCAAGACTTGATTTTGTGACATTCTTTTTAGGATTTGGATAGTATGGTAAACTAAGATTTCGAAACTTATTAACAAGCTAAAATCCAGTGATTTTTTTTTTGAAAAAAAAAATAATTTTTTTTTAAATATTTACAGGCAAATGCATGTGTACAATGCAGTACCACACCCCTAAACCTAAATCAAACATTGTCCTCAATGATATGCAATGAAAAATGATAAATGGACAAGGGAAAAAAAATAGAAACCTTACCATGGGTTGATGCAAAAAATGAATATTGGGTTGCCTACCAACCAACACTAAGTTTCACTTTGTCAGCCCGACGTGACCCTGAAAATTACTTATGCAACATACATAGGGTTCTGAACAAGGGTTTCTTCGACATCCTTGTTCTTAAGCTCCAGAAAAGGTTTCAACCTCTGACCATTGACTTTGAAAACATCCCCATTCTTGAGGTTCTCAATCTCAACTGCCCCATGAAAATAGACAGTGCGCACAATGAAGGGTCCAGTCCAGCGGGATCTCAGTTTTCCTGAAAAAATATGCAGGCGAGAATTATATAGAAGAACTTTCATGCCCGGTTCAAAGGATTTCCTCAAGATAGATTGATCGTGGTTTCTCTTCATCCGATCCTTATAAATCTTGGCATTATCATAGGCGTCATTTCTAAGTTCCTTCAGCTCATTGAGATGCAACTTGTGTAGGTCACCGGCTTTAGTTAAATCAAAATTGAACATTTTGATTGCCCAGTAAGCATTATGCTCCAATTCTACCGGCAGGTGACATGCTTTCCCAAAGACCAATCGATATGGAGACATACCGATCGGGGTCTTATAGGTAGTCCGATAAGCCCATAAAGCGTCTGTCAATCTTAAAAACCAATCTTTCTGGGTAGGATTGACTGTCTTTTCCAAAATTTGCTTTATTTACCTAGTAGACACTTCTACCTGTCCGCTAGTTTGTGGGTGATACGGAGTAGCAACCTTATGAGTGATAGAATATTTTTTTCATCAAATTCTCGAAGGTGCTATTACAAAAAAGACTCCCACCATCACTGATAATTGCCCTGGGGGTACCAAATCTAGAAAAGATGTTTTCTTTAATAAATTTGATAACCACGTGACGATCATTCATTCTGGTTGGAATCGCCTCTATCATTTGGAGACATAATCTACAGCAAGCAAAACGTATAAGTTGCCGAAGGAACTCGGAAATGGACCAATGAAGTCTATGCCCCTAACATCAAAAATTTCCACAATAAGCATCGGATTTAAAGGCATCATGTTCCTCCGCGTAATTCTGCCTAATTTCTGACAACGTTCACAGTGCAAACAAAAGGTGTGACAATCCTTGAAAAGGGAGGGCCAGTAAAATCCGCATTGCAACACCTTTGATGCGGTCTTTCTAGAACTAAAATGCCCACCACAGGCGTGGTCATGGCAGAAGGATATCACACTTAAATAGTCCTCTTCTGAAATGCATCTCCTAATGTTCTGGTCTGGATAGTACTTGAACAGGTATGGGTCATCAAAGAAGAAATGCTTAACCTCAGACAAAAACTTGGGCCTATCCTGTTTGGACCAGTGATTGGGCATCTGTCCAGTGACTAGGTAGTTAACGACATCCGCAAACCAAGGGAAACGGGAGACACTCAGCAACTGTTCATCCGGGAAACTCTCACTCAACGAGATGACTTCATGCTCGAGGTCTGTAGGTAATCGGGAGAGATGGTCAGCTACAACATTTTCAGAACCTTTCTTGTCCCGAATCTCAAGGTCAAATTCTTGAAACAAGAGAATCCACCTAATCAGACGGGCTTTTGCATCTTTTTTCATCAACAAGTACCTAAGGGCTAAATGATCGGTGTAAACTATGACCTTAGACCCAATCAGGTAGGGTCTAAACTTCTCCAGGGCAAAGACGACTGCTAACAGCTCTTTCTCTGTGGTTGTGTAATTTAGTTGAGCACCATTCAAGGTCCTACTGGCATAATATATGACATGGGGCTATTTGTTCACTCTTTGTCCTAGCACAGCCCCAAAAGCATGGTCAAAAGCGTCACACATGAGTTCGAAGGGAATTGTCCAATCAGGTGGCTTTATTATCGGGGTAGAGGTCAACTCCTTTTTCAGTTGTTCAAATGCTTGTAGGCAAGGTTCATTGAAGACAAAAGGCACATCCTTAGATAACAGATTGTTCAAGGGTGCAGCTATCTTGCTAAAATTCTTAACGAACCCTCTATAAAAACCTGCATGGCCCAAGAAAGATTTGATATTCTTCACTGTTTTTTGTGGTGGCAGGTTGGAAATGAGTTCAATTTTGGCCTTGTCAACCTCAATGCCATTCTCAGAAATAACATGGCCCAAGACAATTCCTCTTTTCACCATGAAATGACACTTCTCCCAATTCAAAACAAGATTCTTCTCTTGACAGCTCACTAAAACAAGGTTCAGGTGATGTAAACATTCTTGGAAACTACTCCCATAGACCGAAAAATCGTCCATAAACACCTCTAAAAATCGCTCGACCATGTCTGAAAATATGCTTAGCATACACCTTTGAAATGTCGCAGGTGCATTGCACAGCCCAAAAGGCATGCGCCGGTAGGCAAATGTACTAAAAGGACATGTAAAAGTTGTCTTGTCCTGATCTTCGGGTGCTATGGGTATCTGATTATAGCCGGAGTATCCATCAAGGAAACAATAAAAGGCATGACCGGCTAGTCTCTCAAGCATCTGGTCCATAAATGGGAGGGAAAAATGGTCTTTACGGGTAGCCGAGTTCAACTTTCTATAGTCAATGCACACTCACCAGCCTGTCTGGGTCCTTGTGGGCACTAATTCATTCCCCTCATTCTTCACAACAGTTATCCCGGACTTTTTTGGCACAAAATGGACTGGGGCTCACCCATGAGCTATCCGAAATAGGATAAATGATACCTGAATCCAACAGTTTCAGAACCTCCACTCTTACGACATCCTTCATTGATGGATTAAGACGCCTCTGTGGTTCTCTTGAAGTTTTTGCATTTGCTTCCAAATGGATCTGATGTTGAACCACAGATGGGCTTATTCGTTTTATATCTGCAATTGTCCAGCCTATAGCCTTTTTGTGATCCTTCAAGATTTCAATCAATTCTTGTTCCTGGACTTCTTTCAGGTCTGAGGCTATAATGACGGGGAGTGTCTCAGCTGGGCCCAAAAACACATACTTGAGGGTGTCAGGTAGTGGTTTTAGGTCGAGCTTGGGTGGTTCTTCAATTGATGGAACAGGTGGGGCAGTCTATGGGGTCAAGATCTCTGGCTTGGGTTGCCATTGACTCCTCTCAAAAGCAAGGGTAGAATCCAGTAACGCATTTACTTCTTTAATGCTTTCCTCAACATCAATGTTACCTCCAAAATATGCAAGACATGCCTCTAGTGGGTCCTCACAAACTAATTGTGATCCTACACTCTCAATAAGCTCCTCTAGGTAACTCACCTCACAATAATCACTCTCATCTCTGGGCTGCTTGCCAACATTGAAAATGTTTATTTGGACTGTCATATTCTCAAACGATAGGTGCATCAGACCATTTCGACAATTAATCAGGGCATTGGAAGTGGCAAGGAATGGTCTCCCTAAAATTTCCGGGATCTTCACGATATTTTCGATTGGTGGTCGGGTATCAAGGACTACAAAGTCTACCGGGAAAACAAACTCACCTACCTTGATCAAAACATCCTCAACAACACCTTTGGGGTACCTAACTGAAGCATCAGCTAGTTGTAAGGTCACCTTTGTCGGTTTCAGCTCCCCCAAACCTAACTCCTCATATATCGAATACGGGAGCAGATTGACACTCGCACCTAAGTCTAGCAAAGCTTGTTCTATGTGATGATCCCCTATTTGACAAGAAATTGTAGGACACCCAGGGTTCTTGTATTTGATTGGGGTCGAAGTGATAATGATGAAACTGCATTGTTAGGCTAAAAAGGCCTTTTTGGGTACATTGGTTGCTCTCTTGAATGTGCATAAATCTTTAAGGACTTTGGCATAAGTCGGGATCTGTGGGATGGCTTCTAACAGTGGGATGTTAATTCTCACTTGCATACTTCAAGGATTTTATCCAGCTGGACATTATTTTTCATTTGACCTAGCCTCTGAGGATATGGGGCCTTGGGAACAAAGGTTTTAGGTGGGGGCTCTCTTGGTGAGGCAGCTCCTATTGGTTTCTCAGGTTCCTTAGAAGGCTTTGGGTCCTTCTTTGGTGGTCCCTGTGACACTTGGGGTACTTGAGGCTTTTGGTATCCCGTAGGTGGCATATGCTGGGTCATTGGATGAGAAGGGTTTCCTTGGTGTTGTCCGTTGGTCCATGGAAAATTAGAATTATCCTTTCAACCAAGATTGTATGTATTAGAATACGGATCATACCTCGGCCGCTCATATCTAGTATTCTGGTAAAGTGTACTCACCTCCTCCATACTCTCACTTTGACTTTGACCAAAGAATGCTCTAATTGGGATCCAGGATGGGTAAAAACTCCACAATTGGTGCAGGGTGGGGTAGTAGGGTCACTGACTGCTTTGCTCATCTTTAATGATTCCAGGGTCTTTGGGGGTGGTCTGCTGATAGGTTTGGTTCATTTCAAGGGCTTCTAATCTCCTTGTCAGCATGGCCAACTTGGCCTCAGCCTCGAATTTGGGTTCCACTCTATGCATGCCCCTTCTTTCTACAACAATGGGTCTTTTGGGATCCTCTCTGATAGGTTCCCATTGGAGAGTGTTCTCAGCGACCTCCTCAAGGTATGTCCAAGCTTGGTCAGCTGTCTTTTGAGTGAATACTCCGTTGCAGAAAGACTCCACCATGGTCTTGGTGGGATAGTCCAGTCCTTCATAAAGGATTTGGACTAACCGAATCTTTTCGAATCCGTGATGTGGGCATTGCAACAATGAGTCTTTGAACCTTTCCATGTACTCAGACATGGTTTCTCCCTCCAATTGGTGGAAGTTGTTCAGGGAATGTTTAATGAAGGCTGTTTTCTGTTTTGAATAAAACTTTTTATAAAAGGCCTCGACTAGTCCCTCCCATGTGTTTATGGAATTAGCCTGTAAGGCGTAAAGCCATGCTTTCGCCTTCTCCTTCAGCGAGAAAGGGAACAACCTAAGCTTAAGGGCCTCTTCAGACATATGGTTAATACTTCATGGTCCCACAAATTTCCTCAAACTCTCTCACATGCTGATATGGGTTCTCATTTTCCACCCCTCGGAAAATTGGTAACATCTGGATTAAGCCGGATTTCAGCTCAAATGAGGCATTTGTGGCGGGTATGACAATGCATGAGGGTTGGGTAGATCGGGTTGGGTACATGTACTCTCTAAGAGTCATGGGTTGGGTTTGTGGGTTTCCGTCAGCCATTTCCTCAATGGCAATGGGGTCCGCAAAATTCTCAACACGGATATTGAATAAATCAAAGCTCTCTAAACGACCCTGCACACGTAACCAATTGTGCATAAACTACCTCTCAACTTCGAAAGTGATGGTCCGCTAAAGTGATGATGAACGAGGATTAAAGCTTAAACACAAACAAGAAAAACAAAATGATTTTGAAAAACAAACTAAACTATGCTCAACTAAGGCTACCTAAGATTAAACTAGACAACCCCCAACTGCGAAGAGTACACCTAGGCCTCCAATCCGGTCCTATGAAACGTAATCGGCCAGGCAAGCCCCCAGGGGATTGGTTGGATCACGATGCACGTGGCAAAGTTTCCGCTTAAATACCAAACTCCTAGAACAGATGAACTATCTCCCTTAAATGGACAAGGCTATTCTAGGCATCGATTTCCGTCAAGGAGCGCAAATGGTACAACCTTTGATGATCTTCTCCTAATGAGCTCGTGTCCTTGGTCACGTTTCTACTCAAATTTTATTAAAGGTTAAGGATTCCTAAGTAGTGAGGAAAATGAGTTCCTATGGGCAAGGAAATGGTGATGAAATCCAATCGTTATCTTGTTGGGGGTATGATTTCCCTTACTAAGTCTGTGCTTTCCAAATTACTTTGTGTATTTTAAAATGATTAAGCACTACAAAGCAATTAAACAATCAAAGAACCAACAAAATTGACCGACTAGCAGAGGATGCATGGGTGTATCGAAATGCGCACCTCGTAAACTAAATTGGGGGAAGATCGGTTGAAGTCGACCCAAGCCACCGACACCAATTTCGGTGTACGAACTTAGGGGGCCGCAACGGTATCGTCCAACCGTCCTCCTTCCTTAATTATTACAATGCTTTGAAAACTTAAATGAACTCAAAAAAGAATTATTACAAAGTTGAAATGAATCCTAATACAAGATTTTCTAAGAAAGCAATTTAAATTCCTAAGTTAGAGTTCTTTGGTTGCTTTTTTCTTCTTTCCTTGTTCCAACAACGGAATCTCTGAAAATACAAACAAGGAAAATGTATAGAATCCACAATGAAAACTAAAGGAAAGAATAAAAATGCAACTAAACTATATGAGAGTTGAAAATCCTTAAAATCAAGGATTCCTATGTATGCCGATCCCCGGCAACGGCGCCAAAAACTTGTACGCAATTTTCCGCAAGTATACGGTTGTCTCAAGTACTATAGACTATGAAAGTCCGAATATCATTCCCACGAGGATCGTTACAAGAGAAATAACAATGATTAATGAAAAGGAGTATCAACTCAAATATAGCTAACAAATGCAAATGGAGATAACGAAAACAAGAAACAAGAAACAAGATAACAAAGAGATGTAAGTAGAAATAGAAGAACTCAAAGAAGAACAAGGTTAGTAACAAGTTAGTAACAAAGTTAATGACAAAAGAAAAATAACAAGGTTAATAACAAGAACAAATGAACAATGTTAGATAGATCAAATGAGAAAGTTTGTGAAAATAAGTGAAAGATCAAGATAGAAATAAACTAAAAGCATCCATGAAAACTAACTAATAAGGAGAACAAGATAGAAAATGAGTGGATGGAGATAAAAAGAAATGTGCTAAAAGTGTAAAATCAAAGGAGGAATAAAAACAAACACATAGAAGGTATGAACAAAAAAGCTAATGGATATGATGGTGTGGATAGAGAAATGGAGTGTGAGAATTAAAACAAGAGAACAAGTGTGTGGGAATGTGAATACAATCAAGCTATGGTAATTAAAATAAGCAACAAGCAATACTAATGGATAGATTGAATCATCTAGAATCCACTAAGTGACACTAATCCAATGCTAATGCTTTTCTATTTTCCCAAACAAATACTCAAATCTAATGACAAATCAATGCTTAGATTTGGAAAATATAACTTAAAAGATCTAAAAGAGAAATTAACAATCTAATAGCTAAGATTTTATTCCCTTCATAAAAGAAAAGATTCCTAATGACTATCTATCAAAAGTAAGCATAAACCATCAAAAGATATTAACTCCTAAGCACGATTTATCAAACCTAAAGCATAGATAGTAAAAAGAATGTTAAGAAATAAAATAAGCATGGAAGGTAGCACATTACAATGAAGAAAAATCAATTCTAGCATGTTAAGCACATAAACAAAGGGAATTAAGAGCATAAACAAAATGAATAGTATTAACTTAGCTTCATCTAGAAGATCCAATCAAAGTGATTAGCCACCCATTGGAGAAGACAAAGCTTTCATTATAAATCTTCAAATTTTACAAAGCTTTCCTCACTTTCTCTCTACAATTGCTCTCAATTACATGAATAGCTTAAGTAAAGAGGAGGAGGCTCTCCTTGCTTGTCTTTAATGCCTAGAACTCCCTTCCTTATATAGAGACATTTGCCTTGCTCTTTTTGGTTTCTTTCCAATGTTGGACTTCACAAGAATGGAAATATGAACATATGGATGTGATTCCCATGTTAGAAAATAGTCCCTAGATTGATGTGCAATTTTGACCCCCGAAACGTCCGAATTGGAAAAAATGTTGTGAAATAAGATTTGTAGATCTTAGAACAAGCTTTCCAAGCTTCTGAGATCACCTCAATTGGACACCCGAGTAAAAAGATATAGTCAAAATATCAACTTAGGTCTTTCATTTTTCTTCTTATTGTTGGCCTATCTTTGTCATTTCTTTATCCAATTGTCTTTCAAACTTATCCTTACTCTCCTTAACTTCTGAATCTCAACTTTAATCTTCAAATTAATCTTCAATTAACACCTACAAAGACAAATTAACATAATTGAGAGTATTTTTTAACATCTTTTGTATGAAAGTCATTGGAACTCATATAAATGCTTACAAATGGCCATCTATAATGGAAAGATATGAGCAAAGCATGATGGGGAGGAAATTTATTATTTTTCTACTAAAAATAGTGTTTTGAGTTCTTTTATCTTTGAAAACTCAAAAAATAATGTTATGAAAATGTCTCTTTTGTGAACTCATCACCAACCGACCTTGAGCAGTCACCGGGTCGGTGACCACCTCCTGCTAACCGCCCAATTAGTGGGTAGTTCAGTTTTGGACTGTTTTTCAGCCCCTTTTTCCTCCAGAACATTTCTCCTATAATCCATCTCATTCCCTACAATCAAATGCTCCTCCAATACATCATTCAACACTTCCATTCTCTTCATTTCAAAATTTTCCCTTTCCATCCTTTCCATTCACAATCAATTTCAAGGTAGAGAAAAACCCGTTTATATGAAGAAACCATTTGTAACTTTGACAACACAATACATACATTTCCAAAGTATGAACAAAAGAGAAATAGACTTATCCATATGCATTTTTAAGAGCAATAGAAACCATTGCAAAAAGAATAGATAAAGCACATTAAGAATCATTGCTGAAGAATCAAGATTTCTCCATAAAACATGGAAATATGCAAAACAATCCATTCATCCACTTGCCTTTGGTCCAAGCTAGCAAATCAAGCTTCTAATCACACTCTTAAGCTCAAAATCACCAATCTACACAAAAAAACCCCCAAAATAAACCATTACAAACCCTAAAAGATCAAAACAATGAAATAGAAGGAAAGAACTTTCAATAATGGAGATGGAGCTTCTCTAGGGACATAAGAATACAAATCTAAGAGATGGAGAGGATTGCTTACCTGGAAGGTCCTCTAATGGCAAGAGTTAGCTCAAGGAGAGTCTCAATGTTGGTGGATTTCTCTTCTAATGGCATCCATGGAAAGCTTGCAGGGTGGGGAAGAAGAAGATGAAACCCATTTCTTGATTGGTGCAAGGTTGATGGTGGATTTCTGAGAGGGAGCAAGAAGAAGAAAAGGGTAAAAGCTCTAAAGGAGCTGAAACTCCTCTCCCTCAAGTGTGCTGGAGCAAAGGGGAGAAGAAGAGAGGGGTTGGTCTGTTTTTTTTTATAGTAAATGAAGGTGGGTCCCACAACTAACATGACTTGTCGGGCTAGAAACATGTTTCTCAGGATCTCGGATGAGTTCGACGAAGAAGGAATAAATGATCGTCGAAATATCTAGTTTCCAAAAAGTATATATTTCATGGGTTTTGGAGATATTGAAAAGAGTGTCCAAATCTATATTACTAAGGGAATGTAGTCTCCCTTCGTTTAACTATGGGGCTCCAAGTGTCAATATCTCCTCTCCCTCTCCACTCTCTTCTCTCTCCACTCTCACTAAAAAAAAACCACTACGTAACACGGGATGGTGGGCCAAACAGAGCCCACATCGCATGGGCCCACCACATAATGGGTCTCCGGTGGGTCCTCCTTCGAATCCACAGATCGGATGGGTCATTGGGTGGCACACCTGGGTCCCGGTATCAACGTAAGAAACTGAATGCCCAAACAATGACTGAAACTAAAAAAAAAATCCCACCTCTTAACTGCTTCCTGAAACACGTACTCTCCATTTCTCTGATCAGACGTTGGATGGTGGGCCAAACAGGGCCCACCTTGCACGGGTCCATTACCTACTGGGTCGCCCATGGGTCCTCCTTCGGATCCATGGATCAAATGGGTCATCGGGTGGCCCACTTGGGTCCCGGTATCAACGCAAGAAACTGAATGGCCCAAACAATGACTAAAACTTAAAAAAAAAAAAAAAACAAATTCCAAATTCTTAATTGTTTCCTGAAATACGTACTCTACCTCACTCTGATCATACGCAGGATGGTGGGCCAAATAGGGCCCACGTCACAAGGGTCCACCACATAATGGGTCTCCGGTGGCTCCTCCTTCGGATCCACGGATCGGATGGGTCATCGGGTGGCCCACCTGGGTCCCGGTATCAAAGCAAGAAACTGAATGGCCCAAACAATGACTAAAACTTAAAAAAGAAATTCCCGCTTCTTAACTGCCTCCTAAAATATGTACTATCCATTTCTCTGATCAGACGTTGGATGGTGGGCCAAATAGGGCCCACCTATTGGGTTGCCCATTGGTCCTCCTTCAGATCCACGGATCGGATGGGTCATCAGGTGGCCCATCTGGGTCCCGGTATCAATGCAAGAAATTGAATGACCCAAACAATGACTGAAACTTCAAAAAAAAAAAAAAAAACAAATTCTCAATTCCGGATCCGCAGATCGGATGGGTCATCGGGTGGCCCACCTTGGTCCCGGTATCAATGCAAGAAACCGAATGGCCCAAACAATGACCGAAACTTAAAAAAAAAAAAATTCCAGCTTCTTAACTGCTTCTTAAAACAAATACTCTCCCTTTCTCTTATCAGATGTTGGATGGTGCGCCAAATAAGGCTCACCTTGCACCGGTCCACCACCTATTGGGTCACCCATGAGTCCTCCTTTGGATCCACGGATCGGATGGGTCATCGGGTGGCCCACCTGGGTCCCGGTATCAACGTAAGAAACTGAATTGCCCAAACAATGACTAAAACTTAAAAAAAAAATTCCCAATCTTTACTATTTCCTAAAACATGTCCTCTTCTTCTCTCTGATCAGACGCTGGGCCCATCTCGCACGGGTCCTCTACCTAATGGCTCCTCGGTGGGTCCTCCTCCGAAGACGCTGGATGGTAGGCCAAACAAGGCCCACCTCGCACGGGTCCACCACCTAATGGGTCCTCCTTCGGATCCATGGATCGGATGGGTCATCCGGTGGCCCACCTGGGTCCTGGTATCAACGCAAGAAAATCAAGCGGAACAACTTTATGGCTCAAATAATGACTTAAAATTAAAAAAAAGTTCCAACTTCTTAATTGCTTCCTAGAATAAATCCTCTCCCTCTCTCTGATCAGACGCTGGATGGTAAGCCAAACGGGACCCAACTCGCATAGGTCCACAACATAATGGGTCTCCGATGGGTCCTCCTTCGAATCCACAGATTGAATGGGTCATCCGGTGGCCCACCTGAGTCCCAATATCAACGCAAGAAATTGAATGGACCAAACAATGACTGAAACTTTAAAAAAAAAATTGCTTCTTAACTGCTTCCTAAAACACGTACTCTCCCTCTCTCTTATCAGACGCTGGATGGTGGGCCAAACAAGGACCACTTCACACGGGTCCACCACCTACTGGGTCTTCGGTGGGTCCTTATTCGGATTCACGGATTAGATGGGTCATCAGGTGGCTCACCTGGATCCCGGTATCAACGCAAGAAAATCAAGCTGGACCGTGCATATGACGGGGGTGTTGCTAGTTTTCATGTAAAAAGACTGTTTTGCCCCTAACATTGGAAAAGTAGGGTTTCGGGATCTCGAACGGGGATAGGATCAACACGAAAGTTGTAGAGATTAACAAGATAAGTCAAATGGAGTCGAAATGGGGATTTTTGGGAAGCACGAAGAACCTCTCCAAGCTGTTCATGTAAAACAAGTAGGACCCTACGGTCACTATCTAGGTTCACTGGCTCGCAAAACTCTCCAAAACTAGTGAAAAACCATTCTAGCTCACCAACTCAACCAAACAAACACTAATCCCACTTAGAGAAACTAATCCACAAACAAAACAACACTAATCCAGGAAATTAGGGGTTGGGGTCTCACATTCCCCTCTTCTCATCCTTAGACCACATGCAATCCCTTGAGCCTCCATTCTCTCCAAGGGGTCATTTTCACATTTCTATACCACACAATCCACAATCTATCTCCATTCTCCATCAAAACAAATCCAAATTTCTAAAGGAAACAAGGGCTTAAAATCAAATAGAAATCTAGAAGTTTGGAAAGGCACTTGAAATCAATACATACACTTGGATGGAAATCACATAAGAAAATTCCAAAGGAAAACTTAACAATGAAGAATAATAACAAGTTATGTGCAAGTTTCAAAAATAACAATGCAATCCACAAAATACATGTAACATTCAACCTATAGAGATTACTTGCCTTTTGCCCAAATGCCACACAAATTCTCTCCAAGCACTCCTACTCAAGAGCTAAGCCAAACACTACAAAAAACCCAAGAAAAATCCATTCAAAACTCAACCATATTTGAAAACAAGGAACCCATTTCAAAATGGGTGTTGCATGTTAGAAAAATAAGTTCTTCAGGAGCTAAAAATGTTCCATGGAAAAGATGGGTTGTGTTAGTTTATGGTCTCAATACCAAATACCAAGGGTATATGATGTAATAAATTGCTTAATTTCTTTCTTTATCAATACAATTCATGCTTTTCCTTTCATGAGATGAATGGTGTTTTATATACTTGCACATAACCAATACGAAAGACATAATGGCTCATGAGATGAACCGGAGTCCATGAGTATACTAGATGTAATACATGTGTATGGATGAGATCCATATATAGGAGACATGTATTGCAAATCTTATACTCAAATATCTTCACAACCAGTGATGAGATTGGACATCTCATCTGACAAGGTTGCAGCGCCCTGATCATTATGAGATAGTGTGATTTGTCTCGATCATCGGAAAGATAAGATTCCGGATCATGGTGCTGGTACATTGGATGTATTGAAGGACCATGAGAAGCACCTTATATACACTGTCTTTATTTTAAGGTTTGCTCTCATAATTCCCCAACAATAGGCTCATAATCCTGAGACATTAATGAACTCAAGTTTCTTTCTATGCATTTGCTTTGAGTCACCAATGAGTGAGGCCAATTGTAGGTCAACACCTCGGTGATTTGGGTACGTGGTAGTAGAGCTGTGGGAACATTCAATGGTCAAGATGGAATCTATCTTTAATATCCCCTTGTGCCAATTAATGGATTTATCATTGGTAAGTGCGCGCCCATTCCAATTAAGAGTTAATTGGATCGGTACCAAATGATCACTATAATTAATTGGGGCTCAAGGATAATAAGATATGGATCTAATTTGGTGGACAGGTCCATCTGATCCATGGATATAGATGGAGGGGCCTACTTATGGTGCTGAGGAAGTTTAAGGTCTTCATTGTAAATTATTCCTAAGACTGGAGTGCAATTGCATTTATATAGTGGAGTTATTTGCAATTAACTGTGGGCCAGGATTGCACATGAGATGTGGGGTCGCGTGTCCCAGTTGGAGCCAGCTTTCTAAGGAATCCCTAGTGGTCCCCACGCTAGCCCAAATTATTAGAAAGATACTAATTCTACTTGAACTCTAATAGGAAGGTTACTATTTCTATTTGAAGTGAGACTTCTAATAGTGGTAATAGTAAGCTACTAATTAATAATGGAAGTAGGACTTCTATTTTAATTAGAAATGAGAAAGCTACTAATAGTTGTGGAAGTGAGACTTCTATGGCAATTAGTAAGGGAGATGTTTACTTATTTGTAATGGGAGTTAAACTTCTATTTCAAATAGGAAAAGAGATGGATTGGAGGGCTATATAAAGAGGAACAAACCCCTCTTGGTCATGCATCATACAAAGAGCAACTTTAGCCCCTTTGTGCAAGTGTTGCACAAGTCCTCTTCCTCTCTAAGTTCTCCTCTCTTTCACCTTTAGTTCCTTAGATTTACTAGTTAGGTTTTCTCTTGAAGATTCCACCATCTTCTTGAGAAAAAGAGATCTAATACGGGTCATAGCGTGGAAGATCAAAGGGGAGTTGGAGATTCTGAATTGGATAGTGAAGGTGTTCATCACCAAAGGAAAGAACTCAACTTCTCCATTAGAGCACTACAAGGCTCCAAAGGTATCTACATCCTTGTATGCTGTAGATTTCGTGGTTGCATGTTTAGGTGCTGTTTTCTATCTTCTAGATAGTATATGTTGATGTACATGGCTATGTGTTTGAGGGATTGCATCCTGGATTGGGTTTGTTGCTTTCTAGACAATTGATCCCTGCATCAAGTGGGTCAAATTTTTTTGAAACCTGTCTGGAAGGCCCACCTAGATTCCAACAATTGGTATCAGAGTCATACCTCATCTCTAATCATGTCAGACCAGCAAGCTTGCTCCAATCTTTGCATGAGATGTGAAGAAGATGAAGCAAGGGCTATGTAAGGATCAATTTTAATGGATTTGCTTGGTTTGATAGTAGATTCATGTTTGGATAGTCACAAAAGGGTTTAATAATGATGGAAGGATGGTAGGAAGCCATTGGAACACTTTGGAAGTGATTTGGAAAAGAGTGGACACGAAACAGAAAAGCCCAAGTTGCAGAAATTCGTCAGTCCGGTCGACCTGGCCCGTGCTCGGTCGACCGGCTGACTTGCAGGTCGGTCGACCGAGCCCCCTGGCCGGTCAACTGAGCCTTCTGTGCAGGTTGCTGCAGAAACTGTTTTTTCAAGTTTCGGGTCTTCTTTTACTTCCTGTTTTTCCAGCATTATTTGGCAGCCTATTTCTGTGATTTGTATGGTTGTATGAGATACTAACTTGCAGATGATAATGTCCTCTCCATATGGCCCACAAGTCTTTTGCTTTCTTTTATGGCGATTGGTTTATTTAAGGCTAAATGTAAAGGGCGTCATGGTTTCCTTGGTTTCCCGTCAAAGGGCAAGGCATGATGAATTTCCCTATAGCCCTTTTATTTCCATGTTTAGATTACCATGTAAGTCTCATAATCGAGGCATAGGAATTTATGTAATTTTTTCTAAATTTGTAAATTATGGCGATGTCCGAGACGAAGAAGGAAAGCGATGTTGGACTCTTATTTAAAGAGTTTGAATATTACCAAAAGAGTTTTGGAGTTGCCCAAAGAGTTTGGGGAATTCGAAAGTTTTGGAAAGTCTAGAAGTCCAAGAAGTCTATTCCGCTAGGGCCATGTGGAGGAGAGGACTAGTTCCTATTTTTAGCACTTTCTATTTATGGATGCATGCTTAATTTAGAATATTTCCAAATCTGATCCAAACATAGCAAGTTACTAAAATTGGTCAAATCAAATTAATTTTTGGAAAGAGTTCTAATTAGTGTTGATGACCCATGAGATGGACACAATGGTAACACTAATTTAGAAACTGGACTTTCCTTAAAATAACTTGACTTGGAACCAATCTTAGATCATATCATGAGATGATTTGATGTTCATATGTATATATGTGGGCCCTAATACCTTACAAGGAAATCCTCAATTCTAAAATATTAAGTGGGAGCGGGGCATTTATATTTAGAAATCCCCATGGTTTTCCACCATAGGTCCATTGTAAGGAAAGTATTAGCCTCGCGCCATCTTGAGTATGGCCGTTCCCCACGAAGGGCTTTTACTTGTCTGGTTACTAGATATGGATCTCCAATGGATAGTGTTGGTGAGACGGGGTGGGGGCCCACTCCCCAAGGAGGAGCTGCTCACAACGGTTATCATGCAATGCTAGTTGGTGGGTCACACTTAACTAAAATAATGATGTAGTATCCCCAAGGATTTGCCTTATTTATTTTAGAAACCGAAGCTAATCGGGAGTCATTCATTATTTGGTATGAGATACCTAGATAATAATGAATGAAGGGGATCATGGAAAGTTAGTCTTAATCCTAATTTTGACCAACTTTGATCCGCACCAATCTAGGTGGTATTCGCACTCCCCAAGGAGACATACCCCAGGGATTGGGATTCCGATGTATTCTGAATTTAATGGTTATGAGGATTCCATATAAATTTGGTAGAATACTAAGTCCTAATGTCATTTAAATTCATTAATTGAATGTATGGTTATGTGCTACAGTATTTCAAGCATGAATTCAAATACTTTCAATCCACTTGCAACCATCCTCAACCAGAATAAATTAGTGGGGTCCAACTATGTAGACTGGAAACGGAACCTGTATATAGTCCTGACAGCTTCATAATATAAATATGTCCTTACCAAACCCCCCCCCTTGATGAGCCATTGCCAGAAGCATCACAGGAAGAAAAGGAACTTTACACCAAGTGGGCCAAAGACTATGAGATGGCTAGATGTTACATACAGGCATCTATGTCTAGTGTTTTACAACACCAACATCAATCCTTTAAGACTGCATATGATATTATATCAAACTTAAAGGAGATGTTTGCGGAACAGGGCATGCCTGCTAGACAGGCTGCTATGAGGGTGCTTATAAGCACCAAGATGGCTGAAGGCACACCAGTACAAGACCATATGTTAAAAATGATGGACTCATTGAATGAGTTAGATGTACTAGGGGCTGCGATTGATGCAGAATTGCAGATTGACATAATCCTTGAGTCACTACCAGAGTCATTCAATAATTTCAAAGTCAATTACTGTTAGGATTTTTGTATTTGCAATTTGATGGATGCATTTTCACTTTAGCATCATTTGAATTTTAACACTTGCATTGTTTTAGAAAACCTTGAAATCTGGTTTTATACATGCATTGCTTTTAAGATTTGTAAAAGTTTTGTTTTATGCATGTTTTGTTTCTAAACTTGGATGCATTGGTTTTAGAATTCAAACTCTTTTGAAAACCTATTTCTTTGTGCATTGCTTTTGAGAAATCATATTGAGAATTTAGGTTTGTGTCTTGCATACTTTCAAAATCATTTTTGTATGCATTTATTTGAGAAAAGAGTTTTTAGAAATCAAGCTAGCCTTTGGTTTTAAAGTTTCGAATCATTTTAGGCTCTTTGTGTTTCATGTTTTTAATCATCTTAGATTGATCTAAAACATGTTATTCAAGCTTGATTTAGTGGCCAAAAGTTCCCCCAAGAAATACTTTGAAAAGTTGCATTTTTGGGAATTTTGGTCCAGGGGAGTCGACCAGCAGTGTCGCCGGTCGACCGGCCCAGTGGTCCCGGTCGACCGGGAACACTGCAGGACAAAAAGGGCCTCTGGAGCCCCAAAGGTCAGAAATATGACCGTTGAGTGATCCCGGTCGACCAAGACTTGTTTGCAGGTCGACCGAGGACTAGTCGTTGGACTGTTTTTCACTATAAAGTCCATTCATTTCCAACCTTCTTAGAGGCTTGAACCATGAACCTTTGAGACTATATTGGAGCCAAAGAAAGGGGAAGAAGCTAGAAAGGCTAGAGGGCTATTTGGAATTCAAATACTTGAGTTTTAAAAAGGTACACTTTACTTGTATTTTGATTTCCATTAAAATGAAATCCATGCATGCTTAAATCTTTGTATTTTCACTTATGCATGATTTCTAGAGTTGTGTTGCAAACTCAATATCATCTTTGGTAAATTAGATTGGTTTGCAAACTCTCTTATCCTAATCACATGTGTTCTTAGACTTTAACATTCATACAACTTGTTTGTTTCATTTCTTCAAAGTTGTTTGAATCTTTTATGTGATTAGTTTTCTCTTCAATCATCTTTTTCTAAGCTTTGATTTTAAAATGCATCAAGCATTCATTTAGGAGCATCATTGTAGAAATTGATTGAAGTAGAACTTTCATACACTTGTGCACACACTTTAACTTGTTTTAGTGTATGATTGTAATTGGAATTTCACTTTCACATTAGCCTATTTAAGAGGCAATTCCATTGTGCTTAAATTGTATCTCTTGGAATGTTCTTTTATGAAGACACCATCTTAGAGAAATATTCATTTGTAAAGGTTATTGCTTAGCCTAAGAAAAGCATCTTGTAAGGTTATTGCTTAGCCTAAGAAAAGCATTTTGTAAAGGTTATTGCTTAGCCTAGAAAAGCACATTGAGAGGTTGTTGTTTAGCCTAGAAAAACAACTTTGTAAGGGTTATTGCTTAGCCTAGTAAAAAGCATAAATAGTGGAAATCCGGTAGGGTGATTAGATCACAAGCCGGTAGTGGACGTAGGCATTGAGGCCGAACCACTATAAACCTTGGTGTTGTGGTGCTTGCCTTTGTGATGATTGTTTGATTAGCTTCCGTATTTTGATTGTTTATCATCACTTGTGACTAGTTTGTTTTAAGAAATTAAAATTGGTCTTAATTGGTCGTAGCTGTAGCGCACCCTATTCACCCCCCCCCCCCCTCTAGGGTTAGGATCCTCAGGACTTTCAATTACAACATGAATAAGATGAATCTCACTCTGGCTGAGCTGTCTAGCCAGCTGGTGGTGACTGAAGGGATTATGAAGAAAAAGCCAACTGCCCTGATGACAGAAAAGTCATTTGCCAAGTCTAAACCGAAAGGCAAAGGGCGGAAAGGCAAGAAGAAATCAGTTCCGAAGGGTCCTAAGGTGGTGAATGGTCCTAATGGTGGTGTTGGCAAGGCTAAAGGGTCAGGGACAAAAGGAAAGTGTTTCCATTGTGGTATGACAGGACATCGGAAAAGGAATTGTCCAGATTATCTGTCTAAGAATAAGACCTCAGGTATGATTGAGTCACTTGTTTCTGAAGTTAGTTTTGCAACTGGTACTTCAGAATCTTGGTGTGTGGACTCCGGGGCAACTAATCACATATGTAATTCGTTGTAGGGGTTTAGGAACACCAGGAGACTCAGTGACGGCGAAATCATTGTCAACCTAGGATCTGATGCTAAGGTGGATGCAGTCTCAGTAGGAGTTATTACTTTATGTTTTCAAGATAATAAGTTGGTTTTGTCAGACACTCTATATGTACCGTCTTTAAGATGGAATTTAATTTCCGTTTCTAATTTGGTGAATAAAAGTTATTCTATTACTTTTGGTACTGAAGTTGTCATAAAGAGGAACGGTGCTTTTATATGTTCTGGCAAGGTAACCAATGAGCTTTATCTGTTAACTCCTATAATGTATGAGATACATGATACCGAAATAATTAATAGGTCATCATTAAAGAGAAGGTCACCTTCATCTAATCCAACAAAACTTTGGCACTTGAGGATAGGTCATATAAACCTAAATAGGATTGACAGGCTAGTGAAAGATGGTATCTTGCCTTCATTGGTTGTAGAACCAATGCCTGTCTGTGAGTCCTGTCTAGAAGGCAAAATGACCAAAAGACCCTTTTCATCCAAGGGCAATAGGGCCAAAGATTTATTGGAATTAGTACATACTGATGTGTGTGGGCCCATTAATGTCAGAGCCAGAGGAGGATATGAGTACTTCATCACTTTCACAGATGACTACTCAAGATATGGATACATATACCTTATGCACCGCAAGTCCGAGGCTTTTGAAAAGTTCAAAGAGTTTCGAGCAGAAGCGGAAAAGCAATTAGGTAAAAGTATCAAGACTCTTCGATCAGATCGAGGAGGGGAATATCTGTCTGGAGATTTTATGGCACACTTATCAGAAAATGGGATTCTATCCCAATTGTCTGCTCCTGGTATGCCTCAACAGAATGGAGTAGCGGAAAGAAGGAACTGAACTCTTTTAGATATGATTAGGTCTATGTTGAGTTTCTCAGGATTACCTATATCCTTTTGGGGACATGCCTTGGATACTGCGATGTACATACTAAATCTCGTACCATCTAAATCTGTACCTAAGACTCCCCGGGAGTTTTGGTCTGGGCTAAAGCCTAGTCTACAACATTTACACATTTGGGGTTGTCCGGCACATGTGCTGAAGGTAAAGACGGATAAGTTGGAAACGAAGTTGGAAGTATGCACATTTGTAGGATATCCCAAAGGAACTAAAGGTTGGTCATTCTATAATCCCAGAGAGCAGAAAGTGCTGGTAAGCACCAATACGGTTTTTCTGGAGGAAGATTATATGATGGACCGGAAATCTTTAGAAAAGGTGATCTTGGAAGAGATTCAAGAACAATCAATTCCAAATCCAAATATGACCGAACTTGAGGAAGAACCGCCCCTACCAGACCCAGTAGTTACACCAGTGCCTCATCGTAGTGGAAGAATAATCAGGCCCCCTGATAGGTTCTCGTTCTTGGGAGAGTCTTACGAGGAAATCTCGGAAGAACTGGAACAGGATCCCTGTAACTATGATGAAGCAATTAATGACATAGATTCGGGACATTGGCAAGATGCTATGAAAGTTGAGATGGAGTCTATGTACTCTAATCAGGTCTGGACACTTGTGGACTTGCCTGCCAATATCAAACCTATTGGGTGCAAGTGGGTCTACAAGAGAAAGAGAGGACCAGATGGAAGAGTTGAGACCTTTAAGGCCAGGCTTGTTGCAAAAGGGTATACTCAGAAAGAGGGTATCGATTATGAGGAAACCTTCTCACCGGTAGCCATGGTCAAGTCCATCCGGATACTCTTATCCATTGCGGCTCATCTCGATTACGAGATTTGGCAAATGGATCTCAAGACTGCGTTTCTCAACGGCCATCTTGAAGAAGACATCTATATGATGCAGCCAGACGGTTTTACAGCAAGTAACCAAAAGCAAAGAGTTTGCAAGCTGCAGAAGTCCATTTATGGACTGAAGCAACCATCCTGAAGCTGGAACATCCGTTTTGACCGGGCAATCAAATCATTTGGTTTTAGTCAAAATCCGGATGAGTCATGTGTGTACATGAAAAATGAAGGTGACAGGGTAGTTTTTCTTGTTTTATACGTCGACGACATCCTTCTCTTTGGGAAAGATATAAGAATGTTGTCAAAAGTAAAAGTTTGGTTAGCAAAGACTTTTGATATGAAGGACTTGGGAGAAGCCAGTTACATCCTAGGAATCAAACTCCATCGAGACATAAAAAATAGGATGATTGGCTTATCTCAAACTGCTTACATAGATAAGGTACTAGTACGGTTTGCTATGCAGGACTCCAAGAAGGGTATCACACCTTTTAGGCATGGAGTGCACCTTTCCAAGGATCAGGGTCCCAAAACCCCGGACGAAAAGGAGCAGATGAGAGTAATTCCATACGCTTCGACTGTTGGTAGCCTCATGTATGCTATGCTATGTACTAGACCGGATATTTGTCATGCAGTAGGCTTAGTCAGCAGATCTCAGTCTAACCCAGGCCCTGACCATTGGACTGCTGTAAAATGTATCCTCAAGTACTTGAGAAGAACTATAGATTACATGTTGATTTACGGCAGTGATGAGTTGATTCCAGTCGGATACACATATTCTGACTTCATGTCAGATAAGGATTCCAGGAAATCTACCTCTGGTTATGTGTTTATGCTTGGCGGAGGAGCTATCAGCTGGAGGAGTATTAAATAGGAATGTACCGCTGATTCCCCTTCTGAAGCTGAATATGTAGCGGCTTGTGAAGCACCTAAGGAAGCATAATGGCTCAAAAGATTCCTTTTGGAACTTGGAGTGGTACCTTTGGCGCGACAGCCGCTCACAGTTTACTGTGACAGCAGCGGGGCAGTCGCCCAGTCCAAGGAACCCAGGAGCCATAAAAGCCAAAAGCACGTACAGAGGAAGTATCACTTGGTCAGAGAGATTGTGCAGAGAGGTGATATTGCAATCACCAAGATAGCCTCTGCGGACAATCTGGCAGATCCATTTACTAAGCCATTGACCACCAAGGTTTTTGAGCAGCATGTAGACGGGATGGGTATGAGATGCAATCCTGATTGGCATTGAGCCCAAGTGGGAGATTGTTAGTTTATGGTCTCAATAACAAGGGTATATGATGTAATAAATTGATTAATTTCTTTATTTATCAATACAATTCATGCTTTTCCTTTCATGAGGTGAATGGTGTTTTATATACTGGCACATAACCAATACGAAAGACATAATGACTCATGAGATGAACCGGAGTCCATGAGTATACTAGATGTAATACATGTGTATGGATGAGATCCACATACATGAGACATGTATTGCAAATCTTATACTCAAATATCTTCACAACCAGTGATGAGATTGGACATCTCATCTGACAAGGTTGCAGCGCCCTGATCACTATGAGATAGTGGTATTTTGTCTCGATCATCGGAATATAAGATTCCGAATCATGGTGCAAGTACATTGGATGTATTGAAGGACCATGAGAAGCACCTTATATACACTCTCTTTATTTCAAGGTCTGCTCTCATAATTCCCTAGCAATAGGCTCATAAACCTGAGACATTAATGAACTCAAGTTTCTTTCTATGCATTTGCTTTGAGTCACCAATGAGTGATGCCAATTGTAGGTCAACACGTCGGTGATTTGGGTACGTGGTAGTAGAGTTGTGGGAACATTCAATGGTCAAGATGGAATTTATCTTTAATATCCCCTTGTGCCAATTAATGGATTTATCATTGGTAAGTGCGCACCCATTCCAATTAAGAGTTAATTGGATCGGTACCAAATGATCACTATAATTAATTGGGGCTCAAGGATAATAAGATATGGATCTAATTTGGTGGACATGTCCATTTGATCCATGGATATAGATGGAGGGGCCTACTTCTAGTACTGAGAAAGTTTAGGGTCTTCATTGTAATTATTCCTAAGACTGGAGTGCAATTGCATTTATATAGTGGAGTTATTTGCAATTAACTGTGGGCCAGGATTGCACATGAGATGTGGGGTCGCGTGTCCCAGTTGGAGTCAGCTTTCTAAGGAATCCCTAGTGGTCCCCACGCTAGCCCAAATTATTAGAGAGATACTAATTCTACTTGAACTCTAATAGGAAGGTTACTATTTCTATTTGAAGTGAGACTTCTAATAGTGGTAATAGTAAGCTACTAATTAATAATGGAAGTAGGACTTCTATTTTAATTAGAAAGGAGAAAGCTACTAAAAGTATTGGAAGTGAGACTTCTATGGCAATTAGTAAGGGAGATGTTTACTTATTTGTAATGGGAGTTAAACTTCTATTTCAAATAGGAAAAGAGATGGATTGGAGGGCTATATAAAGAGGAACAAACCCCTCTTGGTCATGCATCATACAAATAGCAACTTCAGCCCCTTTGTGCAAGTGTTGCACAAGTCCTCTTCCTCTCTAAGATCTCCTCTCTTTCACCTTTAGTTCCTTAGAGTTACTAGTTAGGTTTTCTCTTGAAGATTCCACCATCTTCTTGAGAAAAAGAGATCTAATACGGGTCATAAAGTGGAAGAACAAAAGGGAGTTGGAGATTCTGAATTGGATAGTGAAGGTGTTCATCACCAAAGGATGGAACTCAACTTCTCCATTAGAGCACTACAAGGCTCCAGAGGTATATCTACATCCTTGTATGTTGTAGATTTCGTGGTTGCATGTTTAGGTGTTGTTTTCTATCTTCTAGATAGTATATGTTGCTGTAAATGGCTATGAGTTTGAGTGATTGCATCGTGGACTGGGTTTGTTGCCTTCTAGACAATTGATCCCTGCATCAAGTGGGTCAAAAGTTTTTGAAACCTATCTGGAAGGCCCACCTAGATTCCAACAGGTTGAAGCTCTTACCTAAAGGGGTTCCAACAAGAAGCAAAGGAGAAAATGGAGAGGTTTTCTAGCTAGAAACTTCAAGAGATTTGCATCCATGGAAAGCTTGGAAGAAGAGGAAGAAGATGATGGTCTTGGAATTCCATTTGGAGGCCTCTAGCCTGTGCATTCAAGAAGAAGAAAGTGAAAAGGGAAAAAGGGTTTCTCAGCCCTAGGTCCTTGAGATTTGCAGGAAAAATGAGAGTGAAACATGAGGGAGGGATATGAGGTTTAAGTTGAGTGGAAAATGGGCCCCAGAAAGCTCTGAAACTTGCAAAGGTTAAAACATGTTTCTTGCGGGCCCCGGATGAAAATGACGAAGAAGGTTAAAACATGATCCTCGAAAAATCTAGTTTCCAAAAAATATAGTTACGACAAGGTTTTGAGATTTCAAAGTTTGTGTCCAGATTTGGGTATAAAAAAGATAATTTTACCCCTTTTGGGTGAAAACTTGGATTTTTGGGCTTCAAACACGGACGTGCCGAAAATGAAAGTTGTAACAAATAATAAAACCATTCAAATGAAATAATAATCATAATTATAACGGAAATCAAAATGATCCTCCCAACTTTGCACATACACTCAGGTCTCCCTGAGCGTGTCGGACTTACACTAAACGTTCTCAAAATTCCCAAAGCGATGTACAAGACTAAAAACTAATTATTTTCTAGCCCAACAGTAACTAAACCCACTTAAGACTAAGCACACACTAATGACACACTAATCAAGTTAGTCTGGGTCGGGGTCTAACATTGTGTGGTCTCGATCCATAAGATGATGTAATAAATTGATTAATTTCTTTATTTATCAATAAAATCATGCTTTCTTTTCGTGAGATGATTGGTGTTTTATTACTTAATGCACATGACCAATACACATGACATGATGGTTCAAGAGATAATCGGGTCTCATTAGTATATTAGATGTGATATTTGTATATGGATGAGATCCACATACGGGAGACATGTGTCACAAATCTTATACTAAAATATCTTCAGAACCAGTGACGAGACTGGGCATCTCATTTGATAAGGTTGCAGTACTTTGATCACTATGAGATAGTGTGATTTGTCTCGATCATCCGAATGTAAGATTCTGGATCACGGTGCTGGTACATTGGATGTATTGAAGGACCATGAGAAACACCTTATGGAATATTGTGCCGATTTTAAGGTTTGCTCTCATAATTCCCTAGCAATAGGCTCTCAATTCTGAGACATTGATGAACTCAAGTTTCTATCTATTCATTTGCTTTGAGTTACTAATGAGTGAGGCCAAATGTAGGTCAACACCTCGGTGTCTTGGGTACGTGGTTGTAAGACTGTGGGAACATCCAATGGTCAAGATGGAATCTATCTATATTATCCCCTTGTGCCAATTAATGGATTTGTCATTAGTAAGTACGCACCCATCTGGATTAAGAGTTAATTAAATGGTACTGATGATCACTGTGATTAATTGAGGCTCAAGGATAATAAGATGTGGATCTAAGATTGGATGAGACGGATTTATTCCAATTGATCCATGGATATTGATAGAGGGACCTACCTGTGGTAAATGGGAAGTTTAGGGTCTTCTTTGTAATTTATTCTTAAGACTGGAGTGCAATTGCATTTATATAGTGGTGTTATTTGCAATTAACCGTGGGCCCAGATTACACATGAGCTGTGGGGTTGCGGTGTCCCAATTGGACCAGCTTTCTATGGAATCCCCAGTGGTCCCCACGTTAGCCAAAGTCATATGAAAGATATTAATCCTACTTGAACTCTAAAAGGAAGGAATTAGAAAGTTACTATTTCTATTTGAAGTAGGACTTCTAATAGTAGTAATAGTAAGTTACTAGTTGTTGTAGAAGTGAGACTTCTATAGGAATTAGAAAGGAGAGAGTTACTAATTCTTAATGGGAGTTGGACTTCTATTTTAATTAGTAATAGGGGTTGCTTTGTGCTATAAAAAGGAGGAAATACACCCCCTTGGACGTCCATAACAACGAGAACAATTCCAGCCCCTTGCTGCAAGTGTTGCACAACTCCTCTCTCTCTTTTAGTTCCTTGGAGTTTCTAGTTGGGTTTTCTCTAGGAGTTTCCACCAATCTTCTTGCTAAAAGAGATCTGATAGCGGGTCATAGTGTGGAAGACAACAAGGGCTTGGAGATCCTATTTTGCTTCAAGAAGAGTTCTTGTTCTAGTTGATTGTCTTCTTCTCCATTAGAGCACTACCGGGCTTCAAAGGTATAATCTGTTTCCCTATTTGTTGTGGATTATTTTGGTTGCATGGTGTTGTTGATTTCTATCTTTTAGATAGGTTTTATTGCTGTACATGATTCATGAGATGGAGGAATTGCGTCTTGGATATGATTTATGGCCTTATGGGCACTTGATCTATGAGTCAAGTGGGTCAAAAGTTTTGAAAATCTGTCAATGAGGCCTACCTACTTCCAACAGCTAGAGCCCCGCCAGAGCTGACCGAAACTCAAATTACTTGTCGTATACGATGTCGTGCGTCGTATCGACAAAATAGACTCGAGAAGCAGAGGACCCTGCATCCTACACTTCAAGTTTTTCAAAAATGGATAAAAAAAAGACCCGACCAAATTGCTACTGTCCATATGGTTGGAAAAACCAAAAGGTGCCAGAAGTCAGCAACCAAAATTCACGTCCGATAGCCAGTGACTCGCAGCGTCACCCGGACACGAAGACATCCGAATGAATCCCTCGCTTTTTCAAGCCAAGGACAGTGGAGTAATCCTTCCTCGAGCTCTTATCCAAAAGAATGAGCTTCAGCTCAGTCACCAAGATGATTTCTTCATTCGAATCCTGAGGGATGAACGTCCTGGTTACAAACTCTGAGCAACCTCGCAATCCATCTTAAGATGACGCGGTCGCACGCATACAACAATTGGAGCAAGGTCAGCAAAGGATTGAGACTCTGATGGAAAACCTTCTTCTCACCTTTCAGTGTCAAATAAATAATGAAGCTCCTCCGAATTATCAAGATGATGAGGTAAATGGAGAAGACAATGAGTCACACACCCTTACCAAAAAGGACTTGGACGATATCCTCGCCAAAGTAAAAGAAGATGATAGACTTAAAGAACATGGGATCAAGCCACCATATCCCTTTTGGATGGACTCGATCCCGTTCCCCACAAAATTCAAGCACCCTACTCTCCAAACATATACGAGGAAATGTTCAGCCTGACAGCTCGTCATCCACTTCAAAATCCTGACGGGAGCTATCGCGGATCAAGATTCCCTCAAGATTTATCTCTTCACAAGTACCCTAAAAGGTACAGCCTTTGACTGGTACTCCACTTTGCTAGAGGACTCCATCCAAAACTGGGCCTTTGCTAGAGACACGCTTCCTGACTCACTTCAAAGGTGAGGACCACCCTGCTACTATGGTTTTTCTCTACAGCAAAAAACAGGGGGAGAATGAGTCAACATACGACTTCATTCACAAGTGGAAAGCAATGGCGTACAAATGCTTAGACGTATTGCCACAAGCGTCGCTAGTCGACATCTGCTGTAAAAACATGAAAGCAAGGATCCGCTCCATTATCATCGGCAACAAATCAAAAAATCTGGGAGAACTCCTAGAATCATCCATGGAGGGTAAAATGGTGATCAAAGACCTCAACAGTGAGAAATTACCAAGAAAGGAACCGACCGCCATTACAACCTCAAAACCAAAGAAAAAAGAGGTCCTCAATGTGCAAACCAAGTCAGCTCCTCAGCCACCAAAGAAAGCTGAAAGCAAAGATGCAGGTAAGAGACCTAGACTCTCTGATGCCTTCAAAAAGTGAGTAGAGAAGAAATTCCCGTTCTATGAAGTCATTGATGAAATCTTTGGGCCTCTCGTAGCAAACGACAAACTCACCTTTCCTGAACCCAAAAGACCGGGAGATGTTTGGAAAACCAACAATCCTCGGTATTGCCCATATCATCAGATGATCTCGCATCCTCGTAATCAATGCTTCGGTGTGATAGAGAAGATCAACGAGATGTGGAAAAATGGAGTCATCACCTTTGATAAAAACTACGGGTCTGCCTTCGTCAACATGGTGTCATATGGACAAACATCCAAGTCACCAAAGAAGAAGATCACTACTTCCTTCAAGGTTATAAAAAGAACCTAAACGTCCCAAGAGCTGGTTCCTTACCCAACACCAGACGGACAACCCATACGGGTGCATCTCGATCTCTTGGAAGTTGAAAACTGGGATGCTGTCAAAACAAAGCTAACAGCTCAATTACGATGGCAAGCTAGGAGACATCTCAGCAAGCTCAAACTTCAGGAGAAGGCTCAGCCAAAACAAGAAGTCCATGAAAAGGTAGAGGCCCCTCTGCCGCTTCAGTGGGGGCAACAGAAAAGTCCCTTCCCGAGACTTCAAAAGGGGTAAGAAGATTCACTCTTAGTGATTTCATGCCACCTCATCTCAAAAATGAAACTTCGCAGGGGATATCATATTCTTGAAATTCGGTAGTCGGATTCTCAATGAATGGATACGAGTCTAGTGACACCAACGAGTGGGAGGAATCTCTTGAAACAGGAGAATACCTCTCCGATGAAGAATGGGTTCCAGAATCTCACCTCATGCCAGAGATCTAGTATAATCCCCTACAGCCATAAGGATCATGGTCTGATGATGAAGAAGACTAAGAGGCTATTCAAGAAGATGTTGTTGACCCAGACCAGCTGTAAGACCCCGACCCGAGTGAACCCGATTAGTGTTAATTAAGTCGTGTGTTAGTCTTAAGCGTGATTAGTAGTCTTTGACTAAGTTGGGATTGGAATAGCTTTTGATATAGTTTTGGGGAATTTTGATCGCTTTGTGATTAGTGGGGCCCTTTGGGGGTTTCGTTTTATGACTTTGCATGTGCTTGGGGATTTATTGGAGATCCTTGCATTCATTGTTTTAATCTCGTTTTATTTGTATCGTTGATCCCTACAACTTTTATGTTGATCCCATACCTGCCCAAGATCCCGAAACCGACTTTCCTAGCAGTGAGGGCAAAACAGTCTTTTCACACTAAATCTGTACCCAAAACTTAATATCCCCGAAACCCGTGAAACATATACTTTTTGGAAACTAGATATTTCGACGATCACTTTTCTCTTCTTCGTCGAATTCATTAGAAGCCCCGAAAGACATGATTTCAGCCCAATTAGATTATTAGTAGTGGAGCCCACTCCCCATTTGCTTATAAGAGAGCTCTTCTTCCTCATTTTCCCTTTTTGCTAACAAACTACAATCTCTCAAACTAGGGTTTTCCCGTTTTCTCTCTTTTCTTGCTTTCCAACTCCCAATCCACTACCAAACCTTTGCTTTAGGGGTAATGCTTATCACCATCTTCTTCCTCATCACCAAAGCTCTCCATTGATATCCTTTTTAGAGAAAACTCCTCATTCCAAGACTCTCTTTGAGCTCACCTTGCCCATTTGGAGAACCTATAAGTAAGCAACCTTCCCCATCTCTTACATTGTGTTTCCTTGATCTTGAAGAGGTTCCATTCTCATTAATAATGTAAGGTTTTCCTTTCTATTTCTTGTTTTGACCCATTTTAGGGTTTGCCTTTGGGGATTTTTGCTATAGCTTGGATCTTTGGCTTGGTAGAGTATAAGAGTTTGATTTCTTGACTTGAAGACCCAAGGCAAGTGGATGATTTGATTTTTTTTATATGTTTTCAATGGTTTTGGTATTTTCCACTCATGCCTATTTATTGCATTGATTTGAAATAAATGTTCATGATATAGCATTGATAGTGCATTTATCTCACAGAAAGGTATTGATGCATGGCATTTAATCTCTTCTTGTCTTGTCCCAAATGCCCTCTTATGTGAAATGGTTTCCTTCCTTCTTTCTTTGTATTGGATGTGATGTTGATGGAGGAGAATGAAATGGACATTGTAAGAGATTTGATGTTGTTTGAATGAAGTTTTGGACTCCTCATTGGATGTATAAAAGAGGCTAGAAAGGGGTTGTTGAAGGAAGAGATAGAGAGGAGTTGAAGTGTCGCGGAATCAGTTTCTGGACAGTTCGCTCGAGCGAACATGACACTTCGCTCGAGCGAAGTGTCAAGAAAAGGATTCGGAGCATTCCAGTAGGTAGCTCGCTCAAGTGGACCCCTTGGTAGCTCGAGTGAACATCCCAGAACTCGTTCCAGAGAGTGGTTAGTTCGAGCGAACCAATACTTCGCTCGAGCCAACCAACTATTGGATGAGTTCGCTCGAGCGACCTCAACTTCGCTCGAGCGAACCCACCCAGACAACCATTCCAGAGAGCTCCTCGCTCGAGCGAACTCTCCGGTTCACTCAAGCGATGAGTTTTGTCGGTCAAAGGCTATGTTTGGGACAATGATGAGTTGTTTAAATGTTTTGGGACTATTCATTAAGAACCCCTCTATATCAGAGGGATTTACTAAGCAATGTATGAGGCCATTTGAGAAAGAAACCACATCAAGAAGATTTCATTTGAAGTTTTGAAAATTTAAAGTGTATAAGGAGCCCGGAATGTCCCCAAACTCAAAGAGTACCAAATTGTTATTAGAATGACAAACGGGATCCCTATTCACTTTAAATAAATCTTGAACCCGATACTTTAGCCGAAATTTCAATTGTTTATTGTATTTCACTATTCTCGAGATTTAGACTACATGATTTATTATTCCCGAAAGCATTAAAATTGTACTTGTATTAATTGCTAGCCTTGAAATGCATTGCCCGACATGAAGTGACAGTTGTGCCTTTGAGCACCCCCGTCCCGTAAATATTTATGTACTTGCAATTGATGTATTTCATACATGTTTTAATCTTGTCATTTAGCCTATGAGTCGGCACCACTAAGCTTGGATAACCCTGTTGGTCTGATCCACCGACTTGGAGATCCCCCTCTTGTCCCGCCAGCTGAAGTTTGGATCCCGCTACCCAGTTATTACTTTGGTCTTGTCCCGATGCCGCAGATTGCTACTGTGGTTCCCGATGCCCGGCTCGCTACCGTGGTCATGTATAGTATATGTATATGTACTTATAAGAGCCACTATTTCTCCTCCCCTCGAGTGACTGAGATTAGTGCCTAGTTATTGCTCTATCACTTTAGTAATAGAGGACATAGCTTCGTGTGGTTGCCATCTTGCTTGTTTCTCAATTCCTTGGTTACCTTTACATGTTTTATAATGCCTACTTGTATTTGAATAAATGTTTTATCTTGTTTATAGAAATTGTTATTTAAACAGTTTTAAATGCTTTTGAAGGTACATTCATTTATTATTGTATGGTCATTGTATTTTACCCATTTGCCAAACCGTTGTGTTTGACCCACTCTTTAGTACTCAGGTCCGGACATTGTCTATCCCGAGACGGAGCTTGAGGATGCGGTCGGTGAACAGCAACGCCTAGTCGAGTGGATGCTGATGATGTCATTTAGACATTGGATTGCTAGAGAGAGAGATAACATTTTGGGAAAACTTTTAATCATTCTTTTGGGGATTGGTATTTTGTTTATATTGGCCTTTGTTGGCCTCTATTTTTGGGAAATGTAATTAAATGATCTTTGTATAAACTTTAACTTACTTTTGGGTAACATGCTAATGATCATTGCTCATTCTGATACAGAACTATACTTGTGTTATTATCTTTATGACTAGAGATGGATTGAATATTTGATTTACTACACGCTTCCGCACTTAATAGAAATGTTCATATATGGTTGGATATCCTCACCACGGACACCTGTGGGAAATTAAATAAGTGTGCACCCCGTGATGACACACTCCACATGTTAACCATTCACTCACCACACCTTCATTAGTCCTAATCCCGGATTAGTCCCGCGGGCCACGGACACCCACCATTGCTCCAGTGGAACCTAACCATGTTGAACCATAAATAGCAGACGAAGAAGAAGATTAGGCTCCCATGCCTGATCTTGAAGAATATGCGAGGATCTTGCATCGTCTTGGCATAGAACAAGAGCAAGATCGCATGAACGAGCTTCGTCACAATCAAAATCAAGAACCAAAAGTCTTTGAAGATCAATAGGTACCTCCTCATTTAACTCTTGAAAATGGAGAAAACTGTTGGATTGATGATCCTCTTAAATCCGAGGATGAGTCTGACTCCTAACAATCCATCCTGGGGATGTCTCCTATCGGAGTGACTTGTGATGTGATAGTTTGGGATGATAGTTTCTCCGAAGCCTCGTCTGCTGAGGCCACTTACTCTTAGACCACATCTGGTAGTATACATTTTGGAGCTACTTCTTCTTAAACAACTTCCACTGAGATATCACTTTCTCAGACTTCGTCTCCCGAGACCGTTACATCAGAACTCACACCCCTCCCGACTCATCATCGTGAAGAAGCTCCGGCTAATGATGTCTTCAACGAAAATCCAGTCAATTGGTCCTAGATACCCAACCTCATAGGTGATGTTTGGACCAATAAAATTGCTGAACAAAGAAGAAAAGTTGTTAGATGTTGTTTAGGACTTGTTCCCCGGAAAATGCTCTATGCAACGTAATCACTAAGAGCGGAAACTCTGCTGCAGACACATCCCCAGCAGGTGAGAATGATCAACCCCTTGATCCCGAGGGTGATCTTCCAAGTGACGACACTTCTCAAGAAGCTCTTGAAGTTGGTAAAGGTACCCGCTCTGGCCGGTCTTACCACAAAAACTACAACCAATCTTCTTCTACCTATGTAAATCCTTTGGGAAAAGAGGTTGTAAACGCCCCAAGTGGCAACGATACTGAAAAATGCAGGCCGTAAGGAGGCCTTCAAGTATGACTTGATTGAGCACTTCAAACACAAACCTGCACGACTACACATCCTAGACTTATTACGAATGTCCGCAAACACACGTGATAATCTCATTTCAGAATTACAAATGCTGAATGTGGATGTCGACAAACATGCCCCACCGGTCCTACAAATTGAAATCGATTATAGGGTAACAAAATCAGATATTTTCTTATAGCAAGAAAAGAAGAAAGTTAGGGGATCTTGCATTGAATTCCTCTCGGTTCAAAAGGCAGCAAGAACAACCATCGTCTTTATAAAGGAAGACCACCTACAAGACGAAACAAGGCACAACCGACCCCTATACTTCATAGAGGATACATCAAGGAAATGACAATACATAGAGTCTAGATCGACCCAGGTTTTGCACTCAATCTCATCTCCACTTCGGCTCTCAAAGAGTTGGGTATCCCACCAAGCAAGCTGAGCCACACATCTGTATCTATCTTTGGGTACGATGGGAGGACTCAAAGGCCTATCGGCAAAATCGAGTTCAAGATGCAAATCGGTGACCATATCTCTGAAGTCATTGTGTATGCAATAAAAAAACCCCTCATGCTACAACATCCTTCTTGGACGCCCCTGGATATATGAGAAAGGTGTCGTCCCTTCAACTCTTCATCAATGCATCAAGTTCATTGGCGACGACGGCATGATACATTGAGTATTTGGGGACAAAAAACCCTTCAAAGGTAAAGAAGTCCATTTTTCAGACTCCCAGATGTTTGAAGGCGAAAAAGAAGAGGAAGAAATAACACCCTGATGGACTCGCTTTTCCGCTCGTGGTGCTACCGGGGTCAGCGGGCGTGAGAGTCCGTGGGATCCAACCCTTTTACAACCGGTGCCGGAATGCGACCATCAACATTTTTTGTACGGGTATGCCAGATTTTCTGCTCTACTTGGAATTGACAAGTGGTGGTCCAGAGATCTAGCTTCGCAAGTAGAAAAGGAAATCAACTTTTTTCTAGTTTTCCATTGTACATATATTTAAAAAAGGAGACATGGTTTGTTTGTCGTGAAAGGCAATTTTTGCCATAAAAGGCGATTTGCAATTCTTATCGATAATGAAAGACAAGAGTTCTGATTTTTTTTATGTCTCTTCAGAAAAATACAAAATACAATGAAAAGCAAGAAAAGGGGATCTAACTTCTCAGGAGATTGTGGGGACTCGTTCAGATTGACGGTCGCAAGCTATGAGTGGACTTCACTATCATCCTTTGGACGTGAACAGGGGTTGCTTTTCATTCGCTTGGCCCGGGTTGAACCTCAGATTTTTAAAGGATGAAGACCAACAGGAGGTCCTATGTCAAATAAAAAGCCGAGTAGACGGGCTGAAAAGCCACGTTTAAGCCATAGAGGAGGAAGGAGAGGTCCTTGAGGGGAGTGACCCTCCAAGGGACTTTGGTCACCTTGTTGTTGCGGTCGCTACAGAACTTCTTCAAGAGAGGAGAGGTCATTGCAGTAGCGTTGGCAGAGTTCTCTCTTTTGTATAGGTATTTGATCGATTTTTCTGGATCTTGGTTCCTTTGGAATGACCCCCCTTTTATAGGCCTTTGGTAGCCATTAAGTGGGTTTATGGGCTTTAACTGTATTAAAGCCACATAATGGGGGAAGTTACATGATTTAATTCATTATTTTTGTAACTCTTTTTCCTTGGCTTCTGATTGGCCGATGCAGAATTAAGGGCCTTTAATCGCCTTTAATCTCCATGATGAGAGGAGTTACACGGTTTAATGTCGTGTTTATGGTTGACATGTAACTCCTTTTTTCTTGCTTCTGATTGGGCCGTCCGAAATAATGAGTTAATGGCTGTAATTATTTGTCATAAAATGGGTCATTTAACTGCATTAAGTTGTCGTTGAGGAGCTTGAAGAGTCGCGGTCGTGCTGCGTCTTTTGGAATTCTTCATGTGATGGTCGCCGATGGATCTTCATGCTGATCGATGTCAGATGACTATGCAACTTCAAACATTGATTGCTACCAGTGGGTAGGTGCCATCAATCCTATCGATTTCTCGATCGATCGGACAGAAAGTGTGCTTTCTTGGTCGGCCGATTGGTGATTTTAAAGCGATCAATGATGATATGATGCTCTTGACTGCGGATCTGTGATGTTGACGAAGATCGACGGATTGCGAGCCTCAAAAGTTAGAAATTCGGAAAACCACAGGGACCACACATCTCGAAATGCAAAAAGGGACCGAAAAATGGTCATTCGGCAAAAAAATCCGGCGACCATGGGCCATGGTCGTGGGATTTTTTCCCCTTTTGGTCACTGTCTTTTGGCCATTTTTCCAATTTTTTTTATTCTTTTTTCTGCGGTTTTTTTTTGACATTTTTGTACATGTTTTGGCCTAATATCCCTGCAAAAAACTTGACGAGAAGCAATGCATATTGGGGAGCAAAGTTTTTGATTTTCCAGAAAAGCTAAAGACTTTATCGCGCAAAGCTGCCGATTTGTCGTCAGAAGCCAAAATTGGGTCAAAGGTTGTCAGAATGACCTGAAATTTGAGGTGAAGCCTCTTGAGCAATAAATAAGACCAACCATAGGCTTTTGTTTGAGTTTTAAAGTCGTGTGGGGTCCTGTCGCCAGTAGACTTGATTTTGTTGCGAAAGAGATGTCGCGCCATGATGTGGGGTCAACCGATGTCCGATTGACCTGAAATTTGACAGGGAGCCTATTGAAGTCATTTTGAGATGATCCATTAGCTCCAATTTGGAAATCATGGTCCCGGGGAGCTCTGCCGCAGGGAGGCCTGATTTGGCTTCCAAGAGTCAAAGTCCAGTCAGATGTTGTCGACATGACCTGAAATTTGACATGTAGCCCTTTGGAAGCCTTTTGAAGTCACCCATGTGCTTTGCTTGATGAGTGATGGCCTTGGTGGTTCTCGCATCCGAGAGGCTTGATTTTGTTGTTCAAGAGTTGATGTGGGGTCAAACATTGTCAGTTCGACCTGAAACTTGACATGGAGCCATTTGGAGGTATTTTGAGACTAACCATAGGCTCGGATCGAGGATCTGATGTCTTCAATGCTGTCGCCGCCGGGGGCTCCTGTTCAATTGCTGGAGGAGTGAAGTTAGGCCAAATAATGTAGAAATGGCTCGAAACTTCATGTGTACTCTTCTTTTGGCTGTTTTGAAGAATCATGCAGTTTTTGTTTTATTTTGATAAGATTTGACACTTAAAGTAGCATTGCCTATTTTTGTGGTATGATGCGGCTTTATGTACCTTCTAGATGTTGAAGAGGCAAAGTGACATTTTTTGTGTCAACAAATACCCCCTCGAGGTACAACGATGAGTTCGATAACTTTAGAAGTCAATGTGCCTCGAAGAGAAGTTTGAAGGAGGACTTCTAACTTGACCAAGAGTCTTTGAGTAGTTTTCTTTTTTGATAGAGTGGCCTTTTAAGTTTCCAAGGAGATTTTCTGGTAGTGAAAGGGATCACGTACCATCTCAAGGCAAAAATTTTAAAATGACATGAGGGATTTGGATTTGGGTTTTGGGTTTTGGGTTTTGGGTTTTGGGTTTTCCTTTTGAACTTGTGAGCCTAAGGGCTTTATGTGGCGCATTAAGTGGTCAAGAAGGTTTTTTTGGTTTTTGACCTTGTGACCTAACAAGTTGTATGTGGCAGGTTAGGGGGTCAGGGTTTGATTTTTTATTTTGACCTTGTGACCCAACAAGATGTATGTGGCAAGTTGGGGATTAGATTTGGCTTTTGATTTTGACCTTGTGACCTAACAAGCTGTATGTTGCAAGTTGGGGGTCATATTTAGTTTTAACCTTGTGACATAACAAGCTGTATGTGGCAAGCCAGGGGGGTCAGGTTTGGATTTTTGTGGAATGTCAATTTCAAGATTTTGGCTCAATTTGGTATATGAGGTTGGATGGTTTGAATTTTGGAACCTCATGAGGCTTGGATTTTCTTTGTGTGGTCCAATCAACTCAAGAGAGGCATTGAACCATTTTGTATGCTATTGGTAAGAGGGATTTTTTATAGGAAGTCCCTTTTAGAGCCTAAGTGGTCAAACCTGGCTCATGTGGGCTAACCCATGAGACCTTAAGTTTTAAAGATGGCTTAGATCTCACATGGTGTCATTTTGTAAAGAATATCTAGACACATCTCCTTTGGATAGAGAATATCTAAAAATATCCTTACTTGGAGATAATCTCTCAAATTTCCTTTCTTTTTGGAGAGAATATCTCAAAGTATCTTTGTTTGGGTGAGAATCTCTCAAATCCCCTCTCTTTTGGGAGAAAATTTCTCTAATTCCCTTCTTGTGGGAGAGAATCTCTCAAAGGATCTTTCTTTTGGGAAAGAATCCTTCATAGGATCTTTCTTTTGGGAAGGTTTCTAATTTGTAGTACTTACCTCCTTGCTAATTTGTAGCACTTACCTCCTTGCTTTTCTCCTTGTTTCCTTCTTTGGCTTGCTTTCTTCTATAAAAGCAAAGGGAGATTGGACCTCTTGCTTTTATTGCTTTCTTTTGTAAAAACCTTCAAGAGTGCTTCAAAACCAAGAGTTCTTCTTCTTCAAGGATCTTCAAGCTTTTCTTCTTCTTCCCCATCAATGGCTTCCGGTAAATCTTCTTTTCTAAGAAAACTCCATTGTAGAAGTAGAATGGTAAGAACTCTTCATTTTTTTTATTTTCTTTCTTTTTCTTTTGTTTTCTTTTCTCTTTTTTTTGTGGTCACTCGACCATTTCTTTTTCTTTTTTTTTGTCATTTCTTTCCTCACAATGCAAATGATGTCTTTATGTAAGACGATATGCATATTGTCGCGACCCCGGAACGGAGCCCCGGGCCCGCGACGTGCGACTGTTGAATTGTACATTGGAGATATACTTTCCCACAGGTTTCCGCGGTGAGGATTCTCAAAGACACGCGGAATCTGACTCACACGGTCAAGTATGCAGAAGCGTGTAGCAAATCACATCAAGATAAGCACCAATAAATCTTTAAGTGCTTTGACAAAAATAATACAAGACATAGTATCAAAGAAAGAAGCTAACATGGCATTCCCAACATAGTTCAAGTTATAAGACTAACACGAAAGTAAGTTAAGTTTTTGTTACAACCCATCAGAGACCAACAGAGGCCAATACACTCCTCAAAATAAACAAAGGAAACCCCAAAACAAAATGATGACGAGACTCAAGAACCCGCCCGACGTCTAGATGACATCGTCGGGCTGCCACTCTCTCACAGGGGTTGGCTCACAAGCCTCCTCCTGACCCTCCTCCTCAAAGGTAACGTCTCCTGCACCTGGGCACCAATAAACAAGGGTCAAACACAACGGTTTGGCAGGTAATCAATTTAGGTGCAAGCATGAACCAATAACGTTTAAGAAAACATATAAGCAAATCCTTGATTGGAAATACTATAATGACTGAGATACATTTGCAAAAATATTTAACTGAGCTGAGATACTAAAACAAACTAGCATGAGTACATAATATATCATGAATAGTCATCATCCACAAAGAGCCCATCCTTTCTCTATAATTTATATAATGAAAAGAGCAAGCACGCATGACAAGCACGATATACATAATATAATCACGACACGATTTCCCACAAATACAGGAATTCCGGCCGCGGAGCCGGACACGCACGATGTGTAATAAATACACAACCAGTCTGCAGACAGTCCACATGTTTAAGGACCCCCAGACAGTGGATCAAACTGAAAGGGCAGTCCAAGCTCAGTGGTGTTCACTTAATTCATGAATGCACAAAACACGTGAAACACGGTCGAAACACGTCGAGATAAAAAGGGGGAAATCACTTATCAAAACACGGTGAACACGACTAGCAAAGGCATAATTAATATGCATAACACGCTTAGGAAGTGATCCCCTTTTTCTTGAAACAATTCTTCAAAACAAGCTTATAGTTGAAATCCAAAACTAGTACACGATGGTACCTATCGTACCAAAACGGAATTCAAACACGAAATCTGACAAGCATGTATTAAGGCTACTAATTAACCTTTGTGTAATTGGGACCACAAATGTCGGAATATAAAAGAATTGGTGTCGCCGAAGTTGGGTTGCATTTCGAAGTTCCATTTACACAATGTCAAGTCAAAACGCTTAACATAGTCTAGTTTTTCAACCTTCGAGAAAATACAGAAATGAAATAACTGGCAGGTTCGCTCGAGCGGACCTTGTAAGGTGATGACAGTTCGCTCGAGCGGATAATAAGTGCGCTCGAACAGACAACTCTCTATCTTGCTCCAGATTATACAGAGGGCAGTTCGCTCGAGCGGACAATAGGGTCGCTCGAGCGGACAGCTCTCTGTCTGCGCTCGGACCAAACAAAGGCTTGGTCGCTTGAGCGGACCCAAGGGTCGCTCGAGCGAACCAGCTTCTGCCTGAGCTCGCAGAGTACAGAAAATGCCTTTCTCTTGCACATCTTCCACTACATTTTCCTCCTTCTTCTCATCCATCAATCACATACAATCCCTTGAGCCTTCATGCTCACCAAGGGTTCATTTATCACCATTTCACACATCCAAATCCAATAAAACATAACCATGAAGCTTGTAAACAAATTTAATGCACAATTTCTAAAATACAATGAAATCAAAATACACATGCATCATTTCCTAGAGAGATTACTTGCCTTGCCCAATGCTAACAATCCTCTCAAGCACTTCACTCAAGCAAATCCAACACTACAAGATTCCAAGAGAAATCCACTCAAAACTCAAACAAAATGGAAACAAGGAACCCATTTTAACAAAAGGGTTTGTACACATGAAAAACATGATCTTTAAGAACTAAAAAGACCTCATGAATAACATGGATTGAAACTCTTACCTAGAAATAGTCAAACAAGAGGGAAGGAAGGAAATGAAGAGCTTTCCCAACTTTAGCTTTCAAGAAGAAGATATCAATAGGAAGCTTGAGATGAGATGAAGAAGATGATGGTCTTGGAATCTCCTTTGGAGTCTTCTAGCTAGCTCATGCAAGAGGAATGAAGTGGAAGGGAAAAAGGGTTTTCCAGCCCTAGGTCAAGGAAATTGTAGAGATTGGGGAAATGAATGAAGAAGATGAGAATTGGGGGTTTAAGTGATGATAATGGGTCCCAAATGACTTAACCTTGAGATGACTAAAACATGGTCTTGTGGGCCTCAGATGACTTTGACGAAGAAGGATAAAACGATCTTCGAAATATCTAGTTTCCAAAAAGTATATTTTTGACATGGTTTTGAGATATCAAAAATTGTGTCCAGATTTGTGCATAAAAGACAATTTTTACCCTCTTTGGGCCAAAACTTGGGTTTTTGGGCTTTAAACGCGAATGGGCTTAAGACGAAAGTGGTAACACATAGAAAAATCATTCAAATGAAATCAAAATCACAATCACACGAAACCGATACGATCCTCCCAAGCTTACAGGTGCACTCAGGCCTTCTTGAGTGTGTCCGACTAATGCTAAACGTTCTCAAAATTCCCAAAGCTATGTCCAAGACTAAAACTAATTACTTCTAACCCAACGACAACTAAACCCACTTAGAACTAAACACATACTAATCGCACACTAATCGAATTGGTCTGGGTCGGGGTCTAACACATATGCATTTTTGAGTGAATGATATCAAGCAGAAGAGGCTAAGGCTCAATGTCCAATCAAAAAGAACTTTGGTTTGAACAAAATTTGATTATGACCAAATTTGGGTTGGAATTGGTCATATCTTGGAAAAGTCTTCCTAATTCCTATTGCATGAAGATTTATCTAAATGCATGAGTTTTGATGGAAAGGAATTAGATGGCATGTAATGACATACCTGAAAGGTTGCAACCTTTGGAGGTTGAATCTGACATCTAGAGACCACAAGAGTCATCTTTTAATGCCTATTTCCATTTTGATGCCAGCAGCAGGGGATGATGATTTGGCGATGCCTGAGATTTCGACGAATGAGGTAGTGATGGATCCGATTGAGGTATCTCAAGAAGAACCGAGGGACTCTGGAGTGATTCCAGAATCTCCACCTGGTACGACTTCTTCGTGAGTTTTTTTTTTCTTTGTCTGTCCCGTCATTTGCTAACGTACTGGTTGTTTTTGTTAGGATTTTTGTATGTTGCTAATTTGATGGATACACTATCTCTTTCACCGTCAATTGATCACACACTCATGCATCTTACTTTGGACTTTGAAATCTGAGTTCTAAGCTTGCATATGCTCTTGGTTTTCAAATGATTTAATCCTGTATGTTTTAGAACTTCAAATGCACTTTCGAAAATCTAGTTCTTCATACTTGTTTTTGGAAAATCGAGTTAGACATCTAGGTTTGTGATTTGCATACATTCATCATATTTAGGATCTTGATGTTATGCATAAATCATGTTGGCCCTGAGTTCCTAGTTTCATTTATTAGAAAATTGAAAAATATGAAGGATCTCCTCCCAGGCTAGTGTATTTGGTCGACCAAGCCCTGTACCCGGTCGACCGAGCCAACTAGCTATTGGGAAATATAGCCGTTGGGCCCAGTCGACCGAAGGTGCTGGGGTTGACCGAGCCAACTAGCCGTTGGACTGTTTTTTCTATTTAACTCCAAATCATTCCTCACCTTGAAGGGGCTTGTTGGGTAAATCTTTAGAACCGTATTGAAGCCTAAGGAAGAGGAATAAGATGAGAAAGCTAGAGGGATAATGGAAATCCAAATGGTTGACATTTAAAAGTATCTCTTTCCTAGTTCAGGTTGATTTCATTCCATTTGAAATCCATGAATGTTCATCTCTTTGTAACTCCATATTAGCATGATTTATAGCTTTAATGAAGTTGTTTTGCAAACACCAAATCACTTAAGCATATTAGATTGTTTTGCAAACACTCATGTCTCAATCACATGTGTTTTAGTCTTTAAACTTCATACAACTTGTGTAGTATGTCTTTCCAAGTTGTTTTGAATATTTCATGTGATTAGCTCATCACTTCAATCATCAATTTCTGTGCTTAGAGTTTCAAATGCATCAAGCATTCATTTAAGAGCTTCTTTTTAGAAATTGATTGAAGTAAACATTCATACACTTTGAACACACACCTGATGGTCCCGACTTTTCTCTTTTTCCAAAGCTGCCTCCGCCCCGGGGCTGACGGGGTACGGTGGAGGGAAAGAAAGGAAAAGCGGGCATCAGTTTTTTTTTGTACGGGTATGCCAGATTTTCTATTCTACTTGGAATTTAGAGTGGTGATCCGGAGATTCACCTTCACAAGTAGAAAAGGAAATCAACTTTTTCCCATCTTTCCATTGCACACATATTTTTAAAGAAAAGAGACAAGGTTTGTTTTTTGAATGCCGTGAGAGGCGGTTTTGTTTGCCGTGAAAGGCGATTTACAAATCTTATCAATAATGAAAGACAAGAGATGTGATTTTTTTTGTCTCTTTATAAAAAAATACAATGCAACAGAAAAGAAAGAAAAGGAATCTAACTTCTCATGCGATTGTGGGGGACCCGTTCAGATCGACGGTCGCGAGTTATGTATGGAGTCCGCCATCGTCCTTCAGATGAGAACTTTAATGCTTGATTTCTTGGCTTGGCTCCAACCTCATATTTTTAGAGGATAAGGACCAAGGTAAGGTCCTATATCCGGTAAAAAGCCGAGTAGACGGGCTGAAAAGCCGCATCTAGCCATGTTGGATAGAAGGAGAGGTGGCCTTTGGGGGGGGGGGTGGCCCCCCCAAGGAGCTTTGATCACCTTGTAGTGCTTGTTGCAGCAGAGTTTTCTTCAATAGAGGAGAGTTTGTTGCAGAGGTTCTGGATTTTTCTTGAATTTTTCGGAGAGTTTTTCGGATCTGTCCTCCTTCTTCAATGATTTTCCAGCGATTTTCTCTGGATCCGTTTCCCTTGGAATGGCCTCCTATTTATAGACATTTGGTAGCCATTTAGGAGAGTTTATGAGCATTTATGGTATTAATGCTCATGATGGGAGGAGTTACAAGTTTTTAATTACTTGTTTTGTAACTCCTTTTTCCTTGAATTTGATTGGCCGATGGAGAGTAGTGGGCATTTAATCGCCTTTAATCTCCATGATGACGGGAGTTTCATGATTTTAATGTCATGATTACTTGGACTTGTAACTCCCATCTGCTTGCTTCTGATTGGGCCGTTCAAAATAATGAGTTAATGACCGCATTAACTTGCCATAAACGGGTCATTTAACTTCATTAATTGATTGCCTGGGTGCTTGAAGAGTCGCGGGCCGTGCCGCGTCCTTTGGGATTCTTCTTGCGATGATCACCAATGGACCCACATACCATTTGATGTCGGATGGTGATCCAATGTCAAACATTGGTTGATGTCAGCGGGCCAGCAACATCTGTCCAGTCGATTTCGCGATCGGGCGGGCAGAAAGGGTGCTTTCTTGGTTAGCCGTTTGACGATCTTGAGGCGTCCGATGATGATCTAATGATTCCAGTGATGGATCCGTGATGTTGATGAAGATCGACGGATATCATGCACAAAAAATCAGATTTTGGAAAAATCACAGGGGCCAATCAACTTGAAACGCGAAAAATACCCGAAAAACGGGGTTTTTGGGCGAGGTCCGGCCGCCCGGACCTCCATGGTCGCCGGCGACCATGGGCCTTGGCCCATTTTTTTTGGCCGCCTTTCAGTCGCTTTTTCTTCGCCGTTTTTCGTCCGTTTTTGCTTCTGTTTTCTCCTGCATTTTTCTTGGAATTTCCTCTCATTTATTGGCTAGATTTCCCTCAAGAAAACCTGACAAGAAGCGGTGCAAATCGGATCGCAAAGTTTCCCATTTTCTGAAAAGCCGAAGACTTTGCTGTGGAGAACTGCCGATTTTTTGTCAAGCGTCGAAACTAGGTCAAACGATGTCGGAATAACCTGAAATTCGACGTGTAGCTCCTTGAGCAGTAGACGAGACCAACCATAGCCTTTTGTTCAGGTTTTGAAGCCGTTTGGGGCCCCGTAAATGCTTGACTTGATTTCACTGCAAGGGAAATGCCGAGCTTTGACTTTCGGTCAAACGATGTCCGATTGACCTGAAATTTGATGGGTAGCTTCCTCATCAGTAGATAGGATCAACCATAGGCTTTCGTTTGAGTTTTGAAGCCATTTGGAGTCATGCAAACGCTTGCCTTTATTTCATCGCGAGGGAAATGCCGAGCTTTGACTTTTGGTCAAACGATGTCCGATTGACCTGAAATTCGACGTGTGACTCCCTCATCAGTAGATAAGACCAACCATAGGCTTTCGTTTGAGTTTTGAAGCCGTTTGGGGTCATGCAAACGCTTGCCTTGATTTCACCGCGAGGGAAATCCCGAGCTTTGACTTCCGGTCAAACGATGTCCGATTGACCTGAAACTTGACATGGAGCCTTTTGGAGGTATTTTGTAACCATCCGTAGGCTCTGATCGAAGATTTGAAGTCTTCGACACTGTCACCGCCGGGAGCTGCTGCTCAGTTGTTGGAGAAGTGAAGTTAGGCCGAATGATGTCGGGATGGCCCGGAACTTCATGTGTACCTCTCTTTTGGTTGTTTTGAATGACCTTGCAGTTTTTGTTTGATTCTGACAAGATCTGATGCTTGAAGTGGCGCCTGCCTATTTTTGGTAGGATGTGGCTCCGTGTAGCTTTTGGTGTGAGGAGGCAAAGTGACATTTTTGGTGTCAACAAATGCCCCCTCGAGGTACAGCGACGATATGGTTTTTGCAGTCGATGTGCCTCGAAGAGAATTTTGAAGAAGAGCTTCTGACTTGACCAAGAGTCTTTGAGGTTTTTTTTTTTTTTTTTTTTTTTTTTTGAGTAACCTTTTGAGCTTCCAGGGGATTTTATGGTAGTGAGAGGGATCACGTACCATCTCAAGGCAAGATTTTGAGAATGACATTTGGATTTGGATTTGGTTTTGGTTTTTTGGTTTTGATTTTGACCTTGTGACCTAACAAGCTGTATGTGGTAGGTTAGGGGGTCAGGTTTTTGGTTTTGGTTTTGACCTTGTGACCTAACAGGCTGTATGTGGCAAGTTAGGGGGTCGGGTTTTGATTTTTGGTTTTGGTCTTGTGACCTAACAAGCTGTATGTGGCGAGTTAGGGGACCATGGTTTGGTTTTTTGGTTCACTCTTTGGGACAATTTTGGGTCCATTGGAGTGGTTTGGGTTTTTGTGGAATGTCAATTTCAAGATTTTGGCTTAATTTGGTTCATGAGGTGGGATGGTTTGGATTTTTGGAAACTCATGAAGCTTGGATTTTTGTATGGTATGGTCCAATCAACTCAAAAGAGGCATGGGACCATTTTTTGTATGCTCTTGGTAAGAGAAATTTTGACTAAAAGCCACTTTTAGTGCCTAGGTGGTCAAACCTGGCTCATATGGGCTAACCCATGGGACCTTAAGCTTTGAAGATGGCTTAGATCTCATATGGTGTCATTTTCATAAAGAATATCTAAAGATATCTCTTTTGGGTGGAGAATATCTAAAATATCTTTACTTTGAGAGATTTTTTTCAAGTTTCCTTGATTTTGGGAGAGATTCTCTCAAAATATATTTCTTTGGGAGAGAATATCTATCATTCCCTTTCTTTTTGGAGAGAATTTCTCAAGGAATCTTTGTTTTGGGAGAGAATATCCCAAGTTTCCTTTTCTTTTGGGAAGGTTGCTAATTTTTAGCACTTACCTCCTTAGTTTTTTTCTCTTTCCTCTTTTGGTTTGCTTTCTTCTATAAAAGCAAGGGAGGTGGGATCTCTTGCTCCTATTGCTTTCTTTTTGCAAAAGTCTTCAAGAGTTGCTCTAAGATCAAGAATCCTCCTTCTTCACGAGTCTTCAAGTTCTTCTTTCTTCTCCATCCATGGCTTTAAGTAAGTTTTTTTTTTCTTTTTTTTACAAGAAATTCCATGTAAAGAAAGTTTCATCATCATTTTTTTTTCTCTTTTTTTTTTTTTTTACAAGCCTTTTTTTTTCTTCTCTTTTTTTTTTTTGCTGCTGTACGGACATGTCCGTACAGCCTGGGCCGTACGGCCATGTGGCCCATGGGCCTCGGCTTGTGGGCCAGCCCAGAAATTTTCTTTTCTCTTTTTTTTCTCTTTTTTTTTTTCTCTTTCTTTTTAAGAAAGAAAACTTTCTTTTCCCCTCTTTTTGCTCTCCATGATAATGAGATTTATGCAATCCAAGATGCTCATGCATTCCTTTTTTTTTTTATGCATCAAGATAGAAGGCTAGAATTTCTATGCTAAGCCAACATGAATTTTGACTTAGACAAAGTTTGATTTTGACCAAATTGGGTTGGAATTGGTCAAATTTTGTCAAGGTTTTCCTAGCATCTAGTGCATGATGATTTTCTTTTATGCATGATTTTTGGTAAATTGAATTGGGAGCATGATGATGATGCACACCTGGAAATCTTTTGCAAGTCTCGAGATTTGAAGCTCGCAGCAATGTTGAGCTCTTTCTTTAGTCTTGCGGGGGTTTCAAGGAGCTTTTTGCAAGTTTTGGGATTTGAAGCTCGTAGCAATGTTGAGCTCTTTTCCGATTCTTGCGGAAATTTGAGAAGACTGTCTTGATCTCACAACAATGTTTGAGTTCACGTCTTCTTTGAGAATCCTTCATTGATCATGAGCTCGCGGCGATGTTGAGCTCATCTTCAGGCTTCCTTTCTTTTCGGGGTGATTCCCTTTTCTTCGGAATTCCCCGGAGTCATGCCAAAATTTCGCTAGGATTTTTTTTATAGCAAAATTCTGTCATTCTGTTGATTGATTTCTTTCTTTCAATCTTTGCAGGCAGTTCCTCCAGAACGAACAAGGGTAAGGAACCAGTTACCAATGCACCTCGTCGATCTGCCAAATCTTCCAATGTGGCCGTACAACAGGCCTGGGAGAAGGTCCAGTATGTGGAGAGAAACTTGGAAGAGTGTGACTCGCTCAACCGAGATGAGATGAGACAGCGACTGATCTCTTTCAAGGATGAGGAATTCTACAAGATTATGGCAAGCAATAGTCCTTGGGTCATGGACGATCAGAGCGTTGTGCCCAAACCTACTTTTTTCTTTGATGATGCAGCCCCTGATGACTCGTCATACCAAAGGAGATGCTTTCAATTCTCTTACACAGCTGATGGTGAGGAGAGAACCATTTCTACCTGATCGCCTTTTGATCGTACTATTTCGATCATGAGTCTTTCTCCCACGTGCTCTAAGAGAGAAGATCCTCCAAGCTGGGTGAAGAGGACCAATGTGCTCAAGATCGGGGTTTTTGTTGGTGGTCCTTCTGGTTATGCAGAGAAGTCGCCTGTCCGTCTAGACATGTTGATGCCGGCCAGCGGCTACCAAGGATCTGATCATCCATCGGTTGATTTGAGACCGGTGGGCCTTGGCATTTTCAGGGGTGATGGCAGCAATTGGGTAAAGCCATTTCGGCTTCGTGGCCGCTTCAGTGCAGACTCAGGCTGGGAGTCGTGGACTGATCACATCCTGCAGATCGACGGTGCCATTCTGAAGGAGGCCGACATTTTTGATGCGGTTCGCGCTTTTAGGCAAACCGTAGTTTTCTCCGATGAGGCTTTTATGGCCATGCTGGAGTCCTTCCTTCCACAAACCAACACCTTCATTGTTACGAACGGTGAGATTGGTTTTTCTTTGAAGGAGCTGAGTGCCATTACCGGGTTGCCCATCCTCGGCAAACTCTATGAGGAATTTATGCCTATCTACATCGTCCTTGAGGAACAGTCCGAGGAGTTCAGGCTTTTGTACTTTCAGCTTGTCGCCTTCTATGATTTTTTGAAGGAGAAGGAGGGCTTGAAAGTCCGGTGCAGGAGTTGGAAGAATTTTGGCTCTTTATCTCCCAACTTCTTTGGCAGTGGAGAATCTTCTGATAAGAATCTGGCTTTGAAGAAGATCTCCGTTATGAGAGAAAATCTGAAGGAATTCTTTGCAAGAACAAGCGCCATTTGTTCCGACATCGCGCTGCGAAGAGATCTCGCTATGTACCTCACTTACTGGCTAGGTGAGGCTGTCTTTGCTGGAGGAGATGGGACGCACATCAGCCCGCATTGTATTTTTCCGGCTTGTCAGATGGTGTTTGGAGAGCAGCTACCTTTGGTGCCGGCTCTTTACTCCTATTTATGTACCGAACTTCAGGCTGCTGCTTTCTTGGTCCGGCTTGGGCTCCCCATAAACAGAGTATTTTCAGCTCATATTTTCTATTCGTGGTATGTGTACCACTGTCCTGGCTTTCACCGTTTAGGCGTTGCATAGGATGATGACCCTTTTATGATTCGGTTGGCTAGGGGAAAAGCCGTTTCCGATTCACTTCTGTCCGCCAGCTTGAGAATCCGACGATTCAGGGATGTCGAGATTGGGCAATCTTCAGTAAAGCTTTCTCCAGATTTGCGGAAGAAGGCTTTTGATTTTGGTGTCTCCCGTGATTCCACCAGGGCAGGATCGGGAAGACACTATTCTTTGACCAACGCAGAGAAGAGGTGGGCTTTAAATATACGTGTTGGCACGATGGTGTACCGCAGACATCTTTTTGTTGACATCCAGCCGTATGTCCCTTCGTGTTTTGCATTGCAGTTAGGCTTCTCTCAAGGCGTTGTTGGAGCGCCTTCGAGCATGGTGAAGCGTTTTGGAGGTTTGCAGGACGGGAGAAATGCATGGGCTTTCTATAGTGCGGAGGACACTACTGCCATGATTTCCTATCCTGAGTTGCCCACTTTTCGGACTGCTGGCTTCACGAAGTGGTTCGTGGAGAGCTTTGCTGTGTACCGAGGGCTTTCCGAGAAGGAGCTGAATGTCAAGCAATCTCCTAGGAAGGGTCTTGGTAGATCAGATGGCGTCCGTCGAGAGGAAGTTTTGTTCTTCCTTTCTGGAGAGAAGCATAGGATAGGCTTTCTCGAGGGACAGGATGTCATCAGATCCGGGGCCGCACAAGAGATACCTGTTGAGGTCTTGAGACAGCTCGGAGAGGAGGAAGCCGAGATCGACACTTGGATGCAAACAGAGCAAATGAAGGCTTCCATGGGGTCTACTGGTAGGAGCGGGCCATCCAGTGAGGAGCCAAGTGGAAGTCCTGACTTTGACAGTGAGGCAGGTACTTCAAGTAGACCGGCTCGTAGAAAAAAGAGGAGGAGAGGACAGCGTCGCATTGAGAGACGTCACGAAGACTCTCCTGATCTGGAAGTCCCTCCTACTATTGCTGAGGAGGTATCAGGAGATGCTGGTGAGCCTCCAAAGAAGAGGAGTCGTGAAGAAGAGACCGCCGATGTTGGTATGATTCTCCTTCTTTTCTATTTCCGCTTCTTTCCTTTTATGAGGGCTTTTTTTTTATCTGTTGTTTTCTTTCTTTTGCAGAAGATGAAAACTTGGTGATGCCCGAGGTTCCTGTCGATGAGGCGGTGATGGATCCAGTTGCGGCATCTGAAGAAGAATTGAGGGACTCTGGGGAGGACCCAGAATCTCCACCTGGTATGAGGATGATGATTTTTTTTTTTTTTTTGAATTTGCTGACACATATTTTTGTTTTCTTGTCAGCTGACTTGCCAGAGGATTCCGACTTCGAGCCATCTATGGATATAGCTTTTGACGATGCCTCAGATGAGCAAATGGAGACAGAAAGTACTCCACCCATCATGGAAGAAGGTATTCCATAGTGATAATCTTGACATTGATTTTTTTTTTTTGACAAGATCATATTCATACCTTTTCTTGTGTTTTTGCCAGCAGGTTGTGAAGCAACAGGAGAAGTTCCTTCGCCTTCCTCAGGGCCAGAGTAGGAGATGCCAGCAGCCGATCCAGAAGTAGGGGCTTCTTCTACCAGTCCCGTCACGACAGAGGCGGGACTTTGTGGTGATATTGCTTCTTCAGTGGCTCCGCTTGGAAAGAGCCTTTTGATTTCTTCTCCACCACGGCCTGACGTGGGCAGTCAGCCAACAGAGCGTGGTGAATCTCCATCCGGACCATCCCTTCAATATGCAAAGAAGGTGTTGAAGAGTGTGCTGAGCTCCTGGGTTGAAACTCTCTCTTCTGGCCATTTGGAAGCTGGTTTTGGCATGGTCAAGCATGTACAGGACATCCTTGCTGACAGTGCAGAGATCGGTCTGGACATTGCAAGTGCCAAGGCCTTTGTTGATGAAGTCATTGCTTTAGGCGACAAATGGACTGAGACCAAGAATTTCCCAAGCAGTGACTTTTTCAATGAGATGTTTTTGCAGCCATCCGGTACGATCAAATCTGAAATGGATGAGATCTCACGGGCTCGGAAGCAATTCGTTCGGGAGAGGAATGTTACCGAGTTGGCTATCATCGAGCTAACACAGGACCTGCGCCATCTTGATAGGGAGGTCACAGAAGCTAGGCAGCGCCTTGAGCAATTGCAAGAACAAAATGCTACCAAATGGACTGCCATTGTAGAAGCCCGTGCTAAAGAGGGAACTCTGATTCGCCAAGTTGAAGAAGCCGGTAGCAGCCTTCAGAGAAAGACTCAGGAGTATGAGCAGTGGCAAATTCTTTGGGAAGAGCTTCCTCATGCTGAAGATGGGTCGCGGCGTTCTGCCGCGTTTTATGGCAAGATCTTGAAGAAGCGCGGTCTTGAAGCTTTCGAGGCTAAGGCCAATAGTCTGCTTGAGGAACTGGATCTTTGGTTGAAGACCATGCTAGACTGAGCTCTTTATAACAAACTCTTTTCTTCTTTTCTCTCTTCTTCTTTTTTGGTACCTCTATGTAAAACATTTTTGGTATTCTGTGTACCTTTTACTTAAATTCTTTTTGATGAAAATAAGCAAAGGTTGAATGAGAATGTTTGTTTGAAAATTTTGATCAAAAGGTTGTCATTTTCTGAAAATCTTTTGTCAAAAGGGTTGTTTTAGGCATGAAAGCCTGATTTTATGGCAAAAAGCCTAGTTTTTTTATGGCTTAAAAAGCCGAATTTTGAGATGGCATGAAAGCCGAGTTTATGGCATGAAAGCCAAAATTTTCTTTTTGGCATGAGAGCCAAGTTTTTGGTGGCATGGAAGCCAGTTTTGAGATGGCATGAAAGTCGAATTTTGAGAGGGCATAAAAGCCGAATTTGGGTTTATGGCATGAGAGCCAAAGTTTTGGATGGCGTGGAAGCCGAAATTTTAGGATGGCATGAGAGCCAATTTTTTTTTGAGATGGCATGAAAGCCGAATTTTGAGGTGGCATGAAATCCGATTTTTTGGGGTGGCATGAAAGCCGATTTTTTGGAGTGGCATGAAAGCCGTTTTTTTGTGGCGTAAAAGCCGATTTAAAAAAAAAAAAAAAAAAAGGCATGAAAGCCGAGTTTGAGATGGCATGGGAGCCAAAGATTTTTTGTGGCATGAGAGCCAAGATTTGGTTTGTGGCATGAGAGCCGGTTTTGTTTTTGGTGTAAGAACCAGATTTTGTTTTTGGCATGAAAGCCGAAATTTCTTTTTGGCATGGAAGCCAGATTTTTTGTTTTTGGCATGAAAGCCAAATTTTTTTTTTGAAAACCGAGTTTTGTTTTGTTGGCATGGAAGCCGAATTTTGATTTTTGGCTTGCAAGCCGGATTTTTGATTTTTTTGGCGTGAAAGCCGGATTTTTGGCATGGAAGCCGGGTTTTATGGCGTGAAAGCCAGGTTTTTGGTTTTCAAAAATGCAAGTATCGACTAAAAGTCGCCTCCCTGCTGAATGGTATTGCAAGTATCGATGGAATGTCGCCTCCTTGCTCATTCGGTTGCGAGTATAGATGGAATGTCGCCTCCTCGTGGATTTGGGTGCAAGTATCGACTAAGCGTCGCTTCCCTGCTTCTTTTTTTTTCTTCAAAAATTTTGTTTTGTGGGTATCGATGGAATGTCGCTTCCCCACGATTTTTGAATTTTGAGGTTTTTTCGAACCTTTGTTTTGTTTTTTGTTTGTTTTGAAATTTGGGTTGTGGATATCAACTGGAACGTTGCGTCTCCACGATTTTTGAAATTTTTGGGTTTTGGAAGTATCGAATGGGGTTCGCATCCTTCCGGTTTTGGGTTTTGCAAGTATCGACTAAACGTCGCTTCCCTGCGGTTTTTGAAAAACCATTTTTTTTGTTTAAAGACACGAGGGTCGTAAATTTTGACTCAAAACCATTTTGGTGGTAAAAGTCGGGCTGGACTAGGGCTGAAATCCCTAGGTCCTGATTTTGTTTCAAACCGTGAATTTTGGTTTCAAGGATCGAAAATTTTGGTCAAGTTTGGGAAGAGGCTCCTAAACTTGGATTTTTGGATATGCTTTTTTTTTTTTTGAACAATGAAACGATGAAAGAGACATTGTTTTGAGGGGTTTTTTTTTTTTTTGGAAATTTCAACAAGAGGATGAAAATTCCAAAAGGAGTGGGTTTGATGAGCAGATACCTAGGAATAGGCTTTGGTCGTGCAGGCGTCGCTCTGACCCGATGGAAGAAGCCTTCAAGGGTAGTACCGCTTCAAGAACTTTCCATTGATGGGCAGCATACATCTGTCACCCTCCATGTTTAGAAGAGCGTATGCGCCGTTGGAGAAGACTTTGTCGATGACGAAAGGTCCCTCCCATTTTGGTTCAAATTTGCCTTTGGATTTGTTGGCAAAAACCATTGGTCTTTTTACTATAAGAACCAAGTCTCCCTTTTTGTAGGCGCGTTGCCTGACCTTCTTGTCAAAAGATCCTGCCATGTGTGCTTGGTAGAGTTCAATGCTTTGTAGAGCTTCGAGTCGTCTCTCATCGAGGTTATCCAACTCTTGGAGTCTCAATTTGACATTACTTTCTTGCGTCATGTCATTTTGCAGAGATACCCTTAAGGAAGGAATTTGAACTTCCAAAGGGACAACAGCTTCGCATCCATAGACCAAGGAGAATGGTGTGCTATGGGTTGGTCCTCGAACGGTGGTTCGATAGGCCCACAAAGCTTCAGGCAGTTTGTCGCCCCAATCTCTTTTGTGACTAGAGACCATTTTCTTGAGGATTTTGCAGAGAGTTTTGTTGAAAGCCTCTACTAGTCCATTCGCTGCCGGATTGTACGGAGTTGAAGGACAACTTTGGATTTTGTATTTGTCGCAGAACCTGTAGAATTGGTGATCGCGGAACTGTGGTCCGTTATCATGGACGAATCTTTTAGGTATGCCGAAGCGACAAATGATGTTGGTGCACAAGAACTAAAGGACTGATGAGGTCTTCATTTCACTAAGCGCGAATGCTTCTGACCACTTGGAGAAATAATCCGTAGTGGCGAAGATGAAGCGATGACCTTTGCTCGATGGAGGGGAGATAGGACCTATGATGTCCATACCCCAGGCTTCAAAAGGCCACGAGATTGCTGTAGGATGTAGCCATTCCGGAGGCATGTGGACATAATCTCCATGAACTTGGCATTGTTGGCAGCGCTTAGCAAATTGCATTGCATCAGCCACCATGGTAGGCCAATAATAACCTAACCTTTTTATCTGATCGTAGAGCTTAGGCCCAGCCTGATGGGCTCCACAAAGACCAGCATGTACTTCTTTGAGTGTTCCCTCCGCCTCTTGTTTTGATAAGCAGCGTAGAAGTACTCCATTGTAGGATTTTCTATACAGCATTTTTACAGGAATATCCAAATGAAAGTTTGGGGCTCGTCTTTGGATGCTTACCCGTTCTTTTGGATCTTCAGGTAGGATTCCGAACATGATGTAATCAATGAACGGATCCCTCCAGTCGCCGATCAGAGGTTTAAGGACGGAGATCCGACTTCCAACCACTTGGTGGCATTCAGCAACTGCTTGATGTGTGTTGAGAGGAGGGAGAATCCTTTTTTGACACACTGTAACTTGCATGTTTTCCCCTTCTTAGATTGCCATAGACGCAGCAAGTCCAGCTAGGGCATCTGCACGAATGTTTTCACCTCTGCGGATATGGGTGATGTGACAGATGTCGAACTTTTGTCGAAGCGATTGTGCCTTGTTGTAGTAAGGCAACAGATCGGGCTTCCTGATTTCAAACTTCTGATTCATCTGGTTGACGATCAGTTGAGAGTCTCCAAAAGCTTCCAGCGTAGTGATACCGGATTCAAGGGCGAGCTCCAATCCTACGATGAGGGCTTGGTACTCAGCTGCATTGTTTGAACATGGTTCCAGTAACGAGAATGCGTGTGGAATCATGTTTTTGTCGGGACTAACAAAGAGAATGCCAATTCCCGATATTTGATTTCCCTTTTCATTTGTCCTGGTTGCTTCATCGAAGTACATGTGCCAGGAAGCATTTGATAAGGAAGTCTCCACACTGTAGACCGATTCGTCTGGGAGGTCATCCCTGAGTGGAGAATCTTTAGGCGATGGATGCTCCGCGAGGAAGTCTGCTAGAGCTTGGCCTTTGATTGCTTTTTGTGGTACATACCTAATGTCAAATTGTGACAGGAGGATGGACCATTTTGCCAGTCGGGCATTGAGAGAACCTGCTTTTGTGACAAGGACCTTTAGGAGGTTGATCCTCGAAATTAGGTACACTGTGTTGGATAGCAAGTAGTGATGCAGTTTTTGTACGGCGAACATCACTGCCAAGCATTCTTTTTCGACTGGAGAGTAGCGATGCTCTGCACCTATCAACATGCGACTAAGGTAATATAGAGCAGCTTCTTTTCCCTCGTCATTCTTTTGTGCGAGTAGAGCGCCTAAAGAACAGTCAAGGGCTCTTGTGTACAAGAGGAATGATTTTCCAGTTGTGGGGGCAGCCAACACTGGAGGTTTAGTCAGGTATGACTTGATGTCCTGGAACGCGGCTTCACATTCAGCATCCCAGACAAAATCGACACCTTTCTTCATTAACCGAGAGAATGGACGGCACTTCCCTGATAGATTGGAGATGAACCGTCGAATGTATGCCAATCTTCCATGGAGCCCTTTTAATTGTCTTAGGGTTCTTGGAGATGGCATTTCTAGGATAGCCTTGACTTTGATGGGGTCAAGCTCTATGCCAGCTTTCCGTACTACGAATCTGAGAAACTTACCCGATGAAACACCGAAGAAGCATTTGAGGGGATTCATTCGCAGTTTGTGTTTGCAAAGTCGGAAGAAGACTTCTCGAAGATCTTTGAGATGGTCCTCTTTTCTTTTGCTTTTGACGGCGAGGTCGTCGACATAACATTCGACCGTCTTGTGCTGCATATCTTGGAATATCTTCATCATAGCCCTCTGATATGTAGCGCCGGCATTCTTCAGACCGAATGGCATGACAGTGTAGCAATACACGCCAAACGGGGTCTGAAATGCTGTGTGTTTTTCATCTTCAGGATGCATCTTTATCTGATTGTAGCCAGAGAAGCCATCCATGAATGTCATTAGCTCGAACCCACAGGTGTTGTCGATCATCACCTCCGGTATAGGGAGCGGGAATTCATCTTTTGGGCATGCATTGTTCAGGTCTCTATAATCAATGCAGATCCTGATTTGCCCATTTTTCTTTGTCACGGGGACGATGTTGGCCAACCATTCAGGATGTTGTTCCTCACGGATGAAGCCAACGCTTTTAAGTTTTTGAACTTCTTGTTCAATTTTGTCCATCACATCAGGACGGAACCTTCTTTGGCCTTGTTTGACAGGCTTGATATCTTTTTGAAGATTGAGTTTGTGGACTGCTATTTTGGGGTCTAAGCCAGGCATCTCAGCGTAAGACCATGCAAAACAATCAACGAACTCATGAAGAAACGCGATATACTCGAGTAACTCATCATCCTTTATATTCTTGCTTATGAATACAGGACGTGGGTTATCAGGTGTTCCCAAGTCTATCTTTTGAACAGAATCTTCAGTTGGAAGGTTTGAAGGTGGTTCCTCCACAATATTTTCGAAGGCTTCCAACCCAACAAAGCCTTCTGGAGTTCCAAAGGTATCTACAGACCACGGCTCTGCTTTTGTCCATGGGTCTTCTTGATTGGTACTTTTCTCAAGATTTGCTATGAGGTGGTCCCACTCACCTGTTGAAACTAGGTCGAAGTAGGGCACTTCCTTTGGAGACAGTGGTTCTTCTGGGTCAGAGAACCGTGTGTCTGTATTATCGGATAATTCTTCTTCATCATCAGAGGAATCGTACCAATTGGATAGACTTCCTGGATCCTTGACGGTCAACTCTTCAAAGAGATATCCAAGGAGATCAATGTCTTCATTAATATGAGATGTTGAGGCTTGGTCGACAAGTTGACTTTGCGGCCTTTGTGTCAACTGTCTCAAGGAGGCGTCAGGATCATACCCCAGCCCATGTGAAGACTTTTTTATGTGGTGGTGGGGTTTCCAACCTTCCAGTTGACTTTTGGTCAGGGTTGGTTCCAATGGCGTGATAATACCACGGCCATCTCCCAAACCGATTGGGTTCTGAGCGTCGTAGCCCGTTTTCTTCATGATAGCTTGCGCCATTGAACTATACAGGGATAGTTGAGGCATACCTTCATTTTGGAAAGGTTCAAACGAAGAATTTGATGAAGAAACTCCCGATTTATGGAAGAAGATTGGCTTTTCTTCTACTGATGTTGCTGGAACAACGAAGGAAGCAGATGCCGGATCTTCTATGTCAACGGTTGTCTCCATCGGAGTGAGAGCGGGCTGAACTTGTTGATCATCAGCTTGGCTTGACGATGTATCATCTTCTGGCTCTGAGTCTGAATTCGTGTCTTGCAGGACAGACACGAAGGAGACAGCAAACTTGCCCCCAGCCTTTTGTTTTGTCTTCTTTGCTTTGGTGGTGATCACCAGAGGCTTTGAAGACTTGAGGGAGACCATGAAGGGAGATTGATTATTCTCTTCGGTTTTGATAGAGGGTTTATTTTCTTCCGGTGATTGCTGAGGAGCTTTGCCTTTGTCTTTCTGGAGTTTTTCGGCAAAGGTTGTTGTTTCTTCCTCCCTTTCTTCTTTTTCATCTTTGTACATCTGAGCATCTGCGAAATAGACTTCTTTGCCTTTGAAGGGCTTTTTGTCTGCAAACACTCGATGTATCAAGCCGTCATTGCCAACGAACTTGATGCACTGATGTAAAGTCGAGGGGACAACACCATTCTCGTGTATCCAGGGGCGTCCAAGAAGGATGTTGTAGCACGAAGGGGTCTTTATTGCATAGACAGTGACCTCGGAGATAAGATCACCGATTTGCAACTTGAACCTGATTTTGCCGATCGGCCTTTGAGCGCTGCTATCATATCCAAAGATGGACACAGATGTGTGGCTCAGCTTGCTAGGCGGAATGCCCAGTTCTTCGAGTGCCGAAGTGGAGATGAGATTGAGTGCAGAACCTGGATCGATCTGGATTTTGCGTAGTGGTACCTCTTTGATGTACCCGGTGAAGTACATGGGTCGGTTGTGCTTTGTCTTGCCTAGCAGGAGGTCTTCCTTGGTGAAGGCGATGGTTGCACTTGCTGCTTTTTGAACCGAGAGGCATTCGATGCAGGATCCCTCAGTTTTCTTCTTTTCTCCTTTTGAGGGAGTTTTTGATTTTTTGACCCTATAGTCCATTTCAATTTGTAGGACTTGTGGGGCATGTTTGTCGACATCCGCATCCAGCATTTGTAGTTCTGAAATGAGACTATCACGAGTCTGTGGTGACATTCGTAATAAGTCTAGGATGTGCAGACGTACAGGTATGTGTTTGAAGTGCTGAATCAAGTCGTACTTGAAAGCCTCCTTGGGGCCTGCATTTTCATTATTCTTGCCACTAGGGGTGTTTACAACTTGTTTTCCTGAAGGATTTACATAAGAAGCAGAAGGTTGGTTGTAGTTTTTGTGGTAATCCCAGCCAGAACGGGTACCTCTACCAACTTCAAGAGCTTCTGGAAAAGGGTCTTTGTTTAGAAGATCACCCTCGAGATCGAGGGGTTGTTCCTTCTCATTTGCTGAAGATGTCTCTGTGTCAGCATTGCCATCTTCAGTAATTGTGTTGCATGGAGCATTTTCCGGGAGCAAGTCCTGAACAGCATCCAGCAACTTTCCTTCTTTATCGAATATTTTTTCGGTCCAGACATCACCGATGAGATAGTGCATTTGGGACCAATTGACCGGATTTTCTCTGAAGAAGATTTCACCGGCTGGAATTTCTTCATGGTGATCAGTCGGAAAAGGTTTGAGTTCCGATGTCACTGTTCTAGGAGACGAAGCCTGAGAAAGTGAGGAATTATCATCCTGAGCTATTGCATTGCAAGTAACTTTGACGGAAGGTGCCTCCAAGATGAACTGTTGGGAATCAGATTCATCCTCAGATGTAACAGGATCATCGATCCAACAGCTTTCTTCGTTTTCCGGGGTTACCGGAGGAGATTCCTGTAGATTTTCAGGAACTTCTGGTGCTGGGTTGTGACGAAGCTGATTGATGCGACCTTGTTCTTGCTCTATGGCAAGGTGCTGCAAGATCCTTGCGTATTCATCGAGATCAGGCACGGGAGCCAAATCTTCTTCTTCGTCTGCTCCTTGTGGTTCAACATGGTTGGGTTCCACTGGAGTATTTTCTTGGACAACCTCTTGGTCTTCTTCATCATCAGACCAAGATCCTTGTGGCTATAATGGGTTATACCAGATTAGTGGCATAAGATGAGATTCTGGGATCCATTCCTCGTCGGAGAGATATTCTCCTGTTTCGAGGGATTCCTCCCACTCATCGATGTCACTGGCGGTGTCACTGGACTCGTATCCATCCATGGGGAATCCGACCACCGAGTTGCAAGAGTATGATGCCCCTTGCATAGTTTCATCTTTGAGGTGTGGTGGCATGAAATCACCAAGAGTGAATTTTCTTGCTGCCTTTGAAGCCTTAGGAGAGGACTCTTCTGTTGCCCCCAGTGAAGCGGTAGAGGAGGTTTTTGCCTTTTCAACGACTTCTTGCTCTTTCGGAGCTTTCTCCTGCTGTTTGAGCTTGCGGAGTTGTCTCCTGGTTTGCCTTCGCTGTCGAGCGGTTGGCTTTGTTTTGACGACCTCCCAATTTTCATCTTCTACGATATCGGGGTGTACCCATATGGGCTGTCCGTCTGATGTTGGATATGGAACCAACTCTTGAGACGTTTGGGTCATCTTTATTACCTTGAAGGAAGTAGTGATCTTCTCTTTTGGTGATTTTTGTTTTTGTCCACACGACACCATGTTGACGGAGGCAGACCCATAGTTCTTGTCGAAGGTAATGACTCCGTTTTTCCACATCTCATTTATCTTCTCTCTCACAACAAAGCATTGACTGAGAGGATGCGAGACCATCTGCTGGTATGGACAGTACCGAGGATCGTTGGTTTTGCCAACATCTCCTGGTCTTTTGGGGTCAGGCAAGGTGAGTTTACCGTTTGCGAGAAGTGCCCCAAAGATTTCTTCAACATCTTCATTGAACGGGTATTTCTTCTCTACTCGTTCTTTGAAGGCATCAGAGACTTCAGGCTTTTTACCTGCAGCTTTGTTTTCAGCTTTCCTTGGCTGCTGAGGAGCTGACTTGGTTTGCACATTGAGAACCTCTTTTTTCTTTGGTTTTGAGGTTGCAATGGCAGTCGGCTCTTTCTTTGATGACTTCTGACTGTTGAGGTCTTTGATCACCGTTTCAGCTTCCATAGCTGCTTCCAGGAGTTCTCCCAGGTTCTTTGATTTGTTGCCGATGATCATGGAGCGGATTCTTGCTCTCATGTTGTTTCGGCAGATGTTGACCAGTGACGCTTGTGGCAGTACATCGGAGCATTTGTATGCCATTGCCTTCCACTTGTGAATGAAGTCATATGTTGACTCATTCTCTCCCTGTTTTAGGCTGTAGAGCTGAGCCATAGTAACAGGATGATCCTCACCTTTGAAGTGGGTTAGGAAGCGTGTCTCCAGCATGGCCCAATTTTGAATGGAGTCCTCCGGCAGAGTGGAGTACCAATCAAAGGCCGTACCTTTTAGGGTACTTGCAAAGAGGCGGATCTTGAGGGCATCTTGGTCCGCAATAGCTCCTGTCAGGATCTTGAAATGGATCACGTGCTGTCTGGCCGAACCCTTCCCCGTATATGTTTGGAGAGTAGGTTGCTTGAATTTTGTAGGGAACATGACCGAGTCCATCCACAAGGGATATGGTGGCTTGATCCCATGCTCCTTTAGTGTATCCTCTTCTTTTGCTTTGGCGAGGATATCGTCAACGTCCTTTTTGGTAAGGGCGCGTGACTCACTGTTTTCCGCATTTTCCTCGTCGCCTTGATGGCTCGGAGGAGCTTCATTGTTTTGTAGACGCTGAAGATTGAGAATTAGGTTCTCTATTAGAGTCTCTATCCTCTGCTGCCCTTGCTCCAGCTACTGGATGCGTGCGGTTACGTCATCATGCGGCGGAGGTTGCTCAGCATTTGTGACCAAGACGTTCATTCTTCGAGAGTCGAAAGAGGATACAGTCTTGGTGACTGAGCTGGAGCTCATCCTTTTAGATGAAGAGCTCGAAGAGTGGTCACTCCGATGTCCTTGGCTTGAAGGAGCGGGAGAGTTTTCTTTATGTCTTCGTGTCCGGGAGACGCTGTGAGTCACCGGACGCCTGACATGGATTTTTGTTGCTGACTTCTGGCGTTTTCTGGTTTTGCCAACCATATGAACAGCAACAACTTGGTCGGGTCTTTCTTTTTCGACCCATTTTTGGGAGACCTGAAGTGCAGAATCCTGGGTTCTTTGCTTCTCTAGTCTCTTTTGTCGATATGCCGTGCGACGGCGCATACAACGAGCGATTTGAGCTTCGGTTAGCTCTGGCTGTGCTCTGGCAATGAAGGACGTAGTCCCTGGTGCGCATCAGCCGAACTTGTCTTCTTTGAAGACGGGCAGGGACAGGATCTGGACGCGGTCCTTTGCCTGTCGCAGCGAAGCTTTGAATTTGGCGAGTTCGGCTCCTGTTGAGAGGAAAGGTCGACTCGCAGGTGTGCAGGCCTTGGCAGGTTCTTGCGGAGGCCTTACGATGCACGATTTGATTTTGGGCTTGTATGAGCAAGCCGGCTCGTGCTGAGTTGGTTTTGTTTGGCGGAGGGTAGGCTTTTCCTCTTTCATGTAAGCAAGAGGGTAGAACCGGTTCTCCTTGAGAGGGGCCAGGTAGGCTGGCTTTGCAGATTTTTGTGACCTTCGCTGTTTGGGTGAAGGCCTTGGAGACCACGTCTTTGAGCAGACCTGGTTTCTTGCTGGTGTAGGCTTTGCAGGAGCGCTACGGGCCTCAAGCTTCTTGATGATCGCCCTTGGTATCACTGTAGTGATACGTTGAGGGGCGGTTCTCTGCTTCTTGGCAGGTGCGGTTTCTTCTGCGGGTAGTGGGAATGGTCCCAATGACCCGAAGACAATGGTCCGGGGAGTAGAGTTTGACCCGGTGTCTTCTGAGTTGCCGAGGGAAATGACGCTTCGGCAGCTGGCAGGGCGCTTGTAAGTGCGCTTGGTTTGTTTGTCTTGGAGCATGAGCTGGTACTTGTTCTCATCAAAGGTGATGGTTAATGAAGCTGCCATTGTTAGTTTTTTGAAAACTTCTGAAACAAGACCATATCCATTAGTAATCACAAGAATATAGTGATCATAAATGGAAAATACTATGGTTTCGCCTCTTCAAGTCGCCCGAGGGGACATGGCCTAGCCCAAGCAACATGAGGAAGGCAGAAAAGCCATAGAGGGCACAATTGTTCTAAACGCAGGTAGGGTCAGCTCAGAATGAGCGTCCCAGTGACTGCTAGAAGCAATTATGAACCTTAATTCAAATTACCGAGAAGCAAAGCTCACTCAAGGTAAAATGATATAAGGTTGAGAGACAAATGTGTCGGTTGCGAATACAGTAGACCCGAAAGGGCGTACTAGCACCGCTAGGCACAAATGTTACAAATCGCATCCTCGGAAAGGACACGAGATGGGATTTTTGAAAGGTCAAGATTGGATTCATAGGAGAGAGCAAATGGTATTCCAATCCGAAAATGAGCTCAACATTTCTGCGAGCTCGAAAGTCCGAAAAGGAAGGAACCAGGATTTCTCAAATGTGAATCCAAAAGTGACGGAAGTTTTTTTTTTTTTTTGAAAGTGTCAAGATTGGACTTTATAGAAGAGAGCAAATGGTATTCCAATCCGAAAATGAGTTCAACATTTCTGCGATCTCGAAGTCCGAAAAGGAAGGAACCAGGATTTCTCAAATATGAATCCAAAAATGACAGAAGTTTTTTTTTTGAAAGTGTCAAGATTGGACTTTATAGAAGAGAGCAAACGGTATTCCAATCCGAAAATGAGTTCAACATTTCTGCGATCTCGAAGTCCGAAAAGAAAGGAACCAGGATTTCTCAAATATGAATCCAAAAATGACAGAAGTTTTTTTTTCTTTTTTTTTTAGAGATTTTTTTTTGAAGAATTCACATAGATTTCCAATTCGATCTTATGAAACCTCAGTGGATAGATCAGCCCCCAGGTAAGGGTAGGATTACTTAATGAACCCGTTTGGAGGACCCTTGCCTAGAACAGTCTAGCTGTCTCCACACTCTGGACAAGGCTTTTCTTAGATCCACTTTGGTCAAAGAATGCAATTGGTGCAACCTCAGTGGTTTTTTTTTTTTTTTTTTTTTTTGAATTTTTTTAATGGATTCATAGAAGAGAGCGAATGGTGTTCCATTTCGAAAATGAGTTCAACATTTCTGCGATCTCGAAGTCCGAAAAGGAAGAAGCCAAAGTTTCTCAACTTAAGCCCAAAAGAGGAAAATCTGAAAAAAAAATTAAATTAGATTTTGTTTCTTTTTGAGAATTTTTTTTTTAGAAACAAGAAAGACTGGAAATAAACTCAAAAGAAGAAATTTCCAAGAATCCCATCTCATGTGGTTTTTTTTTTAGATGCAAGATCCAACATAGGCCACCAACTAAAAAGGAGCCAAAGAATCCAAGCATTGTGTTCTCAAATGAACAGGGTCCCACCGGGTGTGCCAGCTTGATGGTTCCGGCTTTTCTCTTTTTCCAAAGCTGCCTCCGCCCCGGGGCTGACGGGGTACGGTGGAGGGAAAGAAAGGAAAGCGGGCATCAGTTTTTTTTTTGTACGGGTATGCCAGATTTTCTATTCTACTTGGAATTTAGAGTGGTGATCCGGAGATTCACCTTCACAAGTAGAAAAGGAAATCAACTTTTTTCCATCTTTCCATTGCACACATATTTTTAAAGAAAAGAGACAAGGTTTGTTTTTTGAATGCCGTGAGAGGCGATTTTGTTTGCCGCGAAAGGCGATTTTGCCGTGAAAGGCGATTTACAAATCTTATCAATAATGAAAGACAAGAGATGTGATTTTTTTTGTCTCTTTATAAAAAATTACAATGCAACAGAAAAGAAAGAAAAGGAATCTAACTTCTCATGCGATTGTGGGGGACCCGTTCAGATCGACGGTCGCGAGTTATGTATGGAGTCCGCCATCGTCCTTCAGATGAGAACTTTAATGCTTGATTTCTTGGCTTGGCTCCAACCTCATATTTTTAGAGGATAAGGACCAAGGTAAGGTCCTATATCCGGTAAAAAGCCGAGTAGACGGGCTGAAAAGCCGCATCTAGCCATGTTGGATAGAAGGAGAGGTGGCCTTTGGGGGGGGGGGGGTGGCCCCCCCAAGGAGCTTTGATCACCTTATAGTGCTTGTTGCAGCAGAGTTTTCTTCAATAGAGGAGAGTTTGTTGCAGAGGTTCTGGATTTTTCTTGAATTTTTCGGAGAGTTTTTCGGATCTGTCCTCCTTCTTCAATGATTTTCCAGCGATTTTCTCTGGATCCGTTTCCCTTGGAATGGCCTCCTATTTATAGACATTTGGTAGCCATTTAGGAGAGTTTATGAGCATTTATGGTATTAATGCTCATGATGGGAGGAGTTACAAGTTTTTAATTACTTGTTTTGTAACTCCTTTTTCCTTGAATTTGATTGGCCGATGGAGAGTAGTGGGCATTTAATCGCCTTTAATCTCCATGATGACGGGAGTTTCATGATTTTAATGTCATGATTACTTGGACTTGTAACTCCCATCTGCTTGCTTCTGATTGGGCCGTTCAAAATAATGAGTTAATGACCGCATTAACTTGCCATAAACGGGTCATTTAACTTCATTAATTGATTGCCTGGGTGCTTGAAGAGTCGCGGGCCGTGCCGCGTCCTTTGGGATTCTTCTTGCGATGATCACCAATGGACCCACATACCATTTGATGTCGGATGGTGATCCAATGTCAAACATTGGTTGATGTCAGCGGGCCAGCAACATCTGTCCAGTCGATTTCGCGATCGGGCGGGCAGAAAGGGTGCTTTCTTGGTTAGCCGTTTGACGATCTTGAGGCGTCCGATGATGATCTAATGATTCCAGTGATGGATCCGTGATGTTGATGAAGATCGACGGATATCATGCACAAAAAATCAGATTTTGGAAAAATCACAGGGGCCAATCAACTTGAAACGCGAAAAATACCCGAAAAACGGGGTTTTTGGGCGAGGTCCGGCCGCCCGGACCTCCATGGTCGCCGGCGACCATGGGCCTTGGCCCATTTTTTTTGGCCGCCTTTCAGTCGCTTTTTCTTCGCCGTTTTTCGTCCGTTTTTGCTTCTGTTTTCTCCTGCATTTTTCTTGGAATTTCCTCTCATTTATTGGCTGGATTTCCCTCAAGAAAACCTGACAAGAAGCGGTGCAAATCGGATCGCAAAGTTTCCCATTTTCTGAAAAGCCGAAGACTTTGCTGTGGAGAACTGCCGATTTTTTGTCAAGCGTCGAAACTAGGTCAAACGATGTCGGAATGACCTGAAATTCGACGTGTAGCTCCTTGAGCAGTAGACGAGACCAACCATAGGCTTTTGTTCAGGTTTTGAAGCCGTTTGGGGCCCCGTAAATGCTTGACTTGATTTCACTACAAGGGAAATGCCGAGCTTTGACTTTCGGTCAAACGATGTCCGATTGACCTGAAATTTGATGGGTAGCTTCCTCATCAGTAGATAGGACCAACCATAGGCTTTCGTTTGAGTTTTGAAGCCATTTGGAGTCATGCAAACGCTTGCCTTTATTTCATCGCGAGGGAAATGCCGAGCTTTGACTTCCGGTCAAACGATGTCCGATTGACCTGAAACTTGACATGGAGCCTTTTGGAGGTATTTTGTAACCATCCGTAGGCTCTGATCGAAGATTTGAAGTCTTCGACACTGTCACCGCCGGGAGCTGCTGCTCAGCTATTGGAGAAGTGAAGTTAGGCCGAATGATGTCGGGATGGCCCGAAACTTCATGTGTACCTCTCTTTTGGTTGTTTTGAATGACCTTGCAGTTTTTGTTTGATTCTGACAAGATCTGATGCTTGAAGTAGCGCCTGCCTATTTTTGGTAGGATGCGGCTCCGTGTAGCTTTTGGTGTGAGGAGGCAAAGTGACATTTTTGGTGTCAACAACACCTTTGTTACTTGTTAGCGTATGTTTGTATCTTGTTTTAACTTAAATATCAGCCTAATTAAGATGCAAATGTATTGAGCTTAAATTGTATCTCTTTTAGTGTTTGTGTAGACACTACTTTGAGAGAAATTATTCTTCTTTTAAAGGTTATTGCTTAGCCGAAGAAAAGCACAGTGTAGAGGTTATTGCTTAGCCTTGTAAAAGTTATTGCTTAGCCTAGAAAAGCACATTGATAGGTTGTTGTTTAACATAGAAAAAAATCATTGTAGAGGTTATTGCTTAGCCTATTAAAAAGCATAGATAGTGGAAATCCGGTGGGGTGTTGGATCACAAGCCGGTAGTGGATGTAGGCATTGAGGCCGAACAACTATAAATCCTTGTGTGATGGTGTATGCTTTGTGGTGATTGTTTCAGTTAGCTTATAGACTCGCGTTACCGCCGGAACTCTCCGGGGTGCACAATGTATTTCATGTTTCTATGCTCAAGAAATATGTTTCTAGTCCTTCACATATACTACAGCATGAACCTTTGGAGGTTTGGGAAGATGCCTCCTATGTGGAAAAGCCGATCAAGATCATTGACACCAAATTGCAAGAATTGAGAAATCGGACTATTCATTGGGTCAAGGTACTTTGGGAAAATCACGAGGCAGAGGAAGCCACATGGGAATTGAGAGAGCAAGTGCAGAGGAAGTATCCACAACTTTTACCAGAGGTAAATGTCTATTTTATTTCGTGGACCAAATATCCTAAGGGGTGGAGGATGTTAGACCCCGACCCAGACTTATTCGATTAGTGTACGATTAGTGGGTGTTTAGTCCTAAGTGGGTTTAGTTGTCGTTGGGTTAGAAATAATTAGTTTAGTCCTGGATATAGCTTTGGGAATTTTGAGAACGGTTAGTGTTAGTCAGACACACTCAGGAAGGCCTGAGTGCACGTGTAAGCTTTGGAGGATCGTATCGGTTTCCGTTTTAATGGTGATTTTGGTTTCATCTGAATGATTTTTCTATGTGTTACAACCTTCGTTTTCAGCCCATTCATGTTTGAAGCCCAAAAACCCAAGTCTGGCCCGAAGAGGGTAAAATTGTCTTTTATACACAAATTTGGACACAATTTTCTAAATCTCAAAACCATGCCAAAAATATACGTTTTGGAAACTAGATATTTCGATGATTATTTTATCCTTCTTCGTCGAATTCATTCGAGGCCCACAAGATCATGTCTTTGGCAATACAAGGTTCAAGTTCATTGGGTCCCATTTGCAAGTGTTTAAGTCAACTCTCCTTTTCTTTCACTCTTTTCATTCTCAAAACCCTAACCCTAGAGCAGCCAAAGGAGAGAAAGCTTTTTCTTTCAACTTTGTCCTCTTGAATGATCTATCTAGAAGAGTTCAAAGAGAATTCCAAGTCCATCATCTTCTTCCTCTCACCCTAAGCTTTCCATTGATGCAAATTTCTTGAAGTTCCTTGTTGGGCAAGAGCTCCATTTTCTTCCTTCTCTCTTGTTGGCCTTGTCTAGGTAAGAGCTCCAACCCATCTCCTTAATGAAGTCTTTTTGGCTCCTTAAAAATCTTATTTTTCATGTTTACAAACCCTTTTGGTAAAATGGGTTTCTTGTTTTCAAGATTGAGTGAGTTTTTGTGTGGTTTTCATAGGTTTTGTAGTTCTTGGGATTAGCTTGAGTGGAAGTGCTTGAAGAGGTTTGTGGCATCCTTGACTAAGGCAAGTAACCAATCTAGGATGGACGATAGCATGTGTGCATTTCATTTGTTTTCTTTTAATTCTTCTCATTCATTGGAAATTTTGTCTTGAATGGAAATTTGGGGATTTTGATGTATCAATTTTTGCTATGAAATGTGTGTTTTACCCCTTGGAGAGCATGTAGGCTCAGGGAGTTTCAAGTTGAATGAGAATCAAGAAGAAGAAAAGAAGAAAAATGCGAAATTTGAATTGAACTGCACTCCCCGTGCAGTTTCTATCAGCCGCAGGTCAGCTGGCTGCTAGCCGAAATCCCCATTTCGGCTAACCGCGAGGTGACCGAGTTCGGCGGTTCCTTTTCTAGTAGCTGGCTTTTGCATCAGGGTTCAGCGGTCAGCCCTACGGTCAGCTTACTGCTAGCCGCCAGTTTCCTTGCGGCTAATCGTAAGCCAACCGCAGGCTTTTCGGCTCCTTTTCCAGAGAGCTAAGTTTCTGACCTGAGTTCCAGCGGTCAGCCTACGGTCAGCTTGTGGCTAGCCGCTAGGTCCCATTTCGGCTAATCGTCAGCTAACCGCGAGCTAACCGAAATTGAAAAATTGCCTATTTTGAAGAGTATTTGCAAGAATGAAAACTAGAACATGTTAAGTGACCTTTGGCCTGATTTTGTGCACTCAAAACCCTAGATGTCTTTGAACTTCCGGGGCACCGATTCTCTTTTATATTCCAACATTTGGGCTTCGTTTACACAAAGATCAACCAAAAGTCCTTACAGGTGCTTGATAGGCTTTGTGTTAGTACTTTAGTTTTGATACAATGAATAACAGTGTGTGTTCGTTTTAAATGTTTATGTACAAGCTCGTTTTGAAGAATTGTTTCAAAAAAAAGGGGTCACTTCCTAAGCGTGTTATGCATATTAATTATGCCTTATTGCTAGTCGTGTTTTGTTAAGTGATTCCCCCCTTTTTATCTCGACATGTTTAAACAGTGTTTCGCATGTTTTGTGCATTCATGAATTTAAGTGAGCACCACTGAGCTTGGACTGCCCTTTCAGTTTGATCCACTGTCTGGGGGTCCTTAAACATGTGGACTGTCTGCAGACTAGTCGTGTATTTTATTACACATCGTGCGTGTCCGGTTCCACAGCCGGAACCCCCGTTTATGTGGGGATCGTGTCGTGATTATATTATGTATATCGTGCTTGTCGTGCGTGCTTGCTCTTTTCATTATAAATGATAGAGAAAGGATGAGCTCTTTGTGGAATGTAACTATTCATGATATTATAAGTATTCATGTCAGATTTGCTCGTATTTTTAAATGTACCCTAGCCATGTAACTGTTTACAATTCAGTAAAATGTCTTTATATCTTTCCTTAAACATTTTCTACTTATACTCATGCCTAAATTGATTACCTGCCAAACCGTTGTGTTTGACTCTTGTATGTTGGTGCCCAGGTGCAGGAGACGTTGCCTTTGGGGAGGAGCGTCCGGAGGAGGCTCTTGAGCCACCCCTAGTCCGAGAGTGGCAACCCGACGATGTCATCTAGATGTCAGGCGGTGTCTTGAGTTTCGCCACATTTTGTCCTTGGGTTCTTTTATCATTTTTGAGAATTGTATTGGCCTTTGTTGGCCTCTTATGGGATGTAACTAAACTTAACTTACTTTAGTATTTTCTCATAACTTGAATCTTGAGGAATGCCTCGTTAACTCCTTTCTTTTGATACTATGTCTTGATATTATTTTTCATAGCACTTAAAAATTTATTAGTGCTCATCTTGATGTGATTTGCTACACGCTTCCGCAATCTTGTTCATGTGAGTCAGATTTCGCATGCTTCGGGAATCCTCACCGCGGGAACCTGTGGGGAAAACACACCATCACACGTCGCGGGCCCGGGGATCCGTTCCGGGGTCGCGACAGCCTCGTGCTCTATTTTAGGATCAAGTGTTTGTGGAACTCTTGATTAGGTGTAAAAACCTAGAGTTAAAACCCTAGTATTATGTTTTCTTGAAGATCATTAGAATGGATTACACTATGTTAGATTGTGTAAATTCTTGTGTAGATTCCTCTAGACCCCTCCTTCTTCCATCTATTGGAGATTCCAACCTTCAAATTAATGAATCTCAATTTGATTTAAAAGAAGAAGAAAATGATGAAAATGAAGATGACCTTCAACAAGCTTATGATGATTTATGTACATTTTCCTTAGAGCTTGTTAAGAAAACTAAAAAATTAAGAGAAGAATCTAAAAAGCTAAACAAAGAATTATTTTCTTCAAAAGATGAACTTAGAGAGAAAGAAGAAGTGATACATTGTTCAGACTCTAAGTTTATGATCTCTTTGCATAACCTGTCTAATATTAAAGATGAACTAAATGAAATTAAGATAAGTTGTGATGAGCTTAATAAAGAAAATTCCAAACTAAGAGATCAATTACAAAGGCAAGACAAAAATATTAACAACCTAGAATCCAAGTTCACTATTTCTAAGGAAAATTTATCTAATGCTCAAAATAAGATAAAAACTCTAGAACTTGGATCTAATGTTATTAATGAACTTAAATTTGATTTAAAACTTTCCCATGTAGAACTAAACAACAATAAGAAAATTGAAAATGAATTATTAAAAGTTAAAAATGAAAATTCAATCCTTATAAACCAAGTCACTCAACTTGAAAGCTACAAACAAAAGTATGAGTGCAAATTTACCTAAGGTGAAAAGAAATTTGAAAAATTAATTAGATTGGGTAAATCTCAAAGAGAGAGAACGGGTCATGGATTTGATAGGTATACTTCACATGGCCCTAATTTCACCAATACATTTGTGAAAGGTGAGTCCTCATTCTCTAGTACTCATTCTCCTTTGCCCAAAACAAAATGTCATTATTGTGGTAATGAAGGGCATTTCAAATTTGAGTACAAATTAAGAAAAAGTCATGTCTAAACCCATTTTTGAACCTAAGAAAGAAAATTCTATTTCTATGAAGGGTAAGTCATTGAATTCCAAGGAAGACTCTAGGAAGTTCAAACAAGTTAAAACATTTCAACAAGTGTCATCTAAGATAGATTTTAAAAAGACTAATAGTAAAAAAAAATATGTCAAAAAAAAAAAACTTCTCACTTTACCTCCTCTAACCTTGGAAATGAAAGAACTCTTGAAAAAGATTGAAAGTTAAACATAAAGTTCAAAAGACAAAAAGAGGGAGGAAAAGCTAAAAGAAACGAGAAGAATAAAAAGAAAATGAAACACCAACTTCCAAAGACTAATCATCAATCTAAATATAAAATGGTCAAACCTCAAAGATATGATGCCAAGTCTAAAAGAACTGAATCTTTATCTCCTCTAGTTGGTGGGATTTCAAACATAGACTCCAACATTCAAGACCTTAGATTGATACCTAAGGTTGGACCTTTAGACAAATACTAAGGCATTTTAATTAGATAGGACCAACCTTTTCTCATTGTTATATGTGTAGTTGGTCATGAGTCTAGTTCTTTCTACCTTTCTTAGTATCTTCTATAGGTTTCAGATTCATTTGTTTGAGATTTACTTGTTGAAAATGCATTTTGAATTTAAAATGTATTTTATGATAAAATGCATGTTTATGATCAATTTTATTTGAAAAAGATTTTCTTGAAAGTTACACTTTCATAGTCAATTGACTTGTTTTTTTCAAATTTGTTTAAATTTGAATGGAATCATAGTCAACCCATATTTGTCAAAATTAAATGTTTTTGAAAAATGATTTCTCTTGGTCTTACAAGTTTTCAAAATTACAAATGGAATTATTTAGAATTGATTTCATAAAATCTCTTTTCCAATTTTTGTTTAAGCTTGTAGGATAACCGGGTTAGGGGTAGATTGCATGTAGACTGTCCCTAAAATACTCAAGACTTTTTACTCTAAACCTGATTAGAAAATAAGGTTTTCCCGGTTTGGCCGGTCGACAGCCTGCAGTGGTCGGTCGACCGAAATCCTTTCTTTGAGCAGGTCGACATTAGTGTACTCGGTTTCCTCTTCCAAATTGCTTCCTGAGTTGGTTTTCATCCTCCTTAAACCTGGTTCAGCTGATATGGTTCCTTTATCTTTATTCCTAGTTGAGGATAGATCCCATTCTTGCAGTCGTTCATCTTTTCCCATCATCTTCTCTAGGCTATATCTCATCTCCAAGTCTGTAGATTACTTCTCTCTTCTTGAATATTTTTTTTTCTTCCTAGCGTATCTAGAGATTGGACTTCACTCAGTCCAAATGCTTAGATGCTCGATCCAGCATTCTATTCATCCAAAGCTCTTTCAACGTCCAATCCCAACCTTGGTTTTAGTTTCTGATGTGTGTGGCTGATCAATTGTTTGGAGTTGTGTCTTCTGCCTTCTTTGAGGAGTATTTGTAGCCATCTGTTCACATCTTTTGGGCATCAATCATCTGTGGATTACTTAGCTTTAGTTTCTGCACTCCAACTATTTGTCATATTGCCTAAACCACATTTTTTTTAGTCTGCTATAACTGTGCTCATTTTCAGCTCTTAGTTATCACTAGCATCTTCTAAGGGAGCAGTGTATCTGAGGTTTTTTTTTTCTTTTGGAGTCAATCAAGACATCCCAAGTGCTCCCCCACCCACTACCTTCACCTCTTAATTGTCAATCAAATAGTAATTGTGGCTGTTGTTCTCTCCTCTTCTGACATTAGTGTGTGCTGCCCTAAGTGCTCTTGGTGATCACTTTCTTCTCTCAAATCTGTTAAGCTCTTGCTTATTAGCCTTGAGCATCCTACACTTTGATATCTTCAAGAATGGCTCGCACAAAGCAAACGTTTAGGAGGCCAAGCAAGAAGTCTAAAACAGGTCAAGCTTCATCTTCCCATAGATCTCCTTCAACCTCTCCTGAAGCTGCTCCTCCTCAAGTGATTTGATTCAATCCCATTCCTTCTCCATCTTTTGTTGTCAAATCTTTTCGGAGCAAAGGGATTACAGAGGAGAAGATGTGCATAGTTAAAGATCTAGTCGACTACGATCTCCCTGCTATCCTAGAAGCCATTGGTTGAGGTAGTATTCTGACTTGGAGTGGCAACACATATGCATCATCTGTCCATGGCCTTTATGAGTCTATCTGTGCCTCCACTACAAACTCATTTACAATCAGATTCCTTAATGGTGAAGAGGTGGTCACAACAGAAAAGATTTCCTCCATCTTGGGCATTCCTAGGTCTAATGGACCAAAGTTTATTTCTGAAGTTCTGCCTCTTGATGAGAGAGATTCACTGACTAGAGCTCCCTATGGAAAATCTGAGAACTGGTCAGCCAAGAACTGTCTGCAAGCCTCTTCCATGATTCCTTCCCTTTGTATCATTCATATCATTGTCACCCATTCCATCTATCCGAGGAAAGGGAATAGGACGGAGGTGACTCCTTACATGGCCAATCTCCTGTACAATGTGATTTTGGGTGTTCTGATGTGCTTACCTTCAGTCATCATGGACCACATCATCTGAGTTATCATAGGCTCTCAGCCTTGTGCAGCTCCTTTTGGGTTTCTGATTACCTAGCTCACCAGATCATATGGTGTGATTCCTCCAGCTTCAGAGAGACCTGAGTCTACCATCGTCTTCAACAAAACAAACATTCTCCTGATGAAGCTTCCTCCACCACAGCGAGTGAACCCAGTAGCAAAAGGAGACGCAGAGATAGAGGCTGCAGAGACAGAGACTGCAGATCCAGTAGGTGATCAGCCTCATCAGCCAGAGCCCCCTCAGCTGCGTAGTTTGGAAGACCGTATGACTTCTGTGGAGCAAGTTGTTTCTACTATGCGTACATAGTTTCAGGAGTTTAGGCAAGAGGTATTAGGGATGATGAAGAAAACCTTGAAATATCTCTCAAACATCTCCAACAGCTGCAGGTGTCATGATGAAGTGATGCCCCCATCTCCTACAGATTCATCTTAGATCTTAGGAGGGCATTCATTTTTGTGGAGGGTAGTGATAGACTGTCATTCCTTGATGTATTTTTATCTATCAACTGTCTGATATTTTGATTACTGACCATAATATTTTGATTTTTGTATTGGTCAAGTAATTAGTGAAAACTGTACTAATCTTTTATTTTTAAATCAATGAATCTACAGTTTCTCTTGTTCATCTCTTATCTTCTTGTTATATTCCTAAATTGATGAATGTTTATGATGCTTTGAACTATATATTCTCTCAATTAATATTTTTTTGTCTTAGCTTCATTATAACACTGCATAGACAACCAATATACATGATAACCTATTCTGCATTACATGTTCAATTTCATTTGGTAACAGGTGATGTTAAAAGGCATTTGTTTTCTCATGTATACAGGTTCCTTTGCAATTTGATGACAAAGGGGGAGAGAAGATCAGATCTAATTAAGGGGGAGATTTGTTCAAGGACTAAAGAGGGAGAACGCTTGAATGTGAATAAAGGAAAAATGAGCAAGGGGAGAGCTCTAACGAAAGGGGAGAAAATTTGAAAAAGTAAAAGCTCATGCTGAATCGGTCGTTTGGACGAAGTTGCATTCAAGAGATTACAAGAACGGAACCGTTCAGAAAAGCTAAAGTCCTAGAAGTGTTGTGATCATTTTAGTTGACATCAAATTGCAAAGGAGGAGATTGTTAGGATTTTTGTATGTTGCTAATTTGATGGATACCCTATCTCTTTCACCGTCAAATGATCACACACTCATGCATCTCAGTTTGGACTTTGAAATCTGAGTTCCTAGCTTGCATATGCATTTGGTTTTCAAATGATTTAATCCTGCATGTTTTAAAACTTAAAATTCACTTTCGAAAATCTAGTTCTTTATACATGTTTTTGGAAAATCGAGTTAGACATATAGGTTTGTCATTTGCATACATTCCTCATCTTTAGAATCTTGATGTTATTTATATATCATGTTGGCCCTGAGTTCCTTGTTTCATTTATTAGAAAATTGAAAAATCTTATTGAACTCCTCCCAGACCAGTGTATTCGGTCGGCCGAGCCCGGTACCCGGTTGACCGAGCCAACTAGCCGTTGGGAAATATAGCCGTTGGGCCCAGACGACCGAAGGTGCGTGGGGTCGACCGAGCCAACTAGCCATTGGACTGTTTTTTCTATTTAAGTCCAAATCATTCCTCACCTTGAAGGGGCTTGTTGGGTGAATCTTTGGAGCCGTATTGATGCCTAAGGAAGAGGAATAAGCTGAGAAAGCTAGAGGGCAAATGGAAATCTAAATGCTTGAGATTTAAAGGTATATATTTCCAAGTTAAGGTTGATTTCCATTCCATTTGAAATAAATGCATGTTTAACTTTTTGTAACTCCATATCAGCATGATTTCTAGCTTTAACTGAGTTGTTTTGCAAACACAAAATCACTTAAGCATATTAGATTATTTTGCAAACACTCATGTCGCAATCACATGTGTTTTAGTATTTAAACTTTATACAACTTGTGTAGTATGTCTTTCCAAGTTGTTTTGAAAAATCATGTGATTAGCTCATCACTTCAATCATCAATTTCTGTGCTTAGATTTTCAAATGCATCAAGCATTCATTTAAGAGCTTCTTTTTATAAATTGATTGAAGTAAACATTCATACACTTTGAGCACACAAACTTAGCTACTTGTTAGTGTATGTTTGTATCTTGTTTTAACTTTCATATCAGCCTAATTAAGATGCAAATGTATTGAGCTTAAATTGTATCTCTTTTAGTGTTTGTGTAGACACTACTTTGAGAGAAATTATTCTTCTTGTAAAGGTTATTGCTTGGCCGACGAAAAGCATAGTGTAGAGGTTATTGCTTAGCCTTGGAAAAGCATCTTGTAAAAGTGATTGCTTAGCCTAGAAAAGCACATTGATAGGTTGTTGTTTAGCCTAGAAAAAAATCATTATAAAGGTTATTGATGAGCCTATTAAAAAGCATAGATAGTGGAAATCCGGTGGGGTGTTGGATCACAAGCCGGTAGTGGATGTAGGAATTTAGGCTGAACCACTATAAATCCTTGTGTTATGGTGTATGCTTTGTGGTGATTGTTTCAGTTAGCTTCCGCATTTATTTACTTAATCATCACTTGTGACTAATTTAATTTAAAGAATTCAAAATTGGGCATTATTGGTCACTAAGTTGTACCTCACCCTATTCACCCCCCCCCCCCCCCCTCTAGGGTTTGGATGCCAGACTTTCAGTTTTCTTGTCAGCTGACTTGCCACAGGACTCCGACGACTTTGAACCATCCATAGATGCAACTTTTGGTGATGCTTCGAATGAGTTCATGGAGGCAGAGAGTACTCTGCCAGTCGTCGAAGAAGGTACCTTGTAGTAATAACCCTGATGATAATGACTTTTTCAACATGATCATATTTAAACCTCTTTGTGTTTCATTGGCATGTCATGAAGTGATAGGAGAGTTCCCATCGCTTTCTTTAGAACTAGAGCAAGGGTTGCCAGAGGTTGATCTGGAGGTTGGGGTTTCTACAACCAGTTCTGACACGGCAGAGGTGAGTCCTTGTGCTAAGATTCCTCCCCCAGTGGCTCCGACAGGAAAAAGTTTTCTGACTACTCTTCCAACGGGGCATGGCATGGGCAGCCGATCGATAGAATATGGTGAATCTTCATTTGGGCCATCCCTTTGGTTTGTGAAAAAGGTGTTGGCACTCATTTTGAACTCCTGGATTGAGACCCTCATTTCTGGTCACTTGGATGATAGATTTCGCATGATTAAGCATGTGTAGGAGATTTTCGATGACAGCGAAGAAGTCGGTCTGGACGTCACAGGTGCTAGGGCGATTGTTGACAAGATCATTGCGTCGGGTGACAAGTGGTCCGAGACCAAGGATTTTCCTGACGATGACTTCTTCAAAGAGACAAAGACAAGTTTGAGAAGGATGAGGCTAAGCAAAGTAGGAAGCAGTTTGTCCGTGAGAGGAACGTAACCAAGTTGGCCGTCATTGAGTTGAGGCATGACATTGAACGCCTCGATAGGGAGCTCATTGAAGCTAGGCAACATCTTGAGCAATTAAAGGCGCAAGCTACGGCCAAGTGGGTTGCTTTAGCAGAGACTCGCGCCAGGGAGAGGATCTTGGTTCGCCAGGTTGTAAACGCCGATCACGTTCTCAAGGAGAGAACTTAAGAACATGTGCGATGCGAACTGCTTGGGAGAAGCTTCCCGGTGTTGAAGACGGGTTAGAACGTTCAACCGCATCTTATGGGAGATATTTGAAGAAGCGAGCCTTGGAAGCCTTAACTATTAATGCTAGGAGTTTTCTTGATGAGTTGAATCTTTGATTCGGGGGGCAAGTTAGACTGAGCTCTTGACTTCTTTAGTAACAAACTCTCTTCTTTTTCTGGTACCCGTGTATACACACACATTTTTTTGGTACTCTTTTTTTTTATAATGCTTGTGAACATTTTTTTTTAGCACTTTTTTTTTGTATTCCCTCCTTTCTCTCAAATTCTTTTGTGATGAAAAAAAATTCAAGCAATAGTTAAATGATAATGTTTGTTTGAAAATTTGATCAAAAGTTTGTCATTTTGTGAAAATCTTTTGTCAAATGGTTGTTATTGTTGGAAGTAGGTGGGCCTCGTAGATAGATTTTCAAAACTTTTGACCCACTTGACTCAGGGATCAAGTACCCATAAGGCCATAAACCATATCCAAGATGCATTCCCTCCATCTCATGAATCAAGTACAGCAATAAAACCTATCTAAAAGATAGAAATCAGCAACACCATGCTACAAAAATAATCCAAAACAATTAGAGAAGTAGATTATACCTTTAGAGCCCGGTAGTGCTCTAATTGAGAAGAAGACAGTCAACTAGATCAAGAACTCTTCTTGAAGCAATTTAGGATCTCCAAGACCTTGTTGTCTTCAATGCTATGACTCGCTATCAGATCTGTTTTCTCAAGAAGATTAGTGGAAACTACAAGAGAAAACCCTACAAGAAACTCCAAGGAACTAGAAGAGAACGAGAAGAGAGAAGAGAAGAAGAAGCTAGAGTTGTGCAATACTTGCACATGAGAGGGTTAGGCGTGGACTCCAATGTCTTGGACGTCCAACCCTCTCTCCACCTCTATATATAGCTTTCAAAAACTCCTCTTGTTGCTAATTAACTAGAAGTCTTACTTCCAAAATTAGTAACTTTCTCCTTTCTAATTATAATAGAAGTCTTACTTCCACAATAATTAGTAACTTACTATTACTACTATTAGAAGTCCTACTTCAAATAGAAATAGTAACTTTCTAATTCCTTCTTTTTAGAGTTCAAGTAGGATTAGTATCTTTCTAATAACTTGTGCTTGTTTGATTCTATGGTCTCAATCCATCAGTTGATGTAATAAATTGATTAATTTTTTTATTTATCAATAAAATCATGCTTTCCTTTCATGAGATGAATGGTGTTTTATTGTTTAATGCACATGACCAATACATATGACATAATGGTTCATGAGATGAACCGGGTCCCATTAGTATATTAGATGTGATATATGTATATGGATGAGATCCATATACAGGAGACATGTGTCACAAATCTTATACTTAAATATGTTCACAACCAGTGATGAGAATAAATTACATGGCCCAAGCGGAATAGACTTCTTGGACTCCACATCTCATTACATGGCCCAAATTGGTTTTGTCAGACACGCTATATGTACCGTCTTTACGGCGGAATTTAATTTCAGCTTCTAGTTTGGTAAATAAAAGTAATTCCATTACTTTTGGTATTAAAGTTGTCATAAAGAGGAATGGTACTTTTAAATGTTCTGGCAAGGTAACCAATGAGCTTTATTCGTTAACTCCTACAATGTATGAGATACATGATACTGAAACAATTAATAGACCATCATTAAAGAGGAAGTCACCTTCATCTAATCCAACATAACTTTGGCACTTGAGGCTACATCATATAAACTTAAACGGAATTGACAGGCTAGTGAAAGATGGTATCTTGCCTTCATTGGTGGTAGAACCAATGCCTGTTTGCAAGTCCTATCTAGAAGGCAAAATGACCAAAAGACCCTTTTTCATCTAAGGACAATAGGGCCAAAGATTTATTGGAATTAGTGCATACTGATGTGTGTAGACCCATTAATGTCAGGGCCAGAGGAGGATATGAGTATTTCATCACTTTCACAGATGATTACTCAAGATATGGATACATATACCTTATGCACCACAAGTCCGAGGCTTTTGAAAAGTTCAAAGAGTTTCGAGCGGAAGCGGAAAAGCAATTAGGTAAGAGTATCAAGACTCTTCGATCAGATCGAGGAGGGAAATATCTCTCTGCTGATTTTATGGGATACTAATCAGAAAATGAGACTCTATCCCAGTTGTCTGCTCCTGGTATGCCTCAACAGAATGGAGTAGCGAAAAGAAGGAACCAGACTCTTTTAGATATGATCAGGTCTATGCTGAGTTTCTCAAGATTACCTATATCCTTTTGGGGATATGCCTTGGATACTACAATGTACATACTAAACCTCGTACCATCTAAGTCTGTACCTAAGACTCCCCGGGAATTGTGGTCCGAGTGAAAGCCTAGTCTACAACATTTACACATTTGGGGCTGTCCGGCACATATGCTAAAGGTTAAGACGAATAAGTTGGAAACGAAGTTGGAAGTGTGCACATTTGTAGGATATCCTAAAGGATCTAAAGGTTGGTTATTCTATAATCCCAAAGAGCAGAAAGTGCTGGTGAGCACTAATGCAGTTTTTCTGGAGAAAGACTATATGATCGATCGGAAATCTTTAGAAAAGGTGATCTTGGAAGAAATCCAAGAGAAAATAATTTCAAATCCAAGTATGACCGAACTTGAGAAAGAACCACCCTTACCGGACCTAGTAGTTACACCAGTGCATCATCGTAGTGGGAGGATTGTCAGACCCCCTGACAGGTTCTCGTTTTTGGGAGAGTCTTACGAGGCAGTCCCTGAAGAACTGGAACAAGATCCCTGTAACTATGATGAAGCAATTAATGACATAGATTCGGGACGTTGGCAAGATGCTGTGAAAGCTGAGATGGAGTCTATGTACTCCAATCAAGTCTGTACACTTATGGACTTGCCTACCAATATTAAACCTATTAGGTGCAAGTGGGTCTACAAGGGAAAAAGAGGACTAAATGGTAGAGTGGAGACCTTTAAGGCCTGGCTTGTTGCGAAAGGGTATACTCAGAAAGAAGGTATCGATTATGAGGAAACCTTTTCGCCGGTAGCCAGGCTCAAGTCCATCAGGATACTCTTATCCATTGCGGCTCATCTCGATTACGAGATTTGGCAAATGGATGTCAAGACGGCATTTCTCAAAGGCCATGTTGAGGAAGACATCTATATGGTGCAACCAGACGGTTTTGTAGTTACAAACCAAAAGCAAAGAGTTTGCAAGCTGCAAAAGTCTATTTTTGGACTGAAGCAGGCATCCCGAAACTGGAACATCCGTTTTGACCAGGCAATCAAGTCATTTGGTTTTTGTCAAAATCCGGATGAATCATGTGTGCACATGAAAAGTGAAGGTGATAGGGTAGTCTTTCTGGTTTTATATGTCGATGACATCCTACTCCTTGGGAAAGATGTGGGAATGTTGTCAACAGTAAAAGTTTAGTTAGCCAAAACTTTTGATATGAAGGACTTGGGAAAGGCTAGATATATCCTAGGAATTAAACTCCATCGAGACCGAAAAAATAGGATGATTGGCTTATCCCAAGCTGCATACATAGATAAGGTACTGGTATGGTTTGCCATGCAAGACTCCAAGAAAGCTATTACACCATTCAGGCATGGAGTGTACCTTTCCAAGGATCAGTGTCCTAAGACACCTAAGGAAAATGAGTAGATGAGGTCAATACCATACGCTTCGGCTGTTGGTAGCCTCATGTATGCTATGCTATGTACTAGACCGGATATCTATCATGCAGTTGGCCTAGTCAGCAGATATCAGTCTAACACAGGACCTGGCCATTGGATAGCTGTAAAATGTATTCTCAAATACTTGAGAAGGACTAGAGATTACATATATAGCAGTTATGAACTGATTCCACTCGGATACACAGATTCTGACTTCATGTCAGATAAGGATTCCAGAAAGTCAACTTCTTGGTATGTGTTTATGCTGTAGCTGCTTGAGAAACAAGTAAAGAAGCAGATTGGCTCAAAAGATTCCTTTTGGAACTTGGAGTGGTACTTTTGGCAGGGCAGCCGCTCACAGTTTACTGTGATAACAGTAGGGCAGTCGATAAGTCCAAGGAACCCAGGAGACAAAAGCATGTACAGAGGTAGTAACACATGGTCAGAGAGATTGTGCAGAAAGATGATATTGTTATTACTTAGATAGACTCTAGAGACAATCTAGGAGATCCCTTTACTAAGCCTTTGACTATCAAAGTCTTTGAGCAGTATGTAATCGGGATGGGCATGAGATGCAACCTTGACTGGCAATTGAGCCCAAGTAGGAGATTGTTAGATTGTATGGTCTCAATCCATCAGTTGATGTAATAAATTGATTAATTTCTTTATTTATCAATAAAATAATGCTTTCCTTTCATGAGATGAATGATGTTTTATTACTTAATGCACATGACCAATACATATGACATAATGGTTCATGAGATGAACAGGGTCCCATTAGTATATTAGATGTGATATATGTATATGGATGAGATATATATACAGGAGACATGTGTCACAAATCTTATACTTGAAAATATCTTCAAAACCAGTGATGAGACTGGGCATCTCATCTGATAAGGTTGCAGCACTTTGATCACTATGAGATAGTGTGATTTGTCTCGATCATCAGAATGAAAGATTCTTGATCACGGTACTGATACATTGGATGTATTGAAGGACCATGAGAAGCACCTTATGAATACTGTCTCAATTTTAAGGTTTGCGCTCATAATTCCCTAGCAATAGGCTCTTAATCCTGAGACATTGATGAACTCAAGTTTCTGTTTATTCATTTGCTTAGAGTCACCAATGAGTGAGGCCAACTGCAGGTCAACACCTCGGTGTCTTGGGTATGTAGTAGTAGGACTGTGGGAACTTCCAATGGTCAAGATGGAATCTATCTATATTATCCCCATGTGCCAATTAATGGATTTGTCATTAGTAAGTGCGCACCCATCACGATTAAGAGTTAATTTGATGGTACTGATGAACACTGTGATTAATTGGGGCTCAAGGATAGTATGATGTGGATCTAAGATTGGATGGGACAAATTTATTCCAATTGATCCATGGTAATGATGGAGGGGCCTAGTTGTGGTAATTGGGAAGTTTAGGGTCTTCATTGTAATTTATTCCAAAGACTGGAGTGCAATTGGACTTCACATAGCGCAAGCGGAATAGACTTCTTGGACTTCCAGACTTTCCAAAACTTTGGAATTCCTCAAACTCTTCGGGCATCTCCAAAACGCTTTTGGTAATCTTCAAACTCTTTGATTAGGAGTCTAACTTCACTTTCCTTCTTCGTTTCAGACATCGCCAGAATTTACATATTTAGAAAGATTACATAAATTCATATACCTCAATTATGAGACTTACATGGTATTCTAAATATGGAAATAAAAGGGCTATAGGGAAATTCACCATGCCTTGCCCTTTCGCGGGAAACCAAGGAAACCATGATTCCCTTTACCAGTTGCCCAAAACAAACTATCAACCATAAAAGGAAAGTAAAAGACTTGTGGGCCATATGGAGAGGAAATTATCAAATGCAAGTTCGTATCTCAGACAACAAAGCATCTTACAAAACTAGGTTATCAAACCACAATGAAAAAACAAGATGCCAAAGGTTGCCAATTCTATAAAGCATGCGCTTCGCAAAGGGGGTCAGGGGGTGTCCCCCGGCGGGGATCGAGCTGATTGGGTGCAGGGGGCAGCGCCCCGGGGGTGTCCCCTGGCCAGAGGGCTCGGTCGACAAGCCCTACAGGCACCCGGTCGACCGAGCATGGGGCCAGGTCGACCCGCCTGAAGAAGGCATAAAATTGGGTTTTCTCAATTCGAGTCCAAACACCTCTAAAACACTTCTGAAGGCTCTTAATGGCTTCCTACCATCCTTCCATCATTATTAAACCCTTTTGAGACTATCCAAAAATAGATTCACTAATAAACAAAGCAAATCCATCAAAAATTGATCCGTACATAGCCCTTGCTCTATCCTCTTCGCATCTCATGCAAAGATAAGAACAAGTTCACGGATCTAACATGATTAGAGATGAGGTATGGCTCTAATACCATTTCTTGGAAATAGGTGGGCCTCGTGGATAGGTTTTCAAAACTTTTTGACCCGCCTGACTTAGAGATCAACTATCCAGAAGGCTATAAAACTCAATCCAGGATTCACGTCCTCAATCTCAGCCATCATGATTAGTAAATAAACCTATCAAATAGATAGAACAACACCCAAAAAGTATCCATAAAATCTACAACATGCAAAGAAGTAGATTATACCTTAGGAGCTCGGTTGTGCTCTAATGGAGGAGTTCGTCTTTCTTTGATGATGAAACTCTTTCACGTATCAAATAAGAATCTCCAAGACCTATTGATCTTCCACGCTGTGACCCGTTTATCAGATCTCTTTTCTTAAGAAGCTGGGTGGGATCTCTAAGAGAAAATCCTACTAGAATCTCCAAGGAACTAGAAGAGAGAAGAGAATAATGAGAGATGCACAAGTCATGCACACAAGGGGCTGGGCGTGTATTTCTATATATTGGATGTCCAAGGGGTTTATCCCCTTAAATAACCCTCAAGTCTCCTCTTTTAACTCTCTTACTAATTTGTATTAGAAGTCTCACTTCCACACTAATTAGCAACATACTATTACCACTATTAGAAGTCCTGCTTCAAATAGAAATAGTAAGTTTCTAATTCCTTCCTTTTAGAGTTCAAGTAAGAATAGAATCTTTCTAATAACTTGGGCTAGTGTGGGGACCACTAGGGATTCCTTAGAAAGCTAGCTCCAACTGGGACTCGCGACCCCACATCTCATGTGCAATCCGGGCCCACAGTTAATTGCAAATAACACCACTATATAAATGCAATTGCACTCTAGTCTTAGGAATAAATTACAATGAAGACCCTAAACTTCCCAATTACCACAAGTAGGCCCCTGCATCATTATCCAAGGATCAATTGGAATAAATCTGTCCCATCTAATCTTAGATCCACATCTTACTATCCTTGAGCCCCAATTAATCACAGTGTTCATCAGTACCATCCAACCTTTAGTTCCTTTAGGATATCCTACAAACGTGCATACTTCCGACTTCGTTTCCGACTTATCTGTCTTAACCTTTAGCACGTGTGCCGGACAACCCCAAATGTGTAAATGTTGTAGACTAGGCTTTCGTCCGGACCACAACTCTTGGGGAGCCTTAGGTACAGACTTAGATGGTATGAGGTTCAGTATGTACATCGCAGTATCCAAGGCATATCCCTAAAAGGATATAGGTAATCCTGAGAAACACAGCATAGACCTAATCATATCTAAAAGAGTCATGTTCCTTCTTTCTACTGCTCCATTTTGTTGAGGCATACCGGGAGCAGACAAATGGGATAGAATCCCATTTTCTGATAAGTATCCCAGAAATTCAGCAGAGAAATAATCCCCTCCTCAATCTAATCGAATAGTCTTGATACTCTTACCTAATTGCTTTTCCGCTTCCGCTCGAAACTCTTTGAACTTTTCAAGGAGCCTCGGACTTGCGGTGCATAAGGTATATGTATTCGTATCTTGAGTAATCATCTGTGAAAGTGATTAAATACTCATATCCTCCTCTGGCCCGAACATTAATGGGTCCACACACATCAGTATGCACTAATTCCAATAAATCTTTGGCACTATTGCCCTTAGATGAAAAGGGTATTTTGGTCATTTTGCCTTCCAAAGGACTCGCAGACAGGCATTGGTTCTACCACCAATGAAGGCAAAATACCATCTTTCACTATCATGTCGATCCTGTTTAGGTTTGTATGACCTAGCCTCAAGTGCCAAAGTTATGTTGGATTAGATGAAGGTAACTTCCTCTTTAATGACGGTCTATTAATTATTTCAGTATCAAGTATCTCATATATCGTGGGAGTTAACAAATAAAGCTCATTGGTTACCATGCCAGAACACATAAAAGTACCATTCCTCTTTATGACAACTTTAGTACCAAAAGTAATAGAATAACTTTTATTCACCAAACTAGAAGCTGAAATTAAATTCCACCGTAAAGTCGGTACATTTAATGTGTCTGACAAAACCAATTTATTGTTTGAAAAACATAAAGTAATGACTCCCACTGAAACAGCCTCTGCCTTAGCGTCGGATCCTAGGTTGACAATGATTTCTCCATCACTTAGCCTCTTGGTCTCCTTGAACCCCTGCAACGTATTACATATGTGATTAGTTGCCCCAGAGTCCACACACCAAGATTTTGAAGTACCAGTTGTAAAACTAACTTCAAAAATAAGTGACTCAATCATACCTGAGGTTCTCTTCTTAGACAGATACCCTGGACAATTCCTTTTCCAATGTCATGTCTTATCACAATGGAAACACTTTCCTTTTGTCCCTGAACCCTTAGCCTTGGCCACGCCACCATTAGGACCATTCTCCACCTTAGGACCCTTCGGAACTGATTTCTTTTTGCCTTTCCACCCTTTGCCTTTCGGCTTGGACTTGGCATCTGACTTTTCTGTCATTATGGTAGTTGGCTTCTTCTTCATAATCCCTTCAGTCACTACCAGCTGACTAGACAGCTCAGCCAGAGTCAGATTCATCTTATTCATATTATAATTAACCTTGAAATTGTTGAATGACTCTGGCAGTGACTCAAGGATTATGTCGATCTGCGATTCTACATCAATCGCAGCTCCCAGTACATTTAACTCATTTAATGAGTCCATCATTTTCAACATGTGTTCCTATACTGATGTACCTTCAGCCATCTTGTTGCTAATGAGCACCCTCATAGCTGCCTGCCTAGCAGGTCTGCCCTATTCTGCAAACTTCTCCTTTAAGTTCGATATAATATAGTATGTAGTCTTATAGGATTGATGTTGGTGTTGCAAAACACTAGACATAGATGCCAGAATGTAACATCTGGCCATCTCATCGTATTTGGCCCATTTGGTGTAAAGTTCATTTTCTTCTTCCGATGCATCCAGGCCAGGCTCATCAAGGGGGGTTTTGGTAAGGACATATTTATTTCCTGAAGCAGTCAGGACAATATCCAGGTTCCGTTTCCAGTCTACATAGTTGGATCCCACCAACTTATTTTGGTTGAGGATGGTCGCAAGTGGATTGAAAGTATTTGAATTCATGCTTGAAATACTGTAGCACACAACCATATATTCAATTAATGAATATAAATGACATTCGGATTTAGTAATCTACCAAATTTATGTGGGAATCCTCATAACCACAAAATTCAGAATACATCAGAACCCCAATCCCGGGGTATGCCTCCTTAGGGAGGGCTAATACCACCTAGATTGGTGCGGATCAAAGTTTGTCAAAATTAGGATTAAGACTAACCATCCATGATCCCCATCATTCATTATTATCTAGGTATCTCATACCAAATAATGTATGACTCCCGATTAGCTTCGGTTTCTAAAATACATGAGGCAAATCCTTAGGGATACTACATCATTATTCTAGTTAAGTGTGACCCACTACTAGCATTGCATGACAACCGTTGCGAGCAGCTCCTCCTTAGGGAGTGGGCCCCCGCCCCGTCTGACCAACACTATCCATAGGAGATCTATATCTAGTAACCAGACAAGTAAAAGCCCTCTGTGGGGAACGACCATTCTCAAGATGGCGTGAGGCTAACACTTTCCTTACAATGGACCTATGGTGGAAAACCATGAGGATTTCTAAATATAAATGCCCGCTCCCACTTAATATTTTAGATTGAGGATTTCCTTATAGGTATATGGGCCCATAAATATAAACATCAAATCATCTCATGATATGACCAGTGATTGGTTCCAAGTCAAGTTACTTTAAGGAAAGTCCAGTTTCTTAAATTAGTGTTACCAATCGATCCATCTCATGGGCCCACCAACTCTAATTAGAACTCTTTCCAAAAAATAATTTTATTAGACCAATTTTGGAAATTGCTATGTTTGGATCAAATTTGGAAACTTTCTAAAACAAGCATTCATCCATAAATAAAAAGTGCTAAAATTAGAAACTAGTCCTCTCCTCCACATGGCCCATGCGGAATAGACTTCTTGGGCTTCTAGACTTTCCAAAACTTTGGGATTCCTCAAACTCTTTGATTAGGAGTCCAACTTCACTTTCCTTCTTCGTCTTGGAGACCGCCATAATTTACAAATTTGAAAAATTACATAAATTTCTATGCCTCAATAATGAGACTTACATGATAATCTAAACATGGAAATAAAAGGGCTAGAGGGAAATTCACCATGCCTTTCCCTTTCGCGGGAAACCAAGGAAACCATGATTCCCTTTACCAGTTGCCCAAAATAAACCATCAACCATAAAAGGAAAGTAAAAGACTTGTGGGCCATATGTGTTAGGGATTTTGTGTACTGCAATTTGATGGATGCATTATCACTCTAGCATCATTTGAATTTTCACATATGCATTGATTTAGAAAATCTTGAAATCTTGATTTATATATGCATTGTTTTTAAGACTTGTAAAAATATTGATTTATGCATGTTTTGATTTTTAACTTGGATGCATTTTTAATTTGAAAAGAAGTTTTATGAATCAAGCTAGCCTATGAGTTTTAAATCCTTCAAATCGTTTTAGGCTTTTTATGTTTCATGTTTTTAAACCTCTTAGTTTGATTTAAAACATGATTCCAAGCTTGATTCAGTGGCCCAAAAGTTCCCTTCAAGAAATACTTTGAAAAATACAATTTTAGGGAATTTTGGTCCCAAGCCCGGGTCGACCCGCAGTGGGCTCGGTCGACCGGCCCAGGGGACCCGGTCGACCGGGGCAAAGAGCCGTTGGCTAAAGTGACCGTTTAAAGCCAGGTTGACCGGGCACTCGCAGAACCCATTTTTTGGGTATAAATAGTGGTTCATTCCTTTGAAAACTTTAGAGGATTAAGAGGCCCTCCTTCAGGTGTTTTGAGGCCAATCAAAGGGAAATGAACTAAGGGATGAAAGGGGTCATTAGGAAAGCTAAAGCTTGGTTCCATTGAGTTAAATCACTAAGTAAGCTTTACTTTTCTTAATCATATGTTTTCATGCTTTGCTTTAATTATTGGTAAATCTTTTCTAGCATGATAATCAATGATTTGTCGTGTCCTTAACATGTTTATGTTTTGAATTGATCTATTGTTTTGGATGCATCACCTTGATTCAATCCAAGTAGTACTTAAATTGGTATATCTAAGTAAATCATGTTAATGAAAACATCTTTGAAATTATATGTAACATGATTCCTATACTTGGTTGAATCTATGGTTGTTGTTTTTCATCATAACAAAATCACTTTCAAATCTATCTTGTGTTTTGGATTCAACATCTTCACAAATCATATGTACTTTTGTTTTAAAGTTTCACAACTTGCTTTGCATTGATAGGTATATCATTTTCAAGTTGAATTTATAAGTACATATGATTTGTCCCCTAATTTCAATCAAATCTTTTTTTATGTTTTATGCTTATAGCATACACATAATGAGCTACATTGTTTATTTGATTGACATCCCTATGCATCACATGCTTTGTTTTAGAATTTCACAACTTGTTAAGAATACATATGTATATCTTTTACAAGTTATTTTTAACATGTGATTAGCATTCTTTCCTCAATCATAAATGTTTTTATGAGCTAAAACTTTCAAAAGCCTTAGGCATACATTTATGAGCTTTCATTTTAAAATTGACTGAGGACATCAAACATACACATTGTGCATTCATCTTTGCATTCATAGTGTGTGTGTGTATTAGATTTTCACTTTCATATTCGCCTAATTAAGAGGCGTTGTAATGAGCTATAAATTGTATCTCCATCAAGTGTATTTTTGACACTACTTAAAGAGATAACCAACCTTTGGTTGAAGAGGTTATTGCTTAGCCTAAGAAAAGCATAATGTAGAGGTTATTGCTTATATTTGAAAAGCATATTGTAAATGTTATTGTTTAGCCTATTGAAAAGCATAAGTAGTGGAAATCCGGTGGGGTGTTGGATCACAAGCCGGTAGTGGATGTAGGCATTGAGGTCGAACCACTATAAATCCTTGTGTGATGGTGTATTCTTTGTGGTGATTGTTTTTGTAAGCTTCCGCATTTATTTACTTAATCATCACTTGTGACTAGTTTAATTTAAATAAGTTAAAATTGGTTAAAATTGGTCATAATAGAAGTTCACCCTATTTAGCCCCCTTCTAGGGTTCGGATCACGGACTTTCAATATGGAGAGGACATTATCACCTGCAAGTTAGTATCTCATACAACAAAGCATCTCACAAAACCAGGTTACCAAACCACAATGGAAAAACAAGATGCCAAAGGATGCCACTTCTTTAAAACATGCGCTTCACAAAGGGGGTCCGGGGGTGTCCCGACGGGGATCGAGCTCATTGGGTGCAGGGGCCAGCGCCCCGGGACCAAAAATTCGAATCAAAGAACAAAGTGATTCTGCCTGGGTTCGGCTAGCTGACCAGACCTCTACGGCTAGTCGTAGTGATCTGTGTGGCTAGCCGACCCGACTAACCGAAAAATCTAGGTTTTTTCAGATTCGACTCCTGTTGTTCCCTAATCACTTATAATGATCTCATAAGGCTTCTAGTGGCTTCTTACCATCCTTCCATCAAGATTAAAACTTTTTGTGACATTCCAAACATGGATCTACTACAAAAAGTAAGCAAACCCAATCAAAACTTATCCTTACATAGCCCTAACTCTATCATCTTCGCATCTCATGCAAAGATTAGATCTAGATTGCTGATCTAACATGATTAGAAATGAGGTATGACTCTGATACCAATTGTTGGAAGTAGGTATGCCTATATTTGTGGGCCCATAACTATACTTGTCTTGTTAATCCATACAACTTTCATGTTGATCCCGTGCCCGTTCGAGATCTTGAAACCCGACTTTCCTGGCATTGAGGGCAAAACAGTCATTTTACACTAAATATGTACCCAAAATTTGGCAGGAGCTATTGCGAATCAAGAGTATTTTGTATTCTTTGTAAAGAGATAAAAAAATCACATTTCTTGTCTTTCATTATTGATGAGATTTGTAAATCGACTTTCACGGGACAAATTGCCTTCCATATCACAAATCGCCTTTCACGGCAAGCAAACAAAAATCGCCTTTCACGGCAAAAAAATGAAAATCGCCTTTCGCGGCAAACAAAATGAAACCACCTCTCACAGTAATAAAAAAAATTGTGTCGCTTTCTTAAAATATATGTGCAATGGAAAGTTAGAAAAAAGAGTTGAATTCCTTTCTACTTGTGAAGGTGAATCTTCGGATCACCACTTCAAATTCCAAGTAGAATAGAAAAATCTGGCATACCCATACAAATGTTGGTGACTCGCTTTTCTCCTCCGCCGGACCCCGGTAGCCCCCGGGGTGGAAGGAGAGGACGAAAGGCCGGGCCCCCATCAGCAATATTACCATCTTCAGTGATCGGATTGCACGGAGCATTTTCCGGGAATAAGTCCTGAACAACATCCACCAACTCCTCTTCTTTGTTGAGTAATTTATCGGTCTAGACATCGCCTATAAGGTCGGGTATCTGGGACCAGTTCACCGGGTTTTCATCGAAGAAGATTTCATTCGCATGAGCTTTTTCATGATGATCAGTCGGAAGAGGCTTGAGTTCCAATGCCACAGTTTAAGGAGACGAGGGCTGAAAAGATGATATCTCTGTAGAAGTCACCTGAGAAGATGTAGCTCCAAACGATATGCTACCGGAGTAGTCTGAGAATCCGAGGCATCGGCAAACGAAGCTTAAGAGGCACCATCATCCCGAACTATCATATTGAAAGTCCGGGATCCTAACCCTAGAGGGGGGCCGAATAGGGCGAGCTACAAATTAGTGACCAATTATGAAAAATTTTAACTTCTTTAAAATTAACTAGTCACAAGTGATGATTATAAAATTAAATGCGGAAGCTAACAAAAATAATCACCACAAAGCATGCACCATCACACAATGATTTATAGTGGTTCGGCCTCACTGCCTACATCCACTACCGGCTTGTGATCCAACACCCCACCGGATTTCCACTATCTATTATTTTCAAAAGGAAAAGCAATAACCTTAACAAGATGCTTTTCAAAGGCTAAGCAATAACCTTTACATTAAGAAAGATTTCTCCCAAAGTAGTGTCTACACAAATACTAAAAGAGATACAATTAAAGCTCAATTACAATGCCTCTAAAATAGGCAGATATGAAATTGAAAATCTATCTCACACAAACACTATATGAATGCAAAGGTGTATGCTCATGATGTGTGTGTGTGATAACTTCAATCAAGTTAAAAAGTAAGCTCAATCAATATATGCACAAAGCATTTAAAAGTTTAAGGCACATAAAAAGATTTGACTGAAGTGAAATGCCAATCACATGTATGAATACAAACTTGTTAATGAAATGAAAAATCAAAGGCTCACAAGTTGTATGAAACTAATTAATTCTAAACATGTGATGCATGTGCAATGTTGTTTTCAAAACCAAATTAATTTAACTAAGGTTTAAATGAATGAAAACAACAAATATAGATTCAACCAAGAAAATGAATTATGCTATAAAAGAAATCAAAGATTTTGGCTAAGCATGATTAAAGAAGATTTTAAAACAAACTTGGCCTGAAATCAAGGTGAAGAATCCAATCCAACTTAGATCAAAGATTAAATGAAGAATGGATTCAGCACATCATAGTTATCATGATAAAATTCATTTACCAATAATTTAAACAAAGCATATAACATATCATTAATAAAAGTAAAGCTTACTTAGATATTTAACTTCATTGATCCAAGCTTTAGCTTCACTAATGACCCCTTGGTCTCTCCTAGTTCATTCCCCTTTTCTTTGTCTTCGAACTCCTCAAGAGTGGCTCTTAGTTCCTCTTTGATCCACACTTCTTAAAAAGGAATGAACCTCATTTTCCACTCAAAAAATGAGTTCTGGCATGTCCTCGGTCGACCTGCACCTTTCCCCTGTCGACCTAGACCTAATGGTCATAAATCTGACCGTTTGAAAAAGAGCTCCAACGGCTCTTTCCCGGTCGACCTGCAGTGTGCTCGGTCAACCGGGTCCATGGGCTCGATCGACCGAGCACACTGCAAGTCGACCTCGGCCCAGGGACCAATTTCCCCAAAAATGCATATTTCAAAGTAATTCTTTGAGGGGAATTTTGGGGCCACTGAATGAAGTTTGGAATCATGATTTAAATCACACTAAGAGGTTTAAAACTTGAAACATAAAAAGCATAAAATGATTCGAAAGATTTAAAACTCATAAGCTTGCTTGATTCATAAAACTTCTTTTCAAATTTAAATGCATCCATGTTTAAAATCAAAACTTGCATAAATCAATATTTCTACAAGTCTTAAAAATAATGCATGTGAAAATCAAGATTTCAAGATTTTCTAAATTAATGCATGTGTGAAAATTCAAATGATGCTAAAATGATAATGCATCCATCAAATTGCAATATACAAAATCCCTAACAATCTCCCCCTTTGCAATTTGATGGCGACTCACTCAACACCGAATTTACACACTAAGTCTTCAGCTTCCCCTAAGCTGGACAGGTCTTGAAATCTCTTGGATGCTCCTTTAACTTAGCTTGGCCTCTTTATCTTTTTCTTCATTCTTCTTGATGCTTGGAGCTTGATCATTCTTCAAGCTTTCTTTTCATCTTTCTTTCATTAGTCAAGCATCTTCTTTAACTCCCAAGCTTTCTCTTCTTTCAACTCTCCCCCTTTGACCATGCACTCTCTTCCTTTGGCAAGATTTGCATTCTCCCTCCCTTTAGACAACTTGAACACTCTCTCCCCCTTTGACATTAAATTGCAAAGGTACCTACACACATGAAATAAGGAAAATATCTTTTAGTAGCACCTGTTAACAAAAGAAATCGAAAATGAAATACATAACAGGGTATCATGTATGGAAGGTAAGCTATAAGGGTAAAGAGCCAATACAAGGGTCAATTTGATCAAAACTAATACTTCCTATGAAGGTTTACACTCCCCCTCAATCCATTCTCTCCTTTTGTCAAACTTTTTGACAAAGATTTAACTATTTGGTACAAGAAGAAGATGGTTTTACCTATTGAGGGTAAACTTCAAGGAAAGGAATCGACACGTTTAACTATAGAGCTCAATATGATCAAATTAACAATAAAAAGGGCAAGGTCAATGAGAAAAGCGATCATGGATATCAATTGGAATAAAGAATACTAATTGAGATTCAAGGATAAGACTATTAAAACAATCACTCTAAAATGGAGTTAAAAAGAATATAACTACTAGGATAAATCCAAATTAGAGCTATCCATGATGATAAGGGGTTTACTAAACATAGCATCAATTGATTTAACTATGAAAATCATACGCTATGAATGTTTTGAAATCATTTCATTCAATCATTAAATATGACTATCATGTGCAAGATGAGTGAAATGAAATTCAAACATGAAGCCTACCTCAATCATTAACCAACCAAGATTATGAATACATAAACATGGTGGTCATGAGATTTACCTATATGAGCAAGAGAGGTGACAAACATGAAAATTATGATGCTAATGGAATGTGACATGGAACAAAAAAATATATTACTATCAAGTTCAATCCAATGTACATGGTCTATCACATTCTCAAGATATGACATCAATCGGATATGACAACAATCGAAAATGATACTAATTGAAACCAATTGAATATGAGAACATGATTAATAGCAATGATGTGAAAAACACAAAAATTCCATCAAGCATCATGAATGAATATTCATCACTTGTAATGATATAACTAGTGAGCATAGTGATGAACAAAATAAATTGCATAAAAGGATATAGCTTGGTGATGCATGCAATTTTCAAAGTGTCAAAATCATATCAATTCAACATCTAAAAGATATCCATCAAACAATAGATATAACTATGGAATACAATGAATGGATTTTAAAGAAGTTCATATGATCAAGATCACTACTATGAAATTGAAACATGTATAAGGATGACATCACTTAGAGAATATACATAAATCAACATCATAACCATCCATTTTAAAAAACAAATGACTAGAAAGCTTAAAGGATGGATTTGAGTTCTAGTATGGTATCTACAAATATAACTAAGATCAGAACCATACATGGAACCAAATGACATTTGCATATAAAAAGAATGTAACTAAATGAGCAAAGATGCAAATAGCTTATAACAATATTCATTTCCATTTCTAAGATGATATAATCAAATATATAAGGAAATGAGAACATGGAACATGCTTTGATGATTATAACTAATGAAGTTTTAGAGCATTTCCATTCATACAATCTTCAAATCATTTCAATAAAAAAATCCAACAATGAGCATAAAAAGAATGATTTTGAAGATAACACATTATCAATTTTCAACTTTGCATTTTAAAAGATATAACTTATTTGAAAAACATACAAGTTAAATTTTCACAACAATAATTTTCCATATTAAAGTATAACTTAGAAATCCATGGAAAATCAAAATTGATTCAAATCATTTTTTTAATAATCTAACTATGATATCTACACAAATGACTTTGCAACAACAATCGATTATGAATAATTTAGCTATGAAAGTTTTTGAAATCACAATCAATTGATCATATATAGAAATGCAATGCAAGAGATATAAATAAATGTGAGCAAAAAGCAAATCTAACATGATGAAATTATAATCAAATGATTTTGAAAACCATGATATGTAACTAGAATGGTGCATGAAGACAAAATCAATTGATCACAACTAAACATTGCATTTTAAGAAATGTAACTGTGAAAGAACAAAATGCAAATGTAAATATGACCAACAAAATGATTTAACTATAAAGGATAGGCTGGTCAAAGAGGTTCAAGGCCTTAAGGTTTGTCTAAGTATCTAACTTTAGGAATCCACCTAAGGTCTTGAGAGGGTTGATCTTTGAGGTCTAGTTTAGAAGTCCCACCAACTTTAGGAAATTTGACTTGATAAATTTTTAATTTGGACTTGTCACCATGATATTTAGATTTGACTAAATTTAGCTTAGATTGGTGATTAGTCTTTTGAGGTTGGTGAGTTTGTTTCTTAGGGGATTGATTCATTTTTCTTTTCTTCTTATTTCCTCCCTTTATTTGACTTTTGAATTTTAAATTTAACTTTGCTACTTTTTTCAAAAGTTCTTTCATGTGTTGATTTAAGGGAGATATGTTAAGAAGTTTTTTGTTTATAGATTCTTTTATACTTGGTTTAACTTGTTTAACCTTTTTAGAATCTATCTTAGGAGACTCCTTTTTAATTGATTTAACTTGTTTGATCTTCTTGGAGTCTTCCTTGATTTTTAGTGTCTTACCCTTCATAGATTTTGATTCTACTTTCTTGGGTTCGTAGACGAGTTTAGACACATGGCTTCTTCTTAGTTTGCACTCAAACCTAAAATGCCCTTTAATGCCACAATAATTACATTTAGTGATGGGCAAGCGAAGAATGAGTACTAGAGAATGAGGACTCACCTTTCACAAATGTGTTGGTGAAGTTAGGGTCATGTGAAATATATCTATCAAATCCAAGACCCGTCCTATCTCTTTGAGTTTTACCCAATCGAAATAATTTTTCAAATTTCTCTTCACCTTGGGTAAATTTGCACTCATATTTTTGTTTGCAGCTTTCAAGTTGAGTGACTTGGTTTATAAGGATTGAATTTTCATTTTTAACTTTTAATCATTCATTTTTAATTTTCTTATAGTTGTTTAGTTCTTCATGGGCAAGTTTTAAATCAAATTTAAGTCCATTAATAACATTAGATCCAAGTTCTAAAGTTTTTATCTTATTTTGAGTATTAGATAAATTTTCCTTAGAAATAGTCAACTTGGATTCTAGGTTGTTAATATTTTTGTCTTTCCTTTGTAATTGATCTCTTAGTTTTGAATTTTCCTTATTAAGCTCATCACAACTTATCTTAATTTCATTTAGTTCATCTTTAATATTAGATAGGTTACGTAAAGAGATCATAAACTTTGAGTCTAAACAATGTATTACTTCTTCTTTATCTCTAAGTTCATCTTTTGAAGAAACTAATTCTTTGTTTAGATTTTTAAATTCTTCTTTTAATTTTTTGTTTTTCTTAACAAGCTCTAAGGAAAATGTATATAAATCATCATAAGCTTGTTGAACGTCATCTTCATTTTCAACATTTTCTTCTTCTTTTAAATCAAATTGAGATTCATTAATTTGAAGGTTTGAATCTCCAATAGATGGAAGAACGAGAGGTCTAGAAGAATCTACAAATCTAACATAGTGGAATACATTCTAATGATTTTCATGAAAATACAACGCTAGGGTTTTAACTCTAGCTTTTTACACCTAATCAAGGGTTCTAAAACACTTGATCCTAATATAGAGCACAAGGCTCTGATACCAATTGAAAGTCCAGGATCCTAACCCTAGAGGTGAGGTGGGGGGGGGGGGGGGGGGGGGGGGGGGGGGGGGGGGGATGAATAGGGTGAGCTACAAATAAGTGACCGATTACGACAAATTTTAACTTCTTTAAAATTAACTAGTCCCAAGTGATGATTATAAAATTAAATGCGGAAGCTAACAAAAACAATCACCACAAAGCATGCACCATCACACAATGATTTATAGTGGTTCGGCCTCAATGCTTACGTCCACTACCGGCTTGTGATCCAACACCTCACCGGATTTCCACTATCTATTCTTTTCAAAAGGCTAAGCAATAACCTTTACAATATGCTTTCCAAGGCTAATTAAGCAATAACCGCTACAATGATGTTTTTCTAGGCTAAACAACAACCTATTAATCTGCTTTTCTAGGCTAAGCAATAACCTTAACAAGATGCTTTTCAAAGGCTAAGCAATAACCTTTACAATAAGAAAGATTTCTCCCAAAGTAGTGTCTACACAAACACTAAAAGAGATACAATTAAAGCTCAATTACAATGCCTCTAAAATAGGCGGATATGAAATTGAAAATCTAACTCACACAAACACTATATATATGCAAAGGTGTACGCTCATGATGTGTGTGTGTGATAACCTCAATCAAGTTAAAAAGTAAGTTCAATCAATATATGCTCAAAGCATTTAAAAGTTTAAGGCACATAAAAAGTTTTGATTGAAATGAAATGCAAATCACATGTATGAATACTAACTTGTTGAAGAACTGAAAATCAAAGGCTCACCAATTGTATGAAACTAATTAACTCTAAACATGTGATGCATGTGCAATGTTGTTTTCAAAACCAAATTAATTTAACTAAGGCTTAAATGAATGAAAACAACAAATAAAGATTCAACCAAGTAAATGAATCATGCTATAAAATAAATCAAAGATTTTGGCTAAGCATGATTAAAGAAGATTTGAAAACAAACTTGGTTTGAAATCAAGGTGAAGAATCCAATCCAACTTAGATCAAAGATTAAATGAAAAATGGATTCAACACATCATAGTTATCATGCTAAAATTCATTTACCAATAATTTAAACAAAGCATATAATATATGATTAATAAAAGTAAAGCTTACTAAGAGATTTAACTTCATTGATCCAAGCTTTAGCTTCACTAATGAGTAATGGCCCCTTGGTCTCTCTTAGTTCATTCCCCTTTTCTTTGTCTCCAAATTCCTCAAGAGTGGCTCTTAGTTCCTCTTTGATCCACACTTTTTACAAAGGAATGAACCTCATTTTATACTCAAAAAATGAGTTCTAGCGTGTCCGCGGTCGACCTGTACCTTTCCCCGGTCGACTTGGGCTTAACGGTCATAAATCTGACCGTTTGAAAAAGAGCTCCAACGACTCTTTTCCGGTCGACCTGCAGTGTGCTCGATCGACCGGGTCCATGGGCTCGGTTGACCGAGCACACTACAGGTCTACCCGGGCCCAAGGACAAATTTCCCCAAAAATGCATATTTCAAAGTATTTCTTTGACGGGAATTTTGGGCCAATGAACCATGCCTGGAATCATGGTTTAAATCAAACTAAGAGGTTTAAAAACATGAAACATAAAAAGCCTAAAATGATTTGAAATATTTAAAACTCATAGGCTTGCTTGATTCATAAAACTTCTTTTCAAATTTAAATGCATCCAAGTTTAAAATCAAAACTTGCATAAATTAATATTTCTACAAGTCTTAAAAACAATGCATTTGAAAATCATGATTTCAAGATTTTCTAAATTAATGCATGTGTGAAAATTCGAATGATGCTAAAATTATAATGCATCCATCAAAATTTCAATATTCAAAATCTATAACACGTATTGCAAGCAACTCTGATAGGAGATGCCTCTAGAATGCACTGGTGAGGTTCAGACTCATCATCAGATGTAAGAGGATCATCAATCCAGCAGTTTTCTTTACTTTCTGGGGTTACCGGAGGAGATGTTTGTAAATTTTACGGGATTTTCGGTTCTGGATTTTGATTATGACGAAGCTCATTGATGCGATCCTGCTCCCGCTCTATGGGAAGACGTTGCAAGATTCTTGCATATTCTTCGAGATCGGGCATATGAGCCAAATCTTCTTCGCCATTTGCTCCTTGTGGTTCATCAATGTTGGGTTCCACTAGAGAGCTTGCTTGTGCTGGATCAACAACATTTTATTGAACGACCTCTTGGTCTTCTTCATCATCAGACCAGGATCCTTGTGGCTGTAATGGGTTATACCAGATAACTAGCATAAGATGAGATTCGGGAATCCATTCCTCATCGGAGAGGTATTCTCCTGTTTCAAGAGATTCCTCCCACTCATCAGTATCACTGGACTCATATCCATCCATGGAGAATCCAATTACCGAGTTGTAAGAGTATGATGCCCCCTGCGTAGTTTCATTTCTGTAATGAGGTGGCATGAAATCACCAAGGGTGAATTTTCTTACCGCCTTTGAAACCTTGGGAAGGGACTCCTTTGAAGAGGTCTCTGCCTTTTCAGGGACTTCTTGTTTTGGTTGAGCTTTCTCCTGCTATTTGAGCTTGCAGAGTTGTCTCTTGGCTTGCCTTCACTGCTGAGCGGCAGGCTTCGTTTTGACGATCTCTCAATTTTCATCTTCAAGAAGATCGGGATGCACCCATATAGGTTGTCCGTCTAGTGTTGGATAAGGAACCAGCTCTTGGGACATTTGAGTCATTTTTATCACCTTCAAGGAAATGGTGATTTTCTCCTTTGGTGACTAGGAAGTTTGTCCATATGACACCATTTTGACGGAGCTAGACCCATAGTTTTTGTCAAAGGTGATGACTCCGTTTTTCCACATCTCGTTGATCTTCTCCCTCACAACGAAGCATTGATTGAGAGGATGTGAGACCATCTGGTGGTATGAACAATACCGGGGATCGTTGGTTTTGCCAACATCTCCCGGTCTTTTGGGCTCAGGTAATGTGAGTTTACCATTCGGTACGAGAGCCTCGAAGATTTCTTCAACATCTTTATCGAACGGGTATTTCTTCTCTACTCGTTCTTTGAAGGCCTTTGTGAGAACCCGACCCTTAATTTCCTAGATTAGTGTTGTTTTATTTGTGGATTAGTTTCTTTTAGTGGGATTAGTATTTGTTGGGTTGAGTTTGTGAGCTAGAATGGTTTTTCTCTAGTTTTGGGGAATTTTGAGTGCCTTTGTGATTAGTGGGACCCTTTGGGGTTCTTTTAGTGACTTTGCGCGTGATTGGGAGGTTATTCGAAATTCCCGATAATTCTTGTTTTAGCCTCATTTGACTTATTTTGTTAACCTCTACAACTTTTGTGTTCACTCCGTACCCATTCGAAGCTCCAAAAATCAATTTTTCCAGCCCTGAGGGCAAAATCGGTCTTTTCACATTGAATCTGGACCCAAATTTCGAGATCTCAGAACCATGCCAAAATTATACTTTTTGAAAACTAGATTTTATGAGAAGCATTTTTTTCTTCTTCGTCGATCGCATCCGAGGCCCACAAATAGATGTTTTACCCTTGGCAAGTTTTGAGTGCAGTGGGGCCCACACCCACCCATGTTACTAGTTGACTCTTCTCTCTCCCCTCACTCATTCGTTCCAGCCACAAGGGGAGCTCTGCAACTGAGCTTCCCCTTCCCTTTCTTCTTGCTTTCTCCTCTCATTTCATGGAGGAAACCTTGCCATTTGGAAACCCCACCATGCCATCTTCTTCCCCATCTCTTTAGCTTCCCATGGGTGTATTTCTTGTGCAAAACCAAGGTGGACAGCCCCTATTTCGAGCTTCTTCTTGTTGATTGATGACTCTAGAGGTAAAGACTCCTTCCCATTTTCCTTTTATGTGCAATGGCTTTCCCTTAGGTTCTATTTCCTAGCTTGGTTTGAGCCCATTCCTTGTCTTTCATTGTTTAACCCATTTTAGGGTTTGTTTTGGGGGTTTTTGTAGAGATTGTTGATCTTGAGCTTGAGAGGTGATTAGAGGCTTGGTTTAGCTTATTGGAACCCAAGGCAAGTGGATGAATGGATGGTTTGAATGTTATCAAAGTTTTATGAGAAAATCCTAAGTTTTATTACTTGTTCTTGATCATTGGATACATGTTTTCACATATGTTTCTTGCCACTTATATATCGATTTCAAAAATGCATATTAATGGTTGTTCTCTCTTGTTAAATCTCTTGGAAATGTATGCATTTCATTTGGTCAAGGTTTGCTCATATGGTTTTATAATGAATGGGGTTGGTTTTCCATCCATATTTATGTTTACTAGCTTGCATTGATTTGAAATTTATGCTCATTTGAAGAGTTTTGCTAAATCATCTTTTGTTAAGGAAATGTGAATCAATAGTCTTGATTTATCTCTAGATTTTTGGCTCAAATGGACCGTTGTGTATATTGGGGATTCTTCCCTTTGTTTATTGTGAAATGGGAAGAAAGAGGTGTTTAGATTTAATTTTTTTAATGGAGTTTTGATGGGAGTTTTATTGTAGTTAAGATGTTGTTGAAGCAAGGAAAAAACTCAGTTTGTGTATGTGTTGGAAGGAAAGGAAAAAGAGGAGAAAAATCAAGTTCCCGGACCTGCTATATGCCCAGGTCCGATCGATCGGACTGTCATTAACTGTGAGGCTTTTCAGGCCGATCGATCGGACCGAATGATATTGTTTTTTTTTTGGAAACAATTGTGCTTTCTATGAGTCCTAGGGGTATATACCTTAGTGTTAAGACTAATTATGCCCTAATCTAAGGTCTTCAAGACTAGGGAACTAAAAGAAAAGAATGGTGATGATCTAGGCACTAATTCTTGGTTCTAGGTGGGACCTTGGCTACCCTTCTTGGACTCATTGGACCATATGTGAGGGTGTCTTGAGCCGATTGAAAGTCCACGAGGATCCTAACCCTAGAGGGGGGGTGAATAGGGTGAGCTACAAGTATGACCAATTTAAACCAATTTTAATTTCTTAAACTAAACTAGTCACATGTGATGATTAAACAAACAAGATGCGGAAGCTAATACAAAATCAATCACCACATAGCATGCACCACAACACCAATATTTATAGTGGTTCGGCCAACGTGCCTACATCCACTACCGGCTTGTGTCTCCAACACCCCACCGGATTCCACTAAGTATGCTTTTTACTAGGCTAAGCAATAACCCTTACAATGTGCTTTTCTAGGCTAAACAATAACCTTACAAGATGCTTTTCAAAGGCTAAGCAATAACCTATACAAATATAGTTTTCTCAAAGAAAGTGTCTTAACAAAAGAACACTCTAAGAGATTACAGTTTAAGCTCAATGGAATTGCCTCTTGAATAGGCTAATATGAAAGTGAAAACTAAACTCACACAAACACTCTATGAATGCAAAGATGTATGCTTATGAGGTGTGTGTGTGTGATGACTTCAATCAAGTTTAAAAAGAAAGCTTAATCAAATATATGCTTAAAGCATTTGAAAGTTTAAGACACACAAAAGTTTTGATTGAAGTTTGATGCAAATCACATGAATAATAAACAACTTGTTAATGACATGAAATTCAAAGAATCACAAGTTGTATGAAAAATAAAGTTTAAGAAAGCATGTGATTTGATAAGAGTGATTGCAAACTAATCTAATTTACCAAGAAAGATATTGAGCTTGCAAATCAACTCTTTAAGGACTTGAAATCATGCATAAATGAAAATACAAAGGATTTGAACATGCATGAATTTCATTTGTATGGAAATCAAAATAACTTAGAAGATGTACCTTTTAAAAACTCATGAGTTTGATTTCCAAATTGCCCTCTAGCCTTTCCAACTTCTTCCCCTTTCTTTGGCTCCAAAATGCTCTCAAAGGTTCATGGTTCAAGCCTTGAAAAAGGTTGGAAATGAAAGGACTTTATAGCCAAAAAGTAGCCAACGGCTAGTTCTCGGTCGACCGGCAAAGAGGTCTCGGTCGACCGAGAAAGCACAACGGATAGATTTCTGACCGTTGGGGCTACAGAACAGGATTCTGCAGAAATGACCTGCAGTTGTCTCGGTCGACCGGCGACACTGCCGGAAAACCCCCTTTTTGCAAAAATGCAACTTTTGCCATTTCAAAGGTATTTCTTTGGGGGACCTTTTGGCCACTAAATCAAGCTTAAATACATGTTTTAGAGATTCTAAAGGTTATTAAAACATGATTAAAAGAAGCCTAAACAAATTTGAAAACTTTAAAACCATAGGCTAGCTTGATTTGAGAAAAACTCTTTTCAAATGAAATTGCATACAAAACTGATTCTAAAGGTGCTGAAAGTATGCAAAACTCAAACCTAAATACCTAACATGATTTTCCAAATGTAGTGCACAAGGAAATAGGTTTTCAAAAAGAGTTTGGGATTAAAAAACCAATGCATCCAAGTTCAAAACCAAAACATGCATAAAGCAAAGACTTTTCCAAATCTTAAAAGCTATGCATGTATAAAACTAGATTTCAAGAAATTTTAAATCAATTCATGAGTGTGAATTCAAATGATGCCAATATGCAAATGCATCCATCAAATTGCAAATACAAAATTCCTAACACCGATGCCCTTCACGGTTGGTTCGGATGCATCGAAGTTAATCCATTTCAATCTTGAACGGTACGGAACGACACGATATCTTTCTTATACCTATACACAAAGCCTATTTCTTTGGCTATCGCGAATCCTACTCCTTTCGATGACTGAATAGGTGGCTCGATGTTTCCGGATTAACGTCATGCCTAGGATGGACCGCTTATAGTCTCGATTTTTCTATTAGTACTACCCATAAGCTAATTTTAAGTTTTGAAAATAGTAAAAGTGCATAAGGAGCCCGGAATGTCTTCAAACTCAAGGAGTACCAAGTAAATTATTATAATCGACATACGGGACCCCTATTCACTTAAACAAATCTTGAAACCGATATTTTACCCGAAATTGTTATAGTTCATTGTTTCACCTCATTTCCAAGATTTGCATTACGTGACTTGTTTTCCCGAAAGCATTGAAGTTACTCTAGTAACAGTTATTTGTCCCGAAGTGCATTGCACCACATGATATGTCAGTGTGCCCTTGAGCACCCCCGTCTTGCCCTTTTGATTATGTATTTGTACTTGGTTTACTTGCATATGTCTCGATTGTATTTGACCTATGAGTCGGCACCACTAAGCTTGGATAACCCTGTTGGTCCGATCCACCGACTTGGAGATCCCTGAAAGTCCTTGGATCCTTACCCTAGAGGGGGGGGGGTGAATAGGGTGTGCTACAACTATGACCAATTTAGACCAATTTTACTTTCTTAACATAAAATAGTCACATGTGATGATTAATCAAACAATATGCAGAAGCTAATATAAACAATCACCACAAAAGCATGCACCACAACACAAAGGTTTATAGTGGTTCGGCCTCAATGCCTGCGTCCACTACCGGCTTGTGATCCAATCACCCCACCGGATTTCCACTATTTATGCTTTTTACTAGGCTAAGCAATAACCCTTACAATGTTGTTTTTCTAGGCTAAACAACAACCTCTCAATGTGCTTTTCTAGGCTAAGCAATAACCTTTACAAGATGCTTTTCTTAGGCTAAGCAATAACCTTTACACAATGCTTTTCTTAGGCTAAGCAATAACCTTTACAAATGAGAGATTTCTCAATGAAGGTGTCTATGCAAGAACACTCTATGAGATACAATTAAAGCTCAATGTAATTGCCTCTAAAATAGGCTAATGTGAAAGTGAAAAACAAACTCACACAAACACTAAAAGAATGCAAATGTGTATGCTCATGATGTGTGTGTGAGAGAACTTCAATCAAGTTTAAAAAGAAGGCTCAATTAAATATATGCTTAAAGCATTTCAAAGTTTAATGCACATAAAAGATTTGATTGAAGTTTAATGCAAGTCACATGTATGAAGATCAACTTGTTAATGATATGAAAATCAAAGACTAACAAGTTGTATGAAAATGACTAACTTAGAACATGTGATGCATGTGCAATGTTGTTTTCAAAACCAAATTAATTTTACTAATGTTTAAATGAATGAAAACAACAAGTAATGTTTCAACCAAGAAAATGAATCATGCTAAATGAAAGAAATCAAAGATTTAGGCTAAGCATGATTAAGGAAGATTTAAAAACAGCTTGGATTGAAACCAAGGTGAAGAATCCAATCTTAATTAGATCAAAGGTTAAGAGAAGAAAGGATTCATCACATCATAGTTATCATGCACAAAATCATTTACCAAAAACTTAAACAAAGCATGTAAACTATGATTAAGAGAGGTAGAGCTTACTTAGAGATTTAACTTCATTAATTCAAGCTTTAGCTCTCCAAATGACTCTTTGGTCTCTCTTAGTTCATCCCCTTTTCTTTGTCTCAAAGCTCCTCAAAAAGGTTTTCAAAATCTCCAACTTTTGAAAAGGAAAGAAATTCATTTTATACTCAAAAAGTTGAGTTTCTGCGTGCCCCCGGTCGACCTGGCCTTCACAACGGTAAAAAAAGTGACCGTTTGAAAAATGGCCAACGGTAGTGTACCCGGTCGACCCCATGACAGGGCCCGGTCGACCCCATACACAACGTTTCTGGCCCGGGACCAAAATTCCCAAAAATGCATATTTTTTGCATATTTCAAAGTCTTTTCAAGTGGGAAATTTTGGGCCATTAAATCAAGCTTGGAAACATGTTTTAAATCAAACTAAGTGGTTTAAAAACATGAAACACAAAAAGCCTAAAAATATTCGAAACTTTAAAACCAAAGGCTAGCTTGATTTGATAAAACTCTTTCCACATTTAAATGCATACAAAAATGATTCTGAAAATGATGAATGTATGCAAGGCACAAACCTAAATCCTCAATTTGATTTCTCAAAAGGAATGCACAAAGAATTAGGTTTTCAAAAGAGTTTGGATTCTAAAACCAATGCATCCAAGATTAGAACCAAAACATGCATAAATCCTAACTTCTACAAGTCTAAAAACCAATGCATGTATAAAACCAGATTTCAAGATTTTCTAAAACAATGCATGTGTGAAAATTCAAATGATGCTAAAGTGAAAATGCATCCATCAAATTGCAAATACAAAATCCCTAACAATCCCCCTCTTGTCCCGCCAGCTGCAGTTTGGATCCCGCTACCCGGTCATTACCGTGGTCTTGTCCCGATGCCGCAGATTGCTACTGTGGTCCCCGATGCCCGGCTCGCTACCGTGGTCATGTATAGTATATGTATATGTATATGTATTTATATGAGATCCCCTATTTCTCCTCACCTCGAGTGACTGAGATCAGGGCCTAGTTATTGCTCTATCACCTTAGTGATAGAGGACTTAGCTTCGTGTGGTCGCCATCTTGCTTGTTTCCCGATTCCTTGGATACCCAACATGTTTTATATTGCTTATTGTTTTCCGATAAATGATTCATTTCCTTTATGAAAGTTATTATTTAAACAAGTGTTAATAGTCTCCAAAGTGAATTCAGTTATTGTTATTATATTGTTTTTTGTTCCTTGTACACGCACATGTTTTAAATGAATACCCGGTTTGTTGGATCCTGTTTTGCCAGATCCCTATGTTTATGCCTGTTTTAAATGAATACCCGATTTGTTAAATATCCATGCTTTGAAATATGTTTTAAATGACACTTGTTTTGCCAAATCCATACGTTTGTACCTGTTTTAAATGAATACCCGGTTTGTTGAATACTTATGCTTTCCCTAAGTTTCAAATGATCGTTGTTAGCCAGACTATTATATTTATACGTGTTTTGGACGAACACCCGATTGTCAAATATCTATGCTTTTATAGATGGTGTAAAAGACCATATGCTTTATTAGGTCTTCAGGTTTTACACATGCTTGGAACGAATACATGTTTGTCCGAGATTTATGATTTTGCACCCGTTTAATTATATGCAGCATTTGATCGAATAGCATGATTTATCATATGTTTTATTCTTCAGTATATTATTATCTTTTCATCCACCTGCCAGACCGTCGTGTCTGACCCACTACTTTTGGTACTCAGGTTCAGATTTCTTCGTCCCGAGATGAGTGCTTGGGTTGGCTGTGGGGCCATGTTTTGCAGGTTGTTTTGTCGGCTAGGTCATGTAGACATTGAGCTTGACATCGGAGCTACGTCATATTTGGGGTAGTGATTATAGCTTATTGTTGTATGCCTTTTATTAGCCTTTTTCTTGAGATTCTTAATTAATGTACATTGATAATTGTAACTGGAACATATATGGGAATGTAATATCCTGTTACTGTCAGCTCTGTAATTTATTGTGATGGTTTACTCCAGTCTGATATGATTCTTGATATGATAGCTATATGCTAAAGGTTGAGTGTGATACGGAATCTGATGGCCACGGACTCCGGGTCGCAACGCCACGAAAGCTTCCGTAAAATATTCAGAATGTGTTGGAATGTGTTGTCTTCACACACGCGGATCTTGGGAGAAAAATATAACTATCCTTAATCCCATTCGCGCCCCCGAGGTTCCGGTTTGGGGGCGTGACAGCCTTAGAGAGTTCAGGTTTCTTACCTGTAGTTTTGTTTTCAGCTTTCTTTGGCTGCTGAGGAGCTGACTTGGTTTGCACATTAAGAACCTCATTTTTCTTTGGTTTTGAGATCGTAATGGCAGTCGGCTCTTTCTTTGATGATTTCTGATTGTTGAGGTCTTTGATCACCGTTTCAGCCTCCATAGCTACTTTTAGGAGTTCTCCTAGGTTTTTTGATTTGTTGCCGATAATCATGGAGCGGATCCTTGCTCTCATGTTGTAACAACAGATGTCGACCAGCGATGCTTGTGGCAGTACATCTGAGCACTTGTACGCCATCGCTTTCCACTTGTGAATGAAGTCGTATGTTGACTCATTCTCCTCCTATTTTAGGCTGCAGAGTTGTCCCATAGTAACAGGATGATCTTCACCCTTGAAGTGGGTCAGGAAGCGTGTCTCCAGCATGGCCCAGTTTTGAATGGAATTCTTTAGCATAGTGGAGTACCAATCGAAGGCCGTACCTTTTAGGGTACTTGCAAAGAGACGGATCTTGAGGGCATCTTGATCAGCAATAGCTGTCGTCAGGATCTTGAAGTGGATGACAAGCTATCTAGCTGAACCTTTCCCCATATATGTTTGGAGAGTAGGTTGTTTGAATTTTGCAGGGAACGGAACCGAGTCCATCCATAAGGGATATGGTGGCTTGATCCCATGTTCCTTCAGTGCATCCTCTTCTTTTACTTTGGCGAGGATATCGCCATCGTCCTTTTTGGTAAGGGCGCGTGACTCATTATTTTCCTCATCATCTTAATGACTCGGAGGAGTTTCATTGTGAGGTGGACGCTGGAAAGTGAGGAGGAGGTTTTCCATTAGAGCCTCAATTATCTGCTGTCCTTGCTCCAACTGCTGGATACGTGCGGTTACGACATCATGCGGTGGGGGTTGCTCAGCATTTGTAACCTGGACGTTCATCCTTCGAGAATCGAATGAGGATATCGTCTTGGTGACTGAGCTGGAACTCATTCTTTTGGACGAAGAGTCCGAGGAGTGGTTACTCCGATGTCCTTGGCTTGAAGGAGCGAGAGAATCCTCCCGATGTCTTCACGTCCGAGAGACGCTGCGAGTCACCGGTCGTTTGACATGAATTTTGGTTGTCGACATCTGGCGTCTTCTGGTTTTGCCAACCATATGGACAGCAACAACTTGGTTGGGTTTTTCTTTTTCGACCCATTTTTAAGAGACCTGAAGGGTAGAATGCTGGGTTCTTTGCTTCTCTAGTCTCTTTTGCCGATATGCCTCGCGGTGACGTATAAGACGAGCAATTTGAGCTTCAGTCAGTTCTAGCTTGGCTTTAGCAATGAAGGACGTAGTCCCCTGTGCGTAGCAGCCGATCTTGTCTTCTTTGAAGCTAGGCATGGACAGGATCCGAACGCGGTCCTTTGCCTGTCGCAGTGAGGCTTTGAATTTTACGAGTTCGGCCCCTGTTGAGATGAAGGGTTGACTCGTAGGAGTGTAGGCCATATCAGGTTCTTGCAGAGGCCTGGTGATGCGTGACTTGATTTTGGGCTTGTAGGAGCAAGCCGGCTCATGCTGGTTTGATTTGTTTGTTTGGCGGAGGGTAGGTTTCTCCTCTTTCATGTGAGAGAGAGGGTAGTACCGGTTCTCCTTGAGAGGGGCCAGGTACACTGGCTTTCTAGATGTTCGGGACCTCTTTTGCTTTGGTGACGGTCTCAGGGACCAGGTCTTGGGGCAGACCCGATTTCTTGTAGGTTGAGGCTTTGTCGGAGTGCCACGGGCTTCAGGCTTCTTGATTGTTACCCTTGGTGTCATGACAGTGACACGTTCAGGGGCGGTTTCTACTTCTTGGGAGGTACAGTTTCTTCTGGGGGGAGTGGGAATGGTCCCATCGACCCGAAGACGATGGTCCGAGTAATAGAGGTCAACCCGGTGTTTTGAGAGTTGCCGAGGGAGATGACGCTTCGGCAGCTACCAGGGCGCTTGTGAGTACGATTGTTTTGCTTCTCTTGAAGCAGAAGTTGGTACTTGTTCTCATCGAAGGTGATGGTCAATGAAGCTGCCATTGTTAGTTTGGAAAACTCCTGAAACAAGATCAGATCCATTAGTAATCACAAGAATATGGTGATCGTAAATGGAAAATAACTATGGTTTTGTCTTTTCAAATCGCTCGAGGGGACATGGCCAAGCTCAAGCAAGATAAAGAAGGCAAAAAGCCATAGAGGGTATAATTATTCTAAATGCAAGTATGGTAGGCTCAGTGTGAGCGTTCCAGTGACTAATAGAAGCAATTGTAAACCTTAATTCAAATTACCGAGAAGCAAGGCTCACTCGAGGTAAGATGATATAAGGTTGGAGATACAAATGTATCGGTTGCGAATACAGTAGACCCGAAAGAGCATACAACACCGCTAGGCACAAATGTTGTAAATCGCATCCTTTGAAAGGACAAGAGATGGGATTTTCTTTTTGAAAGGTCAAGATTGGATTCATAAAGGAGAGCAAATGGTATTCCAACCCGAACACAGGCTCAAACATTTCTGCGAGCACTGTGTCCAAAAGGGAAGGAACCAGAATTTCTCGAATTTGAACCCAAAAGTGATGGAAGTTTTCTTTTTTTTTTTTTTTGAAAGGTCAAGATTGAATTCATCAGAGAGGGAAAATTGTCTTCCAATCCGAACATAAGCTCAAACATTTATGCGAGCACTAAATCCGAAAGGAGAGAACCAAGATTTCTCAAATTTGAACTCAAAAGTGACGGAAGTTTTTTTCTTTTTCTTTTTTTTTGAAGATTTTTGTTAAGGGTACACATAGGTTTTCAATTCGGTCTTATGAAACCACAGTAGATAGATCAACCCCCAGGTAAGGGTAGGATTGCTTAATGAACCCGTTTGGAGGACCCTTGCCTCGAACAGTCTAGCTGCCTCCACACTCTGGGCAAGGCTTTTCTTAGATCTACTTTGGTCAAATAACGCAATTTGTGCAACCTTAGTGGGTTTTCAACCTTTTTTTTCTTTTCTTTTTTTTTTAAAGATTTCTAATGGACTCATCAAAGAGAGCGAATGGACCCTCCAAATCCAAATGCTGGCTACAAACGATTTCCGCGAGCCATTGTCCGGAAAGGAAGAAACCAAAGTTTCTCAAATCTGAATCCAGAAGAGAAAAAACTGATTTATTTTTTGAAAGGGTTAGAAATGAGATTTTTTTTTTGGTTTTTGAAAATCCCTATCGGACTCATCAACGAGAAATATATGGCCCATTCCCCGATATGAACAATAGCTGCAAACATTTCTGTGAGCTATCAAGTTCAAAGAGGAGAGGATCAAAGTTTATCAAAATTGAATCCAAGAAAGAGAAATCAGATTTCTTTTCTTTTTTTTTTGCGAAATGAGAAAGAGTGGAAATAAATTCAAAGATAGAAATTTTCAAAAAATCTCATCTCATTTTTTTTAGATGCAAGATCCAACATAGGCCACCAACTAGAAAGGAGCCAAAGAATCTCAACATCACGTTCTCAAGTGAACGAGTCCCACTGGGTATGCCAACTTGAAGGGTGATGGCCTCGATACTTCTCGCCGTCGAGAGGCTTGATTTTACTGTTCGAGGGTTGATGGAGGGTCAAACATTGTTGGTTTGACATGAAATTTGACATGGAGCCTTTCGGGGGTATTTTGGAACCATCCTTAGACTCTAATCGAAGTTTTGATGTCTCCAACACTGTCGCAGCCGAGAGTGCCTGTTTAGCTGCCGGAGGAGTGAAGTTAGGCCAAATGATGTCAGAATGGCCTGAAACTTGATATAAAGCCTCCTAGTAGCATCTTGGGGCCAACTGTATGCTCTGTTTTGTGTGTTAGGGTCTCTGGCTTCACCGCCACCAAGAGCTCCTTCTCAGCTGCTAGAGGAGTGAAGTTGGGTCAAATGATGTTGAAATGGCCTGAAACTTCAGGTATACCCCTCTTCTGGTTGTCTTGAAGAATTTTACAGTTTTTGTCTGGTTCTGACAAGATCTGACGCTTGAAATGGCATTGCCTGTTTATGGTAGGATGCGGCTTCATGTAGCTTTTGGTGTCAAAGAGGCAAAGTGACATTTTTTTGTGTCAACAAAAGACAAGCTCAAACTTTCATTTGGATATTCCTTTGAAAATCCTTTATAGAAAATCCTTCAACGGAGAACTTCTGCGTTGCTTGTCACAACAAGAGGCCGAGGAAACACTCAACGAAGTTCATGCTGGTCTTTGTGAAGCCCATCAGGCCGGTCCTAAGCTCTACGATCAGATAAAAATGTTAGGTTATTATTGGCCTACCATGGTTGCTGACGCTAACCAATTTGTTAAGCGCTGCTGACAATGCCAAGTCCATGGAGACTATGTTCATCTGGCTCCAAAATGGCTATACCCCACAACAATCTCAAGGCCTTTCGAAGCCTGGGGTATGGACATCATAGGTCCTATCTCTCCCCTGTCAAGCAAAGGTCATCGCTTCATCTTCACCGCTACGGATTATTTCTCCAGGTGGTCAGAAACATTTGCGCTCGGTAATATGAAGACTTCATCAGTCCTTCAGTTCTTGCGCACCCACATTATTTGTCGTTTCGGCATACCTAAAAGATTTGTCCACGATAACTGACCGCAATTCCGGGATCACCGATTCTACGGGTTTTGCAACAAATACAAAATCCAAAGCTGTCCTTCGACTCCATATAATCCAGCAGCAAACAGATTAGCAGAAGCCTTCAACAAGACACTCTGTTAAACCATCAAGAAACTGGTCTCTAGTCACAAAAGAGACTTGAGCGACAAACTTTTTGAAGCTTTGTGGGCTTATCGGACCACCGTTCGAGGATTAACCCATAGCGTACCTTGTTAGGAATTTTGTATTTGCAATTTGATGGATGCATTTGCACTTTAGCATCATTTGATTTACACACACTTGCATAGTTTTAAAAAACCTTGAAATCTGGTTTTATACGTGCATAGCTTTTAAGATTTGGAAAAGTATTTGTTTTATGCATGTTTTGGTTCTAAACTTGGATGCATTGGTTTTAGAATACAAACTCTTTTGAAAACCTAATTCTTTGTGCATTACATTTAGAAAATCATTTTGAGAATTTAGGTTTGAGCCTTGCATACATTCATCACTTTCAGAATCAGTTTTGTATGCATTTTCATTTGAAAAGAGTTTTTAGAAATCAAGCTAGCCTTTGGTTTTAAAGTTTCAAATCATTTTAGGCTCCTTGTGTTTCATGTTTTTTAAACTTCTTAGAATGACTTAAAACATGTTATTCAAGCTTGATTTAGTGGCAAAAAAGTTCCCCAAAGAAATACCTTCAAATATGTAAAAATTGGATTTTGGGTCAACAGGGCAGTCACCCGGCAGTGTCGCCGGTCGACCGAGACCTGTATCTCGGTCGACCGAGGACACTGCAGCTTGACTGCACCTGAAGCTCCAACGGTCACTTTTTTTACCGTTGTGTGGTCTAGGTCGACCGAGGCCTGTTTCTAGGTCGACCGAGAGACTAGCCGTTGGACTGTTTTTTGTTATAAAGTTCATTCATTTCCAACCTTTTTCAAGGCTTGACACATGAACCTTTGAGACCATTTTGGAGCCATTGAAAGGGGATGAAGTTGGAAAGGCTAGAAGGTCTTTAGGAGAGCTAAAGCTTGGATTAATGAGTTAAACCACCAAGTAAGCTCTACCTTTCTTTATCATAGTTTACATGCTTGTTTAAGTTATTGGTAAATGTTTTTATGCATGGTAACTATGATGTGTTGAATCCATTCTACCCTTCATCTTTGATATTCAAGATTGGATTCATCACTTTGATTTCAACCCAAGTTTTGTTTTAAACTTTCTTAATCATGCTTAGCCTAAATCTTTGATTTCTTTTATTGCATGATTATTTCACTTGGTTGAAACTTCCCTTGTTGTTTTCATTCATTTAATCTTTAGTCAAATTAGTTTAGAAAACAACATTGCACATGCATCACTTGATTAGGCTTAAACACTTTCATACAACTTGTGATCTTTAGATTTTCATATCATTCACAAGTGTGTAATTGTTCAAGTGATTTGCATAGAACTTCAATCATATCTTTTTGTGCCTTAAACTTTCAAATTGCATTAAGCATAAATTGATTGAGCTTACTTTTAAACTTGATTGAAGTTTTCACACACACACTTCATAAGCATACATCTTTGCATTTCTTTGAGTGTTTGTGTGAGTTAGATTTTCATTTTAATATCCGCCTATCTTAGAGGCAAATTCATTGAGCTTTAAATTGTATCTCTTAGAGTGGTCTTTTGTGAAGACACTTTCTTAGAGAAATCTTCATTTGTAAAGGTTATTGCTTAGCCTAAGAAAAGCATCTTGTAAGGTTATTGCTTAGCCTAAGAAAAGCATTTTGTAAAGGTTATTGCTTAGCCTATAAAAGCACATTGAGAGGTTGTTGTTTAGCCTAGAAAAACAACATTGTAAGGGTTATTGCTTAGCCTAGTAAAAAGCATAAATAGTGGAAATCCGGTGGGGTGATTAGATCACAAGCCGGTAGTGGACGTAGGCATTGAGGCCGAACCACTATAAACCTTGGTGTTGTGGTGCTTGCTTTTGTGGTGATTCTTTTATTAGCTTCCGCATATTGTATGGTTAATCATCACATGTGACTAGTTTATGTTAAGAAGTTAAAATTGGTTTAAATTGGTCACAATTGTAGCTCACCCTATTCACCCCCCCCCCCCCTCTAGGGTTAGGATCCCGAGGACTTTCAATTGGTTTCAGAGCCTCGTGCTCTATCTTATAGGATCAAGTGTTTGGAACTCTTGATTAGGTGTAAAAACCTAGAGTCAAAAAACCCTAGAGTTGTCCTTGCATGAAAATCATTAGGATGGACTCCACTATGCTAGATCTTGTAGATTCTTCTAGACCCCTCCTTCTTCCATCTATTGGAGATTCAAACATTCAATTAAAAGAATCTCAATGTGAATTAAAAGAAGAAGAAATTAAAGAAAATGAAGAAGATCTTCAACAAGCCTTTGAGGAATTGTATGAATTATCCTTAAAGACTAAAAAGGGAAACAAAAAGTTAAGAGAAGAATCTAAAAGACTAAACAAAGAATTAGTCTCTTCAAAAGATGAGCTTAGAGAGAAAGAAGAAGTAATACAATGTTTAGACTCTAAGTTCATGATCTCTTTAAATAATCTATCTAACATTCAAGATGAACTAAAAGAATTAAAGATGGATTATGATAATGTCAATAAGGAAAATTTAAATCTAAGAGATCAAATAAAAATGCAAAATGAAGACATTGACAATTTAGAATCCAAATTGATTAAAAGTAAGTTAAAAACTCAAGAACTTGGATCTAATGTCATCAATGAACTTAAACTTGAATTAAAACTTGCCAATGAAGAGCTAAGCAAATATAAGGAAATTGAAAATGAACTTTCAAAAGTCAAAAATGAAAATTCAATCCTTATAACCAAAGTCACTCAACTTGAAAGCTATAAACAAAAGTATGAGTGCAAATTTACCCAAGGAGAAGATAAATTTGAAAAATTATTTAGATTGGGTAAATCTAAAGGAGATAGGACGGGTCTTGGATTTAATAGGAATATGTCATATGACCCTAAATTCACCAACACTTTTGTGAAAGGTGAGTCCTCTTTCTCTAGCACTCTTTCTCCTTTGCCCAAAACCAAATGTAATTATTGTGGCATTGAAGGGCATTTTTCGTTTGAGTGCAAACTAAGAAAAAGAAGCCATGTGTCTAAACCCATCTTTGAACTCAAAAATGTAAAACCTAAATCTATGAAGGGTAAGACACTAAAAATCAAAGAAGACTCCAAAAAGACTAAACAAGGTAAATCATTTAAAATGGAGTCTCCTAAGATAGATTCTAAAAAGTTTAAACAAGTTAAACCAAGCTTGAAAGAATCTATGAACAATAAGCTTCTCAACCTATCTCCCTTATATCAACCCATGAAAGAACTTTTGAATAAAGTAACAAAGTTAAATTTAAAATTCAAAAGTCAAGTAAAGGGAGAAAATAAGAAGAAAAGAAAAGTGAAACAATCCCCTAAGAAACAAACCCACCAACTTCTTAAGACTAATCATCAATCTAAAATAGTCAAACCTCAAAGATTTGATGTTAAGTCTAAAAGAATTCAACCCTCATCTCCTTTAGTTGGTGGAATTTCCAATATAGTCTCCAAAGCCCAAGACCTTAGGTGGATTCCAAAAGTTAGATACTTAGACAAACCTTAATGCCTTGAACCTCTTTGACCAACCTATTCTTTAATAGTTAAATCTCTTTGTTGGTCATGTTGCTTTGCATTTTGTTCTTTCTTAGTTACATCTATTAAAATGCATTGTTTCTTTATGATCAATTGATTTTGTTTTCTTGCACCATTCTTGTTACATATCATGGTTTTCAAAATCTTTTCATTATAATTTCATCATGTTTGATTTGCTTTTTGCACACATATGTCTTGCATTGCATTTCTTTACATGATTAATTGATTGTGATTTCAAAAGCTTTCATAGCTAGACTCTTCATGATCAATTGTTGCAAAATCATTTGTGTAGATGTCATATTTTTTGAACAAATGATTTGAATCAATTCAAGTTTTTCCATGGATTCCTAAGTTATACTTTTATATGGAAAATCATTGTTTTGAAAAATCAACTTGTATGTGTTTCTTTTAAGTTATATCTTTTAAAATACAATGTTGAAAATTTGATCTTCAAAATCATTCTTTTTATGCTCATTGTTGGATTTTGTTTATCAAAATGATTTGAAGATTGTTTGAATGGAAATGCTCTATAACATCATTAGTTATATTCATCTAAAGCATGTTCCATGTTTTCATTTCCTTTTCTTTTGGTTTCATTATCTTAGAAATGGAAATGTATGTTGTTTGCATCCTTACTTGTTTATTTACATTCTTTTTTTATGCAAATGATTTTTGGTTCCATGTATGGTTGTGATCTTAGTAATATTTGTAGAAACCATACTAGAACCCAAATCCATCCTCTATGCTTTCTAGTCATATTCTTTTTGGATGGTTATGATGTTGATTCATGTAGATTCTCTTGGTGTCATCCTTATACATGTCTCAACTTCATAAGTAGTGATCTTAATCATATGAAACTCTTTGAAATCCATTCCTTGCATTTATGTTGGTTGATGGATATCTTAGTAGTTGAATTCATATGATTTTGACACTTTGGAAATTGCATGCTTTATCAAGTCATATCCTTTTGCATTGCAATTTGCCTTGTTCATCACTATGCTCAATAGTTATATCTTTAAAAGTGATGAATTTGCATTTATGATGCTTGATGGAATTTTGTGTTTGTCACATCCTTGCTTTTAATCATGTTATCATATTCAATTGGTTTCATTTGGTATAATTTTCCATTGATTTCATATCCAATTGATGACTTATCTTGTGTATGTGATAGACCTTGTGTGCATTGGATTAAACTTGATAGTAATATATTTGTTCCATGTCACACACCATTAGCATCATAATGTTCATGTTGCCATCTCTCTTGCTCTTATAGGTAAATCTCATGACCACCATGTTTATGTGTTCATAATATTGTTTGGTTATTAGTTGAGGTTGGCTTCATGCTTGAATTTCATTTCTTTCATCTTGCACATGATAGTCATATTTTTTGATTGAATGAAATGATTTTCAAAACCTTCATAGCATATGCTTTCCATAGTTAGATTATTTGATGCTATGATTAATTAACCCCATTGCTTCATGGATAACTCTAATTTGGATTTTTCCTAATAGTCATACTTTTAAATCCATTTTAGAGTGATTGATTTAATAGTTATATCCTTAAATCTTAATTAGTATTCTTTGTTTTTCCAATTGGTATCCATGACTGCTTTTCTCATTGACCTAGCTCTCTTTTGGTAATTTGATCATATTGAGCTTAATAGTTAAATGAATCTAATCCTTTCCTTGAAGTTGACCCTCATTTGGTTAAACCATCTTCTCCTTGCATCTAATAGTTAAATCCTTGTCAATATGTTGACAAAAGGAGAGAATGGATTGAGGGGGAGTGTAAACCTTCATAGGAAGAATTAGTTTTGATCAAATTGACCCTTGGATTGCCTTTGAGCCCTTAGAGATAACTTCCATACATGATAGCCTGTTATGTATTTCATTTTCGATTTCATTTGTTAACAGGTGCTACTAAAGGTATTTTCCTTATTTCATGTGTGTAGGTATTTTTGCAATTTAATGGCAAAGGGGGAGAGAGAGTTCAAGTACTCAAAGATCTCCTACTCTTCAAAGGGGGAGAGAGCTTTCAAAGTTTTCTAAAGGTAAAGAGAATGTCCAAGCTTCCTAAGGAGAGTTGTGTATGATCTTCTACAAGGGGAGAGAATGCATACCTTGCCAAAGGGAGAGAGAGGCATGGTCAAAGGGGGAGAGCAAATAGAAGAAAGAAAGCTTGGAGCTAAAGAAGATGCTTGGCCATAGAGAGGAAGATGAAAAGAAAGCTTGAAGATTGATCAAGCACCAAGCATCAAGAAGATTGAAGAAAAGAGCCCAAGAGCCCAAGCTAAGAGGAGGAGCATCCAAGAAGATTTCAAGACTTGTCCAGCTTAGGGGGAGCTGAAAACTAAGTGTGTAATTTCTATGATGAGTAAGTTGCCATCAAATTGCAAAGGGGGAGATTGTTAGAAATTTTGTATTTGCAATTTGATGGATGCATTTGCACTTTAGCATCATTTGATTTACACACACTTGCATAGTTTTAGAAAACCTTGAAATCTGGTTTTATACGTGCATAGCTTTTAAGATTTGGAAAAGTATTTGTTTTATGCATGTTTTGGTTCTAAACTTGGATGCATTGGTTTTAGAATACAAACTCTTTTGAAAACCTAATTCTTTGTGCATTACATTTGGAAAATCATTTTGAGAATTTAGGTTTGAGCCTTGCATACATTCATCACTTTCAGAATCAGTTTTGTATGCATTTTCATTTGAAAAGAGTTTTTAGAAATCAAGATAGCCTTTGGTTTTAAAGTTTCAAGTCATTTTAGGCTCCTTGTGTTTCATGTTTTTTAAACTTCTTAGAATGACTTAAAACATGTTATTCAAGCTTGATTTAGTGGCCAAAAAGTTCCCCAAAGAAATACCTTCAAATATGTAAAAATTGGATTTTTGGTCAACAGGGCAGTCACCCGGCAGTGTCGCCGGTCGACCGAGACCTGTATCTCGGTCGACCGAGGACACTGCAGCTTGACTGCACCTGAAGCTCCAACGGTCACTTTTTTTACCGTTGTGTGGTCTAGGTCGACCGAGAGACTAGCCGTTGGACTGTTTTTTGTTATAAAGTCCATTCATTTCCAACCTTTTTCAAGGCTTGACACATGAACCTTTGAGACCATTTTGGAGCCATTGAAAGGGGATGAAGTTGGAAAGGCTAGAAGGTCTTTAGGAGAGCTAAAGCTTGGATTAATGAGTTAAACCACCAAGTAAGCTCTACCTTTCTTTATCATAGTTTACATGCTTGTTTAAGTTATTGGTAAATGTTTTTATGCATGATAACTATGATGTGTTGAATCCATTCTACCCTTCATCTTTGATATTCAAGATTGGATTCATCACTTTGATTTCAACCCAAGTTTTGTTTTAAACTTTCTTAATCATGCTTAGCCTAAATCTTTGATTTCTTTTATTGCATGATTATTTCACTTGGTTGAAACTTCCCTTGTTGTTTTCATTCATTTAATCTTTAGTCAAATTAGTTTAGAAAACAACATTGCACATGCATCACTTGATTAGGCTTAAACACTTTCATACAACTTGTGATCTTTAGATTTTCATATCATTCACAAGTGTGTAATTGTTCAAGTGATTTGCATAGAACTTCAATCATATCTTTTTGTGCCTTAAACTTTCAAATTGCATTAAGCATAAATTGATTGAGCTTACTTTTAAACTTGATTGAAGTTTTCACACACACTTCATAAGCATACATCTTTGCATTTCTTTGAGTGTTTGTGTGAGGTAGATTTTCATTTTAATATCCGCCTATCTTAGAGGCAAATTCATTGAGCTTTAAATTGTATCTCTTAGAGTGATCTTTTGTGAAGACACTTTCTTAGAGAAATCTTCATTTGTAAAGGTTATTGCTTAGCCTAAGAAAAGCATCTTGTAAGGTTATTGCTTAGCCTAAGAAAAGCATTTTGTAAAGGTTATTGCTTAGCCTATAAAAGCACATTGAGAGGTTGTTGTTTAGCCTAGAAAAACAACATTGTAAGGGTTATTGCTTAGCCTAGTAAAAAGCATAAATAGTGGAAATCCGGTGGGGTGATTAGATCACAAGCCGGTAGTGGACGTAGGCATTGAGGCCGAACCACTATAAACCTTGGTGTTGTGGTGCTTGCTTTTGTGGTGATTCTTTTATTAGCTTCCGCATATTGTATGGTTAATCATCACATGTGACTAGTTTATGTTAAGAAGTTAAAATTGGTTTAAATTAGTCACAATTGTAGCTCACCCTATTCACCCCCCCCCTATAGGGTTAGGATCCCGAGGACTTTCATACCTTTCTCCTTGGTCTATGGATGTGAAGTTGTTGTGCCCTTCGAGGTACAAATTCCTTCCCTAAGGCTGTCTTTGTAAAATGACATGACTCAAGAAAGCAATGTCAAGTTGAGACTCCAAGAGCTGGACAATCTCGACGAGAGACAGCTCGAAGCTCGACAGAGCATTAAGCTTTACCAAGTACACATGGCTGGATCTTTCGGTAAAAGGGTCCGACAACGCACCCATAAAAAGGGTGACTTGGTCCTCCAGGACTGTTACAGCCGTTAGAGATCCCGGAATGGAAATGGGAACACATTACCATGGATTTTATTTCAGGACTATCGAGGACCAGTGTCGCGACCCCGGACCGGGCCCCCACGAAGGAACCAATCCGGGATCGGGACTAAATGATGATCCACATTACATCTGTTAAAATGGTAACATACGTTTATTTAATTTCCCACAGGTGTCCGCGGTGAGGATATCACAACCATAAATGAACATTTCTATTAAGTGCGGAAGCGTGTAGCAAATCAAATAGTCAAACCATCCTTGGTCATTAAGACAATAACACAAGTCTAAAGTACTGTATCAGAATGAGCAATGAACATTAGCATGTTACCCACAGCAAGTTACACTTTATACAAATATCATTTAATTACATTCTCCAAAATTAGAGGCCAACAAAGGCCAATATAAACAAAACAATAACCCAATGAATGGTTAAATAGTTCCCCTCAAAATGTTACGCCTCTCTTAGCAACCCGATGTCTACATGACATCGTCAGCGCGCCACTCGACTAGAGGTTGCGGCTCACCTACCGCCTCCTCGGGCTCCTCCTCAAGGAAACCGGCAACGGGACCTGAGTACCAAAGCAATTGGGTCAGACACGATGGTCTTGCAAGAGAATGAGAAGAATACAACAACATATAATAATAAAGGGAATACCTTAAAAAGTATAGAAATCTGTTTAAACAAGAACTCTCATAGAGTAGATAAATCACTTGTTAGAAAACAGGTAAATAAGGTAAAACCATACAAGATAACCAAGTAATCGGGAACTAACAAGATGACAATCATATAAAGCTAAGTCCTTTGTCACTAAAGTGACAACAGTATAACGGGACGTTGATCTCAGTCACTCAAGGTGAGGAGATTCAACGCAAATCATATATACAATATAAATATACGGGACAGGACCACGGTAGCTAACCGGGTATCGGGACGGGACCACGGTAATAGACCGGGTATCGGAATCCAAACTGCAGCTGGCAGGACGGGAGAGGGATCTCCAAGTCGGTGGATCAAACCGACAAGGTTTCCAAGCTTAGTGATGCCGACACATAGGTCAAATAACAAATCAGGAGATATGCAAGTAAATCAAGTACAATAATAGACGAGCAAGACGGGGGTGCTCAAGGGCACACTGTCATTTCATGTCGGGCAATACATTTTGGGACAAATAACTGTTACTAGTGTAACTGTCATGCTTTCGGGAAAACAAATCATATAATAAAAATCTTGGAATGAAGTGAAACAATGAACTATAACAATTTCGGTTAAAATACTGGTTTCAAGATTTGTTTAAGGTGAATAGGGGTCCCGTATGTCGATTGTAATGATAACTTGGTACTCCTTGAGTTTGAAGACATTCCGGGCTCCTTATACACTTTGAAGTTTCAAAACTTCGAATGACATCTTCGTGATATGGTTTCTTTCTCGAATGGCCTCATACAATGCCTAGTGAATCTCCTTTGACCGACAAAGCTCAGCGCTCGAGCGAACCGGAGAGTTCGCTCGAGCGAGGAGCTCTCCGAAACCTGGGAAATTTCGGTCACCTGGCGGTTAGCCGCCGCTGGGATGGGAGGCTAGCCGCTGGCTGACCGCGGCGGGCTGCCAAAATGCAGCTTACTGGAAAGCTAACTGCCAAGGTGCGGTTAGCTGGCGGTTAGCTGCCGATGGGTTCGGCGGTTAGCTGCTGGCTAACCGTGGAGCTGACCGAGTTTTCAGGTGGAGAAGTGTGCTCTCTGGAAAAGCAACCGTGACATTTCAGCTAGTTGGCGGTTAGCCGCCAGTCACCAGGTGGCTAGCCGCCGGTTGACCGCAGGCTGACCGCCAGGTGCGGGAATCACCCACTATGTTCAGATTTAAGCCCTTTCTCCTCCTCAAAACCATTCTCCCCACTTCCACTTGGTCCCTGCAATAAAATTGAGCTAAGAGCTCCTCCAATGCCTCTATCTACACTTCTTCAAAACCCCATTATCTGTTCACTCCATCACTTCTTCCATCCACATCACATTCCATACAAAGGAAGAAGGAAACCATTTCACAATAGAGTACATTTAGTACAAACAAGAAGAGAATTAAATGACATTCACCAATACACTTATAAGTCATAAATGCACTACCAAACTCTAGCATGGACATTTATTTCAAACCAATGCAATAAATAGGCATAAGTGGAAAATACCAAAATCATTGAAAGCTTATAAAAATCAAAACATCCACTTGCCTTGGGTCTTCTAACAATGAAATCAAGCTCTAATACTCTTCCAAGCAAGGAATCCAAACTATGCGCAAAAACCCCAAACAAACAACCCTAAAATGGTCAAACAATGAAATAACAAGGAAACCTTACAATAATGAAGGTGAAGCTTCTCTAAGGCCAAAGGAACACAAATCTAGAAGATGAAGGGAAATACTTACTTGCAAGGTCCTCTAATGGCAATGGCAAGCTCAAAGAAAGTCTTGTGATGAATGGTTTTCTCTAGCAATGGTGTCAATAGGGAGCTAGGGTGATGAGGAAGAAGGTGATGATCTCCACTACTCAAGTTGTGCAAGATTGGTGGTGAGTTTAGTGATTGCAAGCAAAAGTAAGAAGAAGAAGGCAATGAAAACCCTAGGTTTTTCTCTCTTGTGCTGGAAAAAGGAAATGGAAGGGAAAGGTTCACCTTATAAGCAAGTAGGGAGTGGGCTCCACCACTAACCAATCTAATTGGGCTGAAATCATCTCTATCGGGGCTTCTAATGAATTCGACGAAGAAGGAAGAAATGATCATCGAAATATCTAGTTTCCAAAAAGTATATGTTTCACGGGTTTCGGGAATATCAAGTTTTGGGTATAGATTTTGTGTGCAATGATTGTTTTGCCCTCAAGGCTATGAAATCGGGTTTCGGGATCTCAAATGGACACGGGATCAACATGAAAGTTGTAGGAATCATTAAGATAAATTAAACGGGTTAAGAAAGCAATTCAAACAATTCCGGGAAATCACTTAGGCAAATGCAAAGTCGAAAAGGGAACCCCCAAAAGGCCCCACTAGCTATCAAGTACTCACAGAAGCCCAAAACTAGAATCAAAGTTATTCCAAATCCAACTTAGCCAAAATCACTAATCAAGCTTAGCACTAACACGCAACTTAATTAGTACTAATCGGGTTCACTCGGGTCGGGGTCTTACAACCAGCAAAGGCAACGATGCGATATGGGTCATTGTGGACCGTCTCACCAAGTCAGCTCATTCCATTCCAATGAGGACAGGAAAGAAGATGCGCATGCTACCTTTGGCAGAGTTATTTTTCAACAAGATTGTCAGTCGACATGGACAGCCAGTTTCTATCACATCGGACAGAGACATCAGATTCGTCTCGAGGTTTTAGAAAACACTACATGAGTCTATGAGTACGAAACTATAGTTCGGCACGGCTTATCACCCGCAGACAGATGGCCAGTCAAAGAGGACTATTCAAACTCTTGAAGATATGCTTCGTGCTTGTGTATCGGATTTCAAGACTCAATGGGATGAGACTCTACCGTTGTATGAGTTTGCTTACAACAATAGTTACCACTCGAGCATTAGAATGGTGCCTTTCAAAGCTTTGTATGGCAGAAGGTGTAGGACACCTATATGTTGGGAAGAGGCTGGAATTCGCAGTTTTCATGGACCAACCATAATGAGTGAGACCAGTGACAAAGTCAAGCTAATCCAAGAACGTCTGAAAGTAGCCCGGAGTAGACAGAAGAGCTATGCAGATTCTCACCGAAGGGATTTACAGTTCAAAGAAGGAGATAAGGTTTTCTTAAAAGTGTCACCTACGAGAGAACATTGAGATTTGGATAGAAGGGCAAGTTATCTCGAAGATACATTGGACCGTACGACATTGTGAGCAAGATCGGTGATGTGGCTTATAGATTAGCCTTACCACCTGAGCTATCCGGTGTACACAACATCTTTCACGTGTCTATGTTGAAGAAGTACGTCCCCGACCCTTTGCATGTACTCTGGCATGAGCCTTTGGAAATTCGAGAGGATGCTACATATACTGAGAAGCCCTTTCAGGTCATTGATACGAAGGAGCAAGGTTTGAGGACTCGAACTATTCGATGGGTGAAAGTACTTTGGGAGAACCATGGATCGGAAGAAGCAACTTGGGAACTACGAGATCAAGTGCAGAAGAAGTATCAACATCTACTACTTGAGGTGAGTTATATTTCATTTGGTGGACCAAATGCCCTAAGGGTTGGAGGATGTAAGACCCCGTCCCGAGTGACCTCGATTAGTGTTAATTAAGTTGTATTTTAGTTCTAAGTGTGATTAGTGGATTTTGGTTAAGTGGGGAATAGAATAGATCCTGATATAGCTTTGGAAAAATTTTGAGTGCCTTTGGGACTCGTGGGGCCCTTTGGGGGTTCCTTTTATGACTTTGCGCTTATTTGAGGGTTTATCAGAGATTCTTGTGCTTATTGTTATAATCCCGCTGTAATTTTCATGTTAATCCCTACAACTTTTATGTTGATCCCGTGCTCGTTCGAGACCCCGAAACCCGACTTTCCTAGCATTGAGGGCAAAACAGTCATTTTACACCAAATCTGTACCTGAAAATCGATATTTTTGAAACCTGTGAAACATATACTTTTTGGAAACTAGATATTTCAACGATCACTTTTCTCTTCTTCGTCGAATTCGTTCGAGGCCTCGATAAACATGATTTAAGCCCACAAAGAATTCTAGTGGTGGGACCCAACTCCATTTTCTATAAAAGGAGAACTCCCCTTCCCTTTTTCCCTTTTCTAGCTCAACCCCAATCTTCAACTAGGGTTTTCCCTTTTCCCTCTTCTTCTTGCTCTTCCATCTCCCAATCCACTAGCAAACCTTTGCCATTGGAGAAATGATTGTCATCATCTTCTTCCTCATCACCATAGCTTTCTATTGATACCATTTGTGGAGGAAACCACCTACTCCAAGATCTCCTTTGGAACTAACCTAGCATTTTGAATAACTCTCATGTAAGTAATCCTTCCCCTCTTTTGATAGTGTGTTCTCCTAGCCTAAGTGTCGCGACCCCGGACCGGGTCACCGAGGTTCTAGTCCAGGATCGGGACATTAATGGTGATGGGGTGTAGTGAGTGAATGATTAATATGTAGAGTGTATCGACAACGTGCACACACTTATTTAATTTCCCACAGGTGTCCGCGGTGAGGATATCACAACCATATCTGAACATTTCTATTAATTGCGGAAGCGTGTAGCAAATCAAATATCCAATCCATCTCAAATCATAAAGATAATAACATAAATATGGTACCGTATTAGAATGAGCAATGATCATTAGCATGTTACCCAAAAGTAAGTTAAAGTTTATACAAATCTCATTTAATTACATTTCCCCAAAAATAGAGGCCAACAAAGGCCATATAGACAAAATGCCAATCCAGAGAATGGTTAAACGGTTTCCCAAAATGTTATCTCTCTCATAGCAACCAAACTTCTAAATGACGTCATCAGCACGCCACTCAACTAACTGTTGCGGTTCTCCGGCCGCCTCCTCATGCTCCTCCTCGGGATAACCAACAACGGGACCTGAGTACCAAAAAGTAGGTCAAACACGACGGTTTGGCAAATGGGTAAAATACAATGACAATAAGATAATAAATGCATTTACCTTCAAAATCATGTAAACCTGTTTAAATGACAATTCCTATAGACGAGATGAAAACATTTATTCAAATACAAGTATGCATTATAAAACATGTAAGGTAACCAAGGAAACGGGGAAACAAGCAAGATGGCAACCACACGAAGCTAAGTCCTCTATCACTAAGGCAATAGAGCAATAACTAGGCACTGATCTCAGTCACACGAGGTGATGAGAAATAGTGGATCTCATAAATACATATACATATACTATACATGACCACGGTAGCGAGCCGGGCATCGGGAACCACAGTAGCAATCTGCGGCATCGGGACAAGACCACGGTAATCACCGGGTAGCGGGATCCAAACTACAACTGGCGGGACAAGAGGGGAATCTCCAAGTCGGTGGATCAGACCAACAGGGTTATCCAAGCTTAGTGGTGCCGACTCATAGGTCAAATACAAATCGAGACATGTACAAGTAAACCCAATGCAAGTAAATAAACGGGCAGGACGGGGGTGCTCAAGGCACACTGTCGTTTCATGTGGTGCAATGCACTTCAAGACAAGTAACTATTTCAAGTGTAATTCAATACTTTCGAGAAAACAAGGCATGTAGTATAAATCTCGAGATTGATAAAGTACAATAAACAATTGGAATTTCGGGTAAAGTATCGGGTTCAAGATTTAATTGAAGTGGATCCCTGTATGTCAATCTAATAATAATTTGGTACTCTTTGAGTTTGGGGACATCTCGGGCTCCTTATACACTTTGAATTTTCAAAAACTTCAAATGAAATTTTCGTGATGTGGTTTCTTTCTCAAATGGCCTCATATATTACTTAGTAAATCTCCTTGACATAGAGGGGTTCCTAATGAATAGTCCCAAAATGTGTAAATAGTTCTTCAGTTCGCTCGAGCGAGGAGCTCTCTGGAATGACTGTCCGAGTGGTTTCTCTCGAGCGAAGTTGAGGTAGCTCGAGCGAACTCATTGGCTCGAGCGAATTATTAAGTGCGCTCAAACTAACGACTCTCTAGCACAAGTTCTGGGATGTCCGCTCGAGCGACCAAGGTGTCCGCTCGAGCAACCAAGCTACTGGAATGCTCCGAACCCTTTTCTGGAAACTTAGTTCGAGCGAAGTGTCATGTTCGCTCGAGCGAACTGTCTAGAAACTGATTCCGGGGCAGTTCAACTCCTCTCTATCTCTTGCTTCTACAACCTCTTTCTAGCCACTTTTATACATCCAATGAGGAGTCAAAAACTTCATTCAAACATCACATTCAATACAAGGAAAGAAAGATCTCTCACAACATCCATCCCATTCTCCTCCATCAACATCACATTCAATACAAGGAAAGAAAGATGGAAACCATTTCACATAAGAGTGCATTTGGGACAAAACAAGAGGAAATTAAATACTATGAACCAACACATCTCTATGACCATAAATGCACCATTAATACTCCATCATGAACATTTATTTCAAAGCAAAGCAATAAATAGGCATAAGTGGGAAAATACCAAAACCATTGAAAACTTATAAAATTCAAATCATCCACTTGCCTTAAGTCTCTATTCAAGCAAATCAAGCTCTAACAATCCTTCCAAGTCAATGGTCCAAGCTACAAGACAAAACCCAAAATAAAACCCTAGAAGAGTCAAAACATAGCATAGGGAGAAAGAAGCTTCAATAATAGGGATGGAGATTCCCTTAGGCTAGGAGAACACAAATCTAGAAGAAGGGACGGATTACTTACATGAGGTTTCTTCAAAAAGGCAAGGTGAACTCAAAGAAAGTCTTGGAATGGAGGGTTTTCTCTAGCAATGGTGTCAATAGAGAGCTATGGTGATGAGGAAGAAGATGATAATCTCCACCTCTCAATTTGTGCAAGGTTGGTGGTGGATTTGGTGATGGAAGGCAAGAGCAAGAAGGAAGGCAATGGAAACCCTAGGTTCTCTCTCTTGTGCTGGAAAAAGGGAAATGAAAGGGGAAGGGTTTCCTTATAAACAAGTGGGGAGTGGGCTCCACCACTAGCAATCTAATTGGGTTGATATCATGGGTTTCGGGGCTTCTAATGAATTCGACGAAGAAGAGAAAAGTGATCATCGAAATATCTAGTTTCCAAAAAGTATATGTTTCGTGGGTTTCGAGAATATCAAGTTCTGGGTACAGATTTAGTGTGCAATGACTGTTTTGCCCTCAAGGCTATGAAATCGGGTTTCGGGCTCTCAAACGGGCACGGGATCAACATGAAAGTTGTAGGGGTTAACAATACAAATAAAACGGGATTAAAACAATGAATGCAAAAACTTCCGATAAATCCTCAAACACATGCAATGTCATAGAGAAGGAACCCCCAAAGGGTCCCACTAATCACTAAACAATCAAAATCCCCCAAAACTATTCCAAACCCAACTTAGCCAAAATCACTAATCAAGCTTAGAACTAACACACGACTTAATTAACACTAATCGAGTTCTCTCGGGTCGGGGTCTTACACTAAGGGAATCTCCATTTCCATTATGGAAGCTTCTTCCTCCCCATTCCATGTTTTGACTCTTTTAGGGTTTTGTTTTGGGGGTTTTTGCTTGTAGCTTGGATCTTTGGCTTGGAGGAGTGTTAGAGCTTGTTATTGATTTGCTTGGACCTAAAGCAAATGGATGAATTGATTTTTATGAGCTTTCAATGATTTTATGAGAAATGTGATTTATTGTGCTGTTTTCCACTCATGCCTATTTAATGCATTGACTTGAAATAAATGTTCATTAAAGAGCCTTGATAGTGTATTTATTGTCATAGAAATGTTTTGGTTCATGGCATTCAATATTATCTTGTTTTATCTCAAATGTACTCTTGTATGTAGTGGTTTCCTTCCCTCCTTTACTTGTATTTGGATGTGATATTGTTGGAGGAGGTTAGAATGAATGTTGTTCGAAATTTGATATTGATTTGGATGAAGTTTTGAACTCATCATTTGGTGTATTCAAGGGGCTAAAAAGGACATTGTAGAAGGAGGAAAAATAGAGGAGAAGAACTGTCTCAGAATCAGTTTCTAAACAGTTCACTCGAGCGAAGTGTCCAGAAAAGGGTTCGAGTCATTCTAGAGGACAGTTCCCTCGAGCGGACCCCTTTATCGCTCGAGCGAACCCTCCCAGAACTCGTTCTAGAGAGTGGTTAGTTCAAGCGAACTGAATTTTCGCTCGAGCCAACCTGATACTGGATGAGTTCGCTCGAGCGACCTCAACTTCGCTCGAGCGAACCCACCCAAACAACCATTCCAGAGAGCTCACAGCTCGAGTGAACCTCCGATCCACTCGAGCGATGGGTACTGTTCACCTGGGACTGTTTTGGGAGCACTAACTAAATGTTTAAATGGTTGAGAAAGGTTTATTGGGAGCCCTATTTTAATGGGAAAAAGCGTTCTTATGATTTGACATCCATTTGAGAATAAAAACCACATCACGAAGATTTCATTTGGAGTTTTGAAAATTCGAAGTCTATAAGGACCCCGGAATATCCCTAAACTCAAGGAGTATCAAGTCTTTACCTATTTAGACATACGGGATCCCTATTCACTTCAAACAAATCTTGAACCCCGATACTTGTCTTGAGATTTCGAAAGTTCATTTGTATTTCATTATTCCTGAATTTCTTATGCATTTCCGAAAATATTGAAATTGCAATTATAGCATTTTGATAGTCCGGATATGCATGCCCGGATTGATATGATAGTTGTGCCTTTGTGCACCCCATCCCGCTTATTCATGTACTTGTGTTTGATGTATTACATACATGTTTTGATATTGTCATTTGACCTATGAGTCGGCACCACTAAGTTTGGATAACCTTGTTGGTCTGATCCACCGACTTGGAGATCCCCCTCTTGTCCGACCAGCTGCAGTTTGGATCCCACTACCTAGTTATTACTGTGGTCTTGTCCCGATACCCCGGATTGCTACCATGGTTCCCGATGCCCGGCTCGCTATCGTGGTCATGTCCCGTATATTATATGTATAAGTACATATTTCCTTGTTTCTCCTCACCTCGTGTGACTGAGATCAACGCCTTGTTATTGCTCTGTCACTTCGGTGATAGAGGACTTAGCTTCGTGTGGTTGCCATCTTGCTTGTTTCCCGTTTCCTTGGTTACCTTTAGATGTTTCACAACGTATACTTGTATCTGAATAAATGATTTATCTCTTTTATGGAAATTATTATTTAAACAGGTTTTAAGTGTTTTTAAAGGTAAATTCATTTATTGTTATACTATAATGTCTTTTCACCTATTTGCCAAACCGTCAAGTTTAACCCACTCTTTGGTACTCAGGTCCGGATATTGCCTATCCCGAAGCGGAGCTTGAGGAGGCGGTCGGTGAACCGCAACGCCTAGTTGAGTGGCATGCTGATGATGTCGTTTAGACATTTGATTGCTGTCGCGACCCCGGAACGGATCCCCGGGCCCGCGACGGTTTTGTTGTTGTGATTTGGAGTTATACTTTCCCACAGGTTCCCGCGGTGAGGATTCCCAAAGACACGTGGAATCTGGCTCACACGATCAAGTTTCCGGAAGCGTGTAGCAAAACACATCAAGATAAGCACAAATAAATCTTTAAGTGCTATAACAATTAATAGCAAGACATAGTATCAACGAAAGAAGCTAACATGGCATTCCCAACATAGTTCAAGTTATAAGACTAACACGAAAGTAAGTTAAGTTTTTGTTACAACCCATAAGAGGCCAACAGAGGCCAATACACTTCTCAAAATCAAAGGAAACCCCCAAACAAAATGATGGCGAGACTCAAGAACCCGCCCGACGTCTAGATGACATCGTCGGGCTGCGACTCTCTCACAGGGGTTGGCTCACAAGCCTCCTCCTGACGCTCCTCCTCAAAGGCAACGTCTCCTGCACCTGGGCACCAACAAACAAGGGTCAAACACAACGGTTTGGCAGGTAATCAATTTAGGTGCAAGCATGAACCAATAACGTTTAAGAAAACATTTAAGCAAATCCTTGATTTGAAATACTAAAATGACTGAGATACATTTGCAGAAATATTTAACAGAGCTGATATACTAAAATCAACTAGCATGAGTACATAATATATCATGAATCGTCATCATCCACAAAGAGCTCATCATTTCTCTATCATTTATATAATGAAAAGAGCAAGCACGCACGGCAAGCACGATATACATAATATAATCACGACACGATTTCCCACAAATACGAGAATTCCGGCCGCGGAACCGGACACGCACGATGTGTAATAAATACACAACCAGTCTGCAGACAGTCCACATGTTTAAGGACCCCCAGACAGTGGATCAAACTGAAAGGGTAGTCCAAGCTCAGTGGTGTTCACTTAATTCATGAATGCACAAAACACGCGAAACACGGTCGAAACACGTCGAGATAAAAAGGGGGAAATCACTTATCAAAACACGACGAACACGACTAGCAAAAGGCATAATGAATATGCATAACACGCTTAGGAAGTGATCCCCTTTTTCTTGAAACAATTCTTCAAAGCAAGCTTGTACTTGGAAATCCAAAAATAGTACACGATGGTACCTATCGTACCAAAACGGAATTCAAACACGAAATCTGACGAGCATGTGTTAAGGCTACTAATTGACCTTTGTGTAATTGGGACCCAAAATGTCGGAATATACAAGAATTGGTGTCCCCGAAGTTGGGTTGCATTTGGAAGTTCCATTTACACAATGTCAAGTCAAAACCCTTAGCATTGTCTAGTTTTTCAACCTTCGAGAAAATACAGAAATGAAATAATTCTTCTTCCTGAATCTGGCTGGTTCGCTCGAGCGGATAATAAGTGCGCTCGAACGGACAGCTCTCTGTCTTACCCCAGATTATACAGAGGGCAGTTCGCTCGAGCGGACCATAAGGGTCGCTCGAGCGGACAGCTCTCTGTCTGCGCTCGGACTACACAGAGGCTTGGTCGCTCGAGAAGACCCAAGGGTCGCTCGAGCGGACAAGCTTCTGCCTGTGCTCGCTGAGTGCAGAAATTGCCTTTCTTTTGTACAACTTCCACTACATTTTTCTCATCCTTCTCATCCATCAATCACATACAATCCCTTGAGCCTTCATGCTCACCAAGGGTTCATTTATCACCATTTCACACATTTAAATCCAATAAAACATAACCATGAAGCTTGTAAACAAGTTTCTATGCCAATCCTTAAAAGACAATGGAATTAAAATACACATGCACATTGAACCTATAAAGATTACTTGCCTTGCCCTCTGCTAACAATCCTCTCAAGCACTTCACTCAAGCTATTCCAACACTACAAGAAAACCCAAGAGAAAACTACTCAAAACTGAAACAAAAATGGAAACAAAGAACCCATTTTAACACAAGGGTTTGTACACATGAAAAACATGATCTTTAGGAACTAAAAAGACTTCATGAAAACATAGATTGAAACTCTTACCTAGAAATGGTCAAACAAGAGGGAAGGAAGGAAATGAAGAGTTTCTCCCACAAGAAGTTCCAAGAAACTTGTACCAATAGAAAGCTTGCAAGGAGATGAAGAAGATGATATCCTTAGAATTTTCTTTGGAGTCTTCTAGCTAGATCATGCAAGGTGAGGAAGATGGAAGGGAAAGAGAGGGATTTCAGCCCTAGGTCAAGAAATTGCAGAGATTTGGTAAAGTGAATGAAAAGAGAGGGAGATGGGGCTTAAGTGATGCTAATGGGCCCCAATTAGCTTGAACTTTGAAACGACGAAAACATGATCTTGTGAGCCTCGAATGACTTCGACGAAGAAGGATAAAACGATCCTCGAAATACCTTGTTTCCAAAAAGTATATTTTTGATATGGTTTTGAGATCTCGAAAATTGTGTCCAGATTTGTGCATAAAAGACAATTTTACCCTCTTTGGGCCAAAACTTGGGTTTTTGGGCTTCAAACATGAATGGGCGTAAGACGAAAGTTGTAACACATAGAAAAATTATTCAAATGAAATATAAATCACAATCACACGGAAACTGATACGATCCTCCCAAGCTTACACGTTCACTCAGGCCTTCCTGAGTGTGTCAGACTAATACTAAACGTTCTCAAAATTTCCAAAGTTATGTCCAAGACTAAAACTAATTACTTCTAACCCAACGACTACTAAACCCACTTAGGACTAAACACATACTAATCGCACACTAATCGAATTGGTCTGGGTCGAGGTCTAACATCCTCCACCCCTTAGGATATTTGGTCCACCAAATAAATTAAACAATTACCTCTGGTAAAAGCTGTGGATACTTCCCCTGCACTTGCTCTCTCAATTCCCAGGTGGCTTCCTCTGGCTCATGATTTTCCCAAAGTACCTTGACCCAATGAATAGTCCGGTTTCTCAATTCTTACTCTTTTGTATCAATGATCCTGATCGGCCTTTCCACATACGAGGCATCTTCCCGAATATCCAAGGGTTCGTGCTGTAGAATGTGTGAAGGACTAGAGACATATTTCTTGAGCATAGAAACATGGAAAACATTATGTACCCCGGAGAGTTCCGGCGGTAACTCAAGTCTATAAGCAACATCTCCAATCTTGCTCAAAATCTCATACGGACCAATAAACCTTCTAGACAATTTGCCCTTCTGTCCAAACCTCAAAGTCCCTCTAGCTGGTGAGATCTTCAAGAACACCTTGTCACCCACCTGAAACTGCAATTCTCTTCGGCGAGTATCTGCATAACTCTTCTGCCTACTTCGGGCGATCTTCAACCTTTCCTGAATCAGCTTGACCTTGTCACTTGCCTCTCCAACTATCGTCGGTCCATGAAAACTACGTTCACCGACTTCTTCCCAGCAAACCGGAGTTCTGCATCTTCTACCATAAAGTGCCTCGAAAGGTGCCATACCGATGCTAGAGTAGTAACTACTGTTATACGCAAATTCACAAAGTGGTAAGCACTCATCCCACTGAACCTTGAAATCCAATACACAAGCACGCAACATGTCTTCGAGGGTCTGTATCATCCTTTCTGACTGACCATCGGTCTGAGGATGATAAGCTGTGCTGAACTGAAGTTTGGTACCAATCGACTCATGAAGAGTTTTCCAAAACTTTGAAACAAACCTACTGTCTCTATCTGAAGTAATGGAGACGGGCTGGCCATGTTTACTAACAATTTCATCAACAAATAACTTCGCAAGTGGTGCCATATGCATCATATTCCCTGTCTTCATCGGAATGAAGTGAGCAGACTTTGTCAGCCGATCTACAATAATCCAAATTGCATTATTTCCCCTCTTGGTATTAGGCAATCCGGAAACGAAATCCATGGTGATGTGCTCCCATTTCCACTTCGGAATCTCCAAAGGCTGTAACAAACCTGGAGGCTTCTGATGCTCTGCCTTAATCAACTGACAAGTTAGACAACGAGACACAAAATCTGCTATCTCTCTCTTCATGTTGTTCCACCAAAATATATTCTTCAAATTGTGGTACATCTTCGTGCTACCCGGATGCATAGAATATCTCGTGCTGTGAGCTTCATTCATTATCTCATTCTTCAAATCATCCACATTTGGCACACACAACCGGTCATGAAAATACAATATCCCATTCACCATCTTGAAATCTGGACATTCTGTAATATGTTCCACTATCTTAGCCAAGTCTGGGCCTTGCAACTGATTTTCCTTGATCTCCTGAATGAAGGTAGGTTCTGATACTTTCATATTTGCTAACATCGTACCCAATCTCAGGGTTTGCACCTCTACACCCAACTCTTCAAACTGCTGTAAGACACCCATTCCTCTCAAACTGGCCATGACTACTGATTTTATGCTCAATGCATCAGCTACAACATTCACTTTGCCTGGATGATACTTGATGGGAAAGTCATAATCTTTGATATACTCCATCCACCGTCTCTGTCTCATATTCAAATCCTTCTGTGAAAACAAATACTGTAAACTTCGGTGATCTGAATGGACCTCGAATTTCTCTCCATAGAGATAGTGTCTCCACATCTTCAATGCAAAAACGGCTGCTGCCAACTCCAAGTCGTGAGTCACATAGTTCTTCTCATGGTCTTTCAGATGTCTCGAGCCATAAGCAATCACCTTGCCATCTTGCATCAATACATAACTCAGTCCCACATTCGAAGCATCTGTATAAACAATAAATCCGCCACTGCTCGAGGGTAATGTAAGGATTGGGGCTGTGGTTAACCTTCCTTTCAACTCTTGAAAACTGGTTTCACATTGATCGGTCCACACAAATGGGACGTTCTTCCTAGTCAATTTTGTCAACGGGGCTGCAATGGACGAAAAACCTTGGACAAATCTTCTGTTGTAGCCTGCTAACCCCAAAAAGCTTCTAATTTCTGTCACACTGCTGGGCCTCACCCAATTAACAACTGCCTCTATCTTGGCTGGATCAACTGCTAAACCTTCTCTGGAGATGATATGGCCTAGAAAAGCAACTTGCTCTAGCCAGAATTCGCACTTACTGAGTTTTGCATATAGCTGGTTGTCCCTCAAGAGCTGCAACACTGTCCTCAAATGTTCTTCATGCTCCTTCTTACTCTTGGAATACACAAGGACATTATCAATAAACACTACAGTAGAGTGATCCAAATAGGGTGCAAAGACCTTGTTCATCAGAGCCATAAAGACTGCGGGTGCATTTGTCAAACCAAAGGGCATCACTAAGAACTCATAGTGCCCATATCTTGTTCTAAAGGCTATCTTCTGAACATCTAAGTTCTAACTCTCAACTGATGGTACCCTGACGTCAAGTCTATCTTGGAAAAATAGGCTGCTCCTTGCAATTGGTCAAACAATTCATCTATCCTTGGCAATGGATACTTGTTCTTCACAGTCACATGGTTCAACTTCCTATAGTCTATGCACATTCTCAAACTCCCATCCTTCTTTTTCACAAACAACACCGATGCTCCCCACGGTGAAACACTTGGCCAAATAAAGCCTTTGCTCAACAAATCCTGCAATTGGAGCTTTAGATCACCCATTTCTGCTGGAGCCATCCTGTATGGTGCAATCGAGATCGGAGCTGTCCCTGGAAGGAGCTCAATTGTGAACTCAACTTCTCTAATTGGTGGTAAACCCGGGATTTCTTCTGGAAAAACATCCAGAAATTCACACACAATGGGGATATCCTCCACCCCTTGGGACCGTTATCCTCCGTGATAAACGCAATGAATGCCTGACACCCACTCTGCACTAATCTGCTTGCCTTCAAAACTGAAATAAACCCTGCCTAAGATTTTCTCCTATTCCCCTGGAATATCAATTCTACCTGTGGTCCTTGGAATCTGAATGTGATGGTCTTACTAAAACAATCCATAGTGGCATGATATGCTTCTAACCAATCCATGCCTAAAATGACATCAAAATCATGCATGTCCAACACTATGAGGTTGGTCGGTAAATTAACATCTCCTAACAAAACTGTACAGCTAGGGTAATGGGTCCTACACACAACTTGCTTCCCTACTGGAGTGGTCACTACTAAAATGTAATCCAACTCACTACATGGTACATCAATCATCTTAGTAAAACTAGGAGAGGAAAAGGAATGTGTGGATCCAGGATCAAATAAAATCTGGGCTTCTACCCCACAGACAAGGAGTTTACCTTCTACCATGTCTCCTGCAGCTTCAGCATCTGCACGGTTGAGATAATACAAACGTCCATGCATCTGTAGGCTATTCGGTGCTTGGTTCTGACTTCCTTGGCCATGTTTGTTCTGCTGTGGAGGACGAGCATTCTGATTCTGTGCCGGTGGCCTAGCCTGCTGCTGCTGCTACTGAGGTGGTCTAATCTGATTCTGAGCTGGTGCTTGATTCTGAGGAGCTACTTGTCTCTGCTGCTGGTTTCTATTCCCTTGGTTCTGAAGTAGTGGGCAATCCTTGATTGGATGGTTCATAGCCCCACATTTGAAACAGGCACCCATGGCCTTACGACATTCATGAGTTTCATGATTCTTGCCACAATGTCCACACCCTTGCCTCACTTGACCTTGTTCTTGCCTTGGCTTCTTGTTCTGCTGTTGCCTCTGATTCTGCTGCTGATAGTGCCGCTTCATGTCCTGAACAATCATGTTGTTAATATCTTCAAATGTGTAAGCCCGCTTGACTGCCTCATCATATGTAGCTGGTGGAACTACTCCTATGACATCTCTCATGATGATCGGATTCAGCCCTTCCAAAAACATAGTTATCTTCTTCCTTTCAGTGTCAATCAACTCGGTAGCATATCTAGCCAGTCTTTCAAACTTGGTGACATAGTCTAGTACCGTCATGCTACCTTGCTTGAGCTGCTGAAATTCAATAGCCTTCTGCCTCTTGACATGAAAGGGAATGTATTTATCCTGAAACTGTGTCTTGAATGATGCCCATGCCTCTTCGTCAGCCATCACTGCATATGGATCATTGACTGTTTGCCACCACCGGTCTGCAAGCCCGTAGAATAATGAAGTTGTGAGGTTGACCTTCTGTATTCCCGTGCACATGAAGACATCGAAGATTTTCTCGGTATTGACTAGCCAGTCATCTGCCACTAACGGGTCCTCATTGCCCGAAAATTCCTTCGGGGCTCTCTTCCTAAATTTCTCAAATAGTGCATGAGGGTCAGGACCCCTATTTTGAATAACGATCTGCGGACCCACGGGTGGTGCTACATTCCTGTTCTGAAGTACTTCCAAGAGTTGCCTCTGAACTTGTGCCATTTCATCATCCTTCTTTGCTAGTTGTTCTTGAAATCTTGCCTGGTTTTCATTAGCCTGCCTTTGTTGTGCTATCATGGCCTGCCTAAGTTCCTGAAACTGCGTAGCTGTTGGTGTCTCAGATGCGTCTGACTCATTCTGCTGACAGCCTGAAGCATGATGATTTGGAGCTTTTCTTGGAGGCATATTGCTGTAAAACAAGGAGTTAGTACACAATAATCACGGTACAAGGGTTTCTAAGGTCCTATACGAACGAATCTATCGAACTCACGAATCCTCGCCACGTTCCTAAGACCTTTCTAATTTCTTTTAAGTGCCTGAAACATGTCTCGCACTGATACCAGTCCTGTCGCGACCCCGGAACGGATCCCCGGGCCCGCGACGGTTTTGTTGTTGTGATTTGGAGTTATACTTTCCCACAGGTTCCCGCGGTGAGGATTCCCAAAGACACGCGGAATCTGGCTCACACGATCAAGTTTGCTGAAGCGTGTAGCAAAACACATCAAGATAAGCACAAATAAATCTTTAAGTGCTATAACAATTAATAGCAAGACATAGTATCAACGAAAGAAGCTAACATGGCATTCCCAACATAGTTCAAGTTATAAGACTAACACGAAAGTAAGTTAAGTTTTTGTTACAACCCATAAGAGGCCAACAAAGGCCAATACACTACTCAAAATCAAAGGAAACCCCAAACAAAATGATGGTGAGACTCAAGAACCCGCCCGACGTCTAGATGACATCGTCGGGCTGCGACTCTCTCACAGGGGTTGGCTCACAAGCCTCCTCCTGACGCTCCTCCTCAAAGGCAACGTCTCCTGCACCTAGGCACCAATAAACAAGGGTCAAACACAACGGTTTGGCAGGTAATCAATTTAGGTGCAAGCATGAACCAATAACGTTTAAGAAAACATTTAACCAAATCCTTGATTTGAAATACTATAATGACTGAGATACATTTGCAGAAATATTTAACCGAGCTGATATACTAAAACCAACTAGCATGAGTACATAATATATCATGAATAGTCATCATCCACAAAGAGCTCATCCTTTCTCTATCATTTATATAATGAAAAGAGCAAGCACGCACGACAAGCACGATATACATAATATAATCACGACACGATTTCCCACAAATACGAGAATTCCGGCCGCGGAACCAACACGCACGATGTGTAATAAATACACGACCAGTCTGCAGACAGTCCACATGTTTAGGGACCCCCAGACAGTGGATCAAACTGAAAGGGTAGTCCAAGCTCAGTGGTGTTCACTTAATTCATGAATACACAAAACACGCGAAACACGGTCGAAACACGTCGAGATAAAAAGGGGGAAATCACTTATCAAAACACGACGAACACGACTAGCAAAAGGCATAATGAATATGCATAACACGCTTAGGAAGTGATCCCCTTTTTCTTGAAACAATTCTTCAAAGCAAGCTTGTACTTGGAAATCCAAAAATAGTACACGATGGTACCTATCGTACCAAAACGGAATTCAAACACGAAATCTGACAAGCATGTGTTAAGGCTACTAATTGACCTTTGTGTAATTGGGACCCCAAATGTCGGAATATACAAGAATTGATGTCCCCGAAGTTGGGTTGCATTTGGAAGTTCCATTTACACAATGTCAAGTCAAAACCCTTAGCATTGTCTAGTTTTTCAACCTTCGAGAAAATACAGAAATGAAATAATTCTTCTACCTGAATCTGGCTGGTTCGCTCGAGCGGACCTTGTAAGGCAATGACACTTCGCTCGAGAGAGACAGTTCGCTCGAGCGGATAATAAGTGCGCTCGAACGGACAGCTCTCTGTCTTACCCTAGATTATACAGAGGGCAGTTCGCTCGAGCGGACCATGAAGGTCGCTCGAGCGGACAGCTCTCTGTCTGCGCTCGGACTACACAGAGGCTTGGTCGCTCGAGCGGACCCAAGGGTCGCTTGAGCGGACAAGCTTCTGCCTGTGCTCGCTGAGTGCAGAAACTGTCTTTCTCTTGTACAACTTCCATTACATTTTTCTCCTCCTTCTCATCCATCAATCACATACAATCCCTTGAGCCTTCATGCTCACCAAGGGTTCATTTATCACCATTTCACACATTTAAATCCAATAAAATATAACCATGAAGCTTGTAAACAAGTTTATATGCACAATCCTTAAAACACAATGGAATCAAAATACACATGCACATTGAACCTATAAAGATTACTTGCCTTGCCCAATGCTAACAATCCTCTCAAGCACTTCACTCAAGCTATTCCAACACTACAAGAAAACCCAAGAGAAAACTACTCAAAACTCAAACAAAAATGGAAACAAAGAACACATTTTAACACAAGGGTTTGTACACATGAAAAACATGATCTTTAGGAACTAAAAAGACTTCATGAAAACATAGATTGAAACTCTTACCTAGAAATGGTCAAACAAGAGGGAAGGAAGGAAATGAAGAGGTTCTCCCACAAGAAGTTCCAAGAAACTTGTACCAATAGAAAGCTTGCAAGGAGATGAAGAAGATGATACCCTTAGAATTTTCTTTGGAGTCTTCTTGCTAGATCATGCAAGGTGAGGAAGATGGAAGGGAAAGAGAAGGATTTCAGCCCTAGGTCAAGAAATTGCAGAGATTTGGTAAAGTGAATGAAAAGAGAGGGAGATGGGGCTTAAGTGATGCTAATGGGCCCCAATTAGCTTGAACTTTGAAACGACGAAAACATGATCTTGTGGGCCTCGAATGACTTCGACGAAGAAGGATAAAACGATCCTCGAAATACCTAGTTTCCAAAAAGTATATTTTTGACATGGTTTTGAGATCTCAAAAATTGTGTCCAGATTTGTGCATAAAAGACAATTTTACCCTCTTTGGGCCAAAACTTGGGTTTTTGGGCTTCAAACATGAATGGGCTTAAGACGAAAGTTCTAACACATAGAAAAATCATTCAAATGAAATCAAAATCACAATCACACGGAAACTGATACGATCCTCCTAAGCTTACACGTGCACTCAGGCCTTCCTGAGTGTGTTAGACTAATACTAAATGTTCTCAAAATTCCCAAAGCTATGTCCAAGACTAAAACTAATTACTTCTAACCCAACGACTACTAAACCCACTTCGGACTAAACACATACTAATCGCACACTAATCGAATTGGTCTGGGTTGGGGTCTAACAATTGCTTTGAGAGACGTAACATTTTGAGAACGTTTAACAATTCTTTTGGGGATTGGTATTTTGTTTATATTGGCCTTTGTTGGCCTCTATTTTTGGGAATGTAACTAATTGATCTTTTGTATAAACTTTAACTTTTCTTTTGGGAAAGCACTGATGATCATTGCTCATTCTGATACTTGGTTTATATACATGATTTTATCTTGTGACTAGAATTGAAATTATCAATTTGATTTGCTACACGCTTCCACACTTAACAGAAATATTTATGTTGTTATGATATCCTTACCACGGACACCTGTGGGAAATTAAATAAATGTACTTATATCATCAATCATGAGTCCCGATCCCGGATTAGGACCTCGATGGACCTGGTCCGGTGTCGCGACAGACTGGTATCAGAGCGAGACGTGTTTCAAGCAATTAAAAGAAACTAGAAATCCTAAGGACGTGGTGAGGATTCTTTAGACTGTTCGTTAGCTGGTATCGTGTGAGCAATGTGTGATCCTATACTTGATTATTATGTGCTAACAACTTGTTTTGCAGCATCATGCCACCTTGTAAGAGACTGATAAATGGCAACCTCTCCGCAAGTAATAGTGGTCACACAGGGCCAGTTGAAGAGGACAAGGTTGATAACAACATGCCAAATCAATTCCAACGGATGATGCAGGCAATGCTTGATCAACAACGTCAGGCCAATGAGAACTAGGCTAGATTGCAAGAACAAATGCTGAAGAGAGAGGAAGATCATGCCAGAGAATTGGCAGAAATGCAAAGACAGTTGTCAGAGGTGTTACAGAGAAGACCAGAACCGGTTCAAGCACAACCCGCCATCGTCATCAATCAGAGGCAACATGACCCGAATGCTTTGTTTAAGCGGTTTCGGAAGAGATCTCCAAATGACTTCCTAGGCATAGAGGATCCATTAGCTGCAGATGACTGGCTAGAGCATACTGAGAACATCTTTGAGATCTTCCAATGCACTAGAGGAGACAGAGTGAAACTTGCAACATCTCTCTTTAATGGTGCTGTAGAAATTTGGTGGAAAATAGTTACAGATGAATACAGGACTATGGCAGATGCAGTGGCTTAGGCAAATTTCAAGAGGCAGTTTCATGATAAATATACACCCACCCACATCAAGAGACAGAAGGCAGTGGAATTCTAGCAGCTTGCGCAAGGGAATATGATAGTCCTCGAATACCTCACAAAGTTTGAGAGATTGTCTAGATATGCTCCGGAGTTAGTGGACACGGTCGAGAAGAAGATTGCAAAGTTCCTAGAGGGACTTAACCCCATCATTGAGAGAGATGCTACGGGGGTAGTACCACCTGTCACTTTCGAGGAAGCTGTCAAGAGAGCCTACAAGTTTAAGAACTTTCACAACAAGATCCTTAGAGTTCAAGGAAAAGGACAAGCTCATCAGCAGAACTACCAGTAGAAGAATCATCAGAACAAGAAGCAGCTGACAGAACATAATACTCAGAATCCATTGGTCTGCACCACTGTGGAAAGAACCATGAGAGTGCACAGTGTCGTACACTTACAGGAGTGTGCTTCAGATGTGGTTCTATGAACCACCAGATGAGAGATTGTCCAAGGCAGAATAGATAGAATCAGCAGCAGCAAGGGGCACAACGTCCAACACCACCACCGAATGCAATCGTTGTTCAGAATCAGGCAAGGCCACTTCAGCAATAGGCACCACAACAACAGCATAGACCACAACAGCAACAACAGGCCCATCAACAGGGACAGAACCAGAATCAACGTACACCACAACAGAACAGAAATGTCCAGCAAGACAGGCCATAGCAGGCTCAGAATAGGCCACAACAGCGAGGACAAATTTATGCGGTTAATAGAGCTGATGCAGAGGCAACAGGCAATGTCGTGGAAGGTACACTTCATATTTGTGGGATAAAAGCTAGGATTTTATTTGACCCTGGCTCTACACATTCATTTGTATCCCATGATTTTCTGAGTTGATTGATGTGCATGATAGAGAACTTGAGTTCATTTTGACCGTGGCAACCCCGATAGGCAAACAAGTTATTTATAGAACCTTTTACCCTAGTTGTACAGTTCATATAGGAGAAGTGATATTACCAGCAGACCTTATTTTATCGGAGATGAATGATTATGATGTCATCCTAGGGATGGATTGGCTGGCAGGGTACCATGCCTCAATGGATTGTTTCCATAAGACCCTTACCTTCAAGCTAGCAGAGACACTAGTAGGAGTGTTGTTTCAGGGAGAGAGGAAAAATCCTTGTACAGGGTTTGTCTCAGCATTGAAGGCTGATAGACTATTGAAAAGTGGATGTGAAGCATATTTGGCGTTTATCATGAAGGATAAACGGTCCTAAGGGGTGGAGGAGACCTCAATTGTCTAGGGATTCCCGAATGTTTTTCCGGAGGAGATTCCAGGATTACCACCCATCAGAGAGATTGATTTCACTATTGAGTTGTTACCAAGGACCGCTCAGATTTCTATTGCACCTTATAGAATGGCTCCGGTAGAATTGGGAGAATTGAAGACTCATTTGCAAGAATTATTGGACAAAGGTTTTGGCTGTCAAAGTCTCCAAGCCACACTCTTCAAAAGTTTACCATAAGACGCAGCAGAACGCCGCAATCCGTCTTCGGCACGAGGAAGATTTTCCTAAAGAGTTTTCCATCGCTCATATTCTTGAGTCCTTTCTGTGAGAACGCGATCAGCGTCTACAGCCTGGCTGTAAGACCCCGACCCGAGTGAACCCGATTAGTACTAATTAAGTGGCGTGTTAGTGCTAAGCTTTATTAGTGATTTTGGCTAAGTTGGGTTTGGAATAGCTTTGATTCTAGTTTTGGGCTACTTTGAATGCTTTGGTAACTAGTAGGGCCCTTTGGGGGTTCCTTTTCATGACATTGCACATGTTTGGGGATTTATCAAAGATTTTTGCAGTCATGGTTTTAATCCCGTTTTATTGGTATTGTTGATCCCTACAACTTTCACGTTGATCCTGCCCCTGTTGGAGATCCCGAAACCCGATTTCATAGCCTTGAGGGCAAAACAGTCATTTCACACAAAATCTGTACCCAAAACTTGATATTCCCGAAACCAGTGAAACATATACTTTTTGAAAACTAGATATTTCGACGATCATTTCTTCCTTCTTCGTCGAACTCATTAGAAGTCCCGAAAGAGATGATTTCATCCCAATTAGATTGGTTAGTGGTGGAGCCCACTCCCTACTTGGTTATAAGGTGAACTTTCCCCTTCCATTTCCTTTTTCCAGCACAAGAGAGAAAACCTAGGGTTTTGTGAGCAACTCTTTCTTCTTCTTGCTTCTTCATCCTCAATCCACCCCCAAGCTTGCACCAATAGGAGAGTGGAGGTCATCTTCTTCTTCACCTCCTTGAGAGCTTCCTCTTGATAGTTTTGTGGAGAAAACCCTCCATTCCAAGACCTCCTTTGAGCTTGCCATTGCCATTAGAAGACCTTACAAGTAAGTAATCACCTTCATCTTCTAGATTTGTGTTCCTTTGGCCTTAGAGAAGCTTCACCTTCATTATTGTACGGCTTCCTTGCCATTTCATTGTTTGACCATTTTAGGGTTTCATTTTGGGATGTTCCTTGTAGCTTGGACCTTTGTTTTGAAAGACTTGTTAGAGCTTGATCGACTTGGTTTGAAGACCTAAGGCAAGTGAATGATTGGGTGTTTTAAGTTTTAAATAGTTTGGTGAGGCATTTTATGGATTTTCATGCTTTCATTAATGTGTTTATGGTTGAAATAAATGTTCTTGATGGAGAGCCTTGTTAGATGCATTTATGGTCATAAAGAGGTATTGGTTCATAGCAATTAATGTCTTCTTGTTTTGTCTCAAATATGTATATTGGGTGAAATGGTTTCCTTCTCCTTTTCCCTTGTATTGAATGTGTTGTTGATGGAGGAGAATGGGATGGATTTGATGAGGATTTGATGTAGTTTGAATAGAGTATTAGACTCCTCATTTGATGTATAAGAAGGGCTAAAAGGAGGTTGTAAAAAGGAAGAGTTATAGAGGAGCTGAACTGGTCCGGAGTTGGTTTATGGACAGTTCGCTCGAGCGACCATGACACTTCGCTCGAGCGACCTGTCCAGAGAACGATTCGGAGCATTCCAGTAGCTTGGCCGCTCGAGCGACCATTGCACTTCACTCGAGCGACCTGTCCAGAGAACGATTCGGAGCATTCCAGTAGCTTGGCCGCTCGAGCAGACCCCCGGTCACTCGAACGGACATCCCATAACTCATTCCAAAGAGTTGTCCATTCGAACGCATTTAAATATTCGCTCGACCCAATGACTTCGCTCAAGCGACCTCAACTTCGCTCGAGCGAACCCACCCAGACAACCATTCCAGCGAGCGACTCGCTCGAGCGAACCCTCCAGTCCGCTCAAGCGATGCGGTTCGTCTAGCATAGGCTATGTTTGGGACAATGTTCAATTGTTTCAACGCTTTGGGACTATTCTTTGGGAACCCCTCTATGTTTAGGAGACTTGTTAAACATTGTATGAGGCCACTCGAGGAAGAAACCATATCACAAAGATTTCAATTGAAGTTTTGAAAATTCAAAGTGTATAAGGAGCCCGGAATGTTCCCAAACTCAAAGAGTACCAAATGGTCATTAGATTGACGTACGCGGTCCCTATCCACTTTAAACGAATTTTGAACCCGATACTTTACCCGAAATCCCAATCGTGTATTGTACCTTATCAACCCCGAGATTTATACTACATGTCTTGTTTTCCCGAAAGTATTGTTGTATACTTGAAATGGTTACTTGACCCGAAGTGCATTGCACCACATGATATGACAGTGTGCCCTTGAGCACCCCCGTCTTGCCCGTTTGTTTATGTATTTGTACTTGATTTACTTGTATATGTCTCGATTTGTTATTTGACCTATGAGTCGGCATCACTAAGCTTGGATACCTTGTCGGTTTGATCCACCGACTTGGGGATCCCTCTCCCGTCCCGCCAGCTGCAGTTTGGTTCCCGATACCCGGTCTATTACCGTGGTCCCGTCCCGATACCCGGTTCGCTACCGTGGTCCCGTCCCGCATATTTATATAGTATATGATGTGCGTTGAATCTCCTCACCTTGTGTGACTGAGATCAACGTCCCGTTATACTGTTGTCACTTTAGTGACAGAGGACTTAGCTTTATGTGATATCCATCTTGTTAGTTCCCGATTCCTTGGTTACCTTATATGTTTTATCTTATTTACCTGTTTTCCCGCAAATGATTTATCTGCTTTATGAGAGTTCTTGTTTAAACAGATTTCTATGCTTTTCAAGGTATTTCCTTTATTATTATGTTGTTGTATCGTTTCATTCTCTTGCCAGACCGTCGTGTCTGACCCATTTGCTTTGGTACTCAGGTCCCGTTGCCGGTTTCCTGGAGGAGGAGCCGGAGGAGGCGGTAGGTGAACCGCAACCTCTAGTCGAGTGGCGTGCTGACGATGTCATGTAGACATCGGGTTGCTAAGAGAGGCGTAACATTTTGAGGGGAACTGTTTAACCATTCTTTGGGTTATTGTTTTGTTATATTGGCCTTTGTTGGCCTCTAATTTTGGGGATTGTTAATAAGTGATCTTTTGTTAAACTTTAACTTACTTTTGGGAAACATGCTATAGAACGTTGCTCATTCTGATACAGTTTTTGATACTTGATGTTAATGCTTTCATGACTAGTGATAGTCTGACTATTTGATTTGTTACATGCTTCCGCACTTATAAGAAATATTCATTATGGTTGTGATATCCTCACTGCGGACACCTGTGGGAAATTAAATAAATGTAAGTGTTGTTACCATTTAAACAGAGGTGGTTTAAACCACCAATGTCCCGACTCCGGATCGGTTCTTTCTCGGGGGCCCGGTCTGGGGTCGCGACACTGGCGAACCAAGATCCTCTCCCTGGCACGAGCCTCTGCTAAAGTAGCCCACTTGGCCGCGACTTACACCTCTAATTGCTCAAGACGTCACCTAGCCTCGATGACCTCCCTATCAAAGCAGTCAATGTCACTCCTTAGACTGCTCCTCAAGGAGGTTGTTGATAGGCATAAACTCCTCATAGAGTTTGCCAAGGATAGGCAACCCAGTGATGGCACTCAGCTCCTTCAGAGAAAAATCAATCTCACCATTCGTGACAACGAAGGTGTTGGTTTGTGGAAGGAATGATTCCAACATTGCCATGAAGGCCTCGTTGGAAAAGATCATGGTCTCCCTAAAAGCACGGACCGCATTAAAAATCTTGGCTTCCTTCAAGATGGCGCTGTTAGATAGTATGGTCTCAATACCAGTATATGATGAATAGATTGATTAATTTCTTTATTTATCAATATAATCATGCTTTCCTTTCATGAGGTGAATGGTGATTTATTACTTAATGCACATGACCAATATATATGACATAATGGTTCATGAGATGAATCGGGTCCCATTAGTATATTAGATGTGATATATGTATATGGATGAGATCCACATACGGGAGATATGTGTCACAAATCTTATACTTAAAATATCTTCACAATCAGTGATGAGATTGAGTATCTCATCTGACAAGGTTGCAGCACTTTGATCACTATGAAATAGTGTGATTTGTCTCGATCATCAGAATGTAAGATTCTGGATCATAGTGCTGGTACATTGGATGTATTGAAGGACCATGAGAAGCACCTTATGAAATACTGTCTCGATTTAAGGATTGCTCTCATAATTCTCAAGCAATAGGCTCTCAATCTTGAGACATTGATGAACTCAAGTTTTTGTCTATTCATTTGCTTTGAGTCACCAATGAGTGAGGCCAACTGTAGGTCAACACCTCGGTGTCTTGGGTACGTGGTAGTAGGACTGTGGGAACATGCAATGATCAAGATGGAATCTATCTTCATTATCCCCTTGTGCCAATTAATGGATTTATCATTGGTAAGTGCGCACCCATTCCGATTAAGAGTTAATTAGATCGGTACCAAATGATCACTATAATTAATTGGGGGCTCAAGGATAATAAGATGTGGATCTAAGATTGGATGGGACAAATTTATTCCAATTGATCCATGGATAATGATAGAGGGGCCTACTTGTGGTAAATGGGAAGTTTAGGGTCTTCATTGAAATATATTCCTAAGACTGGAGTGCAATTGCATTTATATAGTGGAGTTATTTGCAATTAACTGTGGGCCCGGATTGCACATGAGATGTGGGGTCGCGTGTCCCAGTTGGAGCCAGCTTTCTAAGGAATCCCTAGTGGTCCACGCTAGCCCAATGTATTAGAAAGATACTAATTATAGTAGAACTCTAAAAGGAAATAGAAAGTTACTATTTCTATTTGAAGTGAGACTTCTAATAGTGGTAATAGTAAGTTACTAATTATTAATGGAAGTAGGACTTCTATTTTAATTAGTAAAAGAGGAGGTTACTAATCATATTTGAAGTAAGACTTCTAATTGTGATTTAGTAAGCAACTAATTGTAGTGGAAGTAAGACTTCTATTTCAATTAGTAAGAGGAGGTGGCTTCAATGCTATAAAAGGAGAAGAAAAGAGCCTTGGACTTCCCTAATGTTACTCCATATAGGGATTCACGCCCAGCCCATTTAAGTGTGCAAGAGTTGTACTCCTCTCTTCCTCTCCCTCTTCTAGTTCTCTTATAGTTTCCTTTAGGGTTTTTCTCTTGGAGATCCCACCATCTTCTTGAGAAAAGAGAATCTGATACGGGACATAGCGTGGAAGATCAAAGGGTGTTGGAGATCTTAATTTGATTAGTGAAGGTGTTCATCATCAAAGAAAGAATTCAACTTCTCCATTAGAGCACTACAAAGCTCCAAAGGTATAATCTACATCCTTGTATGTTGTAGATTTCGTGGTTGTATGTTTAGATGCTATTTTCTATCTTCTAGATAGGTTATGTTGCTGTACATGGTTTGTGAGATTGAGGGATTGCATCTTGGATTGGGTTTATTGCCTTCTAGATAATTGATCCCTGGATCAAGTGGGTCAAAAGTTTTTGAAACCTGTCTGGAAGGCCCACCTAGTTTCCAACAGGCGCCACCAGTCAGCATGGCGCGGTTAGTCCATACTCCCAATTTGGGTCAGCACTGAAACGGCTGTGAAGTCAAAAAGGCTTCACCCAATTGTTGTCGTCACCGCTGAAAATACCAAGGCCCACCGATCTCAAATCGACCGACGGATGATCAGAACCCTGGTAGCCAGTGGCCGGTATCAACAAGTCCATATGGACAGGTGACTTCTCCGCATATCCGACAGGACCTCCAACAAAAATCCTGGTCTTGACCACAGTGGTCCTCTTTACCCAGCTCAGAGGATCTTCCCTCTTAGGGCATGTGGGAGAAAGGCTCGTGATCGAGATGGTACGATCAAAAGTCGGCTGGGTAATGACAGTTCTCTCCTCACCGTCAGCTGTGTAAGAGAACAGAAAACATCTCCTCTGGTATGTCATATCGTCAGGGACTGCATCACCAAATAGAAAGGTAGGCTTGGGCAAAACGCTCTGATCGTCCATGACCCAAGGACGACTGCTTACCATAATCTTATAAAACTCCTCATCCTTAAGGGCAATCAATCGTTGCCTCATCTCATCCTGGTTGAGGGAGTCACACTCTTCCAAGTTTCTCTCCACATACTGGACCTTCTCCCAAGCCTGCTGAACGGCCGCGTTGGAAAATCTAGCAGATTGGTGGGGTGCGCCGGTAATAGGCCCCTTACCCTTGTCAGTTCTGGAGGAACCACCTGCAAAGGTTGGGAAAGAAAAATGATCAATCAATATGACAGAATTTCACGAAAAGATCTGGCGAGATTTTGGCATGATTCTGGGGCATTTTCGAAGAGAAGTGAAACACCCCAAAAGAAATAGAAAGCTTGAAGATGGGCTCAACATTACTACGAGCTCCAAACTTGCAAAGCTTCTCAAATCTCCGCAAGACTGGGAAAGGGCTCAACATTGCTGCGAGCGCCAAACTCCAAAACTTGTAAAGATTTTCACGTATACACTATCATATCATACTCCCAATTCTTTTTACAAAAAAAAAATCATGCATAGAAAAGAAATTGTCATGCATTAGATGCTAGGAAACCCTTGACAAAAGTTTGACCAATCCAACCCAACTTGGTCAAAACCAATCAAACTTTGTCCAAGCCAAAACCCATGTTGGCTTGACCTAGAAACTCTAGCGTTTTATTTGATGCATCAAAAAAAAAGAGAAAAAAAATGGATGAACAATTGATTTGCATACACCGCATTATCATGGTGAGCAAAAAAAAATGAATGAAAGAAACCTCCTTAAAAAAAATAGAGAGAGAGAGAGAGAGAAAACAAGAGAATGAAAAAAATTGGGACTGGCCCACTGCCATGTGGCCGTACGGACAAGGTCGTAGAAAAAGGAAAAAAAACGTGAAGAAAAGGGAAAACAGGTGAAAAAAAAGGGAAGAAAAAAAACCGTGGAGAACAAAAAAAAAGAAGAAAAAAAAATGGAAAACTTTTTTATCATCCTACTTCTACAATGGAGTTTTCTTGAAAGAGAAAACTCACTTGAAGCCATTGATGGAAAAGAAGAAGAAAAGCTTGAAGATCCTTGAAGAAGAAGTGCTCTTGGTCTTGAAGCACTCTTGAAGGGTTTTACCAAAGAAAGCAACAAAAGCAAGAGATCCAATCGCCCTCTTCTTTTATAGAAAAGAGCAAGCCAAAGAAGGAAACAAGGAGAAAAGCAAGGAGGTAAGTGCTACAAATTGGCAACCTTCTCAAAAGAAAGATAATTTGAAAGATTCTTTCCCAAAAGAAAGATACTTTAAGAAATTCTTTCCCACAAGAAGGGAAATAGAGAAATTTTCTCCCAAAAGAGGGGGGATTTGAGAGATTCTCTCACAAACAAAGATACTTTGGGATATTCTCTAAAAAAAGAAAGGAAACTTGAGAGATTCTCTCCAAGTAACGATATTTTTAGATATTCTCTATCCAAAGGAGATATTTTTAGATATTCTTTACAAAATGACACCACGTGAGATCTAAGCCATCTTTAAAGCTTAAGGTCCCATCGATTAGCCCACATGAGCCAGGTTTGACCACCTAGGCACTAAAAGGGGCTTCCTATCAAAAATCCCTCTTACCAAGAGCATACAAAATGGTTCCATGCCTCTTTTGAGTTAATTGGACCACAAAAAAATCCAAGCGTCATGAGCTTCCAAAATTTAAAACCATCCAACCTCATATACCAAATTGAGCCAAAATCTTGAAATTGACATCCAAACCACTCTACTGGACCCGAAATAGTCCAAAAGAGTGACCGAAAACCAAACTTGACCCCCTAGCTTGCCACATACAGCTTGTTGGGTTACAAGGTCAAAATCAAAAGTCAAACCCCGAACCCCTAACCTTATTTATTTGATTTTTAATTTTCTTTTCCTGTATATACATCAATTCATTACAACTTTCAACCTGTGTCACATGAATAAATTGAAATTGCTAAGTCCATTATCCAAGACCAAATCTACTACACCCAACATCCATTTCCTTTCCAAAATCATGAAAAAATGAAACAAGAAAATTCATTCCACTTCATATTAATATTCAAACATCCTTTCAACATTGAAAGCACTTTACCATTACCATTACAAAATTAAAACAACTGGTAACATTCTACTCTGTACCAACATTCAAATGCCAATGACAATTTGCATATTCATATATGATCATTTCCTTGTTGCACCATTCCAACACCTGCACCATTGTTTTAAAAAACTTCATACATCTCATTTTAACATATAGCAATGTGTTACTCTGCATACTTGGCCTTCATGTTGGCTACATCCTAGCTGCATGGACTCTTTTAACAAATTTATTTTTTAATTTTCATTCAATCTGCAAAAAAAAAAAAATAGCAAGATTAATATATGATTAAGAATGTCATATGCACAACTTTTAGCGAAACTATATATAAACAAAGCAACTGAAATCAATTATGAAAACAGTGCAATTCTTCCCTAGAACATAGAGATTCCAATAAACCAAGTCCATAGAAAAAAATACATCACAGAATGAAATTAAAAGTCTTTGGAGGAATATTAGAGAAGGACCCAGGGTTTAGAGCAATAAGTTTGGATCTTGGATTTGAAAGTACTGGAGCTAGCATTTATGATTGATATCAATGAAGATCTATCACATGATATATATATATATATATATATATATATATATGCCCCCAAAATAAAAAATTCAGTAGCAAGCCCACCGAACCAGATTAGCACTACCTTGTATTCCAACTAAAGAACAACCATCAGGCGCTACCCTGCATTCCAGCTAGGATCAAGACTGACTCCCCTGCATCACAAAAAAGCTGAACAAAAGACGACAATGAGGAAGAAGGTAAGCGCACCACTGTCTTCACAGTTCATCACAGATCCAACTGCACTTCCGAGGAGCAGAATAGCTTGAAGCACTGGAAAGAGGCAGGAGCAAAATAGGAGATCAAGCCTGACCCAGAGCTCTCAGAATTGGATGGGGAAGATCAAACATGGCCCAAAGCTCTGCATCTGGACCCAATGAATCACCTTTGACCCACAGTTGAGATCACATAAATAAAACAGGTTTTAAACATGCTCAAAATCATCTCTACATCTAGACCCAATGAATCAAAATCATTCTATTTCATTTGACAAACATGGAACACATGACTGATTGAAAGAGTTCAAAACCATTGAATCTTATCAACTGGACAGGGTGTATCAGGACACTTTTAGATTTCGCTGGACAGTGGATTGAAAAGGACTCTTAATTGGCATGCTAAAACCTCATGTTTGCTTGGACAGTTGTAGAACTTTACTGGGTGGAGTAGAGCCTGTCAACCCATGGCTCAAACTTGAGTAGTCATATTGAATATAAATTGTTATTGAATTCTTGAACCAACAAAAGTGAAAACACAAGGCTTATGGATCTCGAAGAAGATCATTGCAAGAGGATGCAAGAATTAAAAAAAAAATCTTTTTCCATCTCTACTAGAAGATTGAATAAATGAAAGTATAGTTTATGTGATAAGGAGCGAAAATAGGCTTAGTGCTAATGATGTTTGATTTATGTCTTGTATTCAAAGTTAATTGGATTGGTCCATCGGGTTCATTGGGACCAAGTTTTGGTCAAGGTTATTTTATAATTATATCAGGCTTAGGGTTTAAGGAAACGAAAACTAACAGTGGATTGGATCTGCTCTTTTCCTTTTCCATGAAATTAACATATATATATATATATACTTTAATTAAAATGCAGAGAAAAGACCCAACTTTTCCGGTCAAACTTAGATCTTGGAGACCTAAATGCACGAAAATCTCTACCGCAAGCCTCATGACTAACCAAATCACTTCACCAAACATCAATAAGGCCATCTTCCAAAAACAAGATCTCAAGTTAGGATATGACCTGCCTTTATATTTGTTAATGTTCTTGCTATTGTTGTTATTATAATCATAACTCAAAACCAACATCACGATCGTTTATGATAAAATAATTAGCCATGATTTAGTGCCTGGGAGTTCCGTACTTCCACTCCATAGATATTCTAATACTCATGAAAGAAAAGAAGTCTATTCAGACTTTCCTTTTAACATCTTTTCTGCAGCTAGATAATCAGGCAGCTCCTTTCTAGAACACGACTTCCCACTACTGATCCATTTCCAACATGACCCACCCTGGCACTGATCCATTTCCAATCCAACTAATTTCTCATAGCTTTTTCATCCCATTCTACTACTAAACTAACTTCTACGACCTCTATGAATTATATTAAAGAAAAACAAAAAGGATCCCACCTCTGTTCTATTCAGTCCTGATATGATAGTAATGATGCATGCATGAACCTGATTATAAAAACTAATCAGGTGCTAGCATCATCAAATATCAAAGAACCTAACTGGAATTCATGAGCAATATGTGTAGATTTGGACTCAAATAAACATAATTTATGTTAAAAAAGATTCAAGCAGAAGCATAGACATGAAAATTATTGAGATTTATTAAAGGACTCAGTCATGTGATGTTTTCTCAACTTAATTTTGATGATGCCAAAAAGTGTTTTTGGACACCCTCGGTCAAGTAATGAGTGATTAATGTGAAAATTAAAGAAGAGAGAGAGAGTTTATAGTGGTTCGGTCAATCGTGACCTACGTCCACTCTTGAATGGCTTTGGTTGTCGGGTACTTTATTAGCTCAAGGGTGCAGGGAGCAAAGAGTACAAGCTTTGAGAAGGAGAGGAGAGAGTCGTTCTCAGGTAAAAATGTGATCTGCCCCCCAAGTGTTGGTGGGGCCTACAATTTATAGTCGCCCCCTAACAGATTGGGGCGACTTACTAGCAACTAGATAGCTATTGTGGTGGAGCTCACGACTTCTTCTCAACGGGTGAGGTGGTTGAGGTGCTCTCCATTAGACTCGGTCAAAGATGAGGAGAGGGCTGACTCCTTCCAAGGTGGCGAGGGTGAGGCTCCTGGATGCTTTTCCTGATGATGTAGCCAGACTATGTGGCTCCCTGATGAACTTGACTGGACTTGGACCACTTTGGGCTTGGTGGGTCTTTAAAAGATTGGGTTTTCCACATGGATTGGGCCATTTGGGCTTGGCTCATCAAATTTTGTCTTACGCTACTCTTTAAGAGGTTGGAACATATCACTGAATCATACACAAGTCATATAATATAATAAGTATGTCACGACCCGGGGGTTAACCCTAATGACTCTGATCTCGGGTCCGGGTCGTGACATACTTATTGTATGGTATCAGAGCGACTAAGTTAAGAAAACGTAAAAGACTTAGCAAAGCTAGGAACGAAGTGAGCACGTGTGTCGTGAACAAATCCAACTATGGATTGGTGTTTACTGCTTTCCCTATGTGTGATAGATATGTGATATAACTGAGATGGAAGTGTAGAGATGTATTCTTACCTTCCTTATTGTTTACAGTATGGCATCCGGATCAGGATCGGGATCTGGATCTGGAGGGGATGATTATGTTATTGTTCCACCTCCCCCTCCGCAGTCTGATAGTGATGCGCGCTTTACTGCTCTTATGGAGCAGTTAGCTCGCAGTAATGAACAGATAGCCCGCAGCAATGAACAGATTGCCAAGAGCCATGAAGCTCAGATGTGTATGCAGGCCCAAATAGCTGCTATGTTACAAGTGCAGAGCCAGATGCAGGCTCAGATGCAATCTCCAGTAATACCAGTCCAGCAACCACATGTTGAGACACAAGTGGTATTACAACATAAGGACAAGGACCCTCATTCTATCTTTGAGCAGTTCCGTAAGAGGGGAGCCACTGAGTTCCACGGAGATGAAGACTGCATGAAAGCCGATGAGTGGCTTGAACACATTGAAGATGTGTTCGAAACAGTTGTCTGCACTCAAAAACAGAGAGTGCCACTTATCTCCACCATGTTCAGAGGAGCAGCAAACACGTGGTGGAAGAGTGTCAGAGATGCCTTTAAGGCAATGCCCGCAGAGGGTATCTGGGAGATTTTTCGGCAGCAGTTTCAGCGGAAATTCGTCCCAGAGCATGTACAGCAGCTGAAAGAGGCAGAATTCTTGACCTTGAAGCAAGGTCACATGACAGTGGCTGTATATGTGCATACCTTCTTGCAACTGTCCAAGTATGCATTAGAGTTGATTGATACCGAGGCAAAGAAGCTGAAGAGATTCCTCTTAGGCCTAAATCCGGAGTACAAGTCTGTCGTATTGGCTGGACAGAAGCCTACGACATTTGATGATGCCGTTGATAGGGCCTACACAGCAGAGGAGATTCAGAGAGAGAAGGAGGCAGAAAAGGAAGCAGAGGCCTTAGCCGTGAACGCCAAGAGAAGTGGGGATTCATGGTTCAAAAAGGGAGGACCCTCTAGGTCCAAGAGGCAGAAACACAGATTCATTCCTAGACCTGATAGGAATGATAGGAGGGAGAACAGACCAGTCTGTGCTACTTGTGGACGATTCCACAGGACTGAGTCGTGTTGGAGGACCACCGGAGCTTGCTTTATCTGTGGTTCTTTGGAACACAGAATGGCATTTTTTCCGAGAGCTAGGAGAGATGATAGACCTCCTTATCAGTACCCAGCTCCAGGACAGGCAGCACTTCCAGCTCCTCCACCGAGGTTAGCATTGCCAGCTCCTCCTCCTAGACCACAGCAGCCACAGCCTCCACGTCAGGGTCAGCAGCGTCAGTGGCAGAGACAGCAGCCCAGACAGCAGTAGCAGGCAGAGAGACCACAGATAGCTGGGATGGCTTGTGCCGTCAACAGAGAACAGGCTGATGTTGCAGCCAATGTTGTGGAAGGTACAATTTTTATAGATAATAGACCTGCTATTGCATTATTTGATCCCGGTTCTACGCATTCGTTTGTTGCACCTGCATTTGCGTGTGATATGCAAAACCGGATTATGCAATTAGCATATGATTTTACAGTGTCTACTCCTTTGGGGAGACAAGTGAGGTGTGAGTTGTACATACCTCAGTGCACTGTCAGGATTGGAGAGGTGTCCATGCCAGCAGATTTGGTTGTCCTAGCCATGAATGATTTCGATGTGATCTTTGGCATGGATTGGCTTGCGAAGTACAGGGCTTGTTTAGACTGTTTCCGTAAAATCATCACCTTCAGGGTTGATGAAGCCAATGCCAGTGTACTATTTGAGGGAGTCAGAAAGAAGTATAACACCAGGCTTGTTTCAGCACTCAAGGCTGAACGGTTGATACAGAGTGGATGTGAAGGCTATATTGCCTTTATCTCAGAGAAGAAGCCTGTACAGGAGTTGAAAAATATTCCTGTAGTCTGTGAGTTTCCAAATGTGTTCCCAAATGAGGTGCCAGGTCTACCTCCCGCTAGGGAAGTGGACTTTACCATTGAGCTTGTGCCTGGTATAGCGCCGATATCCAGGGCACCTTATCGTATGGCACCATCTGAGTTGTATGAATTGAAGAGACAGATACAGGATTTGCTAGACAAAGGTTTTATCAAACCTAGTGTCTCACCATGGGGAGCACCTGTACTGTTTGTAAAGAAGAAGGATGGTACTCTTCGCATGTGCATCGATTATAGGTAGATTAATCAAGTGATAGTGAAGAACAAATATCCACTGCCTAGGATCGATGAGTTGTTTGATCAACTCCAGGGTGCAGCGTACTTTTCCAAGATTGATCTTCGGTCTGTGTCACGCCCCCGAACCGAAACCTCGGGGGCGGGAAAGGGGATTAAGCATAAATTGTATTTTTCTTCTCCCAGGATCCGCGTGTGTGAAGACAACACATTCTGAATATTTTGCGGAAGCATTTGTGGCGTTGCGACCCGAAGTCCGTGGCCATCGGATTCCGCGTCGCACTCAACCTTTAGCCCATAGCTATTATATCAAGAATCATATCAGACTGGAGTAACCGTCACAATAATTTACAGAGCTGACAGTAACAGGATATTACATTCCCAAATATGTTCAAGTTACAATTATCAATGTACATTAATTAAAAATCCCAAGAAAAGGCTAACAAAAGCCATACAACAATAAGCTATAAACTACTACCCAAAGGTGACGTAGCTCCGATGCCAAGCTCAATGTCTACATGACATAGCCGACAAAACAACCTGCAAGGCATGGCTCCGCAGCCAACAAAAACACTCAACTCGGGACGAAGAAATCTGAACCTGAGTACCAAAAGTAGTGGGTCAGACACGACGGTCTGGCAGGTGGATGAAAAGAACACAATATAGCGAATAATAATACAAATGATAAATCATGATATGTGCTCAAAATGCTGCATATAATTAAACGGGTGAAAACTCAGGAATCTCGGATAAAACATGTATTCTTTTCAAACATGGTTAAAACAGGAAGATCTAATAAAGCATGTGTTCATTTACATCATCTATAAAAGCATAGATATTTGACAATCGGGTGTTCGTGGAAAACAAGTATGAATATGGAAGTTTGGCAAAACCACGTTCATTTAAACATATTTCAAAGCATGGATCTTCAACAGATCGGGCATTCCTTTAAAACAGGTATAACATAGGGATCTGGCAAAACGCGTGTCATTTAAAACATATTCTTAAGCATGGATGTTAAATAGCTCGGGTAATCATTTGAAACAGGTATAAACATAGAAATCTGACAAAACACGTGTCATTTAAAACATATTTCAAAACAGGGATATTTAACAAATCGGGTATTCATTTGAAACCGGTATAAACATAGTGACCTGGCAGAACAAGTGTCATTTAAAACAAAGCACGAATGTTTAGCAATCCGGGTATTCACTTAAAACATGTGTAAACATCGGGATCTAACGAAACGAGTGTCATTTAAAACGCATTCCAAAGCATGGACATTTAATAACTCGGGTATTCATTTTAAAACATGTGTAATCATATAACTCTAGCAAAACCATCGATCGTTAGAACCATATGTAAAAGTACGGGTATTCACCCAACCGGCATTCATGTAAAACATGTACGTGTGCAAAGGACATAAAACAATATAATAGTAACTGAATTTACAATAGAGAGCATTAACACTTATCTAAATAACAACTTTCATAAAAACAATGAATCATTTATCTGAAAACAAGTAAGCAATATAAACCATGTCGGGTGTCCAAGGAATCGGGAACTGGCAAGATGGCAATCACAAGAAGCTAAGTCCTCTATCACCGAAGTGACAAGAGCGGGACGTTGGTCTCAGTCACACAAGGTGAGGAGACTCAACGTAAATCATATATACAATAATAAATACACGGGAACGGGACCACGGTAGCGAACCGGGTATCGGGACGGGACCACGGCAATAACCGGGTATCGGGATCCAAACTGCAGCTGGCGGGACGGGAGAGGGATTTCCAAGTCGGTGGATCAAACCGACAAGGTATCCAAGCTTAGTGATGCCGACTCATAGGTCAAAACCAATAGAGACATATGCAAGTAAATCAAGTACAATAAATAAACGGGTAAAACGGGGGTGCTCAAGGGCACACTGTCACTTCATATCGGGCAATACATTTCGGGACAAATAACTGTTACTAGAGTAACTCCAATGCTTTCGGGAAAACAAGTCATATAATGCAAATCTCGGGAAAAGAGGTGAAACAATGAACTATAACAATTTCGGGAAAAGTATTAATTTCAAGATCTATTTAAGTGAATAGGGGTCCCGTATGTCGATTATAATCATTACTTGGTACTCCTTGAGTTTGAAGACATCCCGGGCTCCTTATGCACTTTTACTACTTTCAAAATCTTAACATGAGCTTATGGGTAGTACTAGGTGTTACAATAGCAAGAATCAAGATTATACACGGTCCATCCTAGGCATGACATTAATCCGGAACATCGAGCAACCGATTCAGTCATCGAAAGGAATAGAATTAGCGATAACAAGGAAATAGACTTGTGTTTAGATATAACGAAGATATCGCGTCGTTCCATCCCGTTCAAGATTGAAATGGATTAACTTTGATGTCACCGAACCCACCGGGAGGAGTGTCGGCTCAAGACATCCTCACTCATAGGCCAAACGGTCCAAAAAGGGTAAGAGTCCCACCTAAAACCAAGGATTAGTGTCTAAATCAACACCATTCTTTTCTTTTAGTTCCCTAGTCTTCGAGACCTTAGATTAGGGTACAATTGGTCTTAACACTAAGGTATATACCTCTAGGACTCATAGAAGGCCCAAAGGTTTCCAAAAAAAAACACAATATCAAATTTCACTGGACTCAAACTGAGTCCTCCGGGCCGATCGATCGGTCGAAATTTCTGTACCAGAATGTACAGGGTCCGATCGATCGGCCGATCGATCGGCCCAAAAAGGCTTACAGTTACTGACAGTCCGATCGATCGGCCTGTAGGTCCGATCGATCGGACCTGGGTACAGCAGGTCCGGGAAAGCTGATTTTTCTTCCTCTTTGTTTCCTTTCCTTCCAACATATAATCAATCCCAAAGAACCATAAACAAGATGGTTTAAATACATGTTTCCAAGACAATAACATGAGCTAAAGAGCTCCTCATTTCAATTTCCTCTCTTTCCATTCTTTCCATTCTTTCCATTCACAATTAATCACAAGGTGGAGAAAACTCATTCATGTGAAATCATTTGAAATTTTGACACTATGATACATACATTTCCAAGAGATTAACAAGGGAGAAATAATTCATCAATAAGCACATCTTGAAATCAATATTAATCATATTAAAGAAAACTATTAAAATCACCAAAACCATTAATGAATCAAGATTTTCTCACAAAACATGTTAATAATCAAAACAATCCATTCATCCACTTGCCTTTGACTCTAATCAAGCAAATCAAGCTCCTAATCACCTCTTAGGCTCAAGATCCATAATCTCTACAAAAACCCCCAAAACAACCCAAAAATGGGTTAAACAATGAAATGACAATGAAACTTTCCAATAATCAAGGTGGAGCTTCTCTAAGGCTAGAAGATTACAAATCTAGAAGATGGGAAGAATCACTTACTTGGATGACCTTCAAATGAGAAGAACAAGCTCAAGGGAGGTCTCTAGGTTGGGAGATTTCTCCAAAAATGGTATCAATGGGGAGCCATGGTGAAGAGGAAGAAGAAGATGGTCTCCATTTCTTGATTGATGAGCTCTTGGTGAGGCTTGGAGATGGAGAAGCAAGAAGAAGAAGAAGAAACTTGCTAGAAAACCCTAGGCTCAAATGTGTGCTGGAACATGAAAATGGAGAAGGAAGGGGAAGGGTCTCCTTTTATAAACAAGTGAGAATGGGTCCCACAACTTAAAGAACTTGGGTGGCTGAAATCATCTAATTCTGGACCTCGGATGGATTCGACGAAGAAGGAAGAAATGATCGTCAAAATATCTAGTTTCCAAAAAGTGTATGTTTCACGGATTTCGAGAATATCGAGTTTTGGGTACATATTTGGTGTGAAAAGACTGTTTTGCCCTCAAGGCCAAGAAATCGGTTTTCGGGTTCTCAAATGGATACGAGATCAACATGAAAGTTGTAGGATTCCTCAAGATGAATGCAACGGGCCAAAAACACAATACAAAACGAATCGGGAAAATCTCACAAGTAAATACAAAGCCGAAAAGGGAACCCCCAAAGGGCCCCACAAGCTATCAAAGCACTCAAAAGCCCAAAACTAGAAGAAAACCATTCTAGCTCACAAATTCAACCCAACAACCACTAATCCAAGAGATCAGGGGTCGGGTTCTCACAGTCTGGATATCACCAGATTCGAGTGAGAGATCAAGATGTACAGAAGACTGCATTCAAGACTCGATATGGGCACTATGAGTTTCTCGTCATGCCTTTTGGTCTAACCAATGCACCTGCAGTGTTTATGGCTTTAATGAATAGGGTGTTTGCTTCCTATTTAGACCAGTTCGTCGTGATCTTCATTGTTGATATTCTGGTCTACTCAAAGACAGAGATAGAGCATTCACAGCATTTGAGAACAGCCTTACAGATACTGAGAGAGAATCAGTTGTATGCAAAACTTGAGAAATGTGACTTCTGGTTACAACAAGTTGCATTTCTGGGTCATATCATTACCAGAGATGGATTAGCTGTTGATCCATCTAAAATTGAGGCCATTACTAATTGGCAGAGTCCGAAGAATGTGCCAGAGGTGAGAAGCTTCTTAGGGTTGGCAGGCTATTATCGAAGGTTCGTAAAAGACTTTGCGAAGATAGCAACACCACTGTCGAGACTGACTCGGAAGAATGTTCCATTTCAATGGAATGATGCATGTGAGTCCAGTTTCCAGACTTTGAAGCAGAAGTTGGTGTCAGCCCCGATCTTATCCTTACCCGAAGGATCAGGAGGATTTGAGATTTACTCAGATGCCTCGGGAATTGGATTGGGATGTGTATTGATGCAGAACCGGAAAGTGATAGCATATGGTTCGCGTCAGTTGAAGGACCATGAGAAGAATTACACTACGCATGATCTCGAGCTCGCAGCGGTTGTATTTGCTTTGAAGCAATGGAGGCATTACTTGTACGGAGAGACTTTCGAAGTACACTGTGGTCACAGGAGCCTTCAGTACTTGTTTACTCAGAAGGATATCAATCTGAGGCAACGCCGCTGGTTGGAGCTGATTAAAGACTACGACTTTCCATTCAAGTATGTACCTGGAAAAGGGAACGTAGTTGCTGATGCTTTGAGTCAGAAAGTAGCTGACTTGGCAGCGTTGGAAGATGGATGGAATCTGCTAGAAGATTTCAAGGACTCAGATGTGGCCATTGACTTATTGGACAATAGAGTGATGGTTGCACAGATGTCCGTCTTTGAACCACTCCTTATCAAAGATATTAAGGAGAGACAGTTTGCAGATCCTGACTTGGCAAAGATCAGGGATAACATTGCTCAGAGACCAGATTTTGTGTTGGTAGAAGGAGTCCTCTATTTCAGGGACAGACTATGTATACCAGCACAGGAGGATTTGAAGCAAGCAGTGATGTTTGAAGCTCATCACACCAGATATTCTATGCATCCAGGGAGTACTAAGATGTATAGGAATCTCAAGGGCAGATTTTGGTGGAATAACATGAAGCGGGAGATCGCAAGCTATGTGTCTTCCTGCTTGACTTGCCAGCGTGTGAAATTCGAGCATCAGAAGCCGCTAGGATTGCTTCATCCACTGGATATTCCCAAGCGGACATGGGATCATATTACGATGGATTTTGTATCGGGTTAACCGAGGACGAGGAAGCAGCACGATACCGTCTGGGTGATCGTGGATCGTCTGACAAAGTCCGCACATTTCCTTCCATTTAGGAAAGATATGGGATTCAGCGAGATGTCCAAGTTGTTTGTCAAGGAAGTGATTCGATTGCATGGAACGCCAGTCTCGATTATCTCCGATCGGGATAGTCGGTTTGTGTCCTCATTTTGGCAGTCGTTTCAGAGTTCGATGGGTACTAAACTTCGGTTTAGTACTGCTTATCATCCACAGACAGATGGACAGTCATAGAGGACTATACAGACATTGGAGGATTTGCTTCGTGCCAGTGTAGTTGATTTCGGGAGTGATTGGGATGACCATTTAGCGTTGTGCGAGTTTGCGTACAACAACAGCTATCACTCCAGCATTGAGATGGCACCATTTGAAGCACTGTATGGTTGTCGGTGTAGGACCCCAGTGAGCTGGGAAGAAGTTGGAACTCGAAGTTTTCACGGTCCTACCATCATCGCTGAAACAGCTGAAAGAGTACAGAAAATTCAAGATAGACTGAAAATTGCTAGATCACGGCAGAAGAGCTATGCTGACAATCGTCGGCGTGATTTAGAGTCCGCCGTTGATGATCTAGTCTTTTTGAAGACTTCTCCGATGAAGGGTACGATCCGATTCGGTCAGAAAGGGAAGCTTTCACCGCGATTTATTGGTCCTTTTAAGATCGTGAGTCGGATTGGCAATGTAGCTTATCGTCTTGACCTTCCAGCAGAGCTCTCTGGTATCCATAATGTATTTCATGTTTCGATGCTTCGCAAGTATGTGGCTGATCCTTCACACGTGATACGTCACGAAGAGATCCAAGTTCTGCCAGATACCACATATGTTGAGAGGCCAGTGCAGATCATTGATACCAAAGAGGCAGTTCTACGCACAAGAACGATCAAATGGGTCAAGGTTCTTTGGGATCATCATACACCCAATGAAGCTACATGGGAACTTGAGGAACAAATGGCTCAGAAGTATCCCGAGTTATTCGTTCAGGTAACTTTTACTTGAATTAGTCCTTTGATTTGTTTTGATTGTATTGCATTCGGAGGACCGAATGGTTCTAAAAGTTTAGGAGAATGTTAGGCTCCGTCCCGAGTTAATTACGATTAACTCTAATTAATTGAGCTTAAGACTAATTAAGCCGGTTTAAATGAACTAATGGTGAATTGTCGCCAAATGAATGAGAATTAGCCTAAAATGAGGAATTTAGGCTTAAAGAAATAGTAACTAAGCTTATGAAATGAATTAAATGGAAGTGGAATTCAAACCAAGGCCTTTTTCGGAAATACGGATTTGTACGTATTTTGTCGAATTCGGAAACTCTTGATACCAGCATGTGTATCTCGGCGAGTACGATAACTTTCGTAAAAGACTTGAATTGATTCGACGACTATCGGATCAAATGACCTATTAATTGACTTGAAATGCAAATGAAAGAATGAATGGGGGGTGAAATGCAAAAATGCAATTTATATAAACCAAATGACTTCATTCATCTCAAACCCTAGGCAACATTGCATTCTTCATCCGGTTCTTCTTTCTTCTTCAATTTCTTCATCATCAAGTGTGTTGGAGGTGATTTACATGAAAGGGGATCCATCCTCTTCATCTTCTTCACCATCTTCTTAAGTTATCTTGGAAGTCAAGCTTGGGAGGGAGGGAGTTCATCTCAAAACCAAGCTAGACAAGGGTTTGTGATAAGCAAAGCTTCATTTGAGGCAAGTAGATACATATGTTTATGATTGATGATTGTTGAGAAGTTATAGTGGTTTTAATGGAAAAAGAAATGATGAATTAGATGTTGATTTAATTAAGGGTTGAAACCCTATGCATGGATTAGGTTATGTAATTATGGTTTAGTGTGGATAATTGGGATTTATATGCTTTTATGTGTTCCTTAATTGAATTACTCATTAGGTTTACAAGAGGAAGAAGAATGGATGAGAAAATCCATGCACCCATTTCAGGACAGAACCCTGCGTTCTGTTTCTGTATGGTGACCTATCGATCGGCCATATGGTCCGATCGATCGGACCTGTCAGTAACTGGGACTGAATTCAGTTTGCGTCCAGTGAATTTTGAGATTATTTTTTTGGGAAACAAGTGTGCTTCCTATGAGCCTAGGGGTATGTATGACAAGAAATACCCTAATTTAAGGTCTTCAAGACTAGGTAAACTAAAAGAAAGAATTACCCTAATCTAAGGTCTTCAAGACTAGGAAACAAAAAGAAAAGAAAGGTGACGAGTGAAGTACTAATTTTCTAAAGGGTAGTCTAAACCTTCATGAGTGTAACTACGGTTCTTACAATGCACCATTTCATTCCATAATGTCATCTATAGTAATACGTGCACTGATAAACCGTGTTTCACTTGATTTGGTTTAGATACTTGGTTTTTGACTTGCATACTAGTTGGTAACATTAGTAACAAGTCTGGCACTACCTAGTGGGTTCCGAACTCAATATTACATTGAATTGAATAAATTGATAAATGAAATGACTATTCCTACTGCAGTAGATGAGATTGGGGTGTTCCGGAGCCCGTAGTGACACCAGTGATCTCTGATCAAGACACTGGGAGATCCCACCTTATTTGGACCGAAAGGTCATAGACTGAAAAGTCATACACTGAAAAGCCATTAAGAAATATTGAACATTATGAATAAATGAATATGAAATGCTTCCTTTTAGGAAGAAACGAATGGAGTTGAAACCCATGCTAGTGTAGTTGCCAGTATTAGTGTATTATTAAGGGTATTCGTTTGAACTGTTTAGCACTATTAAACAATGAATAGCTAGAAGTTATGAACATGTATAAATGTATGTATACCTTGTTGAACCGTCGTGTTCATGGTATTACTGATGATATTACAGGCTCAGTTGCCCGTGCCGGTCCCTCAACGACCGTCTCGCCAGCGGAGGAGGCCCATTCGCTACCTCCAGGAGGTCTAGCTAAATGGACGTGATGTGAGAGAGGATAACATTTAATGTTTTGGAAATACGTTTTAGAAATGCTTTTATAGATTCATTTTGGTATTGTAAGCATTGTAAGTATGTCCCCTACATTGTATTTAAATGTGCAGTGGTTGATAGTAAGAAACTGAGATGATGTACAGTAACTTTACTGTTCAAAGTAAAGAGTTTGGTTCGTTTTGTTTAAATGGTTGTCAATGTATATTGTTTGTATATTCCGCACTGTACCTTGACAGGTACGTATGCAAGATCCCTTGTAGATTCGTATTAACTTCGGTTAATTCGGGTTTACGGGAGTAAGTATGATTATCATTGCGACTCGGGGGTTAACCCTAATGACTCTGATCTCGGGTCCGGGTCGTGACATATAACTACAGCAACTAATGTGCACCAACAGGTGACTTTGGGTCAGGGTTGGATTTAGGAAACATCTAACCTGAGATAGCAATACCCAAGGAAAAAGTGAGATAAATGAAAATGATCATCAAATGACCTCCACCGTTTAATGGAAAATGACTCAAGGATTATGTATGTTTTGTTCAAGTTTCTAACAATTCTCACTATATAGCAACATGAAACAGCCACCATAGCATTCTCAAAGTAGGCCTAATCATGTACATGTCTGAGAAATCTGATGAGTAGCTTGTTCATGAGAAGGGCCATCAAATCAAAACAAAGGAAAGAGAAGAAAAATATATACTTAGGCGTACTATCTACATTGACACGCATGCGGGGCCAACTCGCATTAATGGACTCGCCACAATGCAGATTAGATGATGTATTTGTGGACATTGGCTAATGCATCACTTGGATTTGAAGAACATGTGACACATCATCACATCACATGAAGTTGGGAGCAAATGGGCATGGTTAGATATGTGTGTGATGCTTTAAACCAGGAAAACAAAGAGAATCAGCAGTAGTAACATCCCTAACTATTGGTTGGATGGTCAAACCAAGAAGATAAAAGTTTCCATACTCAGATGATAGTGTCCACAGCTCAATCAATCCATATATCCATGTAAAACAAACAAAATTGTGAGATTTACAGTTTCGTACTATGCAAGAATTTTGGGCATTTACCTTCAGGTGGTAGTGCAGTTGATTGACAACAGACAACAAATATCAGTAAATCACAAAAGTGATACATTTAAATAAAAACTTAGAAAAGAATTCCAGGTATTACAAATTCTTTACCTTAACTAGGACATAATAAATAATAACAACAAAAACCAAACTATCACATTATAAACAAATAGAAAACTTGAAACCAAAATGAATAATAAATTACATCCTAATTCCTAAGTCACAAATGATTTCAACATTCAAACCTAAAGATTAACAACAAACAATAAAGCATATGTTTTTCCACATTTTCTCTTATTTCAATCTTCATTGTGTGGTAGGAGTCAAACCTGTTGTCTGTCAGCTCCATGTTCTGAAAATTGGCCCGAGTTGAGTCACCCTATGAGTGGAGTCACCAAGCCAAAACAGAAAAGAAAAAATTTAGAAGTGATTCAAATGAAAGGAAAGAGAATAGATACGAAAGGTAATAGGGAAAATATAGAAGGGATGAGTGGCAACTCTGTTTTCATGGTAATGAACCAGACTCCAAAATGTGATTTAATATCTATATCTGTATACAAGTCTGAAAAGTCATGAATCGGCCTTATTACTAATACAATAAATGCTTGGGCCAGCTAGGTGTTTGACCCATGTTAATCATACATGCTGACATTGAAGTTGAGTTAGTAAAAGAAACAAATATTAGATAAGTAATAAGATACAATGACAATAAAAGTTCTTAAACATAATCAGAAGTACTAGCACTTCTCATCTAAAGAAGCCACTTAGCTCTCACATTTCCAATATTCATTGATGCCGTGTGACTTAGGTACATGCCTATCCTTCCTATGGTTCTAGTTAATGGAAGTGAAGCTATAGGGACTGGTTGGAGCTCCTACGTTCCAAATTATAATCCAAGGGAGCTTGTTGCAAATGTTAAGCGCTTGTTGAAAGGGAAACTGACGCAGCCTATGGATCCATGGTACAAGGGATTTAAGGTCATGTTCCTCAACCCTTTAATTTTCTTTTGACAGTTATATTCCAACTTTCTGCATCTTTTCATACTAAACTGAAAGAATGTCCATCACAAAATAGGGTCTAATAGAGAAATTAACAAAGGAAGGTGGCGGTGGTGGTGTCAGCTACAACATTAGTGGGATCATAGAAGAAGTTGTTGAGACAACATTTCGGGTTACAGAGCTGCCAATCCGTAGATGGACTGAGGATTACAAGGAATTCTTGGAATCCATGCTGTGTGGGACTGAAAAGATGAAGGAGCCATTCATCAAGGTAAAAGATTATTGTCCAATTCATTTTGTGCATAACAACTCTTTACAAACTATCTATTTGTGGGCCAATGTCATAGGCTCTTAAGAGGAATTCGAGCAAGAAGACTTTTGGAACCTTCCATATCTTCTAGTCACTGGGTGCAATCAAGACATTGACATGTCATGATGCACCATGTCTTCTGACCCCATATTATAGACCCCTTTCACTAAGCATCTAAGCGTTTTTCAAATGCAGGACTTTCAAATGCACAATGGTGTTACAACTGTCCATTTTGAGATTATCGTGCCTGAGGATAACTTAAAGGTTGCAAGAGAAAAAGGGTTCATAAAAAAATTCAAGCTCAGTTCCACAATCAGCACTACCAATATGCACCTGGTCAATGAAAGCGGGATGATTAAGCAATATGACAGTCCAGAACAAAGTAATACTTCTTTTTGTGACTTTAGTAATGATTTCTCTTCTTCATCTATTGTTTTCTCATAACACATTTCTCTCTTTGCAGTCCTTGAAGAATTCTTTCCTTTAAGACTCGAACATGACTCAAAAAGAAGGGTAGGTTACAATCTAACTTGTTTTTCCTGTTTGTGTGGGGTCGTTTCGTAATCACGGATTTGTGCGGGGCCGCTCCTCGATTTCGGATTACCCTTAATCTTGGTGCCGCCTGAGGTCGGCAGCAGCGCCATCTCGGAAAGATCGTGGAACGCATCTCGGTAGCCACGTCATGAGTTCCTACCTCGGTCTCGGCCTCAAGCCTGATCTAGGCCTCCTGTCACTCAGTCATAAATGCGCCGCGGTGACGGGGACGACGAACTGACAGACAGAGTGGGCGCCGGACCTAGATAAGGAGCACGCCTTATCTCAAGGTCATGTCCATACGCATGGGGTGATGGTCCGATGTGACATTTCCTTTTTACCTACCCCCACTCAAGAGAGAAGAGTACATACTGATGGGACTTCCGTCCCTCTCTGGGTCCATCCCAATGATGACACTCATGTCTATATATATTGCATGAAGGAGAACCACATGGGTACGCACTCTATCTCCCTCCTACATTTCTCCTTCTACACTTCTCTCAATTCTTACACTGACTTGAGCATCGGAGTGCCTTCGGCTGCCTATAGCCAGGGGCTCTGACTTCTGTTTTCCTCTTTCAGGTCATCGGAGGCTCGACCCTTTCCCTCATATCCTCTAGATCATCAACGAAGAGCTTAATCCTCTCCTAACCAAGTCTGTAATTTTTAGGCACTTACGCTGTTCTTTCTTTCATTTTTTCCCCCATTGACGTCTAATTTTATGATTGATCACGAAAAGTAGTGTTGTTATTCTTCAACACCAACCATGGTTCAAATAGGGCCCCATCTCTAATGAGCCTTACCCAAGATTGTTTGTCCGTCTTGTTAATACTTTGGCTACATGGGGCCCCAAGCTGATCTAATATGCGGCTCAATGGGTAATAAAGAGCCAATATCAGAGTGAGGATCATCCAATTTGTGAGATTCTTTGAGTTGATTAGTTGAGCAAAAGGTTTGATTGACCATTATATTTCTCTCATTTTTATGATCTATAATAATTTTAATGCAGAGAGTAATGTTGGAGCGCCTTGAACTTTAACTGTTGAAACTGGATAACAAAGTGAGGTTCATCCTTGCCGTGGTGATTGGAGAGATAATTGTGAACAACAGGAAGAAAGCAGATTTGTTGATTGAGTTGAAGCATCTTCCACTTCATCAGGAAGCAGTGCAAGTGATAATGGTAAGCTTGAAAACATCATATTCATAAATAACAAAATTATTTGTTTTGTATATTCTTTTACATGTAAATGAGAGAGGACTTCCTCATTTGCAGGACATGTTTCTGAAGTGGTGAAACCCAAAGGCAAAGGAAAGCCTCCAAAGAAAGCTCCCTCGAAAAAGGTCTGTAGTTTGGCAAATGTAATTCAGTTACATCATTTTCAAAAGAGTTACTTATATGTAGTGCTTTGTTTTGGGTTTTTTTTTTCTAGTAGCAAAAGGGATCAAAACAAGACAAAAGAACCCATATAAGTACACCTACGGCATTTCACTCAGCGAATGTCGGTCTGGGGAGATGTCGGCCACCTGAACTGCAGGGTCTTTTCCTCAAGCCTAGGTGACCTCCCACTCCGGTGGTTCTACGCAATCCCTTCCGGGTCGGTCACGAACTGGCGGCAGCTCCGAAGCTCCTTTATCGAGAAGTTCCAGGCACATCGTGTCATCCCGAAGATGGGTTGCAACCTCATGGCGATTCGGATGAAGGACGGTGAAAGTATCACCACATTCGCCAGGAGATTCTGGACAATATACAGCCAGATCACCGACGCCAATGATGACATCTCCATCATGTACTTCCGGCAGGGCTTACTCCCAGGAAACGAGCTCCGAAAGGACCTGGTCCGGTCCCCCGTGACCACGATGAAAGCGCTGATGGCAAGGGTGAACCAGTACATCGAGCAAGAAGAAGACGAAGTTCATGGCAAAGAGCGATTCGGACTCCCGCAGAAGTGCCAAGCTTCCAAAGGAGAGGGAGCGTTCCCCAGGCAAAGGCCAGACAAGAAGAGGGGAAAGGAGACCAGCTCGGCACCTTTCTCAACCTTCGTCTCGGGCAGCAGCAAGAGGCCGAAGTTCCAGCCTCTTAGGCCGACCGGCGATCCATACAGGGCCGTCAATGTTGTCTTCAAGGAGCCCATTTACAGACTCATGAACAAAATCAAGGCAGAGCCCTACTTCCAGTGGCCGCAACCGATGCAGAGCGATCCATCCACCCGGGACCGAAGTAAGAGCTGCTCCTATCACAAGCAGCACGGGCACATGACCGAGGACTGCAAGGCTCTAAAATCCCACCTCGAGAGGCTCGTCAAGGATGGGCACCTCCGGGAGTACATCAAGGAGGGAGAAAGGGTCAACTGAGCCCAACAGCGCGCCCCACCCAGTGATGACCAGGACAGCGATGAACCAGCAGGTATCATCAACGTCATTTACCTGGCTCCTCCTCCGAATGAAGGGAGTGCCCAAGCTCGGTCAGAGGCGAGGAGGGCCGCCCATGGCAAGCAGGTGATGTCGGCTGAGTTGGAAAGAGCTCTGAAAAGAGCTAGGAGGGAAAAGCCTAAAATTTGGTTCTCGGACGAGGACCTGAGAGGGGTCCAGCTCCCCCACAACGACGCCCTCATCCATACCCTGCGGCTCAACAATTATACTACGAAGTGCGTCCTTGTAGATCCAGGGAGCTCATCCGAGATCATCTACTTCAGCTGTTTCAAGCAGCTCGGCATGACCTAGTCCGATCTGCAGGAGGCCCACGTCCCTTTAATAGGATTCAGTGCGAAACCGGTATATCCCAAGGGGAGGATTTCGCTCGAAGTCCGAATAGGGGGCGCCACAAAGATGGCAGACTTTATGGTGGTGGACGCATCGTCTCCATACAATGTGATAATGGGGCGAAGTTGGTTGCATGCCATGGAGGCAGTACCCTCCACCCTTCATCAGAAACTCCAGTTTCCATTAGAGAAAGTTGGAGGAGTGGTCGAGATAGTGGCCGTGTGGGGAAATCAGCAAATGGCCAGGGAGTGCCTCATGGCCGTGGCACCTGGAGAGATGGAGCCAAAGCAGGTGCATATGGCCAAGCTTGAGACCGACATCGGGGATGTCGGGCGGACAGTGGGGCAGAACAGCGTCGAAGAGCCCACCGAGATCAGAATCAATCGCGAAGACCCCGAGCGCTATTTCCTGCTGGGTAGCCAGCTCCCTGACAATGAGAGGGCCGACTGCTGGACTTCCTACTGCAAAACAAGGACGTCTTCGCTTGGACTCCATATGAGATGCCCAGGATCGACCCCGAAGTCATGTGTCACGAGCTGAATGTTGATCCCGGACACAAACCCGTGGTATAGAAAGCCCGCAGGACAGGAGTCCCCCTCCCAAAGATCGACCAGATGATTGACGCCACCTCGGGACATCACAGAATGAGCTTCCTGGATGCCTACCGAGGCTACCACCAGATCCCACTGCACGGGCCTGATGAGGAAAAAACAGCATTCATAACACCTCGAGGCATCTACTGTTATAAGGTGATTCCCTTTGGGTTGAAAAATGTCGGGGCAACATATCAGAGGCTGGTCACGAAGATGTTTCAGGGCCAGCTCGGGAAGACGATGGAAGTCTATATTGATGACATGGTGGTCAAATCCAAGAAGTCGCAGGACCATCTGGTGGACCTGCGCCAAACATTCGTCGTCCTCAAAAAGCTCCAGCTCAAACTAAATGCTTCGAAGTGTACGTTTGGTGTCGACTCTGGCAAGTTCCTGGGAAACCTGGTGACTCGGAGAGGAATTGAAGCTAATCCAGAGCAGATTGCGGCTATCCAGGCAATTCAGAGTTCGAGCTCTGCCAAGCAGGTCCAGAGGCTCACAGGGATGGCTGCCACCCTCAATCGCTTCATCAGTCGGGCCTCGGATAAGTGTCGCCCTTTCTTTCAACTCTTGAAGAAGAGTTCCAAATTCCAATGGACTCCTGAATGTGATTTAGCGCTGGAAAAACTCAAAAAGTACCTCTCTTCGTCACCGCTATTGTCCACTCGGTCACCAGGTGATCTTCTCTATCTCTACCTAGCAGTCTCGGACCATGCAGTGAGCTCGGTGTTGGTTCGAGAGAACGACAAGCAGCAACACCCCATATACTACACTAGCAAGATCCTGCTCGACGCCGAGACCAGGTACCTGCCACTCGAGAAGCTGGCGATGGCACTCGTTAGCGCATCTCGCAAACTCTCCCATTACTTCCAGATGCACACAGTGGTGGTCGTCACGGAGTACCCGCTCAAATCACTTTTCCAGAAGGCGGACTTTTCCGGCAGAGTCTCCAAGTGGGCCGTAGAACTGGGGCAATTCGATATCCAGTATCAACCCAGAACGGCGATCAAAACATAAATCCTGGCAGACTTCATCGTCGAATTCACCTCTCCTAGTTCGGCACCGACCTCGCTCGATATCGAACTGGGGGACTCCAAGGGCAATGATGGAGCTGGAACCGAGGCCGAAGAAGACCAATCTTGAAAAAAATTCCTTGAGTCAGCCTGGAAGGTCTTCGTCGACGGGTCTTCGACATCCAGAAAGGCTGGCGCCGGCATAGTCCTCCAATCCCCTGAAGGACTGGTCATAGAGCAAGCACTGACCCTTGACTTCAAAGCATCAAATAATGAAGCATAATACGAAGCGCTGATTGTGGGTCTCGGCAGCGCAAGAATACTGGGGGCACGTCGGCTGGTAGTCTTCAGCGACTCCCAGTTAGTGACGAACCAGCTGAGCGGAGATTATCAACCCCGAGAAGAAAGGATGGCGGCCTATCTAGCCCACACGAAGCAGCTCCTCTCCCAGTTCGAAAAAACTGAAGTCAGGCAAATCGGCAGAGAATCCAACTGCCATGCAGACGCCCTAGCCAACTTAGCCTCGGCCATAGAAACAGGGAAAAGGAGGACAGTCGACGTGGGGACATCGAAAAAACCGAGCATAGAGCTCCTTCCAGTTCGGCAAGTCTTATGCATTGACCTCGGTCCGAGCTGGATGGACCCGATCATAGCATTCTTGAAAGAAGATAAGCTCCCCGAAGACAAGATTGAAGCTCACAAGATCAGGATGAAAGCGGCTCACTTTTGGCTATCCCCAGATGAGAAACTCTACAGAAAATCCCACACAGGGCCATATCTCCAATGCGTGCATCCGAGCAAGGTAGAAGGCTTCCTTTTTTGAAATCCACGAGGAAATCTGTGGAAGCCACATTGGAGGAAGGTCACTAGCATACAAAGCCATCAGCCAGGGCTATTGGTGGCCCTACATGCAGAAGGATGCCCAGCTCTATGCCAGAAAATGTGAAAAATGTCAGAAGTTCTCCCACTCCTTGCACCAGCCAGCTCAGAACCTGAGTCCCCTCTCCAGTCCATGGCCTTTCGCTCAGTGGGGACTGGACATCGTGGGACCTCTTCACCGAACCCCAGGAAACAAGAGATGGTTGATGGTGGGCACGGATTACTTCACCAGATGGATAGAGGCAGAGGCCTTATCCTCCACCACTGAGCACGACACAAAGAATTTTGTATGGAAGAACATCGTCACAAGGTTCGGAATCCCCCGAGCTCTGGTCTCAGACAATGGGACCCAATTCGATTCAAACTTCTTTAAAACCTTCTGCCAGGAGCTCGGTATCAGGAACCTCTATGCAACTCCGGCCTACCCACAGAGCAACGGGCAAGCCGAAATCTCAAACAAAGTGGTACTGGACGGACTGAAAAAGAGGCTTGATAAGGCTATGGGCAAGTGGGTGGAAGAGTTACCAAGTGTTCTTTGGTCATACAGGACCACCCCGAGACAGTCCACCTCGGCAACTCCTTTCTCCTTGGCTTACGGAATGGAAGTTGTGATCCCTCTCGAAGTCGGCCTCCCGACCTTGAGGTCAGATCTCTTCGATCAAGGGTAGAATGAAGTAAACCTCGCAAAAGAGCTTGACCTGGCCGAGGAACGAAGAGAAGCGGCATCGGTACGCCTGGCCTCTTACCAGCAACAGCTATCTAGAGGATACAATCAGAAGGTCAAAGAAAGGAAGTTCTCCATCGGGGAACTAGTCTTGAAGAAAGCACTCCCAACGGACAAAAATCCCAATGAAGGCAAGCTCGCACCAAACTGGATCGGGCCTTTTAAAGTGGTCTCGGTTTCTGGGAGGTCGGCCTATAGGCTTGAGAGTATGGATGGCAAAGAGTTGCCACAGCCGTGGAGTGCCACACACCTCAAAAAATACTACTTCTAGTTGTATCCATAATGATAAAGTCAATGAAAGAGGAAGCTTGTGGAAGATGCGTGCCGTGTCTCTCTCATGCTATAAATCAAGGGCTTCGGCCCTCGTGCCAGCCTACTTTAGCTCAGTCATAGGACCAGCTCCCCAAGGCTCTGGTCCTCACACTAGCTTCCTTGAGCTCGGTCATAGGACAAGCTCCCCAAGGCTCCGGTCCTCGCACCAGCCTCCTTGAGCTCGGTCATAGGACCAGCTCCCCAGGGCTCCGGCCCTCGCGCCAGCCTCCTTGAGGTAGGCCACAGGTCCAAGGCTTTGTGCCTCGAAATAGCCTCATCAAGTGCGGATGACAAGCCAACCCCCTTGGGACGAAAGCAGTCAAATATCTGGAGCTCGGCCTGCCCTTTGGGTCCAAACTAACTACGAGTTCTTTTAAGGCATTTCCATTGGATGCGCGTTGTTAAAAACCCAGGGCAAGACGTCCACCGACCTCAGCCACTTGCAAGTGTTGGTCACGTTCAAAACATCAGAGCACCCACGCACCATTGCAAAAAGAAAGAAATGAATAAACAGCTGAAGAATTGAAAGAAGTTTGTTTTTCATTAATCAGAAGAATGGTTACAAGGCTTTGTACATCCCAGAAAAAGGAAAAATTACATCAAGGTAAGAAAAGACAAATTCCTACTATTCTACTTCTCGGGCGCCGCATCTTTATTCTTCGGCTCTGGAGGAACGGACGAAGCAGGGGCGGCAGGAGCCTCGGATGGAGGAACCACAGGGGAAGCCTGGGCCTTATCAACCTCGGCGGGAGTCGGGGGCGGAGGAGGGCCTGGGACTTCGGGAGGGGCTTCAGAAGGGTTAGAGTCAGGCTCTGACTCTGGGCTCGGTATTGCGGACACGAATCGAGGGAGATTCGCGAATATGGGGTCATCCTCAGGAACCCCATAAACACGAAGGGCTTCCCTACACCCCATGTCATACAGCTCCGGACTCAGATCCGAGATTTGAGCCATATACTCCGCCGATGCCCAATCCACCCCTTCCTGATAAGCTTTGGCAGCTTGGGCTCGCAGGGCAGACTCGACATCGGCCTGCTCCTTCCTGGAGTCTTCAAGCTCGGCCTCTCTTCTAGCCAATTCAGTTTCCTTCTTGGCGACCTCGGCCTCCAGTTGGCTCACCCTCCTCGCCTTATCATCAGCCGCGCTTCTTAAGTCTTCATTCTCGCCCCACAACTTTATTATCTCGGCCTTCGCCGTTTGTTTTTCTGTTGCGTGCGCGACGATCTTCTCCTCCACCTTCTTTATTTCAGCCGCACTGGCCTCCAGCGCATCCCCCATTTTCTTCTTCTCCTTTTCCATCTTGACGACCTGGGCGGCTGTCTCCTCCCGCCTCTCCAATATTATTTGGAGCCTCTGTACATTCTGCAAAAGAACAAAGAGAATAGGGGGGATAAAACGGGCGCCCAAGAGACAGAAGCTCAAAGGCAGAAGAAGGGAGTCACCTCGAGCAACGCCTTCATCGTCGAGTAAAGCAGGCCCAAAGTCCCGGGCTTTTTATGCCTCTCCATGTCCACGGGGAGGGCACATCCCCGGGCAATGGCCGCGACCAACTCCCAGCAAGTCCCCAGCCGATCCTCCACGGTCATTGGCTGGTTGGGGTTAAGGTCGAAGTTAGGCCTCCAGGGCACCGGCTTGTGAGGTCGAGCCTGTGAGTCCGCCTCCTGGGCCCTTTCTTCCTCGCCCCCCACATGGGGCCTCTTCTAGGTTGGGGGCCCCTCGCCCTCCTTTTCAGCCTTCGCGGCCCGAGGCCGGGTCTCCTTTGGCGGCGCAAGCGGCAGAACCCCCTTCTCGGCCTCCGCCACCCGCGGCCGAGTGTCCTTAGGCGGACGAGGCTCTTTGGGCAGCCGCACATCCCTGGAGGACTCCTCCGACCTCCCCCTCGCGCTTTTGCTCTTCGCGGAGGAGGAGGTCCCTTCTGCGCTTGAGGAACCGGAAGGGACGCTGGCGAGGACCCTTGACCGGCGCCTAACCCACTGGCGGCTCGCTTGGGGGCAGGGGAAACTCAGCTGCCGAGGATCGTCGCCCCCAAGTTCTTCAAGGGAGGGCGCTGACCGTCCATCTCTTCTTATTCCTCTTGGTCTCGGGCGGGGAGGCTATCAGCAATAAGGATCAGGCCTTGAGACCCCGAGTCTTGGCCGTTGGTCTCGGCAAGCGCTTGACCGCTGGTCTCGGCAAGCGCAAGTACGATCTCCCCTATCGGCTCGAGGGGGATCTCGGTAGTCTTACTGGTATAAGACCGGTACAGTGGCTTGTACCCAAGCAGCGAGAAGGCAGCTCGATCGTGATGACCGTGGTAGTGATAGATTTTCTCAAACCACGCGTCGTTCATCTTCCACTTGTCAAAGTTGGCCTCCCTCCTCCTTCGCTGAACGCCTGCACAGAAAACAGAGGGCATCAGCTCGGCATGACAACGAATAAAAACAACGAAAATAAACCCAGTAGGAAAGGTGTTTAGTGGGAGGGGTCCCAGGTCTCCGTGGGACCTAGATTCTTCGCCCCTCTTCGGTCTCGGTCCCCCCGAACTCCCAGTTCCCCAAGACCAATATCCGCTCATCCCCGGCATATTTGCTCGAATCTTCTAGGGCGTTCACCAGGGGCCGATGCCTGGCCTTCACCCGGAGATAATAGGAATCCTCGCCCCCCCCCCCCCCCCCGCGGCTTTACAGATGTCATACACATCCTCTATATCATGTACGTCGAGGTTAATGTCAAGGATCCAATTCAGCTCCGCCACGCCCATTATAATCTTAAAACCATTTGGCATCAACTGGTAGGGGCAAATCCGCCACACGCTGAGGCAGGATCGGAGAAGCGGGTGGATAGGGAACCTAACCCCACCCTCGCATACTGAGAACAACAGAAAGGGCATCCAGTCCTTATGCAGCATAAGGCGATCAGGGAGGCCCCCGAGATCATCAGGCTTCACTATGACGTCGGCCGAAATCTTGTACGACGCCCTAAAGGCCTCCAGGGCTGCGGGACCCTCTAACCAGTGGCTGTAGATTCCCATTTTTCTAAAAACTAGAACAGGGTCAAAAGGACAGAGAAGAAAGAACGGGGTCTGGGAAAGACCTAATCAACAGAAACCCTGTGGGCAAAAGGAAAAAGGAGAAGGGAGAAACGGAGAAGAAAACTCATAGAGAGTGCGACGGAGTACGAAGAACAAGAAACAGGGAATGAAAAAGCAGGAAGTTGAGGATCTTCGAGGTTCTGTTCTCTGCAAGCTGTTCTTCAGCAAAGATCTCCTTCAGATGAAAAGCTAGGGTAAGAGAAGGAAGGGAGGGGGACGTTTCCATTTTATAAGCGGGACGCCCCTCTTGATTGTCGCGCACGCGGAGCAGCGCTCCGGACTCGCCACGTGTCGCCTCGACCCCGGTGAACAGTCATACGAAAGGCTTCACGTGGCAGCAACGGTCCATCTCTCGCCACGCCTCTGGTACGGCACTTATCATCTCAAGCATACCGAACGACGCCCGCGTGCCCACCTTGGCAAAGCAATTATGATACCCTATTTATTTCCTAGGGCAGGCGAAAGGGCGTCATGCTGAGAATCGTACGACAGCAAGATACGATTGGACAGGGCCAGCCTGTCCGATCAGACCTTAGCTCCCGACCTCAGAAAAAGCCAAAGAGGTCGAGAGCTAGGGGGCAATTGTGTGGGGTCGTTTCGTAATCACGGATTTGTGCGGGGCCGCTCCTCGATTTCGGATTACCCTGAGGTCGGCAGTAGCGCCATCTCGGAAAGATCGTGGAACGCATCTCGGTAGCCACGTCATGAGTTCCTACCTCGGTCTCGGCCTCAAGCCTGATCTCGACCTCCTGTCACTCAGCCATAAATGCAGTCATAAATACGTCGCGGTGACGGGGACGACGAACTGACAGACAGAGTGGGCGCCGGACCTAGATAAGGATCACGCCTTATCTCATGGTCATGTCCATAGGCATGAGGCGATGGTCCGATGGGACATTCCCTTTTTACCTACCCCCACTCAAGAGAGAAGAGTACATACTGATGGGACTTCCGTCCCTCTCTGGATCCATCCCAATGATGACACTCATGTCTATATATATTGCATGAAGGAGAACCACATGGGTACGTACTCTATCTCCCTCCTACATTTCTCCTTCTACACTTCTCTCAATTCTCACACTGACTTGAGCATCGGAGTGCCTTCGGCTGCCTATAGCCAGGGACTCTGACTTCTGTTTTCCTCTTTCAGGTCATCGGAGGCTCGACCCTTTCCCTCATATCCTCTAGATCATCAACGAAGAGCTTAATCCTCTCCTAACTAAGTCTGTAATTTTTAGGCACTTACACTGTTCTTTCTTTCATTTTTTCCCCCATTGACGTCTAATTTTATGATTGATCACGAAAAGTAGTGTTGCTATTCTTCAACATCAACCATGGTTCAAATAGGGCCCCATCTCTAATGAGCCTTACCCAAGATTGTTTGTATGTGTTGTTAATACTTTGGCTACATGGGGCCCCAAGCTGATCTAATATGCGGCTCAATGGGTAATAAAGAGCCAATATCAGAGTGAGGATCATCCAATTTGTGAGATTCTTTGAGTTGATTAGTTGAGCAAAAGGTTTGATTGACCATTATATTTCTCTCATTTTTATGATCTATAATAATTTTAATGCAGAGAGTAATGTTGGAGCGCCTTGAACTTTAACTGTTGAAACTGGATAACAAAGTGAGGTTCATCCTTGCCGTGTTGAATGGAGAGATAATTGTGAACAACAGGAAGAAAGCAGATTTGTTGATTGAGTTGAAGCATCCTCCACTTCATCAGGAAGCAGTGCAAGTGATAATGGTAAGCTTGAAAACATCATATTCATAAATAACAAAATTATTTGTTTTGTATATTCTTTTACATGTAAATGAGAGAGGACTTCCTCATTTGCAGGACATGTTTCTGAAGTGGTGAAACCCAATGGCAAAGGAAAGCCTCCAAAGAAAGCTCCCTCGAAAAAGGTCTGTAGTTTGGCAAATGTAATTCAGTTACATCATTTTCAAAAGAGTTACTTATATGTAGTGCTTTGTTTTGGGGTTTTTTTTTCTAGTAGCAAAACGGATCAAAACAAGACAAAAGAACCCATTTCCAATCTCGCACACTCAAACTAAGAACATACTGGAATCACATAAATGGGAAAACCACAAGACAAGAATCATTCGAGCAAATTTTACAAGGATCTTCCGAAACCACATTCTGATTTAATGGTACACTTTACTGATTGAGGATGGATGGCAAGCATAGTTGTTTTTTATTGGTGAGCATTTTTATCCTGCTGAAATGTAAAGGTGGCTTGCTCTGTTTTGGAGAAGACATGTTGAATTTATAGACTGACATGGAGAGTTACATATGTTTTATTTATTTATTATTTATTATTGATGTGGGACCCAAATCTCCTGCAGTTCAAAAACCTTTCAGCATTTCACAGAATTTGGATATAAAAAGGAAGAAGCATTTTGAAAATAACCCATCTTAAAGGACAACAATCCAACTTCTCAATTAATTCAACATGCAAATAAATACCATTTTGAAAAGAGTAGTCATATACAAACCTAGAGAAGTCGTATCCTGAGCTCCATCAGAGGTGCCATCCCCACCACCAAGGGAACTTGAATCTATGCCCACGCGCTCAGCTACCTGGAGGACTACGCGCTCGAGGAAAGATACCTGCTTCCGCAATTGAAGTACCTCCGAATCAGGGCCCGTCCGATTTTGGGTTGAACCTGACGTGGACTTCTTGTGAATGCCAAAACCCTTAAGGTATCCCAATCTCGGTCCAAGCACCTTGACGGATATCTGTCCCTCGGTCATCGGAGATGTGATGGAGGGTTGGGATTGTTCGGTCGTCAATCGCACTAATTCCTCCTGCCATTTTTAAACATGTAAAAATCAAATAAAGTGACTTTAACATATGAATAAAAGTATATTTGTATTAATATATAAAACATGACTTAGGCATATGTACATGTGTCTTCTGAGCCTCCTCATTTATCCACTTTTTCACCCCGTGCATATAATGGGTGTCGTGGTAGAAATCGGGAAATGGCTGCGCATGTTCTGCATTCTATGCCCTCTGTTCTGACATTAGATATTTCGTTAATAGAAGAATTTAATTTTAATAACTTAGTCAAGTGGAAAAAATTCTTAAATCCGCACTTACGATTATTGAACTGCGTGCTAGGAACGATCTAGAGCCGCTCGTATGATTTCACGGCATCTTCGATCGGCTAACTCTCGCTTTCTTTGACTTCTCCTACACAAAAAAATAAATAAAAAACAATATATTAGTCCAAATAAATTTATTCACTAATACAATGATCTTGATCAATAATTGAGGCAGACATATATACAAAACCATTAAAAGTTACCTTCCACTCCATAATCTCCAACAAATTATCAATCATCCAGGCCCAATCATCTGCCTTACAAGGCTTTAGTGGGTGGCTCTTTGGATCGAGCACCCCCTCCTCCAAAAGAGACAAATAATGGGTATGTAATTCACACTTCCAGTCCCTGTACAGCTTCTGGCACTTCACATTCAAATGTAAGTCCCCCTGCCATGGTCCTCTAATAACTGATCATATCCATCCTGGTCCTCATCCGATTCATCCTCGCTATCATCCGATTTATCAGATTCTGCAACCTCCCCATGCTATAACCAGGTGTCGTAGGATACCATCATCCCATGCTGAAGTAGATGGTCTCTCATAATCTCATAATCATGCTTAAAACCATTACAGCAGTAGTTACATGGGCATTTAATCACTCCACTCCCACCCGAAGTCGCCTTTGCGAATTCAATAAAAGAATTCACCCCGTCTATATCACTCCACTCCCGCCCGAAGTCGCCTTTGCGAATTCAATAAAAGAATTCACCCCGTCTATATACGGTTGACTGAATCTATTATGATACTGTAACATCCAAGTCTTGTCCATATCTGTTTACATATGTAAGGTGGCGGTTAACTCAAATTCAACCAATAGATAGTATAAAATAAATGCAAAAAATAAAAAAATAAACAGAGGAAAAAAGAACTCAAATATAAGAAAAACAAATCCTTAAAATTCCCAAATTAAAGAAACCTTAAATCCCTTACATCCCCAAAATTCAACCCTAGTCCGCATATCTATTCATATATTTGAGAACCTTCAAAAGCAATAAAATAGAAAAGTAGTCAGGATTGTGATGTTTTACCTTGAGATTTTTGCAGAGAAAAGTAGAGAGAGCAGTTTAAGAGAACAGTGAGCAGAGAGAGACCCGTTCAGAAACCACATTAGACCAATACTCAATCCAATGTGTTTCGATGCAGTCAATTTTAATACGCATGTTTTCCTGCAACAAGCATTTGATTTCTCAAGGTGTTTTATTTTACGTGGAAAATGAAAGCATAAGACTTTATGTCCTAAGTCTCTGTTTCAAAAGGTTGGTGTAGTGCAACCATTTCAATGCAAAAATGTGTTTCGACAGCTTATGTAAGAGCATCATAATAACTTTTTCTGCATCTTGGGTTCAAATCAGCTTTCAGCAAAAACCATTTGATATAAGGGTATGATGATGATAATGATGATAACGCAATGCATTTTTCTCTATTTCAGAGTAATCAAACAAGCTCAATATCACAAACCCCTCCAAAATTTCTCATCAAGATGAACAGAAAAAAAAAAAATTCTCAATTGATCTTCAAAGAGGAGTCACAAAAGCAAATGATAGTACAGTATTCTTAAAACCAAAGTCCCAAACCCTCTCTCCAAATCTCAAGCCTACTAAAATAAAATCAAAACCAAGTAAAATAAAAATGATACAAAACCTGAACAACACTAACAGAACCCCATTTCCAGAGAGAAATGAAAGTGACCCATTACCCAACTAAGAAAAAGACACAAGACCCCGTTAGGATTTCTTAAAAATCCGCTGAAGTTATCCCCATTAGGATTTCTTAAAAATCCTCTGAAGTTATCTCTTTCACCTATTGGAATGATATGGGCATCGCAGTAACTGGGTATAGCAATGACCATGTGAGATACGTGGATTTGTTATAAATGGAAAATTCAATGTGCCTAGCTGCTACTCTCTACCTGCCCAACTACAAGATGCACAGGCTTATCTTTCTAGTCATATAGTAATCAGGCCCATATGCATGTTTCTAAGGGCCCAACAAAGACCAGTCCAACCTGAAAACAGAAGGACAGATATAATAATGCAAATGGGCTAGCCTGGGCCCAGCTTTTATACCCATGGGGCATAATCTAGATTAAGTCTGCAGGAAAATAAGCATGTTAGGTTGCCCAAGATTTGACCCCTTTTTGGCTCTTAAATGAAAAATGAGAAAGGGCTGAGATCAATGAAAAAAGTCTGCATAGATATATCTTCATTTATTTTGCCAAACACTCACAATAATTGTAAATTATAACTTACAAACTAGAGCTCTTGGCTCTTATTAGATAACACTAGAGTTTTCAAAAGACCCATTAGGCTACACCAACAGAAAAACTAGTTTTTTTACCCAAATTAGAAAAAAAGACAGAAAGACTAATTCAACTTAACAAAGGGAATATGTATGATTTTTAATGAAGTTATTTGTCCACACGTCATGACTTTTAATAGATATTATGAAATGAAAATTTCTGATATGTTAGGGCATGTTTGTGTAACACTTTTCCGCGGAAAAGTTTACGGTTTTCCGCAGAAAACTCATTTTTCCGGCGTTTGGTGCGGAACAATTCCGCGGAAATGTTTTCCTGCCTCGTCAGCATTTTCCTTGATAATTATGGAAATGGATTTCCTATGGGGGTATGGGAAATGGTTTTCCTCAGAAAACTTCTCCATCTTTTCTTCACTTTTGTCCATTTCAACTCAAAAACCCTATAACTCTTTCATTTTTTATTTCTTTAAATAAATTATTATTTAATGTTAAATAAATAATATACATGTTGTATTAATTTCTTCAAAAAATTATATCACCAAATAAGAAATTTTGATTTTCTATAAAGAATCCACAGCCGCACCAAACAACATCTGCACCAATTCAATGAGGAAACTCTTTTTGCACCAAACATGGATTTCTAAATTCTACGGAAATCATTTTTCGAGGTTTTCATTTCTATGGAAAATGCTGATGTGGCAATTTCCTCTTTCCGCGGAAAGGGTGTGTACACAAACGTGCCCTTAAACTCTAGGCAGTGTATCCTGATACCATGGCAATATAATATTTAAGTTGTGATTTTACAAGAATCAATGTGAAGCTAAAACAAGATAAGACACAGCAAGATCATTCCTCTAAGACAAAGGAAGATTGTAACAGCCACCACATCCACAACACAAATGTGTAGGCAATCCAATCAGTCCAATTTGTGGGCCCTACCACTGGAGGAGCCTAAAACAAATTCACCATGATTATGTGATATGTAATCCAACTGCGTTGATCCATGGATCCTCCTGAATTCAGATCATTGACACAATTCTCTTGCCAAGCATCCATTCATTGGTCACCAACTGTGCTCCTAAAAGGGCCTGTTTGCTTTCATGGAATTGAATTCCTACTAGTAATTCAAGGTAAAATGGGTTCAACAATGGATTATAAAAGAGGTTAGGGGCAAATGGTATATATTACCTGTAGATATAGATGGGATCATGACTTTCCTAGGATTTTAATTACTAGAGTGACAGCTGAATATTCATTTTCGATCAAAGGAGAGATTTGTTAGGTTTTTGTTTGTTGCTAATTTGATGGATTCACGTTCACCTTCACTGTCAAATGATCACACACTCATGGTTTTGACTTTGGAATCTAAGATTCTATCTTGCATTTGCATATGTTTTTCAAATGATTTATTCATGCATGTTTTTAGAATCCAAATACACTTTTGAAAACCTATTTCTTCATGCATTATTTTGGAAAATCAAATTAAGAATCTACGTTTCTGATTTGCATACATTCCTCTTTTTTAGAATCATTTATTATGCTTAAATCACACTGGCCTTGAGTTCCAAGTTTCATCTTCGGAATATTGAAAAATCTGCAGGAATTCATCCCAGGCCAGTTTGATTGATCGACCAACACCTGTACCCGGTCGACCGACCAAACTGACTGTTGGGAAAACAGCCAGTGTACCCGATCGACCGAGTCATGCCCAGGTCGACTGGGTAACTAGCCGTTGGGCCAATATGACCGTTGGGCCAGGTCTACCCGGGGGTCATGGGGTTAACCGGGCCAACTAGCCGTTGGACTGTTTTTTGTATATAAGTCCATTTCATTCCCTTCTTTCAAAAGGCTTGATCATTGAATCTTTGAAACCCCATTGAAGACTAAAGAAGAGGAATAAGCTAAGAGAGCTAGAATGCTATTGGAAATCAAATGTTTGAGATTTAAAAGGTATATCTTTCTAGTTAATTTTGATTTCCATTCCATTTAAAATCAATGCATGTTTAACTCTTTGTATTTTCATATATGCATGATTTCTAGCTTTAAAAGAGATGTTTTGCAAACACAATATCACCTTAGGAATATTAGATTGCTTTGCAAACATTCTTGCCTAAATCACATGTGTTCTTAGTCATTAATCTTCTTACAACTTGTTTAGTACTTTCTTTCATGTTGCTTGAACTTTTCATGTGATTAGCATATAAATTCATTCATCATTTTCTGAGCTTAGATTTTAAAATGCATCAAGCATTCATTTAAGCGCTTCATTTTAGAATTTGATTCAAGTAAACATTCATACACTTTGTGCACACACTTTAGCTAATTGTTGTGTATGTTTGTACCTTGATTTAAACTTTCATATCAGCCTATTTAAGAGGAAATTCTATTGAGCTTAAATTGTATCTCTTTGAGTGTTTGTGTAGACATTTCCTTAAGAGAAATCTTTCATTTGTAAAGGTTATTGCTTAGCCTAAGAAAAGCACATTGTAAAGGTTATTTCTTAGCCTTGGAAAAGCATCTTGTAGAGGTTGTTGTTTAGCCTAGAAAAACAACATTGTAAAGGTTATTGCTTAGCCTATTAAAAAGTATAGTTAGTGGAAATCCGGTGGGGTGATTGAATCATAAGCCGGTAGTGGATGTAGGCATTGAGGCCGAACCACTATAAATCTTTGTGTAATGGTGTATGCTTATGGTGATTTTTTTTGTTAGCTTCCGCATCTTGTTTGGTAAATTGTCACTTGTGACTAGTTTATTTTTAAAGAAATTAAAATTGGTCTATATTGGTCACATATTGTAGCTCACCCTATTCAACCCCCCCCCCCCCCCCCCCCCCCCCCCCCCCTTCCCCTTCTAGGGTTAGGATCCCAGGACTTTCAAGATTAAGATCTTCACCTTTGCTTCTTCAGTTTTAACCATGTTTAGAAATACATTTCTTAGAATTCTTAGGATTTCAATTCCATATAAAGAAATGGGCCTACAATCAATGTAATGCTCTATAAGGCTACTCCTACACTACATCATTTGTTAAGCAAGCAGATTTGGAGGATCGGGATTAAATAAGTACTTTCCACCAATCAAAAAATTGATAGTTAACAAACCTATTCTCTGATCCTACAGAGAACCACAGCTATGTAACAAACCCAAACAAATATTCAATAAATGTTAACCTTGACATGTTCTACATCAATTTATCATGCCAAATCCAAACACATCCTGATGTGGGTTTTCTCACTCGCCACAAAATCACAACCCCAAAACAGAAAAAAAAGGCTTTGAACACAACAGAATTGATATCCGAAAGCAGAGGCGCAGAATACCCATTTCTACATCACAAATGCTAAAAAAAAGAGACTCACCTTGTTCTGTGAACAAACCTCCACCCCAACCCAACCAGTCTCAAGAATCTCAACTGATGGAAATCCGGTCAACCCACAAAAGGGCAGGCCCAAATCACAGATCTAAGAAGATGGGTAGCCTAAAAAAAATGGGAAAATGTCGAAAACGACCGAAAGGGGCGGGAATTTGGGGCAAATGGCTACATAATTTGGGTTTTGATCATGTCCTGAATCAACCAGGCAAGATGAGGAAATCAATCCAATGGAAAATTAAGAGGGATCTGAAGAGATGAAAGAAGGGAATGGATAGATTGATTGAATCTGCTTTTGCAGCTGTTTACTGCTATATCATATTGAATCGTCATATGTCGAATTAATAGATTCAATGCATGTGGCATCTTTGCAGCCCCATCTATTTCTATCACTAAAAAAATGGTTGAAATACAAGAGCACCAGTAAGCTCAAATCAACAAAACCATAAATCAAAAAAATAGAAAAGGTGGCACACCGAGAGAGATGTAGAGGGTGATCGAGATGGAGGAGAGGGGGGATCTACACCTAGGAGATGGAGGAGCGCAGGTTGCCTGGAGAGATGGAGGAGCGCAGGTCTCCTGGGAGATGGAGGAGAGGGCTGAGGTCGTGAGGGAGAAGGAAATGGAGGGATTGTTGGGCGAGAGAGGGTTAGAGAGATGAGGGATTGAGAAGAGGCAGAGGGGGCACTAGAAATGTTATGCACTTGAGCGGGCGCGGGAAATGGAAATTGGCGCGGGCACGACACTGGAATGTTATTTTAGGGTTGAAGTGATTTTGAAGGCCTAGTTAACTTTTATTCCTCCAAAATTAAAATAATGAAAATATAATTTTTCCCGGCTCCTCTTGCGCCTGCAAAAGTTAAATAAATGGACAAAATTTGGAAAATTGACATTTGCCGGCGATATGGGTATTTTGCCAGCAAAAAATTATAGCGTTTGCCGGCGACAAATATATTTTGCTGGTAAAACATAACCTTTGCCGACGAAAAAATGTGTTCGCCGGGGAAAGCTTAACCTTTACAGGAAAAATTATCTCGCCGGTAAAAGTATAACTTTTCCCGGCGAAAGAACCTTTTTCGCTGACAAAAGTTACACTTTTCCCGGCGTTTAATTATTTTTCGGGCAAAAAACACCAGCAAAAATGCAATTTCTTGTAGTGACGGCCCGCGACTCTTCAAGCGCCTCAACGACCACTTAATGTAGTTAAATGACTCGTTTTATGACAAATAATTGCGGTAATTAACTCATTATTTCAGACGGCCCAATCAAAAGCAAGCAAGAAGGAGTTACAAGTCAGCTATAAACATGGCATTAAACCGTATAACTTCTCTCATCATGGAGCTTAAGGCAGAATAAAGGCCCTTAATTCTCCATCGGCCAATCAGAAGCCAAGGAAAAAGAGCTACAAAAATAATGAATTAAATCATGTAACTCCTCCCATTATGTGGCTTTAATACATTTAAAGCCCATAAACCCACCTAATGGCTGCCAAAGGCCTATAAAAGGAGGGTCATTCCAAGGAAAAGGGATCCAAAAAAATAGATCCAGAAAATCAATCCAGAGATCCGGAAAAATCGATCAAAAATCTATACAAAAGAGAGAACTCTGCCAAAGCTGCTGCAACGACCTATCCTCCCTTGAAGAAGTTCTGCAGCGATCGCAACAACAAGGTGACCAAAGTCCCTTGGGGGGTTACTCCCCCCAAGGACCTCTCATTCTCCTCCTCTATGACTTAGACGTGGCTTTTCAGCCCGTCTACTCCGCTTTTTATTGGACATAGGACCTCCTCTTGGTCTTTGTCCTCTAAAAATATGAGGTTTAATCCAAGCCAAGCGAATCAAAAGTATTCTCTGTTCCCATCCGAAGGATGATGGCGAAGTCCACACAAGGCTTGCGACTGTCATTCTGAACGAGTCCCCACAATCTCCTGAAAAGTTAGATCCCATTTTTTTTGCTTTTTTATTGTATTTTGTATTTTTCTGAAGAGACATAAAAATTTCACAAACTCTTGATAAGAATTGTAAATCGCCTTTCACGGCAAAAAAGAAACGCCTTTTACGACAAACAAATCATGTCTCTTGAATATATGTGCAATGGAAAACTAGAAAAGAATTGATTTCCTTTTCTACTTGCAAAGGTGGATCTCTAGACTACCACTTGTCAATTCCAAGTACAGTTAAAAATCTGGCATACCCGTACAAAAAGATGTTGATGCTCACATTCTGACACCAGTAACGAAAGGGTTGGACTCCACGGACTCTCACGTCCGCTGACCACGGTAGCGCCACGCGTGAAAAAGCGGGTCCATCAAACCCTAACATAATCCATTTAAATGGATTGTGCGAGTTATGAAGGTCAAACGACTCAAACCTATCCGAATCCGTTCTCCGTGAGTTGGATTTTCTAAGTGTTGCCAGCCTATATAGAATGCAGGTGGGATATATGGATCAGATTAGAGGATCGGGACAAATTTTCCCACCCTACTTATATGACCTCAATTGTTCATTGGTATACCTCAAGGTGGGTCTCTCACAAACTAGTTCAGAAGTTTGGAACTTAAGGCTGACTTACGCATTGAGCGTTCAAATTTTCCATCAATGAACTCACAGAATTCACTTGCCTTCCATTGTAAGGATGGAAATGGGTCAGGTCAAAACAGGGGCTTGCCCCAACCCATAACTATTAGGTCAGGTTTGGCGCCTGTGGGTTGGTCAGGGTTAACGCAGGTATGGGTTCCAAAACTCTGACCTAAGTTAGTTTGAGACACGCAGTGGCTGATCCAGGATTCTCATTTGAGGAGTGCAGACGCTAATAGGTATAGTTTGGTTTTAGGGGTAAATCGAGGATTTTCATATGAATTTTGATGGTAAACTGATGATTTTTATTAGACTTTTTAAAGTGAACTCAGAATTTTCATATAGATTTTGGTGGCGTACCGCAGTTTGATGGGTGCAACCACCCCATGTGCCTGTACCTAGGTACGCCCTTGTGGGCTGGTTCCAGTTTCCTCGTTTTGCTTTCATTTATATATTAGTCCTGAGTGTTTTATAAAATATTTCATTAGCATAAGTGGGGTAGTAAGTAGTCGCCTATTAATAAAAATCATGGGATCAAATCTTAAGGGTTATAAGAATGTTTTAATAAAAAAAATTAATAAGTATGAAACTTGACCCACTTGCACCTGTCATGGGCGCGTTAGTGTTACAAGCACTAGTCCCGAGTCTAGCCGGGTACGAGCAGCTCAGCTGGAACAGGTAAACGCCCTCCTAAACCTGAAAGTGTTTTATTAGAATCAAGACTGAGTAGGCACCTACTTATATTGTATCATATATTTACAATGGCTCAAAAAAAATGTTGAAATCCTCAAATGATCTCCACTGTTTCAAAACTCCTCTCTCTCTCTCTCTCTCTCTCTCTCTCTCTCTCTCATTCATTCATATGTACGAGATTTGTCGACTATAGGTTAAGATCAAGTAGAAAACGGTTCTCATCTAGTTATCCAAGACACCAACCTTAGATATGACACCTTTTCCCGCACATGGGGGCTTCCTCATGGGATCCAGCCTCCTTGGCTGGGGTACCAAAAGGATACGATCATCAAGTACATGGGGGGACTCATCCACACATCACTAACCCACACACATGCTTAAAATAAAATCCGAATGTGGAAAAAAATAATAATAAAAACCAATGGTAATAAATCCCTTATATTATGATACAACTCAATACAATACAGTGAACAAACTTGAACCACATCAATGCCTGTAAAAGCTCAAATGTACGTATATGCCGAATACCAAAGTTTCACACTACATAAAATATCAACCCAAAAGTTCCAAAGTCAATATCCTAACATCCCATTATCTAAAGGAGGGAGGGAGGGAGGCGTGGGTCCTACAATCATGTTCACAGCCTGCGAAAGGATTAGAATAAGTGGGTGGTGGTGGTGGTCACATGGCATGCAAGCCTCTGACACACACACATGCAATGCCAACCAATGCACATGCTCATTGTCTCTCTTTTTCCTCATCATCTCACCCATTCCTCTCATCTGTCTTTATCTTAAAACAAAAGGAAGCAGACTAACACAAGAAATCTCACATCTCACACTCACACTCACACATCATTCCTTCTTACACAAAGATCCCAAAAGTCACATGAAAAAAAAAAAAAAAAAAAAGGTGACTATATGACATATAGTTAGATAGAATTTTTAAATCATCATCCAAGTATATCGCACTGTCATATGTTGTGGCAGCTCCATTTAGCTGTTGGTGTGTTATCTTCTTCTTCTATTGTTGCCTTTCTTCGGGCAGGTTGTCTAATGGGCTCCAGCATTACATTGGAGGTGGAGTGGGCAGGTGATCAGATGATCATTGGTTAGACCAGCTGCTTGCATGAAAGAGTGCATCACAGTGGGCCCCACATATCGGAATCCCCTCCTTACCATGTCCTTGCTCATGGTTTCGGATTTGGAAGTCTTCACTGGGATTTTCCTGCATGATTTGTAATTGGTGGAAATGGGCTTGTAATTGACAAAGCCCCACAGATACTTGTCAAATGATCCGAATTTCCTTCTAATCTGCATTATAGTACAAAGAAAGTAAAATAAATCAACATAGCATGAGAATATAGTAATTGACATTAGCAACTTTTTGAGCCTGTTTGTAGAAGGGCTCTTTAGCTATTGGGAGCACTCTTTCTTCTCTTTTTTCTCTCTTTTTTTCCCGATCTCTGTAAAGAATGTTACTATCAAGATAAGAGTGATTTTCCATGTGGCAAATGAGTTCTCATGTGATACATGTGGCATATTAGTGGTTCCCACCTACGATCATAGAAGGCCATGGATTAGAAAGTAAATAAAAACACAATTGGAACTTAAAAAAAAAATAAACATAGAAAAACCACTATTGACACTATTTAGAAAGATTTAGTCATATGATGCAAGTTTAGATGAAATGGTTAGAAATGTCTTATGAACTAATTTATTTATAAAAATAACCTACACCATCTATCCATTTGATATGGTCAACTACCACAACAATGACTTGTCTGATCTGAAATTTCAATTGGCAGTTGGCACATAGAAAACAGCTTTTGCCCTATTTATAGTTTTCATTCTGTTTTTTTTTTTTTTTGGAGAAGTGTCACTGATGTACTGTATTGTATCGTTTTCTCTGTATGTTTAAAATTATTTATAATTTATGTGTTCTTGCAGCTGCCAAATTTTCCAGTTAAGAGTAACCATCCCAGGTAGCACAGTTGAAATGGATGCCCTTCTTGTTGCCTGATGATGTGAACTATAAAAATTCCAAACCATTTAGCCAAATCCTACAACATTTATTTATTTTTTTTTTTTTTTTTTTTTTTTTTTGCTGTCGGAGGGTTCCCAACCCTTTGGGCTGGACTAGTCCCTCCGGGCCCAGAGAGAAGCCGGGTAAATCCCCTGTAGCCCTAGTGTGGTAGCAGAGTTTCGAACCCACAACCTTCGGGAGCAAACCGTGGTCCTAGGCCAACTAAGCTACCCCTTGGGGTTAAAATCCTACAACATGAATTGGAACGTTTATAACTATCGCTCCCATTAGATTGACACATTGCTTGGATTGATTACATGGTCAAGTTGATCAACCCAAAACCAGTTTGAATTTACAAGGACTCCAAGGGGCAACCAACAACGTCTTTGACAGTCTATAAAGAACCAGAAGGGGACGGGTATATATACATACCAGTTTCAGTCCAATCAACCTGCTCTTGACCACTACTAAAATATCTTTACAAAATGTTCCCCTTTATCAAAGTAAGAAAATTCGGCTCAGGATAAAAAAAGAAAGTGTGCAAACCTTACTATGGAGCCCACCTCAACGCATGCCAATCATTGAGATAGATTTGAATTAGAAGGCTTCAGATTAGAGATTACCCAAATATCTCTATAAGACTAAAGGTGCCAAATTCTATTACTTAAAAATACTTTTCTTAACCTTTGTATATACCCATAATCCACAATAAAGCCTTCAAAGTTTATAATAAATCCGGTGATTAGCATATGCCAAAGTGGACCCAAAGAAGAATTCACAGCCCAATTTTCCCCATCTCAAAGGTGTGTCCCACTTGAAACCCAAAAAAAAAATTAAGATAATGAGAAAGGGATGATTAGGATATGATATGTGTTTTAAGTAGTTTAAGAAAAGTGTGAATTCATTGACAAAATCATTATAATCATTATATTAAGAAAAGCAGAGAGAGAGAGAGAGAGAGAGAGAGATATTCTGACCTCTAAGATACAGTTCGCATTGTCAACTGCACCACGGACCCTGCTCGAATCAAGGCCGTATTCAGCGCTTATAGATGCTATCCGCCTCTGATTGAAGTTGGCAACGACATCTATATCAAAACCAGCGAAAGCAGCTCTGAAAAACAATATAGATATATCAGGATGGATATGAGGCTATTTTGCAAGAACAATAGAAATCTTAATTAATACCCTTTTTTTCATACCTGAATTCATCTCTCTTTCTCAGTATAGAAGTCCAATCTAATCCCACTTGAGCACCCGTTAATACCAGTAACTCGAACAACATCCTGTCATCATGGACTGGAACACCCCATTCCTCGTCATGGTAGGTAACATAAAGAGGATCTGCCCAGAAATACCAAAGCAACAGGAAGGGAAAAAAAAACGGAACAAGAAGATTGTCAGAGAACTGACGAATTGAATGTCATCTCTCAATTTGTTATTGGAAAAGTATTTTCATGGAATTCCATTTCACTGCGTTGGGTTTTTTTTTTAGGTGTTTGAAGCAGCCAGATATTTTTAAGCTTAAATTGAGAAAAATGTAGGAAATGAAAACCAGTTGAAACAGAATAATGGTAATCATTTGTCTTCAGAACCTATTGTGTCTTTCTTTCGGAAAATGTGCCCAACTGATGCCCCAAATGGTACAATTCTCCTTCTCTTTCTTAAATTTTTTTTATTTTATTTTCTTCTCTTTTATGGGGAACAAGTTTGCTAGGAGGCATTTCCAATGCTAAGGCCACCTTATTTTTCTTTAATTTCTCTAGGATAAAAACCTCTGAATGATCAAACATGGAGAAAATTCAGGAAATAAAGAAGAATGGCAAGACAAGGAAGCGAAGTCCCATTGAAAATGCAAGGAATGTAGCATGAAACATTACCTGAATTGGCGGTGATGAAGCTGCATCTCTTCTCTTGGGGATTAGCTGCAGCTGAAGAGTCTATAGGAAACACCTTCCCTTCTATCTTGGATGGAGTCCTCCCATAGTGAGCGATCCGCATCTTTCGCTGGGCTTGCATGAGATTCACCTGCTCTCTCCTAGCCACAGCAATGCTACCCGGGGCCTCAACAATCGAAGAAGAACTGTAAGAACCACCCAACGATGAAGTATGATCAGAAGATGTGATGCCCTCCCAACTAGTACTGCTTCCACCGCTACATTTCTTAGACTTTGTTATCGCAATGGATGCCAATCTGGGAGGTGTTGGTTTGGGTGTCACCACATTTTTATCTGTGCTTGAATTCAGCCCATTCGGGTCATCAACAAGCTTGAGCGCAGGTTTTGGGGTCTTGGATTTTGGAGAATTTGGTGCACTGAATGATGTGATAGCAGTGTTAGTTGACTTAGTAGGAGGGGGAGATTTTGGTAGGCTCTTCTTCTTCGAGGAATTGCACCGCTCCAAGGTCATAACGCGATTGCAGGCGGGTTGTAAGACCGGGCGGCCATTGATTTGAGCTATAGGAAAGAGATCAGTGCCATGGTATGTCTTGACCTTGGGAGTACACATGTTTGAGATAGTACTTGTAGTAGGATTTCTGGGTCTGTGCTTGAAGATCTAAGTAAACAAGACACGAGAGAGAGAGAGAGAGAGAGAGAGAGAGAGAGAGAGAGAGAGAGAGAGAGAGAGAGAGCGGGAATGAGGGATGAAGGTTATGGTGAAGGTGAAGGAGAACGGTGGAAGAGGAGAGGGAATTTAAAAAGAAGGTGTGGGGACAGGAAGGAGAAGGTGTGGGGACACGAAGGGGAAGTTGGAACGTGGAGAGGTTGGGGTCTGCCATACAAGCTTTTGTAGGAGGCATCGCTTTTTGTTGGAAGAGAGCACGAGGGTGACGAAAGGGGTCTCATTTTTATAGCAAAAAAAAAGAAAAAAAGGTCTCAAAGAATATATAAAAGGAGAACAAGAATGGGATGCTTCCATGCTCCCTCTCCCTTCTTACAAAAGATTTTAATGCTTGGGGTCGATTCCTCCCTAACCAAGCTGGAGTGGTGGATAAGCAAGTTTTAATGTCCTTCCCCACTTCATTTCTAGCTGGCAAGAATATGCTCTCTCTCTCTCTCTCAATATATACACACTTACAAAAAGATATAATAAGTTTAGATCAAGTTTACACCCTATCACAATCATCATGATGGAAGCTCCATTTATTTATTTGAAGTTAGCTTTTTGAGTTTCCTTTTTCATTCAACCTTATTGATTAGCAAAGAAGGCCCATGCTAATTCCGGGCCCAAAAATAAAAATTAATTAATATAATAATTTTTCTGTGAAATATTATTGGAAAGAAAATAAATTTATAGTAAATAAATACACTCTTTATCATTCTTAAAATTTATTAAGAAAAAAGTGAGTTGGTTTGAGAAATGAATGAAAATGATTTAGAATATATTGAAAATTTTAATGGCAAAAGAAAGTTTCTTGGTAAATTCTTATCAATTACAAGATGCATTCCATTGAAATTTATAGTTCATACATCAAGAAATATTCTAATTTATTTATAGTAAATATCTGTTAGTCAATTGAGATTTATTTTATCAAAAGAATTAAACTTTAAAACTAAAATGACTTTTTCTTCATGAATCAAGAATTTTCTCTAAAGCCTAAATAAATAGAGACAACCACAAAGTAAATGAGAAATAAATTAGTGTCAATGGTGAAAGTAAATTCCCTAATTAAAAATCTATGTTAGCTATAAAACTCATTCAAGTATCAAATGCCAAGAATCTTGATCCAAACTTATCCCTTATTCAATTAACCAAATCCACTGGCAAGTTTTTTTTTTTTTTTAAGGAACACCAAATCTAATCAAAACTAAGCACCACCCATTTCACCAAACAACTTCAAAAAACAAAAAAAAAGAAAAAAAAACCTAATGAGAATGTCATAATGTAAGTGATAGAGTTTCTCTGTTTTTGTGTTGTGTTTGCCGACTAAGATGTGCATGTAATTTATCTAATTCAAATGTCATTTTAAAATATAAGATGATGGTCGAGATGAGGGTCCGCTCGTGATGATTGTTGAGAGCTAGAATTAGCCGGAGAAAGCCTTTGCATATCCTTTGGGAAGACTGTTCAGAAGGGTTTAAGAAGAAGTAGGACTACCAAGTCCAAATTGCCCCATAAGTAGTTTGCTCAGCCCAAAAGGAACTAGGTCAACTTGGCCCAAAAGTGATCTAACTTGGTCCAATAAGGGATTGGGTCAACCTAATTCATAACTTACTTAAAACATGTTTGTTTGGTTTGAATATATGGGAATTCATGGTCAAATGTGTTAAATTGTGTGGTCTCAATCCATCAGTTGATGTAATAAATTGATTAATTTCTTTATTTATCAATAAAATCATGTTTTCCTTTCATGAGATGAATGGTATTTTATTACTTAATGCACATGACTAGTACAAAAGACATAATGGTTCATGAGATGAACCGGGTTCCATTAGTATATTAGATGTGATATATGTATATGGATGAGATCCACATACGGTAGACATGTATCACAAATCTTATACTTAAAATATCTGCACAACCAGTGATGAGACTAGGCATCTCATCTGATAAGGTTGCAGCACTTTGATCACTATGAGATAGTGTGATTTGTTTCGATCATTAGAATGGAAGATTCTGGATCACGGTGCTGGTACATTGGATGTATTGAAGGATCATGAGAAACACCTTATGAAATACTGTCTCGATTTAAGGACTGCTCTCATAATTCCCTATCAATAGGCTCTCAATCCTGAGACATTGATGAACTCAAGTTTCTATCTATTCATTTGCTTTGTGTCACCAATGAGTGAGGCCAATTGTAGGTCAACACTTCGGTGTCTTGGGTACGTGGTAGTAGGACTGTAGGAATATACAATGATCAAGATGGAATCTATCTACACTATTCCCTTATGCTAATTAATGGATTTATCATTAGTAAGTGTGCACCCATCTCGATTAAGAGTTAATTGGATGATACTGATGATCACTATGATTTATTGGGGCTCAAGGATAATAAGATGTGGATCTAAGATTGGATGGGACAGATTTATTCCAATTGATCCATGGATAATGATAGATGGGCCTACTTGTGGTAATTAGGAAGTTTAGGGTCTTCATTGTAATTTATTCCTAAGAATGGAGTGCAATTGCATTTATATAGTGGTGTTATTCTCAATTAACTGTATGCCCGGATTGCATATGAGATGTGGGGTCGCGTGTCCCAGTTGGTGTCAGCTTTCTAAGAAATCCATAGTGGTCCCCATGCTAGACCAAGATATTAGAAAGTTACTAATCTTACTTGAACTATAAAAGAAAGGAATTAGAAAGTTACTATTTCTATTTGAAGTGGGACTTCTAATAGTGTTAATAGTAAGCTACTAATCTGTGTGAAAGTGTAACTTCTAATACAATTAGTAAGAGAGAAAGAAACGGAGTTTTGAGGGCTATATATAGGGGAAGAATCCCCCTTGGACGTCCATCCTTGGTATTCATGCCCAAAACATCTCTTGTGCAAGAGTTGCACATCTCTCCTCTTTCTCTCTCTCTCTCTTGTAGTTCTCTTCTAGTTTCCTTAGACTTTCTAGTAGGATTTTCTCTTGGAGATTCCACCCATCTTCTTGAGAAGAGAGATCTGATAGAGGGTCATGGCGTGGAAGACAACAAGGTCTTGGAGACCTCTAATTGCTTCAAGAAGAGTTCTTGTTCTAGTGGATTGTCTTCTCCTCAATTAGAGCACTACCGGGCTCCAAATGTATAATCTGTTTCTCCTCTTGTGGTAGATTATTTTGTTGCATATAGTTGCTGATTTCTATCTTATAGATAGTATTTTTGCTATACTTGATTGATGAGATTAATGGATTGCATCCTGAATTGGGTTATAGCCTTCTGGATAGTTGATCCCTGAGTCAAGTGAGTCAAAAAGTTTTGAAAACCTATTCACGAGGCCCACCTACTTCCAACAAAATGATCTCCACTATAAGATTATAAACAAGGTGAGGGGTGAAAGGATATTGGGCAATGATATAGATGAGACCTCAACTTTCCTAGAATTTGAGTTATTAAGGTGGTGGCTGGGTATTGATTTCTCATCTTCCCTTTATTCAATTTTCATTAAGAAAAAGTTATTTGCAGGGGCGGAACTAGGAAATTTGATTTACTCGTGGGGATGGGGGGACAATGCAGAAAATTATAAAAGTTCCTACTATATTTAAGAGATCCCTCGAGCAATGCAAAATTTTATAAAAGTTCCAACTATATTTGAAGGGATCACCTGTAAGACCCCGACCCGAGAGAACCCGATTAGTACTAATTAAGTGGTGTATTAGTTCTAAGCTTGATTAGTAATTTTGGCTAAGTTGGGTTTGGAATAACTTTTGATATCGTTTTGGGGAATTTTGATTGCTTTGGGTTAGTAGGGCCCTTTGGGGGTTCCTTCTCATGACATTGCATATGTTTGAGGATTTATCGGAGGTTTTTGCATTCATGATTTGAATCCCGTTTTATTGGTATTGATAAGCTCTACAACTTTTATGTTGATCCCGTCCCCGTTTGAAATCCCGAAACCCGATTTCATAGCCTTAAGGGCAAAACAGTCATTGCACACAAAATCTGTATCCAAAACTTGATATTTTCAAGACCCGCGAAACATATACTTTTTGGAAACTAGATATTTCGACGATCATTTCTTCCTTCTTCGTCAAATTCATCCGAGGTCCCGAAAGAGATGATTTCATCCTAATTAGATTTCTAGTGGTGGAGCCCACTCCCCACTTGTTTATAAGGAAACCTTTCCCTTTCCATTTCCTTTTTCCAGCACAAAAAGAACCTAGGGTTTGCTTTTGGCAACTTTTCTTCTTCCTCTTGCTCTCTCCACCTCCAATCCACACCAAGCTTGCATCAATCAAGAAATGGGAGTTATCATTCTCCTCCCCACCTTGCAAGCTTCCTTTTGATACCATTTGTAGAAGAACCCACCAACTTTGAGATCTTCATTGAACTAAACCTTGCCATTTGTAGAACCTACAAGTACGTAATCCTTCCATTCTTATAGATTTGTATTCTTCTAGCCCTAGAGGAGCTCCATCTTCATTATTGCAAAGTTTCCCTTTCCATTTCATTGTTTGACTCTTTTAGGGTTTGTTTTTGGGGATTTTTGTTCATAGCTTGGATTCCTTTCTTGGAAGAGTTTTAGAGCTTGATTGCATTGTTAGAAGACCCAAGGCAAGTGGATGCATGATTTTCCTAAGCTTTCATTGACTTTGGATATTTTCCATTAATGCATATTTATTGCCTTGTTTTGAAATGAATGCTCATGATAGAGTATTAATGGTACATTTATGGTCCAAGAGATGTGTTGGTTGATAGCATTTAATTCCTCTTGTTTTTTCTCAAATATGTATATTATGTGAAATGGTTTCCTTCCTCCTTCCTTTGTATTGGACTTGATGTGGAAGAGTGAAAGAGATGAATGAACACATATTGGAGTTTTGGGGAAGTATAAATAGATGCATTGGAGGAGCCCCTAGCTCAGTTATATTGCAGGGACTAAGTGGAAGTGGGGAGAATGTTTTTGAGGAGGAGAAAGGGCTCAAATCTAAACACAGTGGGTGTTTCCCGCACCTGGCGGTCAGCCTGCGGTCACCCGGCGGCTAGTCGCCTGGTGACTGCCGGCTAACCGCCAGCTAGCCGAAATGTCACAGTTGGTTTTCCAGAGAGCACACTTCTCCACCTGAAAACTCGGTCAGCTCCACGGTTAGCTAGCGGCTAACCGCCGAACCCATCGGCGGCTAACTGCCAGCTAACTGCACTTGGCGGTTAGCTTTCCAGTAAGCTGCATTTCTGCAGCCCAGCCGCGGTCAGCCAGTGGCTAGCCTCCCATCCCAGCGGCGGCTAACCGCCAGGTGACCGAAATTCCCCAGGTTTCGGAGAGCTCCTCGTTCGAACGAACTCTCCGGTTCGCTCGAGTGCTGAGCTTTATCAATCGAAGAAGATTCACTAGGCATTGCATGAGGCCATCCGAGAAAGAAACCATATCACAAGGATGTCATTCGAAGTTTTGAAAATTTAAAGTGTATAAGGAGCCCGGAATGTCCCCAAACTCAAGAGTACCAAGTTATTATTAGATTGATATACAGGATCCCTATTCATTTCAAATAAATCTTGAACCGATGCTTTACCCAAAATTTCGATTGTTTATGGTACTTTATCGATCCCGAGATTTATACTACATGCCTTGTTTTCCCGAAAGTATTGAATTACACTTGAAATAGTTACTTGTCTTGAAGTGCATTGCACCACATGATATGATAGCGTGCCCTTGAGCACCCCCGTCTTGCCCGTTTGTTTATGTATTTGTACTCGATTTACTTGCATATGTCTCGATTGTATTTGGCCTATGAGTCGGCACCACTAAGCTTGGATAACCATGTTGGTCTGATCCACCGACTTGGAGATCCCCCTCTTGTCCCGCCAGCTACAGTTTGGATCCCGCTACCCGGTTATTACCGTGGTCTTGTCCCGATGCCGCAGATTGCTATTGTGGTCCCCAATGCCCGGCTCGCTACCGTGGTCATGTATAGTATTGTATATGTATATGCATTTATATGAGATTCACTGTTTCTCCTCACCTCGAGTGACTGAGATCAATGCATAGCTATTGCTCTATCACCTTAGTGATAGAGGACTTAGCTTCGCGTGGTTGCCATCTTGATTGTTTTCCGTTTCCTTGGTCACCTTACATGTTTTACATTGCATCCTTGTAATTGAATAAAGGTTTTATCTCGTTCATAGAATTTGTGATTTGAACAGGTTTACATGTTTTAAAGGTAAATTCATTTATTTTCATATTGTTATTGTGTTTTCCTCCATTTCCCAAACCGTCGTGTTTGACCTACTCTTTGGTACTCAGGTCCCGTTGTTGGTTACCCCGAGGAGGAGCACGAGGAGGCGGTCGTAGAACCACAACAGTTAGTTGAGTGGCGTGCTGATGACGTCATGTAGACGTTTGGTGGCTATGAGAGACTTAATATTTTTGGGAAACTTTTAACCATTCTTTGGATTGGTATTTTGTTTATATTGGCCTTTGTTGGCCTCTAATTTTGGGGAAATATAATCAAATGTTATTTGTATAAACTTCAATTTACTTTGGGTAACATGCTATAGATCATTGCTCATTCTGATACAGTATCTTTATACTTGTGATATTGTTTTATGACCAAGGATGGTTGACTATTCGATTTGCTACACGCTTCCGCACTTAAAAGAAATGTTCATCGATGGTTGTGATATCCTCACCGCGGACACCTATGGGAAATTAAATAAATGTATGTTGTTATTAAATAGATGTTGTGGTTAATCATCTATTCATCATCATTTCAGAGATGTAAACGTCCCGACTCCGGATCCGCTCATTCTCATGGATTCCCGGTCCGGGGTCGCGACATCACCTACGTGCGCACATTATTTGATTTGTCATTCTTGGATACTCACTTTTGATCCTTCATTTTTTGTATAACTTATAGAAATGCAAAGTTTTAGAATTCCTAAGAACTCAATTATGTCAAACAAATAGACTCTTAGGCATTGTTTGTTTGCCTAGAATATATAGGAGTTGAGACATAGATCATACTCAAATAAGCTCCACTAGGGATCATAATTGGATCATAAGCTCCACTACTTATGTAATTTATCTAATTCAAATGTCATTTTGAAATATTAGATGATGGTCCGCTCGTGATTATCGTTGAGAGCTAGAATTAGCCAGAGAAAGCCTTTGCATATCCTTTGGGAAGACTATTCAGAAGGGTTTAAGAAGAAGTAGGACTACCAAGTCCAAATTGCCCCATAAGTAGTCTGACTTAGCCCAAAAAGAACTGGGTCAACTTGGCTCAAAAGTGATCTAACTTGGTCTAATAAGGGATTGGCTCAACCTAATTCATAATTTACTTAAACCCTGTTTGTTTGGTTTGAATATATGAGAATTCATGGTCAAATGAGCTCCACTATAAGATTATAAACAAAGTGAGCGGTGAAAGGATATTGAGCAATGATATAGATGAGGTCTCAACTTTTCTAGAATTTGAATTATTAGGGTGGTGGCTGGGTATTGATTTCTCATCTTCCCTTTATTCAATTTTCATTAAGGGAAAGGTATTTGCAGGGGCGGAACTAGGAAATTTGATTTACTCGTTGGGGGGGTTGGGGGGGGGGGGTGCTGTTTGGGGAGGGACAATGCAGAAAATTATAAAAGTTCCTACTATATTTAAGAGATTTCTCGAGCAATGCAAAATTTTATAAAAGTTCCTACTATATTTGAAGGGATCACCCACGTGCGCGCATTATTGATTTGCCATTCTTGGATACTCACTATTGATCCTTCATTTTTTGTATAACTTATAGAAATGCAAAGTTTTAGAATTCCTAAGAACTCAATTATGTCAAACAAATAGACTCTTAGGCCTTGTTTGTTTGCCTAGAATATATAGGAGTTGGGACATAGATCATACTCAAATAAGCTCCACTAGGGATCATTAAAGAAGTGGGCGAAGATGTAGGCTAGTGATGTAGATGAGATCTTGAAATTCCTAAGATTTGAATTACTAGGGTATTAATGAAGCGGTATTTATTTTCCATCTTCCCTTGAATGAATTTCTATTAAGAAGAGGTTATTTGATGATTATCTATGGTATTCACCTTTGATACTTCATGCACTTATATAATACAAATTTTTAAAATTCCTAGAAACTCAATTACATGAAATAAATAGTCCCTTCGGAATTCATGCTCAAATGAGCTCTATCGGAGAATTATTAAAGAGGTGAGGAGTGAAGGATATGAGGTGAACGGTGAACGATATAAGGAAGTTATGTAGATGGGACCTTGTGTTGGAAATAAGTAGGCCTCGTAGATAGGTTTTCAAAATTTTTTTACCAACTTGACTCATGGATCAACTATCCAGAAGGCTATAAAACTCAATCTAGGATTCACGTCCTCAATCTCAGCAATCATGATCAATAAATAAACCTATCAAGAAGATAGAACAGCACCCATCAAACATCCATAAAATCTACAACATACATCCATAAAATCTACAACATGCAAGGAAGTAGATTATACATTAGGAGCTCGGTTGTGTTCTAATGGAGAAGTTGCATCTTTCTTTGATGATGAAACTCTTTCACGTATCAAATAGGAATCTCCAAGACCGATTGATCTTCCACGCTATGACCTTTTTATCAGATCTCTTTTTCCAAGAAGATGGGTGGGATCTCCAAGAGAAAATTCTACTAGAATCTCCAAGGAACTAGAAGAGAACTAGAAGAGAGAAGAGAAGAAGGAGAGATGCACAACTCTTGCACACAAGGGTCTGGGCGTGTGTTTCTATATGCTGGACGTCCAAGGGGTTTATCCCCTTAAATAGCCCTCAAGTCTCATCTTTTAACTCTCTTACTAATTTGTATTAGAAGTCTCACTTTTACACTAATTAGCAACATACTATCACCACTATTAGAAGTTTCACTTCAAATAGAAATAGTAAGTTTCTAATTCCTTCCTTTTAGAGTTCAAGAAAGAATAGAATCTTTCTAATAACTTGGGCTAGCGTGGGGACCACTAGGGATTTCTTAGAAAGCTGGCTCCAACTGGGACACCGCGACCCCACATCTCATGTGCAATCTGAGCCCACAGTTAATTGCAAATAACACCACTATATAAATGCAATTGTACTTCATTCTTAAGAATAAATTACAATGAAGACCCTAAACTTCTCAATTACCACAAGTACGCCCCTCCATCATTATCCATTGATCAATTGGAATAAATCTGTCTCATCCAATCTTTGATCCACATCTTATTATCCTTGACCCCCAATTAATTACAGTGTTCATCAGTACCATCCAATTAACTCTTAGTCTAGATGAATGCGCACTTACTAATGACAAATCCATTAATTGGCACAAAGGGATAGTATAGATAGATTCCATATTGACCATTGGATGTTCCCACAGTCCTACTACCACGTACCCAAGATACCAAGCTGTTGACCTACAGTTGACCTCACTCATTGGTGGCACAAAACAAATGAATAGACAGAAACTTGATTTCATCAATGTCTCAGGATTGAGAGCTATTGCTAGGGGAATTATGAGAGCAAACCTTAAAATCGATACAGTATTCATAAGGTGCTTCTCATGGTCCTTCAATACATCCAATGTACCAGCACCGTGATCCAGAATCTTTCATTTTGATGATCGAGACAAATCACACTATCTCATAGTGATCAAAGTGCTGTAACCTTATCAAATGAAATGCTCAGTCTCATCACTGCTTGTGAAGATATTTTAAGTATAAGATTTGTGTCACATGTCTCCCATATGTGGATCTCATCCATACACATATATAACATCTAATATACTAATGGGCCCCGATTCATCTCATGAACCATTATGTCATATGTATTGGTCATGTGCATTAAGTAATAAAACATCATTCATCTCATGAAAGGAAAGCATGATTTTATTGATAAATAAAGAAATTAATCAACTTATTACATCAATTGATGGATTGAGACCATACAATCTAACACATTGACTATATTAGGATTTAAATTACTAGGGTGAAGGCATGATATTCATTTTCTATATTCACTTCATTAAATCTCCATTAAGGTAAGGTTATTTGATGGTCATTCTCAGATACTCACCTTTGGTTCTTTAATTTTTGCCACTTTTTTTAAATGAGTTTTAACACTTAAAGAAAATAGAAATTCTTACAATTCCTTAGAATTCAATTACATGAAACAACAAGCCCTTAGGTCCTGTTTGTTTGCATTACAACAAACAAGAATTGAATTACATAAGATTTATGTCATAAATGGTTAAAATGAATGCCAAAGGTGAATTTTAAAAAGTGAGTATCAAATAGCCTTTCCTTTTTCTATTTTCATATTTTATAAAATTGAGAGTCTTCATTCTTGACTACTTATGACAAAAACTGCATGCATTCAATTCATATGTATTTTAATGAAAATAAATAGGCCATTAGAGTTCCCAACATATTCATGGTTGAGTGGTGTTGGCACTGACTTTTACAAGCATCCCAAAGATGGATCTCCAAATTTTCAAGTTGAAAGTTTAATGACGCATGACCAGTCGCCCAACATAGCAAAAAAAAAAAAAAAGGCCCATTAGATTTAATTGGTTGGCCTCATAAAATCCATCTAGATTGATATTATAAGACACTAAGATATTTTTTTAGGTTAAAGCATTGAGACTGGGTAGATCCAACTATAGATGGTTTGCGGGTCCTAGTATGAACTTTATTTTTGGAATCCAGATAAGAAAGAGACCTATCTAAATGTAGTTGTGACCAGGTCCGTCGTCCTTGACAGAGTTGTTCTAGTCTCCCTCAACTCCATCCCTCTCATGTTCTACTCTTTTTTCTGTCAGAAAAGAGATGGGTGATGTGAAAGGTTTATTGATTAGGGACCAGAAAGATAATAAGACAGCTTCAAGCAGCCACCTGCTTTAGGCACTTCTTAGTTGTCTATTTTAATGGACTTTGGTACTTGAAATGTGAAACCATTTGTGGAGTCTTATCTGGGCTACACCATGTACCCACTGTTAAAGCACAAGGCCTACGAAATGGTACAACATGCTTTTGAGGATCGGGCATGGTAATGAGTCCGGCTAAACAGTGACCCAGTCAATTTGACCCCATAAGGAAGGCATTGGTCCCAATGGAACTTAGATTTTATTTAATTTTTTTTACTAAAACAATGGAACTAAGAATCAGTGGTACAAACACGTCTACTTTGTGATAAATATATCATATTTTTGTCCGTTTGGACATCCAAACACTCTCTTAGAATGATGTTTTTGGCATTTCCGGATTTTCTTTTTGGGCCCTAGGTCATGAAGATTATTATGGTGGGACATGATTCATGATGGGCTCAGACTTTTAAGGGTGACGGTGCCTTGAGCTTAGAATTTAAGGCACAGCTCATGACCCACCACCACCCTTAGAACTCATTTGATGCGGGTCATTAGATTTATCCTGATGGGCTTTGGATATGAAGATAACATTGTCCCATGGGCCTTGGATGATGAAGACAACTGTCAGTTTTGCGCTAGGAGATGATTGTGGATCATTGGGCCTTAACTTCATGGGTATTTCTCCCATTTAGTCTTTGGTTGTGTACCTCAAATACCACAAAGTCAAAGGGCCAGTACTCATATTAAAACAAGCCCACTTCATAAGTGGAAAGTAGCATTGGAGCAAAAAGTAGAAAATAGGCTCGGTCGGTTTCAGAGGGGATTTGAGGTTTGAGCCCGAACCATAATTTACCTGCTTATTAGACAGGTCAAAACTAATCCAACCTGTATTAGTCGTGGGCCATTCTGGGTCAGATCTGTTTGTTAAAGATGAGGTTGGGATTCATGAGTGACTGAAGTTTTGCAATGCTCGTTGGTCACAGGTTAGGTGAGGAAGGCCCCAACTATATCCAATTCCATTTCTATTTCGTGTCAAACCCAACATCCATGTGGATCAGACTACCTTAGACACATATGGGCCCAAACTTCGGTCAGGTTTTGTCACAAATAATTAAAACGTTGAGAGCGCAAGCACACACACATGCATAAGATGCGCACCCTGCTATGGGGGCCACTGTTGGTCTATCTAAATGGAACTCCCCTCTTTTACCCAAAAAAAAATTTATATGGGTCCATGGTTTTAACACCTATCCCGATGGACTAGGCCCACAAATCTATTGTACACCGATCCAAATGGACTATGAAGCCATTAAATTTGTGGAGCTTTGGATGAAGATGATAGGGTCATTAAATAGGCCCCAAACTTCATAGGTAGATACGGCCTACCCATATCTTCAAGTCCAACCCAATGCTCAACCACGTCAATGCAAGTCACACACCTTTTTTTTTGTTTTTTACGATTAAGTTAATCTTAAACCTTAATTAAACGATTTTACGGAGAAGAAAAACTATAGAATAACGAGATAATTGTTCGTACTTTTTTTGGATGAAGCCACCCCTTTTGACGATATCGTCAATTGGTTGACGAAATCATCAACTCTCGTTCCAAAAAACGATATTGTGATCCGTCTTCTTCTACCTAATGATGAAAAGGTTATGAAAATCATTGCATTTTATGTTTCAGTGGTCTACTTTAAGTAATCTCGGCACTCTTCGTTAGGTGTGTCGGTCTCATTCTCAGTTTGTACACATTTATCACCCCCCTTCACATGAGTTTTGAGAGTTCGAGTTTGGAGTGCAAAGTGTTCGGTGAAATGCCCGAATAAGAATTTTCTCTTAATTTATCGGTGGCTTCGAATGAGGCTTGAGGGGATGAATTTGAATATGCTTTTGTGAACATGTAGGGTTTGAAGCCATTTATTTGGGAAAATTTTGTAAGTTTTAATTTTTATGAGCAACATGTATAGGGAGTACTGTTGGGCAATCTTTGAGTAGTGAATGTGAGGTTTTCTCTTAAATATTTTATTGTTCATGTGGAGTTTTAGACCCAAAGAGTTTTTTTTTAGTTTGTTAATCCGAAAGATTTGAACTCGCTTTAAGAATGGATTTGACAATGGATGGATTTAACAAACTTCATTAAGTGATTCTTGAAAGACTTGTCAAACCCTTCTTCTTTGATGCATTTATCACCTCCCATCGATTTTCCTTCATTTGTTTAAAATGAATATTCATCTTCCACTAAATCTTAGCATCTTCTCCTCTAAACCTAAGACAATTAGGTATAAAAATCATCAAAAAATAATAAAAGTCCAAGAAAAAAAACTAGAGAAATACAGAAACACAAACCAATCAAATATGTAAAACAGATCAGAGCATCCAGAATCCACTAAGCAAGATAATTAATCCATCCATGCAATTATTCTATTATTTGTCTAAAAAAATTAACTCAGATCATAAACAAATCAATGTTTTGGATCCGGATGATTTGTCTTTTGCAAAAATCAATTTTTAATAAAAATAATAAGGTTACAACCCAAGACCTCCTTTGTCACGCCCCCGAACCGAAACCTCGGGGGCGGGAAATGGGATTAAGCATAAATGTATTTTACTTCTCCCAGGATCCGCGTGTGTGAAGACAACACATTCTGAATATTTTGCGGAAGCATTTGTGGCGTTGCGACCCGAAGTCCGTGGCCATCGGATTCCGCGTCGCACTCAACCTTTAGCACTAAGCTATTATATCAAGAATCATATCAGACTGGAGTAAACCATCACCATAAATTACAGAGCTGACAGTAACAGGATATTACATTCCCCAAATATGTTCAAGTTACAATTATCAATGTACATTAATTAAGAATCCCAAGAAAAGGCTAATAAAAGCCATACAACAATAAGCTATAAACTACTACCCAAATGTGACGTAGCTCCGATGTCAAGCTCAATGTCTACATGACATAGCCGACAGAACAACCTGCACAACATGGCTCCACAGCCAACTCAAGCACTCAACTCGGGACGAAGAAATCTGAACCTGAGTACCAAAAGTAGTGGGTCAGACACGACGGTCTGGCAGGTGGATGAAAAGATAACAAATATACTGAAGAATAAAACATAAGATAAATCATGCTATTCGATCAAATGCTGTATATAATTAAACGGGTGCAAAGTCGGGAATCTCGGGGAAAACCGGTATTCATTTCAAGCATGGGTGAAACGTGAAGATCTAATAAAACATGTGTTCATTTACATCATTTATAATCATAGATATTTGACAATCGGGTGTTCGCCTAAAACATGTATAAATATAGCGGTATGACAAAACAACGTTCATTTGAAACTTAAGTAAAAACACAAGTATACAACCAACCAGGTATTCATAGCAGTCTAGCAAAACCAATGTCCATTTAAAACCTATGTAGAAATGCGGATATTTAACAAACCGGATATCGTTTAAAATAGGTATAAACGTAGGGATCTGGCAAACAAGTGTCATTTGAAACATATTTCAAAGCATGGATTTTTAACGAATCGGGGAATCATTTAAAACAGGTATAAACATAGGAATCTGGCAAAACAAATGTCCTTTAAAGCAAACTCGGATATTTCACAATTCGGGTATTCCTTTAAAACATGTGTAATCATATAAATCTAGTAAAACCATCGATCGTGTGAAACATATGTAAAAGCATGGGTATTCGCCATACCGGCATTCATTTAAAACATGTGTGGGTACAAAGAACAGAAGGCAATATAATAATAACTGAATTTACATTGGAGAATATTAATCACTTGTTTAAATAACAACTTTCATAAAGGAAACGAATCATTTATCGGAAAGCAAGTAAGCAATAAAAACATGTCGGGTATCCAAGGAATCGGGAACTGGCAAGATGGCAACCACACGAAGCTAAGTCCTCTATCACTAAAGCGATAGAGCAATAACTAGGCCCTGATCTCAGTCACTCGAGGTGAGGAGAAACAGGGGATCTCATATAAATACATATACTAGGCACTGATCTCAGTCACTCGAGGTGAGGAGAAACAGTGGATCTCATGAATGCATATACATATACTATACATGACCACGGTAGCGAGCCGGGCATCGGGGACCACAGTAGCAATCTGCGGTATCGGGACAAGACCACGGTAATAACCGGGTGTCGGGATCCAAACTGCAGCTGGCGGGACAAGAGGGGGATCTCCAAGTCGGTGGATCAGACCAACAAGGTTATCCAAGCTTAGTGGTGCCGACTCATAGGTCAAATACAATCGAGACAATGCAAGTAAATCAAGTACAAATACATAATCAAACGGGCAAGACGGGGGTGCTCAAGTGCACACTGACATATCATGTGGTGCAATGCACTTCGGGACAATAACTGTTACCAGAGTAACTTCAATGCTTTCGGGAAACAAGTCATGTGATGGAAATCTCGGGAAATGAGGAAATATAATGCACTATACCATTTCGGGAAGAATATTGATTTCAAGATCTATTTAAGTGAATAGGGGTCCCGTATGTCGATTATAATAATTACTTGGTACTCCTTGAGTTTGAAGACATTCCGGGCTCCTTATGCACTTTTCGATTTTCCAAACTTAAAATGAGCTTATGGGTAGTACTAGATGTTACAATAGAAAAGAATCAAGATCATAAACGGTCCATCCTAGGCATGACATTAATCCGGAAACATCGAGCAACCTATTCAGTCACCGAAAGGAATAGAATTCGCGATAACCAAGGGAAAGACTTGTGTTTAGATATAAAGAAGATATCGCGTCGTTCCATCCCGTTCAAGATTGAAATGGATTGAACTTCGATGTCACCGAACCTACCGTGAGGCGTGTCGGCTCAAGACATTCTCACACATGGTCCAAACAGTCCAAAGAGGGTAGCCAGGGTCCCACCTAAAACCAAGAATTAGTGTCTAAATCAACACCATTCTTTTCTTTCAGTTCCCTAGTCTTAGAAACCTTAGATTATGTTACAATTGGTCTTAACACTAAGGTATACACCCCTAGGACTCATAGAAGGCCTAAAGGTTTCCAAAAAACAAAAACAAATATCAAATTTCAAACTGAGTCCTCCGATCGATCGGACCTGGGCGTGCAGCAGGTCCGGGACACTGATTTTTCTTCCCTTTTTCCTTTCCTTTCCAACACTTAAACCACTAGCATTTCTCTTCCATAATCACTTCAAAACCTCATTAAAACTCCAATGAACAATTAAATTCAAACACCTCTTTAAACGGGTATCAATTTCAAGTCAATGTAACTTATAAACATAACCATGAATAGCCAATCCAACCTCATTCCTTTTAAAACCATATGAACAAACTTGACCAAATGAAAGCACATTTTTCCAAGAGATTAACAAGAGAGAAACCACCATTAATATGCAATTTCGAAATCAATGGAAATATGACAAGAAGCATGTGTAGAAACATATATCACATTATCAAGAACAAGTAATAAAACTTAGGATTTTCTCCTAAAACTTTGATAACATTGAAACCATCCATTCATCCACTTGCCTTTGACTCTAATCAAGCAAATCAAGCTCCTAATCACCTCTCAAGCTCAAGATCCACAATCTCTACAAAAACCCCCAAAACAAACCCTAAAATGGGTTAAACAATGAAATGACAAGGAAACTTTTCAATAATCAAGGTGGAGCTTCTCTAAGGCTAGAAGATTACAAATCTAGAAGATGAAGAAGAACACTTACTTGCAAGGTCCTCTAATGGACAAGGTAAGCTCAAAGGAAGTCTTGTGATGGAGGGTTCTCTTCACAAATGGTATCAAGGGAAAGCTTGCAAGATGAGGAAGAAGAAGGTGGTCTCCATTGCTTGATTGATGAACTCTTGGTGTGGCTTGGAGATGAAGAAGCAAGAAGAAGGAGAGAAGCACAAGGGAAAAACCCTAGGTTCAGCTGGAACAATGGTGAATGAAATGAATGAAGGAGATGGGTTCCTCTTATAAGCAAGTGAGGTTTGGGTCCCACAACTTAAAGAACTTGGGTGGCTGAAATCATCTAATTCGGGACCTCGGATGGATTCGACGAAGAAGGAAGAAATGATCGTCGAAATATCTAGTTTCCAAAAACTATATGTTTCGCGGGTTTCGGGAATATCGAGTTTTGGGTACAGATTTGGTGTGAAAAGACTGTTTTGCCCTCAAGGCCAAGAAATCGGGTTTCGGGTTCTCAAATGGATATGGGATCAACATGAAAGTTGTAGGATTCCTCAAGATGAATGCAACGGGCCAAAAACACAATACGAAACAAATCGAAAAAATCTCACAAGTAAAAGCAAAGCCGAAAAGGGAATCCCCAAAGGGCCCCACAAGCTACCAAAGCACTCAAAAGCTCAAAACTAGAAGAAAACCATTCTAGCTCACGAACTCAACCCAACAAATACTAATCCCACTAAAAGAAACTAATCCACAAATAAAACAACACTAATCCAAGAGATTAGGGGTCGGGTTCTCACATCCTTCACCTCATAAAAAAATGAAAAATCATAAGCATGACTCATCAAATTAAGCATAAATTATCAAAGGATCTCAGCCCTAAGCATAATCTATCAAAATAAGTATAAATCATCAAACTATTTTCATTAGAAATCAAAACAGAGGCTACCTAAGGCATGAAGACAGATCTATTATTCTAATAGAGCATGCATTTAAAAGAGACAAGAAAGTAATAGAAAAATAACATAGATTAAATCAAAGATCTACTTAGCTTCATCTGTATGCTCCAATCCAGAAATCTAGCGAGCCATTGAAAAGAACTCCATAAGTAATTTCATTGATAGCATCTCCTTGTACAATGATCTCTCAGAAATGTCTTTTCTAAAAATCCTAATTTTTGGAATAGGGCTCCAGAATATCCAAAAATAAAAATTAAATTCTATTAATTAGAGAAAGAAGAGAAAGAGGAGAGAGAGAGTGATTATGGACGTCCAAGGGGAGGGAGTTACTCCCATATGCTATCTTCTGGTTCCTTTTATTTCTCCGGTTATCTATCAGATACATTGAATCTGGACACCTTCTTTGCAGATTTGGTTTATCTTCACTGATAAGGTATATCTCTTATCTTTTTTGAATTTGAATGAGTTGGAAGCTTCTGAAAACCTCTGGGTGGCTTGGCTAATCTTCAGATGGGGTCCCACAAGGGATGTGTAGCAATTGATTATCAACGGTGTGGATTTAATTGCAATCCCGTCTAAAAATGAACATGAAAATATCTGGGGCCATAACTTTGTCAATATAGCTCCGACTTGCACGTTCTTGGGCTCCACAGATATCTACTCTGAATAAGCTTTTCAATGGTAGTTAAATTTTATCGATCCGACGGTCGGATTGAAAGTTATGGCCATTTGAAGATGACTTATCCTGAGAAACGGGATTAACTTCTAAAATTTGATTTGCAATGGATTCTATCTCTACACAACTTTCATTTTCGACAGGACATTAGATGTGGATGATTCAAACTCTTCTTCTTTTGTTCCAATCAGAATTTGTACTCTTTGAATTATCCATTAATAATTTCAAATTTGCAACTACTCTAGACCATGCCATGTGGGACATTTCATTTGCTTGAACAGTGGGCCCTATGAGCAGTCTTCTACTGTAGTTAGGATTCTTCAAGTGACATGATGAGTGGACCCCTCCTTTGACTGATTTGCATATGGCTTGTGTGTAGGGTCCACATGGTGAATTCTTCAATTTACTTTAATTCAGCAATGCAGGGCCCAGGATAACAATGTGTGCTTGAAAGTGGATTCTGTGACAGAGGCTTGTAATTCTCATTTTTTGCACATTCTAATTCAACACATTAAATACTGAAGAGCCCATATTGAAGCGGGACCCATCCGGACAGAGTTCTACTTCAATTGAGACTCTTCGGAGAAGATTTGCAAAACAGTCTAAGTTAATGCAGAAAATGTATAAAAAGTATGAAAATTTAGATTCCTATGTGAAAATGCATGAAATGATGAACTTAGATGAATAATGATGCAAATCACGTAATTAAATCTCTAATTCATCTTAATATGGTGCGTAAATGTGCAAATTCATGAACTCAACACACCCCCGAACCAGCATTTTGCTAGCCCCTTAGCAAAAGTTGCGAGCAAAAAGGTTTGAAGTTCTTTGACCTAATTGAAGAAAAAAAAAGTAAATTTGAAAACAAAACCACTTTCGTTGGTGTTCTCGGTTGCATTTAGCATATGCAACAAGCCCTTAAACCTCTAGGTTCCCCCTAGTGGACGAGTTGTGCCTCGTGAGGGTTTGCAGTGAATATACCCACAAAATTCTCTCTGTTTTTTTTTTTTTTTACTAAAGATGTGTAAAACCTATCAAACTCCAGGGAAACTTCTTCCAAGAGAAAATCTTTAGACACTGACTATTCTCGGTTCTCGAAATTTTCAAGGACAAATCTTAAATTTGGTTCGCCAATCCTATCGTTTGGTCAGAAATTCTCAAAATCATGCTAATTGATCGTGCATGGTGAAAAGTATGTATACGTAATAAGCATCAAATGATCCACTAATAATTTTCGTGAATTTATTTTATTTTATCTTAAAATTTGGGCTGCCTAATCTTAGTAAAGAAAAACAGTCTTCCTCTCAAGGCAATAATGACGGCTTTCACACTATTTTTTTTTCAAAGGCCGCATTGTTTTTTTCAAACACACACATGTGACTGTGCAATGTCTAGGTTCCTTAAGCTTTCTAATTAACCCATGTAACGAGTATTAGGCCAGTGACTCCGAAAACAGATGTCTTTAGGGCACTAGGTATGTAAATACCCCTACGGGCTTACTCGCTCGAGTTAAAAAGGCTACAAACCCAAACTAGTCACAAATTTTTTTATTCTTTACACTTTTTATATATATATATATATTTTGCGGACCCCAACAATAGGCAACTCTTTCCATGTATCCACCCATTGAACCAGGAAGCTTTGTACACTAAGGGTCGATTTTCCATTTTATTTTTTTATCAAAGAAAAAACGAAAATCTAGCTTCACATTCAAAATCTTGAAAACGTATACCACTTGTGTAAAAGTGAGGGATCAAAATTCAGCACTTCTCCAAAAACCCTTTCCATAAATAAAATGGTGAACCATTGTTTTCTTTTCTCCAAAATAAATATCTTTAGCCAATAAAAATTCTCTCGAAAGTTTCCCTCTAACATATTTTTTTTTAAAATCTCCTAAAAACCAAAGCAAAGCGAAAAAGAAAATGTAGAATGAAAAACGAATGATCACATGTCAAGTTCTAACTCACACCCCCAAACCTAAACTCAACATTGTCCTCAATGTTATGAATGCATGCGTAATGTGAAAATGAACAATAAGGAAAATTAGAACATCTTACCGTGTGGGGTGATTGCAAAAGAATGTGATCAACCCGCTCAATTACCTTCCAAAATTGGGTTGCCTCCCAAACAGCGCTAAGTTTAATGTCATCAGCCCGACACGATAAAAAATGATTAGTCTTGGGAAATTGGGTCTTCCAGAAGGATATCCTCGACGTTTTTATCCCTTAGTTCTAGAAACGGCTTCAACCATTGACCATTCACCTTGAAAACATCCCCATTCTTGGGATTTTCAATTTCCACAGCACCATGAAAGTAAACAGTCCTAACAATGAATGGACCAGTCCACCGGGTTCGTTACTTCCCTTAGGTGTAATCGGGAGTTATACAGAAGGACTTTCATACCCAGTTCAAAAGATTTTCTTAAAATTGACTTATCATGGTGCAACTTCATTCTTTCTTTGTAGATCTTGGCATTCTCATAGGCAGCATTTCGAAGTTCTTCCAACTCATTGAGTTGTAATTTGCATAGAGTATCCGCAATGGGTAAGTCAAAATTAAACTTCTTAATGGCCCAATAAGCTCTATGCTCTAATTCAACAGGCAAGTGGCAAGCCTTATGTGAGAACCCGACCCCTAATCTCTTGGATTAGTGTTGTTTTATTTGTGGATTAGTTCTTTTAGTGGGATTAGTAGTTGTTGGGTTGAGTTTGTGAGCTAGAATGGGTTTTCTTCTAGTTTTGGGCTTTTGAGTGTTTTGGTAGCTTGTGGGGCCCTTTGGGGGTTCCCTTTTCGGCTTTGCATTTACTTGTGAGATTTTCCCGATTTGTTTCGTATTGTGTTTTTGGCCCGTTGCATTCATCTTGAGGAATCCTACAACTTTCATGTTGATCCCGTATCCATTTGAGAACCCAAAACCCGATTTCTTGGCCTTGAGGGCAAAACAGTCATTGCACACCAAATCTGTACCCAAAACTCGATATTCTCGAAATCCGTGAAACATATACTTTTTGGAAACTAGAAATTTCGACGATCATTTCTTCCTTCTTCGTCGAATTCATCCGAGGTCCCGAAAGAGATGATTTCAGCCACCCAAGTTCTTTAAGTTGTGGGACCTAAACCTCACTTGCTTATAAGAGGAACCCATCCCCTTCATTGCACCCCATTTTTCATTTTCCAGCACAAACCAGCAACCTAGGGTTCTCCTTGTGCTTCTCTTCTTCTTCTTGCTTCTTCATCTCCAAGCCACACCAATAGTTCATCAATCAAGAAATGGAGATCACCAACCTCTTCCTCATCTTGCAAGCTTTCCATTGATACCATCTGTGAAGAGAACCCTCCATCACAAGACTTCCCTTGAGCTTGTTCTTCTCATTTGAAGGTCATCCAAGTAAGTGTTCTTCTTCATCTTCTAGATTTGTAATCTTCTAGCCTTAGAGAAGCTCCACCTTGATTATTGAATGGTTTCCTTGTCATTTCATTGTTTAACCCATTTTAGGGTTTGTTTTGGGGGTTTTTGTAGAGATTGTGGATCTTGAGCTTGAGAGGTGATTAGGAGCTTGATTTGCTTGATTAGAGTCAAAGGCAAGTGGATGAATGGATGGTTTGAATGTTATTAAGTTTTATGAGAAAATCCTAAGTTTTATTACTTGTTCTTGATCATTGGATACATGTTTGCACATATGCTTCTTGTCACATTTCTATTGATTTCGAAATGCATATGAATGGGTTTTTCTCTCTTGGTAAATCTCTTGGAACTCTTGGAAATGTATGCATTTCATTTGGTCAAGTTTGTTCATATGGTTTTATAAGGAATGAGGTTGGATTGGCTATTCATGGTTATGTTTATAAGTTACATTGACTTGAATTGATACTCATTTAAAGAGGTGTTTGAATTTAATTGTTCATTGGAGTTCTAATGAGGATTTGAAGTGATTATGGAAGAGAAATGCTAGTGGTTTAAGTGTTGGAAAGGAAAGGAAAAAGGAAGGAAAAATCAGTGTCCCGGACCTGCTGCACGCCCAGGTCCGATCGATCGGACCGTCTTTTAACTGTAAGGCTTTTTGGGCCGATCGATCGGACCCTGTGCATTTCTGGTACCCACGCCCAGGTCCGATCGATCGGAGGACTCAGTTTGAGTCCAGTGAAATTTGATATTTGTTTTTTTTGGAAACCTTTGGGCTTTCTATGAGTCCTAGGGGTATATACCTTAGTGTTAAGACCAACTGTACCCTAATCTAAGGTCTCTAAGACTAGGGAATTAAAAGAAAAGAATGGTGTTGATTTAGACACTAATTCTTGGTTTTAGGTGGGACCCTGGCTACCCTTTTTGGACTGTGTGGACTATGTGTGAGGATGTCTTGAGCCGACACGCCTCACGGTTAGTTTGGTGACATCGAAGTTCAATTCATTTCAATCTTGAACGGGATGGAACGACGCGATATCTTCTTCATATCTAAACACAAGTCCTTCCCTGGGTTATCGCGAATTCTATTCCTTTCGGTGACTGAATAGGTTGCTCGATGTTTCCGGATTAATGTCATGCCTAGGATGGACCGTTTATAATCTTGATTCTTGCTATTGTAACATCTAGTACTACCCATAAGCTCATTTTAAGTGTTAAAAATCGAAAAGTGCATAAGGAGCCCGGAATGTCTTCAAACTCAAGGAGTACCAAGTAATTATTATAATCGACATACGGGACCCCTATTCACTTGAATAGATCTTGAAATCAATATTCTTCCCGAAATGGTATAGTGCATTATATTTCCTCATTTCCCGAGATTTGCATCACATGACTTGTTTCCCGAAAGCATTGAAGTTACTCTGGTAACAGTTATTGTCCCGAAGTGCATTGCACCACATGATATGCCAGTGTGCCCTTGAGCACCCCCGTCTTGCCCGTTTGATTATGTATTGGGACTTGGTTTACTTGCATATGTCTCGATTGTATTTGACCTATGAGTCGGCACCACTAAGCTTGGATAACCTTGTTGGTCTGATCCACCGATTTGGAGATCCCCCTCTTGTCCCGCCAGCTGCAGTTTGGATCCCGACACCCGGTTATTACCGTGGTCTTGTCCCGATACCGCAGATTGCTACTGTGGTCCCCGATGCCCGGCTCGCTACCGTGGTCTTGTATAGTATATGTATATGCATTCATGAGATCCACTGTTTCTCCTCACCTCGAGTGACTGAGATCAGTGCCTAGTATATGTATTTATATGAGATCCCCTGTTTCTCCTCACCTCGAGTGACTGAGATCAGGGCCTAGTTATTGCTCTATCGCTTTAGTGATAGAGGACTTAGCTTCGTGTGGTTGCCATCTTGCCAGTTCCCGATTCCTTGGTTACCCGACATGTTTTATATTGTTTACTTGCTTTCCGATAAATGATTCGTTTCCTTTATGAAAGTTGTTATTTAAACAAGTGCTAATATTCTCCAATGTAAATTCAGTTATTATTATATTGTTTTCTGTCCTTTGTACACGCACATGTTTTAAATGAATGCCGGTTGGGTGAATACCCATGCTTTTACCTATGTTTCAAACGATCAATGATTTTGCTAGATTTATATGATTACACATGTTTTAAAGGAATACCCGAATTGTTAAATATCCGAGCTTGCTTTAAAGGACATTTGGTTTGTCAGATATCTATGTTTATACCTGTTTTTAAATGATACCCGATTTGTTAAGTATCCTTGCTTTGAAATATGTTTTATACGACACGCGTTTTGCCAGATTCCTATGTTTATACCTGTTTTAAATGATTACCCGATTCGTTAAATATCCATGCTTTGAAATATGTTTCAAATGACACTTGTTTGCCAGATCCCTACGTTTATACCTGTTTTAAACGATATCCGGTTTGTTAAATATCCGCATTTCTACATAGGTTTCAAATGGACATTGGTTTTGCTAGACTGCTATGAATACCTGGTTTGTTGTATACTTATATTTTTACTTAAGTTTCAAATGAACGTTGTTTCGCCATACCACTATATTTATACGTGTTTTAGACTAACTCCCGATTGTCAAATATCTATGATTATAGATGATGTAAACGAACACACGTTTTATTAGATATTCATGTTTTACCCATGCTTGAAATGAATACATGTTTTTCCCCGAGATTCCCGATTTTTGCACCCGTCTAATTATATACAGCATTTGATTCGAATAGCATGATTTATCTTATGTTTTAATTCTTCAGTATATTTGTTATCTTTTCATCCACCTGCCAGACCGTCGTGTCTGACCCACTACTTTTGGTACTCAGGTTCAGATTCCTTCGCCCCGAGTTGAGTGTTTTGTTGGCTGTGGAGCTATGCTTTGCAGGTTGTTTTGTCGGCTATGTCATGTAGACATTGAGCTTGACATCGGAGCTACGTCATTCATTTGGGTAGTGGTTAGAGCTTATTGTTGTATGACTTTTATTAGCCTTTTTCTTGGGATTCTTAATTAATGTACATTGATAATTGTAACTTGAACATATTTGGGAATGTAATATCCTGTTACTGTCAGCTCTGTAATTTATTGTGATGGTTACTCCAGTCTGATATGATTCTTGATATAATAGCTATGTGCTAAAGGTTGAGTGCGACGCGGAATCCGATGGCCAAGGACTTCGGGTCGCAACGCCACAAATGCTTCCGCAAAAATATTCAGAATGTGTTGGGATGTGTTGTCTTCACACACGCGGATCTTGGGAGAAAAATATATTTATGCTAAATCCCATTCCCGCCCCCGAGGTTTCGGTTCGGGGGCGTGACACCTTACCATAGACCAACGTATATGGGGACATCCTAATAGGTGTCTTGTAAGCGATTCGATAGGCCCACAGTGCATCGATCAATCGCAAAGACCATTCTTTCCGAGTGGGATTGACCGTCTTTTCCAGAATTTGTTTAATTTTCCTATTTGAAATTTTTGCTTGGCCACTTGTTTGTGGGTGATAAGGTGTAGCAACCTTATGGGTGACAGAATATTTTTTCAGCAAATGCTCAAAGGGACGGTTGCAAAAGTGAGTGCCTCCGTCACTAATGACTGCTCTAGGGGTACCAAAGCGAGAAAAGATATGATCTCTCACGAACTTAATCACCACATAGTGGTCATTATTCTTTGTTGGTATGGCTTTCACCCACTTGGAAACATAGTCTACGGCCAGTAAAATGTAAAGATTTCCAAAGGAATTTGGAAATGGCCCCATGAAGTCAATTCCCCACACATCAAAAATTTCTACCACAAGTATGGGATTCAAGGGCATCATGTTCCTTCTATTGAGCTTGTCAAGTTTTTGACACCTCTCACAGTTCAAACAGAAAGTGTGGCAATCTTTAAAGATAGTGGGCCAGTAAAATCCACACTACAAAACTTTTGCAGCTGTCTTTTTCGAACTAAAGTGGCATCCACAAGCATGATAATGGCAGAAGGAAATGACCGAGTAATGGTCATGATCAGGAATGCATCTTCTGATGATCTGGTCTGGGCAGTATTTAAAAAGATACGGGTCATTCCAGAAAAAGTACTTGACCTCAGCTAGAAATTTTGATCGATCATGTTGTGACCAATGGGCAGGCATCTCCCCTGTAACAAGGTAATTGATTATATTTGCAAACCAGGAGATTTGAGAAATACTGAGCAATTGTTCATCAGGAAAATTTTCATTCAGTGGGACCTCATTTGATGGCTCTAAAGGTATCCTCAAAAGATGGTCTGCTACAACATTTTCACATCTTTTTTCATCTCTTATTTCCAAATCAAACTCTTGTAGCAGAAGGATCCACCGGATCAATCGGGCTTTTGCATCCTTTTTGGACAGAAGGTATCTCAAAGCTGCATGGTCTGTGTAGATGATGACTTCGGACCCTATCAAGTAGGACCGAAATTCCTCTAAGGCAAAAATCACAGCAAGCAATTCTTTTTTAGTGGTTGTGTAATTTAGTTGTGCATCATTGAGGAACCTACTTGCATAGTAAATCACATGAGGTAGCTTCCCAACCCGTTGACCCAAAACAGCTCCAATAGCTGTATCAGATGCATCACACATTAGCTCAAATGGAATGGTCCAGTCAGGTGGCTGAATTATAGGGGCTGAAGTTAGTTCCTTTTTTAGTCTCTCAAAGGCCTTTAGACACTTCTCATCAAATTCAAGTGGGGCCTCTTTTGTCAGCAATTGGCACAGAGGTTTAAAGATTTTACTAAAATCCTTGATGAATCGACGATAAAAACCAGCATGGCTTAAGAATGATCGAATTTTCTTAACTGATTTTGGTGGTGGCAATTTGGAGATCAAATCAAATTTTGCTTTGTCCACTTCAATTCCATCATCAGAAATAATGTGTCCTAGAACTATGCCCCTTTTTACCATAAAATGACATTTCTCCCAATTTAAGACTAGATTCGTTTCTTTTCATCTTTTAAGCACAAGGGACAAATTATGTAAGCACTCCTCAAAAGAGTTGCCAAAGACCGAAAAATCATCCATGAAAACCTCAATGAATCTTTCGACCATGTCAGAAAATATGCTAAACATGTCCCTTTGAAAGGTGGCCGGTGCATTGCATAGCCCAAAGGGCATGCGTCTGTAAGCGAAAGTGCCAAACGGCAGGTGAAGGTGGTTTTTTCCTGGTCCTCGGGTGCAATTGGAATTTGATTGTAACTTGAATAACCATCAAGAAAACAATAATAAGCATGACCGGCTAGCCTTTCGAGCATCTGATCCATGAATGAGAGGGGAAAATGATCTTTTCGAGTGACTGAGTTCAACTTCCTATAATCAATGAATACCCTCCATCCAGTCTGTATCCGAGTGGAGACCAATTCATTGCCCTCATTTTGAACCACTGTTATTCCATATTTCTTTGGTACCACTTGAATCGGGCTCACCCATGCACTATCAGATATGGGGTAAAGAACCCCTGCATCGAGTAATTTTAAAACTTCTGACATAACCACTTCTTTCACTGCATGGTTCAGTCGCCTCTGTGGTTCACGAGAAGTTTTTGCATTTTCTTCCAAATGGATTCTATGCTGGACCACAGATGGGCTAATTCCTTTGATATCTGCAATGGACCACCCTATAGCTTCCTTGTGTGTATCCAAAATTCTCACGAGTTTTTCCTCTTGGACAGGGTCCAAGTCTGAAGCTATAATCACTGGAAGGGTTTTTAGCGGGCCTAAAAACACATATTTCAAGGTATCTGACAACTGCTTGAGTTCTAACTTAGGGGGCTCTACAATTGATGGGACAGGTGGGGAAGCAGATGGAGTCAGAATCTCATGCTTCGGTTGCCACCTTGAGCAATCCATGGATGTGGTTGAGTCTAACAGTGCATTGACTTCCTCAATATGTCCATCTACATCAAAATTATTTCCAAAGTGGGCCAGACAAGCCTCAGTGGATCTTCAAGTTTCAAATGGGGTAAGTGATTCTCCACCAATTCATGAATGTATCTAATGTGAAAAACCCCATCATCCTCATCAGGAGGTTGCTAACTGACATTAACAATGTCACTTGGACTGTCATAGTCCCAAAAGAAATTTGCATCACTCCATTCCTACAATTGATCAAGGCATTAGAGGTGGCAAGGAATGGTCACCCCAAGATTATTGGAATTTTGGGTTTAGCCTCAGATGTGTGTTTGATATCCAAGACAACAAAATCGACAAGGAACACAAAGTCTCCGACTTTGATAAGAACATCTTCAACTACCCCCTTGGGGTATTGAATTGATACATCAGACAATTGCAAGGTCACATGGGTCCTTTTCAACTCCCCTAAACCTAATTCTTCAAAAACAAAGTACGGAAGAAGGTTCACACTTGCACCCAAGTCTAGCAATGCTTTCTCTATGTGATGGTCCCCTATCTGGCAAGAAATGGTAGGACACCCTGGGTCCTTATATTTGATCGGGGTTGGACAGGAAATGATTGAGCTAGCTTGTTGGGCTAGAAAAGCCTTCTTGGGTACATTGGTAGTCCTTTTGAAGGTGCAAAGGTCCTTCAGAAATTTTGCATAGGCCAGAATCTGTTGGATTACATCAAGTAGTGGGATATTAATCCGCACTTGTTTGAATACTTCAAGCATTTTATCCAACTGAACAGTTGATTTTGCTGGGAGTAGCCTCTGTGGGTATGGTGCCTTGGGAACATAGGTCCTAGGAGTGAGCTCACTAGGTGATGGTTCAGCATTGACTGGGTTCTCTGGTTCTAATATGGGTTCAGCATTCGCACTTGGTTCCTCAATTTTCACTATTTCACTTGATTCTTCCTCAGGTTCCTTGGGTAGTTCCACCTTGTTATCAACCTCTGTACCCGACCTAAGAGTGATGATGGATTTAACTTGTTCCGGGCCTTTTCCTTTAGGATCTTGAACAACTTGGCCCTTGGGATTAGGTTCGGGTTGACTAGGGAAGGCTCCCTTGTCTCTGGCACTGATGGAGTTAGCCAGTTGGCCCATCTGATATTCCAGTTTTCCAATTGATTGTGTGGTAGCATTTAAGCTCTGAACAATGCTTTGCTGGAACTGGAGGGTATTCTGAGCTAACAGTTTCATAGTTTCCTCAAGAGAATCTTTTCCTTGATTTTGCGGATTAGGGGTGAAATTAGGCTTTTGGAAACCGGGTGGGGCATTGGACTGAAGTTGATGGGTTTGATGGGCTCCCTCTTGATAGGGGCCCACTGCAGTGTGTTTTCAGCGGTTTCTTCCAAAACTGTCCATGCTTCATCTGCTGTCTTCTGTGTAAACTTCCCACTACAGAAAGATTCCACCATTTGCTTAGTAGGGTAATCCAAACCCTCATACACGATCTGGACTAATCGGATGTTTTCAAATCCATGGTGGGGACACTGGATTAAGAGGTCCTTGAATCGTTCCAAAAAACTGTAAAGTGTCTCCCCTTTCATTTGATGGAATCCATTGATGGACTGCCTAATCGAAGCTGTTTTCTGCTTAGAGTAGAATTTTTTGTAAAATTCTTCGACTCGCTTGGCCCATGTAGTGATGGACCCGGCTTGTAAGGCATAAAGCGAAGCTTTAGCCTTCTCTTTTAAGGAAAAATGAAATAATCTAAGTTTAAGGGCCTCCTCAGTCATGTGATTGATTCTCATGGTCCCACAAATGTCCTCAAATTCCCTAACATGTTGATATGGGTTTTCCAGGTCTAGCCCACGAAATACTGGGAGCATCTGAATTATACCAGATTTCAGCTCAAATGTGCCATTGGTCTGAGGTAGGGTGATGCAGGACGGTTGAGTTGTCCTGGTGGGGTACATGTAGTCCTTTAAAGTCATGGGTGGGTCCACTTGATCAGCCATCCTAATAATTTCTTCAAAGATGGAAGACTTTCCAACAATGGTTAAGGCTAATTCGGGCTCTATCCTAACTAACCTTTTACTCTTGCGTACCCACAGTTTCTCTCTCTCAGGTCTAGAGCGCATGCATCGGGTTCAACCTTAAAGAAATGCAAGCCTATTCTATATGCGGGACCCTAATGGTCTTACTAGATGATGCACAAGCAGTCAAGCACAAAGATTGAGCACAAGAAATTATCCTAGGTTAGCCTAACTTACTAGACAGCTCCTAACTGGTTTGAAGAATGCACTAAGGCCTCTAATCCGGTCTTATGAAGTCAAATCGACCAGGTAAGTCCCCAGAATGAGTGGTGGTGTCACAATGCACTTGGCAAGGGTCCCGCTTAAGAACCAAACTCCTAGAACAGAGACTGCCACCCTTTTTGGTAGGGACAGGACTTACCTAGACATCGACTTAACCAAAGAGCGCAATTGGTGCAACCTTTTGTGCTCTTCGTCCTAATGAGCTTGAGTCCTATGGTCTCGTTTCTACTTGGTTTTAATTAATGTTTAGGTTACTATGTGAGAGGTGGTTAAACCTAATTGGGCAAGGATCTGGTGATGAAATCCAGTCCTTATCTGATTGGGGTAATTGCCCTTAACTAAGTGTGTGGGGTCCAGTTTTCTTGGTGTGTCAATCATACAATCATACTTGCTGAAATCTAAATCACCCAAGCCCCACTTGCAAGTAAAATATTCGTGGGGTAAAGTTTAGAAACTCTTACAGCGGGCCCACGCCTCTTTTTTTTTTGGCAAATTTTGCAATTCTGAGAGCAATTTGTTATAAGCAATTCTGAGAGCAACTTGTTTTCTTAGAGCAAATCCACGCAGTTTCCTATTTTTGTGCAACTCTCCTCTTACCAAGGTAACGTATTCAAAAGAAACTCTTGTTAGTAAATCCTAAGTTAACAAATCAACTCAAAATTCTATCTTATCCTAATTTAAAAAATAAAAAAAATTCAAAAGACACCAAGTTAATAAAAACCCTATCAAAGTGGATTCTAAGTTATTGAAACAAATAAAAAATTCTATCTACAAAATAAAAAAAAATCAGAAATTCTAAATTATCCAAACAAGTGTCTAGATATGGTTAGAGTTTTCAAAAAGCTTTCAATTATATGAAATCCAATCTTATCCAATTCAAATTTTAGATTTTAAAACTCTAACTAATGTAAACAACTTAAGAGATAGAATTTTAAAATTTCTAACTACCTAATTTCAGAATTCAAAAGTTAGCATATTAATCAAAACAACTAATCCTAAAGATTTTAAACTTTATCTTACCAATCCTAATCTAATCAGGACACTAGTTAAACCAATCTAAAATATTTTTTTTTATTTACTGAAATTCGGAATTAAAAGAAATCCTTCAAAAAAAAATTTTGGTTTTTTTATTAATTAATTATTTATTCCGAAAATTCAATTAATAAAAAAAGATATCAAAAAATAAAAAAAGTCTGAAAAATTAGCAAGGTGAAATACTAACTAATACTAATTGGAAAGAACACTACTAATGCAAATTAGAAGACTAAACAACTAATACAACCTAAATATGAGCATGCATATGAATCTAATGAAAATAAAAAAAAATTCAGACTATTCATAAAAACTCAGATTTGGCTCCCCGGCAACGGTGCCAAAAACTTGATGTGAATTTAAACTCAATCTTTTATTACTGCAAGTGCACAACTGTCCTTTTAAGAGAGTGGCAAGTATAGGTCGAATCCCATAAGGAGCACTACTAAGTTAAAATTTAAAATCTGATTTTTTTAATCAAAGATTAATAAGTAATTGAGATCCAAGGAAAAAAACTTGAAAAATACAGAAACACAAACCAATCAAATATATAAAACAGATCAGAGCATCCAGAATCCACTAAGCAAGATAATTAAACCATCCATGCAATTATTCTATTATTTGTCTAAAAAAATTAACTCAGATCATAAACAAATCAATGTTTTCGATCCGAAGGATTTGTCTTTTGTAAAAATCAATTTTTAATAAAAAGAATAAGGTTACAACCCAAGACCTCCTTCACCTCAAAAAAGAATGAAAAAGCATAAGCATTACTCATCAAATTAAGCATAAATTATCAAAGGATCTCAGCCCTAAGCATAATCTATCAAAATAAGTATAAATCATCAAACTATTTTCATTAGAAATCAAAATAGAGGATGCCTAAGGCATGAAGACAGATCTATTATTCTAATAGAGCATGCATTTAAAAGAGACAAGAAAGTAATAGAAAAATAACATAGATTAAATCAAAGATCTACTTAGCTTCATCCGTATGCTCCAATACAGAAATCTAGCTAGCCATTGAAAAGAACTCCATAAGTAATTTCATTGATAGCATCTCCTTGTACAATGATCTCTCAGAAATCTCTTTTCTAAAAATCCTAATTTTTGGAACAGGGCTCCAGAATATCCAAAAATAAAAATTAAATTCTATTAATTAGAGAAAGAAGAGAAAGAGGAGAGAGAGAGAGTGATTATGGACGTCCAAGGGGAGGGAGTTACTCCCATATGCTATCTTCTGGTTCCTTTTATTTCTCCGGTTATCTATCAGATACATTGAATCTGGACACCTTCTTTGCAGATTTGGTTTATCTTCATTGATAAGGTATATCTCTTATCTTTTTTTGAATTTGAATGAGTTGGAAGCTTCTGGAAACCTCTGGGTGCTTTTTCTTTCTTGGGCTCCACGTATATTTACTCTGAATAAGCTTTCCAACGGTAGGTAAATTTCATCGATCTGACGGTTGGATTGAAAGTTATGGCCATTTGAAGATGAGTTATCCTAAGAAAAATGGGATTAACTTCTAAAATTTGATTTGCAATGGATTCTATCTCTACACCACTTTCATTTTCGAAAGGAGAACAGATGTGGATGATTCAAACTCTTCTTCTTTTGTTCCAATCAGAATTTGTACTCTTTGAATTATCCATTAATAATTTCAAATTTGCAACTACTATAGACCATGCGATGTGGGACATTTCATTTGCTTGAACAGTGGGCCCTATGAGTAGTCTTCTACTGTAGTTAGGATTCTTTAAGTGACATGATGAGTGGACCCCTCCTTTGACTGATTTGCATATGGCTTGTGTGTAGGGTCTACATGGTGAATTCTTCAATTTACTTTAATTCAGCAATGCAGGGCCCAGGATGACAATGTGTGTTTGAAAGTGGATTCTGTGACAGAGGCTTGTAATTCTCATTTTCTGCACATTCTAATTCAACACATTAAACTGAAGAGCCCATATTGAAGCGGGACCCATCCGGACAGAGTTCTACTCTAATTGGGACTCTTCGGAGAAAATTTGCAAAACAATCTAAGTTAATGCAGAAAATGCATGAAATGATGAACTTAGGTGAATAATGATGCAAATCACCTAATTAAATCTCTAATTCATCTTAATATGGTGCGTAAATGTGCAAATACATGAAATCAATATATTTCGTTGTTTCTCCTCACCTCGTGTGACTGAGATTAAGGCCTTGATATTGCTCTGTCACTTCGGTGATAGAGGACTTAGCTTCGTGTGGTTGTCATTTTGCTTGTTTCCTGTTTCCTTGGTTACCTTTACATGTTTTACAACACATACTTGTATTTGAATAAATGATTTATCTCTTTTATGGAAATTGTTATTTAAACAGGTTTTAAATGCTTTTGAAGGTAAATTCATTTATTATTATATTGTTATGTCTCTTCACCCATTTGTCAGACCGTCGTGTTTGACCCACTCTTTGGTACTCAGGTCTGGACATTGTCTATCCCGAGGCGGAGCATGAGGAGGTGGTCGGTGAACCGCAACACCTAGTTGAGTGGCATGTTGACGATGTCATTTAGACATTTGATTGCTATGACAGACGTAGGATTTTGAGAAACGTTTAACCATTTCTTTGGAATTGGTATTTTGTTTTTATTGGCCTTTGTTGGCCTCTATTTTTGGGAAATGTAATTAAATGATCTTCTGTATAAACTTTAACTTTTCTTTGGGAAAGCACTAATGATCATTACTCATTCTGATACTTGGTTTATTTATATAATTTTATCTTCTGACTTGAATCATCAATTTGATTTGCTACACGCTTCCGCACTTAACAGAAATATTTATATTGTTGTGATATCCTCACCGCGGACACCTTTGAGAAATTAAATCAATGTGGTACAATAGTCCCGATCCCGGATTAGGACCTCGGTAACCCGGTCCAGGGTCGCGACAGTAAGGAACCACTTTTCCATCTTGCATCAACACACATCCAAGTCCAACATTTGAAACATCAGTAAAAATAGTAAAACCACCGCTTCTGGATGATAATTAAGGATTGGTGTTGTAGTCAATATCTTCTTCAGTTCTTGGAAACTAGTTTCACACTGATCTGTCCACACATACGGTACATTTTTCCTGGTTAACTTTGTCAATGGTGATGCAATCGATGAAAATCCTTGCACAAACCTCTGGTAATATCCTGCCAATCCCAAAAAACTTCTAATTTCTGACACATTCTTCGGTCTTTCCCACTTCACTACTGCCTCAATCTTGGACGGATCTATTGACAACCCTTTTTTGGAGATGATGTGCCCCAAAAATGCAACTTGTTCAAGCCAAAATTCACACTTGTTGACCTTCGCATACAGCTGGTTGTCTCTCAAAAGTTGCAGTGCTATCCTTAAGTGTTCTTCTTTGGTCTTGGAGTTACCAAAATATCATCAATGAATACTACAAATTGATCTAGATCTTATGCAAATATCTTGTTCATCAACGCCATGAATACTGCTGATGCATTTGTCAACCCAAATGGCATCACTAGGAACTCATAGTGTCCATATTTTGTCCGGAAGGCTGTCTTCAGTACATCCGACTCTTTGACTTTCAGCTGATGGTAACCGGATCTTAGGTCAATCTTCGAAAAGTATGAAGCACCTTGTAATTGATCAAACAATTCATTTATCCTTGGCAATGGGTATTTGTTCTTGATAGTCACTTGGTTCAATCTTTGGTAGTCAATGCACATCATCATCAAACCATCTTTCTTCTTGACAAACAAAACTGGAGCTCCCCACAGTGAAATGCTAGGTCTAATAAAACCTTTGTCCAACAATTCTTGCAATTATATCTTCAATTCTCCCAATTCAGTCGGAGCCATCCGATATGGTGCAATAGAAATCAGAGCGGTCCCTGGTAACAATTCAATGGTGAAATCAATTTCTATGATGGGTAGTAATCCTGAAATTTCTTTTGGAAAAACATCCGAGAATTCCCAAATAATATGGATCTCCTCTTGTTGGTAGTAGGTGGGCCTCGTGGATAGATTTTCAAAACTTTTGACCCACTTGACTCAGGGATCAACTATCCATAAGGCTACAAAACCCAATCCAGGATGCAATCCCTCATTCTCATCAATCATGTACATCAATATAACCTTTGCAGCCCGATAGTGCTCTGATGGAGGAGAAGATAATTAACTTGATCAAGAACTCTTCTTGAAGCAATTAGAGATCTCCAAGACCTTGTTGACTTCCACGCTATGACCCTCTATCAGATCTCTTTTCTTAAGAAGATGGGTGGAATCTCCAAGAGAAAATCCTACTAGAAACTCCAAGGAACTAGAAGAGAACTAGAAGAGAGAGAGAGGAAGATGAGAGATGTGCAACTCTTGCACAAAGGCTGTTTTGGGCGTGGATAAAGGTGTAGGACGTCCAAGGGTGTTGCTTCCTTATTTATAGCCCTCAAATTTCCTATTAAGAGTCTCTTACTAATTGCACTAGAAGTCACACTTCCACACAAATTAGTAGCTTATTATTACCACTATTAGAAGTCTCACTTTAAATAGAAATAATAACTTTCTAATTCCTTCCTTTTAGAGTTCAAGTAAGATTAGTAACTTTCTAATATCTTGGGCTAGCGTGGGGACCACTAGGGATTCCTTAGAAAGCTAGCTCCAACTGGGACTCGGGACCCCATATCTCATGTGCAATCTGGGCCCATAGTTAATTGCAAATAACACCACTATACAAATGCAATTGCGACCCTGAACTTCTCAATTACCACAAGTAGGCCCTTCTATCATTATCCATGGATCAATTGGAATAAGTCTGTCCCATCGATTCTTAGATCTACATCTTATTATCCTTGAGCCCCAATTTATCGCAGTGATCATTAGTACCATCCAATTAACTCTTAATCGAGATGGGTGCGCACTTACTAATGATAAATCCATTAATTGGCACGAGGGGGTAATATAAATAGATTCCATCTTGATCATTGGATGTTCCCACAGTCCTACTACCACGTACCCAAGACACCGAGGTGTTGACATACAATTGGCCTCACTCATTGGTGACTCAAAGCAAATGAATAGATAGAAACTTGAGTTCATCAATGTCTCAGGATTGAGAGCCTATTGGTAGGGAATTATGAGAGCAGACCTTAAAATCAAGACAGTATTCATAAGGTGCTTCTCATGGTCCTTCAATACATTCAATGTACCAGTACTATGATCCAGAATCTTACATTCTGATGATCGAGACAAATCACACTATCTCATAGTGATCAAAGCGCTGCAACCTTATCAAATGAAATGCCCAGTCTCATCAATGGTTGTAAAGATATTTTAAGTATAAGATTTGTGACACATATCTGCCGTATGTGGATCTCATCCATATATATATATCACATCTAATATACTAATGGGACCCGGTTCATCTCATGAACATAATGTCATATGTATTGGTTATGTGCGTTAAGTAATAAAATATCATTCATCTCATGAAATGAAAGCATGATTTCATTGGTAAATAAAGAAATTAATCAATTTATTACATCAATTGATGGATTGAGTCCATACAATCTAAAAACACCTCCACCCCTTGGGACCGTTTATCCTCCGTGATAAATGCCAAATAAGCTTCACATCTACTTTTCAAGAATCTATCAGCCTTCAATGCTGAAATAAACCCTGCACGAGGATTCCTCCTCTCTCCCTGAAATAATACTCCTGCCGGTGTCTCATCTAATTTGAAGGTGAGGGTCTTATGGAAACAATCCATCGTGGCATGGTATCCTGCCAACCAATCCATCCCTAGGATGATATCGAAGTCATGCATCTCCAATAAAATGAGATCTGCGGGTAATACCACTTCTCCTATTTGAATTGTGCAACTAGGGTAAAGGATCCTACACAGAACTTTCTTGCCTACTGGAGTAGCCAGAGTTAAAATGAACTCAAGTTCTTTAGCATGCATATCAATGAACTTAGAAAATTCAGGGTCAAATAAAATCTTAGCTTCAATTCTACAAACAAGGAGTGTACCTTCCACTACATTTCCCGCCGCCTCTGCATCAGTCCTATTGACGGCATAGATTTGTCTTCGCTGCTGCGGCCTATTCTAAACCTGTTGTGGCCTGGCTTGTGGGACGTTCTTGTTTTGTTTTAGGGGACGGTAATTCTGGTTCTGTCCCTGTTGACGGGCCTGCTGCTGTGGTCTATATTGCTGTCGTGGTGCTTGTGGTTGAGGTGGCCTTGCCTGATTCTGGATAACTTGTGCATTCTGAGGTGGTGCCAGACGCTGTGCTCCTTGAGGTTGTTGATTCTGCCTGTTGGGTCTAGGACAATCCCTTATCTAATGGTTCATCGAACCACACCTGAAGCATGCTCCTGAAAGTGTAAACAAGAAAATATGATGATTCACAAAATTATACGCTCAAAGGGATGGATATTGGTGTATTTTCCTACACTTGATGCATTCGGAAGGTGGAAATATCCAATTCCTAAGTTCAGATAAAAATACAAGTCATCGTGCTCCACATGAATTCACAATTCATCGCGTTTAAGTATGAATTAAAAATTAGTATCGGGCATGTCGTGGTGCGGGGTACACCAATGACCTAAGTTTCAAGTTCCCTTCATTGGAAAGGAATCCACATTTGTGGGAATAACATATTTTGAGTTCCACCTACACTCCATTTCTAAGTTCTAATTTAGTTCCCTAAATTCTCAGAATTTGTGGGGAGAAATCTGGGTGAAAACAACCCAAGAAAGGCCCTAGAAACAACCCAAAAGGTGGTTTTGCGGGGTCCATAGCGTGTAGAGTGGCTGCTAATTGCAGAGTGGCTCTAGAACCTGCAACAAAGTGGCTGCTGGCTGCTACCTGTAGAGTGGTTGCTGGCTGCTGTGCAGAGTGGCAACAAAGTGGCTGCTGGCAGCTGGCAGATTGGGTCTTACAAGGGATTTTCAGGGGAGGGCATAAGTCTGATTTAGGGGGACTAAAAGGGGTAAATCAAAAAAATGTTTGGGGTCTAAAAACAAGGTTTAATCCCATCATTTATTTCAATTTCTAACTCTAATCCAACCATGGATTAGGATTAACAAAAATCAATAGAAACCCTTGGAAAGAACACTAATTTAACAAAAGCCATTTACAAACCACAGTGATTAATACCAATCATTTCTTAAACATGATTAATATATCATGATCAATTAGAATGAAGATTAACATACATAATATGCAATTTAAATTAGATACTTGCCTCTAATCAAGAATCAATCACACTCCTAACCCACGGTCAATCCAACCACCAACTAAGAGCTTTCTCATTCAAATAAGGCCACCCAAAGTCACCTAAGAACACAACCCATTCACTTTCAAGAGTCCACCCCCAAAACAACCATAACCAGTAATGAAGATGGGTTCCACATCAAGAAACATTGCAAGGAGGAAGAGGGCCAACCTCTTAGAATTTCAAGAATGAGAAAGGTGATGGAAGAAACGGCTGCCACAGTGGATTTGCATCAAAACAAGCTATGTTATAGAGAAGATGACAAGGAGTTGATTGGCCGGCTGAATCTTGCAAGGAGATTCTCTCTCTAGGTGTTCTTCATCAAGCCACGGGAGAAGAAGAGGAGAAAAAGATGAGAGAATGAGAGGAGTTCTCTCTTGTGCTAGCTGGTGGAATGATGGAGTGAATGAAAGTTATGGTGGTGGTTGGCGGTAAGTGAGAGCATTTAATAAAGTAGGTGTGGCTGGTGGGATATTTTGCAAATGTTAGCTTGTGAGTTTGCTACATTCTAGCTCAACTTGGAGTGCAATAACGGGATTTTTAGGACTCCGAATATATTTGGTCAAAGAAGAAGAATTGTGGCTTATGTGAAGAGCTTTCCAATAAACCTGAAATCAGAATTTTCAGACATCTCTGGAAGAAGTTGTAATTTTCCAAACTACGGTATACAGGTCGAAAAGTGTTAGGGGTCAAATTGGGCTTTCTAGACATCGGATGAACTTAGGCTGAACAAGAAAGTTGTCGGGCAGGTCAATATCTAATTTTTGGGCTCAAGAAGCATGCATTTCGAGGCTCTGAGGGAAAAGTCAGCTGTCTGGTCAAAGTCTATAAATTTATGACAAAATTGGTCAATTGAAGAGTTTCAGGGCCTCAAATTGATTTGAGTTGAATACAGAAGTTGTCCGGAATGATAATCTCGATCAAATGAGCTTAGAATAGCATATTTACAGAATTTAAGAATAACCCTCAAGTCTTTTTCAAAATTACAAACAATTTCTAAGACGGGGTCAAACTAGACTCAGAGGCTCTCAAAACTTCCCAAAGTTAATTGAAGATTATTCTAACAAAGAATACACCATGATTGGCCTCTAATCCAACTTAGAAATCCTAACCACGGAATTAATTAGTGATAATCCTACGGTTAAGAGGTTGGGTTCTTACACCACCCCCCTCACAAAAAAAGAAAAATTACATCAGTCCCATGGATTTAACACCCGTCCGAATGGACTAGGCCCACTGATCGATTGTACACCAATCAAAATGGACTATGAAGCCATTAAATTTGTGGAGCTTTGGATGAAGATGATAGGGTAATCAAATAGGCCCCAAACTTCATAGGTAGATAGGGCCAACCCATATCTTGAAGTCTTACCCCGGTCCCATCCCCAGGTGGGGCCTGGGGTGGGTCCTACAGCCTGATGCTCAACTACGTCAATGCAAGTTACACACCTTTTCTTATTTTTTACGATTAAATTAATCTTAAACCTTAAACAGTTTTACGAAGAAAAACTATAGAATGACGAGATAATTGGTCGTACAATTTTTTTTGGACGAAACCACCCCGGTTGACGATATCGTCAATTGGTTGACAAAATCATCAACTTTCATTTCAAAAAATGATATTTTGATCCGTCTTTTTCTACCTAATGATGGAAAGGTTATGAAAATCATTGCATTTTTTGTTTTCAGTGGTCTACTTTGAGTAATCTCAGCACTCTTCCTTAGGTGTGTGGGTCTCATACTCACCTTCTACACATTTATCACCCCCCTTCACATGAGTTTTAAGAGTTCGAGTTTGGAGTGCAAGGTGTTCGGTGAAATGCCTAAATGAGAATATTCTCTTAATTTAGTAGTGGCTTCGAGTGAGGCTTGAGGAGATGAATTTGAGTACGCTTTTGTGAACATGTAGAGTTTGAAGCCATTTATTTGAGAAAATTTTGTAAGTTTTAATGTTTATGAGCAATATGTAGGGAGCCTTGTGAGGTTTTCTCCTAAATATTTTATTGTTCATGTGGAGTTTTAGACCCAAAGAGTGTTTTTTATTTTGTTAATCCGAAAGATTTGAACTCACTTTAAGAATGGATTTGACAATGAATGGATTTAACACACTTCATTAAGTGATTCTTGAAAGACTTGTCAAACCCTTCTTCTTTGATGCATTTATAACCTTCCTCTGATTTTCCATCATTTGTTTAAAATGAATATTCATCTTCCACTAAATCTCAGCATCATCTCCTCTAAACCTAAGACAATTAGGTATAAAAACCATCAAAGAATAAGAAAAGTCCAAGAAAAAGAAGAAAAGTTGTAGGAGGTTGACGATATCATCAACTTGTCACCAACCAAGTTGATGATATCGTCAATTGGGTTAATTTTGTTGACAAACATGTACTAACAATTATCTCCTCATTTTATGTTTATTCTTCAAAAAACTGTTTAATTATGATTTATATTAAAAATTTTTTTTTTTGTAAAAATTCCTTTTTTTTAAGATAAGTTGTATTTCCAAAAATCTGATGTATAAAATGCAAAAAAGAAAATTGGTGAAAGATGTGGTTGATTGTAATATAACTATGGGGGAGTTAGCCCATTGAACAAAAAAAACAAGCCCCACAAGCTAGGCTAAGATAGGCATTAAAATTGGGTCGGGCCGCCCAGGCATGACACGACCTGGCATGGAAAACATCGTGCTTGGATCGTGCTAGGCCCTATGCTTTCCCTAGGCCGTTGCACGGCACAGAGGGCTAGGGCGCCTAGGCTGCGTCATGTCACGACATGACCCGACCCACCCATAACGGCTATATTTTTTAAAAAGCACCCCCTCCAAATGGCTATATTTTTATTTTTTACCAGCCCCGCACCCCGCACAAAAAAAGAAGAAGCTATTAACGGTCAAAAAGGGGGGTTTAGTGTCATTTCACCATTATTTACAATTATACTCCCCTCCAACTGCCAAAAAAAGTTTAAATGAGGGGTATTTTGTGTCATTTTAACAATTAGAAAGTCTATATACCTCCTCCCCTCTTATTTGAAAACACTCATCTCCTCTCTAAGCTCTCACACTCTCTCTGAGCTCTATCAATCTTAAGCTCTCCAAGAGAATTTTCAACATTTCAAGGCTAAGGAGTTCTCTCACTTGTCACTACTAAAAGAGCTCTCTCTCTCTCACTCTCTCAACATAACTTCTCCATTAGCCCTCCCTCTCTCTCTCAGAGGTATTTATTACTTTAGATTTTGAATTTTATTTAGTAATAATATACATAGTAATATTATATATTAAGCCTCATCTTCTCCCCTTTCTTATATAAATTATCACAACAAATACATTATATATAATTATTTATTTAGATTTTTTTTTGTAAAATTTATTTTAATTTTAAAATGGCTAGACCATCACAACCATTCGATAATGACTTCTCTCTACATGAGCAAGATCCTAGAAATTTGCCCCAAGATCAAGGGATAAAAGTAGAAAGGCATTCCCAATCTGCTGGCCAACCTAGCCCAAATTCTTCAACTAGAAGGAAAAGAAAAAAGACTTCTATGGTCTGAAACCATTTTAAAGATGGTGCGGTCGGTATGATTTCCTGACCTATACACTAGTACGGTTTCCGTGGAGGCAGTTGATGAGCCGTAGATGACGTGTGATTGAGGTTCAGAGATTGTCATGCAAACTCCGTTCCTTGCACATGAGACGTGAATTACTTGGGAGTATTATTTTGGGTTTTGTATTTTGTTTTCCTGGCATTTGTTGGCCTTTTATTTTGGAAAATGTAACTAATACATCTTTTGTAATTCCTAACTTGAAATATGGGAATGATTTATCCTGTCTATTTGTCTAGCTATGTTATCCTCTATTTATATTCATACCAGTCTAATGATATGATGTACAATATGATGGAGCTAGTAAGATATTAGTGATTTTCACTTTGCCTCTTCATACCCTTTCAAACATCATGACGCTATATGAACTTGCATCTGACCACAACAGGCAATGATCATTAGCATGTTTACCAAAAGTAAGTTAAAGTTTAAACAAAAGATCATTTAGTTACATTCCCCAAAATAGAGGCCAACAAAGGCCAATATAAACAAAACAATAACCCAAAAGAATGGTTAAATAGTTTTAACAAAATGTTACGTCTCTCGTAGCAACCAGATATCTAAATGACATCATCAGCATGCCACTCAACTAGGGGCTGCGGTTCACCTACAGCCTCCTCCGGCTCCTCCTCAAGGTAACCGGCAACGGGACCTGAGTACCAAAGAAAATGGGTCAGACACGACGGTCTGGCAAGAGAGTGAAAAGATACAACATATAATAAAAGAAATATCTTGGAAAGCCTAGAAATCTGTTTAAGCAAGAACTTTTATAAAGGAGATAAATCATTTACTAGAAAACAAATAAGCAAGATAAAACATGTAAGGTATCCAAGGAATCGGGAACTAACAAGATGGCAATCACACAAAGCTAAGTCCTTTATCACCAAAGTGACAAGAGTATAACAGGACGTTGGTCTCAGTCACACAAGGTGAGGAGATTCAACGAAAAACATATATACAATATAAATATACGGGACGGGATCACGGTAGCGAACCGGGTGTCGGGAAGGGACCACGATAATAAACTGGGCATCGGGATCCAAACTGCAACTGGAGGGACGGGAGGGGGATCTCCAAGTCGATGGGTCAAATCGACAAGGTTATCCAAGCTTAGTGATGCCGACTCATAGGTTGTTAGACCCCGACCCAGACCAAGTCGATTAGTGTGCGATTAGTATGTATTTAGTCCTAAGTGGGTTTAGTTGTCGTTGGGTTAGAAGTAGTTAGTTTTAGTCTTGGACATAGCTTTGGGAATTTTGAGAACATTTAGTATTAGTCTGACACACTCACGAAGGCCTAAGTGCATGTGTAAGTTTGGGAAGATCGTATCGGTTTCCGTGTGATTGTGATTTTGATTTCAATTGAGTGATTTTTCTATGTGTTACAACTTTCGTCTTAAGCACATTCATGTTTGAAGCCCAAAAACCCATGTTTTGGCCCAAAGAGGGTAAAATTGTCTTTTATGCACAAATCTGGACACAATTTTTGAGATCTCAAAACCATGTCAAAAATATACTTTTTGGAAACTAGATATTTCGAGGATCGTTTTATCCTTCTTCGTCGAAGTCATTTGAGGCCCACAAGATCATGTTTTGGCCATTTCAAGGTTCAAGTTAATTGGGCCCCATTTGCTAAGGTCTTAAGCTTAATCCCCCTCTCCCTCTCTTTTCATTCATTTCCCCTAAATCTCTGCAACTTCTTGACCTAAGGCTGAAAACCCTTCTTTCTTGTCCATCTTCCTCACCTTGCATGATCTAGCTAGAAAACTCCAAATGGAATTCTAAGGATATCATCTTCTTCCTCTCCTTGCAAGCTTTCCATTGGTACAAATTTCTTGGAGTTTCTTGTGGGACAAGCTCTCTATTTCCTTCCTTCCCTCTTGTTTGACCATTTCTAGGTAAGAGCTTCAACCCATACTTTTCTTGAAGTCTTTTAGCTTCTTAAAAATCTTGTTTTCATGTTACAAACCCCCTTTGGTAAAATGGGTTTCTTGTTGTTAAGATTTAGTGAGTTTGTGTGGTTTTCATGGGTTTTCTTGTAGTGTTGGAATAGCTTGAGTGAAGTGCTTGAGAAGGATTGTTAGCATTGGGCAAGGCAAGTAATCTTTATAGGTTCAATGATGCATGTGTATTTTGATTACATTGTTATTTTAGAAATTGTGCATTAAACTTGTTTACAAGCTTCATGGTTATGTTTTTATTGGATTGGATGTGTGAAAAGGGTGGAAATGAACCCTTGGTGAGCATGAAGGCTGAAGGGATTGTGTGTGATTTATGGATGAGAAGGAGGAGAAAAATGTAGGGGAAAATGTGCAAGAGAAAGGCATTTTCTGCACTCAGCGAGCACAGGCAGAAGCTTGTCCGCTCGAGCGACCCACCAAGCCTCTATTTGTTCCGAGCGCAGACAGAGAGTTGTCCGTTCGAGCGCACCTTATATCCGCTCGAGCGAAGTGTCTCCCTCGAGCGAAGTGTCAACACCTTACAAGGTCCGCTCGAGCGAACCTGCCAGATTCAGGAAGAAGAATTAGTTCATTTCTATATTTTCTTGTAGGTTGGAGACAAAACATGTTAAGGGTTTTGACTTGACATTGTGTAAATGGAACTTCGAAATGCAACCCAACTTCGGGGACACCACTTTTTGTATATTCCGACATTTGGGGTCCCAATTACACAAAGGTCAATTAATAGCCTTAACACATGCTTGTCAGATTTCGTGTTCGAATTCCGTTTTGGTTCGATAAGTATCATCGTGTACTCGTTTTCGATTTCAAGTATAAGCTTATTTTGAAGTTTTACTTCAAGAAAAAGGGGATCACTTCCTAAGCATGTTATGCATATGTATTATGCCGTTTGCTAGTTGTGTTCGTCGTGTTTTGAAAAGTGACTTCCCCCTTTTTATCTCGACAAGTTTTGATAGTATTTCGCGTGTTTTGTGCATTCATGAATTAAGTAAACACCACTGAGCTTGGACTGCCCTTTCAATTTGATCCATTTTCTGGGGGTCCTTAAACATGTGGACTGTCTGCAGACTGGTCGTGTATTTATTACACATCGTGCGTGTCCGGTTCCGCAGCCGGAATTCCCGTATTTATGGGAAATCGTGTTGTGATTATATTATGTATATCGTGCTTGTCGTGCGTGCTTGCTCTTTTCATTATATAAATGATAGAGAAAGGATGGGCTCTTTATGGATTGTAACTAATCATGATATATTATGTACTCATGCTAGTTTGTTTTAGTATCTCAGCCCGATTAAATATTTCTGTAAATGTATGTCAGTCATTGTAGTATTTCAAACCAGGGATTTGCTTATATGTTTTATAAAACGTTTATCGTTTCATGCTTGCACCTAAATTGATTACCTGCCAAACCGTTGTGTTTGACCCCTGTTTGTTGGTGCGCAGGTGCAGGAGACGTTGCCTTTGAGGAGGAGCGTCAGGAGGAGGCTTGTGAGCCAACCCCTGTGAGAGAGTGGCAGCCCGACGATGTCATCTAGACGTCGGGCGGGTTCTTGAGTCTCGTCATCATTTTGTTTTGGGGTTTCCTTTGATTATTTTGGAGAAGTGTATTGGCCTCTGTTGGCCTCTTATGGGTTGTAACAAAAACATAACTTACTTTCGTGTTAGTCTTATAACTTGAACTATGATGGGAATGCCATTTTAACTTCTTCCTTTGATACTATCTTTTGTTACTATTTGTCATGGCACTTAAATATTTTATCGGTGCTCATCTTGATGTGTTTTGTTACACGCTTCCGCATACTTGATCGTGTGAGTCAGATTCTGCGTGTCTTTGGGAATCCTCACCGCGAGAACCTGTGGGAAAGTATATCTACAATTCAACAAACGCGTCGCGAGCCCGGGGCTCCGTTCCGGGGTCGCGACAGGACTGGTATCAGAGCCGGACATGTTTCAGGCACTTAAAAGAAACTAGAAAGGTCTTAGGAACGTGGCAAGGATTCGTGAGTTCGATAGATTCGTTGGTATAGGACTTTAGAAACTCTTATACCATGATTATTGTGTACTACCTCCTTGTTTTACAGCAATGTGCCACCAAGAGAAGCTCCAAATCATCATGCTTCAGGCAGTCTGCAGAATGAGTCAGACGCATCTGAGACACCAACATCCATGATAGCACAACAAAGGCAGGCTAATGAAAACCAAGCAAGATTTTAAGAACAGTTAGCAAAGAAGGATGATGAAATGACACAAGTTCAGAGGCAACTTTTGGAAGTACTTCAAAACAAGAATGTAGCTACACCCGTGGGTCCGCAGATTGTTATTCAAAATAAGGATCCTGACCCTAATGCACTATTTGAGAAGTTTAGGAAGAGAGCACCCAAGGAATTTTCGGGCAATGAGGACCCGTTGGTGGCAGATGACTGGCTAGTCAATACTGAGAAAATCTTCGATGTCTTCATGTGCACGGTAATACAGAAGGTCAACCTCACAGCTTCACTATTCTATGGGCTTGCAGATAGGTGGTGGCAAACAGTCAAGGACCTATATGCAGTGATGGCTGACGAGGAGGCATGGGCAGCATTAAAGACACAGTTTCAGGATAAATACATTCCCTCTCATGTCAAGAGGCAGAAGGCCATCGAATTTCAGCAGCTCAAGCAAGGTAGCATGACGGTGCTAGACTACGTCACCAAGTTTGAAAGATTGGCTAGATATGCTACCGAGCTGATTGACACTGAAAGGAAGAAGATAACAAAGTTTTTGGAAGGGTTGAACCCGATCATCATGAGAGATGTCATAGGAGTAGTTCCTCCAGCTGCATATGATGAGGCAGTCAAGCGGGCATATACATTTGAAGATATTAACAACATGATCATTCAGGACAGGAAGCAGCACTATCAGCAGCAGAATCAGAGGCAACACCAGAACAAGAAGCCAAGGCAAGAACAAGGTCAAGTGAGGCAGGGTTGTGGACATTGTGGCAAGAATCATGAAACACATGAATGTCGTAAGGCCATGGGTGCCTGTTTCAAGTGTGGGGCTATGAACCATGCAATCAAGGATTGCCCACTACTTCAGAATCAAGGGAGAAGAAACCAGCAGCAGAGACAAGTAGCTCCTCAAAACCAAGCACCAGTTCAGAATCAAGTCAGAGCACCTCAGCAGCAGCAGCAACAGGCTAGGCAACCAGCACAGAATCAGAATGCTCGTGCTCCACAGCAGAACAAATATGGCCAAGGAAGGCAGAACCAAGCACCGAACAGATTGCAGATGCATGGACGTTTGTATTATCTCAACCGTGCAGATGCTGAAACTGCTGGAGACGTGGTAGAAGGTAAACTCCTTGTCTGTGGGGGTAGAAGCTCAGATTTTATTTGATCCTGGATCCACACATTCATTTTCATCTCCTAGTTTTGCTAAGATGATTGATGCACCATGTAGTGAGTTGGATTACATTTTAGTAGTGACCACTCCAGTAGGGAAGCAAGTTGTGTGTAGGACCCATTACCCTAGTTGTACGTTTTGTTAGGAGATGTTAATTTACCGGCCAATCTCATTGCTTTAGACATGCATGATTTTGATGTCATTTTAGGCATGGATTGGTTAGAAGCATATCATGCCACTATGGATTGTTTTAGTAAGACCATCACATTCAGATTCCAAGGACCACATGCAGAATTGATATTTCAGGGGAATAGGAGAAAATCGCAGGCAGGGTTTATTTCAGTTTTGAAGGCATGCAGATTTGTGCAGAGTGGGTGTCAAACATTTATTGCGTTTATCACGGAGGATAAACAGTCCCAAGGGGTGGAGGATATCCCCATTGTGTGTGAATTTCCGGATGGTTTTCCAAAAGAAATCCCAGGTTTACCACCAATTAGAGAAGTTGAGTTCACAATTGAGCTCCTTCCAGGGACAACTCCGATCTCGATTGCACCATACAGGATGGCTCCAGCAGAAATGGGTGAGCTAAAGCTCCAATTGCAGGATTTGTTGAGTGAAGGCTTTATTAGGCCAAGTGTTTCACCGTGGGGAGCACCGGTGTTGTTTGTGAAAAAGAAGGATGGAAGTTTGAGAATGTGCATTGACTACAGGAAGTTGAACCATGTGACTGTGAAGAACAAGTATCCATTGCCAAGGATAGACGAATTGTTTGACCAATTGCAAGGAGCAACCTATTTTTCCAAGATAGACTTGAGGTCAGGGTACCATCAGTTGAGAGTTAGAGACTCAGATGTTAAGAAGATAGCCTTTAGAACAAGATATGAGCACTATGAGTTCTTAGTGATGCCCTTTGGTTTGACCAATGCACCCGCAGTCTTTATGGCTCTGATTAACAAAGTCTTTGCACCCTATTTGGATCACTCCACGGTAGTATTCATTGATGATGTCCTTGTGTATTCCAAGAGTAAGAAGGAGCATGAAGAACATTTGAGGACAACATTGCAGCTTTTGAGGGACAACCAGTTATTTACAAAACTCAGTAAGTGCGAATTCTGGTTAGAACAAGTTGCTTTTCTAGGCCACATCCTCTCCAGAGAAGGTTTAGCAGTTGATCCAGCTAAGATAGAGGCTGTTGTTAATTGGGTGAGGCCCAGCAGTGTGACAGAAATTAGAAGCTTCTTGGGGTTAGCAGGCTATTACAGAAGATTTGTCCAAGGTTTTTCGTCCATTGCAGCCCCATTGACAAAATTGACTAGGAAGAATGTCCCATTTGTGTGGACTGATCAGTGTGAAACAAGTTTTCAAGAGTTGAAATGAAGGTTAACCACCGCCCCAATCCTTACGTTACCTTCGAGCAACGGTGGATTTATTGTTTATACAGATGCTTCGAATGTGGGATTGGGTTGTGTATTGATGCAGGATGGCAAGGTGATTGCTTCTGGCTCGAGACAGTTGAAGGACCATGAGAAGAACTATGCAACTCATGACTTGGAGTTGGCAGCAGTTGTTTTTACATTGAAGATGTGGAGACACTACCTATACGGAGAGAAGTTTGAAGTCCATTCAGACCACAGAAGTTTACAATATTTGTTCTCGCAGAAGGATTTGAATATGAGACAGAGAAGGTGGATGGAGTATATCAAAGATTATGACTTTCCAATCAAGTATCATCCAGGCAAAGTGAATGTGGTAGCAGATGCTTCGAGCAGAAAATCAGTAGTCATGGCCAATTTGAGAGGAATGGGTGTCTTACAGCAGTTTGAAGAGTTGGGTGTAGAGGTGCAAACCCTGAGATTGGGTGCGATGTTAGCAAATATGACAGTTGCAGAACCTACATTCTTCAAGAAGATCAAGGAAAGTCAGTGGCAAGACCTCGACTTGGCTAAGATAGTGGAACATATCACAGAACGTCCAGATTTCAAGATGGTGAATGGGATATTGTATTTTCGTGACCGGTTGTGTGTGCCAAATGTGGATGATTTGAAGAGTGAAATAATGAATGAAGCTCACAGCACGAGATATTCTATGCATCCGGGTAGCACGAAGATGTACCAAAATTTGAAGAATAGATTTTGGTGGAACAACCTGAAGAGAGAGATAGCAGCTTTCGTGTCTCGTTGTCTAACTTGTCAGTTGATTAAGGCAGAGCATTAGAAGCCTCCAGGTTTGTTACAACCATTGGAGATTCCAGAGTGGAAATGGGAGCACATCACCATGGATTTCGTTTTCGGTTTGCCGAATACCAAGAAGGGAAATAATGCAATTTGGATCATTGTGGATCGTCTGACAAAGTCTGCTCACTTCATTCCGATGAAGACAGGGAGTATGATGCATATGGCACCGCTTGCGAAGTTATTTGTTGATGAGATTGTTAGTAAACATGGCCAGCCCGTCTCCATTACTTCAGACAGAGACAGCAGGTTTGTTTCAAAGTTCTGGAAGACGCTTCATGAGTCTATGGGTACCAAACTTCAGTTCAGCACAACTTATCATCCTCAGATCGATGGTCAGTCAGAAAGGACGATACAGACTCTCGAAGACATGTTGCGTGCTTGTGTATTGGATTTCAAGATTCAGTGGGATGAGTGCTTACCTCTTTGTGAATTTGCTTATAACAATAGTTACCACTCGAGCATTTGTATGGCACCTTTCGAGGCACTTTATGGTAGAAGATGCAGAACTCCGGTTTGCTGGGAAGAAGTCGGTGAACGTAGTTTTCATGGACCGACGATAGTTGGAGAGACAAGTGACAAGGTCAAGCTGATTCAGGAAAGGTTGAAGATCGCCCGAAGTAGGCAGAAGAGTTATGCAGATTCTCGCCAAAGAGAATTACAGTTTCAGGTGGGTGACAAGGTGTTCTTGAAGATCTCACCAGCTAGAGGGACTTTGAGGTTCGGACAGAAGGGCAAATTATCTAGAAGGTTTATTGGTCCGTATGAGATTTTGAGCAAGATTGGAGATGTCGCTTATAGACTTGCGTTACCGCCGGAACTCTCCGGGGTGCACAATGTTTTCCATGTTTCTATGCTCAAGAAATATGTCTCTAGTCCTGCACACATTCTACAGCATGAGCCTTTGGAGATTCGGGAGGATGCCTCGTATGTGGAAAGACCGATCAAGATCATTGACACCAAAGAGCAAGAATTGAGAAACCAGACTATTCATTGGGTCAAGGTACTTTGGGAAAATCACGAGCCAGAGGAAGCCACCTAGGATTTGAGAAATCAAGTGCAAAGGAAGTATCCACAGCTTTTACCAGAGGTAATTGTTTGATTTATTTGGTGGACCAAATATCCTAAGGGGTGGAGGATGTTAGACCCCGACCCAGACCAAGTTGATTAGTGTGCGAATAGTATGTGTTTACTCCTAAGTGGGTTTAGTTGTCGTTGGGTTAGAAGTAGTTAGTCTTAGTCTTGGACATAGCTTTGGGAATTTTGAGAACGTTTAGTATTAGTCTGACACACTCAGGAAGGCCTAAGTGCACGTGTAAGTTTGGAAAGATCGTATTGGTTTCCGTGTGATTGTGATTTTAATTTCAATTGAGTGATTTTTCTATGTGTTACAACTTTCTTCTTAAGCACATTCATGTTTGAAGCCCAAAAACCCATGTTTTGGCCCAAAGAGGGTAAAATTGTCTTTTATGCACAAATCTGGACACAATTTTTGAGATCTCAAAACCATGTCAAAAATATACTTTTTGGAAACTAGATATTTCGAGGATCATTTTATCCTTCTTCGTCGAAGTCATTTGAGGCCCACAAGATCATGTTTTGGCCATTTCAAGGTTCAAGTTAATTGGGCCCCATTTGCTAAGGTCTTAAGCTTAATCCCCCTCTCCCTCTCTTTTCATTCATTTCCCCTAAATCTCTGCAACTTCTTGACCTAAGGCTGAAAACCCTTCTTTCTTGTCCATCTTCCTCACCTTGCATGATCTAGCTAGAAGACTCCAAATGGAATTCTAAGGATATCATCTTCTTCCTCTCCTTGCAAGCTTTCCATTGGTACAAATTTCTTGGAGTTTCTTGTGGGACAAGCTCTCTATTTCCTTCCTTCCCTCTTGTTTGACCATTTCTAGGTAAGAGCTTCAACCCATACTTTTCTTGAAGTCTTTTAGCTTCTTAAAAATCTTGTTTTCATGTTACAAACCCCCTTTGGTAAAATGGGTTTCTTGTTGTTAAGATTTAGTGAGTTTGTGTGGTTTTCATGGGTTTTCTTGTAGTGTTGGAATAGCTTGAGTGAAGTGCTTGAGAAGGATTGTTAGCATTGGGCAAGGCAAGTAATCTTTATAGGTTCAATGATGCATGTGTATTTTGATTACATTGTTATTTTAGAAATTGTGCATTAAACTTGTTTACAAGCTTCATGGTTATGTTTTTATTGGATTGGATGTGTGAAAAGGGTGGAAATGAACCCTTGGTGAGCATGAAGGCTGAAGGGATTGTGTGTGATTTATGGATGAGAAGGAGGAGAAAAATGTAGGGGAAAATGTGCAAGAGAAAGGCATTTTCTGCACTCAGCGAGCACAGGCAGAAGCTTGTCCGCTCGAGCGACCCACCAAGTCTCTGTTTGTTCCGAGCGCAGACAGAAAATTGTCCGTTCGAGCGCACCTTATATCCGCTCGAGCGAAGTGTCTCGCTCGAGCGAAGTGTCAACACCTTACAAGGTCCGCTCGAGCGAACCTGCCAGATTCAGGAAGAAGAATTATTTCATTTCTGTATTTTCTTGAAGGTTGGAGACTAAACTATGTTAAGGGTTTTGACTTGACATTGTGTAAATGGAACTTCGAAATGCAACCCAACTTCGGGGACACCACTTTTTGTATATTCCGACATTTGGGGTCCCAATTACACAAAAGTTAATTAATAGCCTTAACACATGCTTGTTAGATTTCGTGTTTGAATTCCGTTTTGGTACGATTAGTACCATCGTGTACATGTTTTGGATTTCAAGTATAATCTAATTTTAAAGTTTTGCTTCAAGAAAAAGGGGATCACTTCCTAAGCGTGTTATGCATATTTATTATGCCGTTTGCTAGTTGTGTTCGTCGTGTTTTGATAAGTGACTTCCCCCTTTTTATCTCGATAAGTTTTGATAGTATTTCGCGTGTTTTGTGCATTCATGAATTAAGTAAACACCACTGAGCTTGGACTGCCCTTTCAGTTTGATCCATTTTCTGGGGGTCCTTAAACATGTGGACTGTCTGCAGACTGGTCGTGTATTTATTACACATCGTGCGTGTCCGGTTCCGCGGCCGGAATTCCCGTATTCGTGGGAAATCGTGTCGTGATTATATTATGTATATCGTGCTTGTCGTGCGTGCTTGCTCTTTTCATTATATAAATGATAGAGAAAGGATGGGCTCTTTGTGGATTGTAACTAATCATAATATATTATGTACTCATGCTAGTTTGTTTTAGTATCTCAGCCCGATTAAATATTTCTGTAAATGTATCTCAGTCATTGTAGTATTTCAAATCAGGGATTTGCTTATATGTTGTCTAAAACGTTTATTGTTTCATGCTTGCACCTAAATTGATTACCTACCAAACCGTTGTGTTTGACCCTTGTTTGTTGGTACCCAGGTGCAGGAGATGTTGCCTTTGAGGAGGAGTGTCAGGAGTAGGCTTGTGAGCCAACCCCTGTGAGAGAGTGGCAGCCCGACGATGTCATCTAGACGTCGGGCGGGTTCTTGAGTCTCGTCATCATTTTGTTTTGGGGTTTCCTTTGATTATTTTGGAGAAGTGTATTGGCCTCTGTTGGCCTCTTATGGGTTGTAACAAAAACTTAACTTACTTTCATGTTAGTCTTATATCTTGAACTATGATGGGAATGCCATTTTAACTTCTTCCTTTGATACTATGTTTTGTTACTATTTGTCATGGCACTTAAATATTTTATTGGTGCTCATCTTGATGTGTTTTGCTACACGCTTCCGCATACTTGATCGTGTGAGTCAAATTCCACGTGTCTTTGGGAATCCTCACCGCGAGAACTTGTGGGAAAGTATATCTACAATTCAACAAACGCGTCGCGGGCCCGGGGCTTCGTTCCGGGGTCGCGACATAGGTCAATTAACAAATCGAGACACTAACAAGTAAATCAAGTGCAAGTAAATGAACATGCGGGGCAAGGATGTTCAAGGACTAATTTCCATTTCATGTGGTGCAATACATTTCAGGACAAGTAACTGTTACTAGTGTAACTTCAATGTTTTCGGGAAAAAAAGTCATGTAATGTAAATCTCGGAAATGAGGAAATACAATGAACTATTACAATTTCGGGTAAAATATTGGTTTCAAGATTTATTTAAGGTGAATAGGGGTCCCGTATGTCGATTATAATAATGACTTGGCACTCCTTGAGTTTGAAGACATTCCGGGCTCCTTATACACTTTACGATTTTCAAAACTTTAAATGAGCTTATAGGTAGTACTAGACGGTACGATTAAAGATCAAAACCATTAACAGTCCATCCTAAGTATGATGTTAATCCTGAAGCATCGTACAACTTACTCAGTCACCGAAAGGGATAGGATTCACGATACCCAAGGAAATAGACTTCGCGTATAGATATAAGGAGGATATCGCGTTGTCCCATACCGTTCAAGATTGAACTGGATTGGGTTCCGATGCAACCGAACTAACCGTGAGGAACGTCGGCTCAAGACATCCTCGCATATAGTCCAATGAGTCCAAAAAGGGTAGCCAAAGTCCCACCTAAGCTCATCCGAAAACAGGGTAAAAATCCCTTCCAGCAAGGATTTCTCAGTTGGCCCGGTTGACCTGGTTAAGGCCCGGTCGACCCCGTACACAGCAGACCCGGTCGACCGAGCCCATGGCCGGTCGACTGGGAGTTGTAACTGAAATGGGTGCACAGTGTTTTGGTCAGGCTCCCAGGGAGCCTAACCATGTTTCGCCGGTCAACCGAGCCCCCGTGGGGTCGACCGCGTACACTGCGGAACAGAACCCAGGTTCTGTTCTGCAGTGGGCTTGGTCCTTCTCTTTTTCCCTCCTTTCAACACTTATACAACCACCACAAGACTAGAGATAAGAAAGTTATAAACTCATGTTTCCAAGACATTAAATGAACTAGCAAGATGCATTATGAGCATTTATTTCAATAATGCAAATCAATAAAAGCATGAGAAATTCATTAATGTTTCACCAAATCATTTAAAACTCAAAACACCTAATCATCCACTTGCCTTAGGTCCAAGCTAGCAAAAACCAAGCCTCTAATCACCTCTTAAGCTCAATTCCAAGCTACAAGCAAAAACCCCCAAAACAAACCCTAAAATGGGTCAAACAAGGAATGAAAAGGATACAACTTCAATAATGAAAATGGAGCTTCTCAAGGGCTAGAAGAACACAAATCTAGAAGATGGAGAAGATTGCTTACTTGGATGACCTTCAAATGGCAAGAGCTAGCTCAAAGGAAGTCTCAAAGTTGATAGGTTTCTCAACAAATGGTATCAAAAGATGAGGAAGAGAATGGTGATCTCCATTTTGATGTTGGTGCAAGATTAGTAGGAGATTGAGATGGAGAGAGCAAGAAGAAGAAGAGAAAGTTGCAAGAAACCCTAGGTTGAAGTGTTGTGCTGGAAAATGAAGAATGAGATGAAAGGGAGAGTGGGTTTCCCTTTGATAACAAGTGGGGTTGGGTTCCACTACTAAAGAAGCTTGTTTGACTGAAATCATGTCTTTTGGGATCTCGGATGAATTCGACAAAGAAGGAAGAAATGATCGCCGAAATATCTAGTTTCCAAAAAGTATATGTTTCGCGGGTTTCGGGGATATCAAGTTTTGGGTACAGGTTTAGTGTAAAAGGACTGTTTTGCCCTCGAGGCTAGTAAATCGGGTTTCTGGGCCTCGAATGGAAACGGGATCAACATGAAAGTTGTAGGGATCAATAAGATAAATGAAACGGGATAAGAACGCAATTCAAAACGATTCCAAAAAATCCCCTAAGTAAAAGCAAAGTCATAAGGGGAACCCCCAAAAGGCCCCACTAGTTATCAAAGCACTCAAAGTTGCCCAAAACTAAAACAAAAGCTAGCTATTCTAAACCCAACTTAGCCAAAATCACTAATCAAGCTTAGAACTAACACACGACTTAACTAGCACTAATCGGGTTCACTCGGGTCGGAGTCTTACAATTCTTGATTTTATTTTCTTCTTGATCTTTATCTCCTTCTTGGATTAGATTTCTTCTTCCACAAGTTTAACTTTTCTAAGCTTCTTTAGATATTCTTTCCATTCTTGAATTTGAATTTTAATTCAAATCTTAGCGATGGAGAGAATCGCAATTTTTGGCAACACATAGAAAGAAGAATTTCTCAAAATCGTGGAAACTTACATGCTATGACAAAGTGGGGCCCCTCCTTGGGCGTGTACTCAGGTTCACACCCAAGGAAGGTGTGGTCCCTACTCAATTACTTTTCAATACGGCTTCCATTTCTTGATTTCTTCTACAAATTGAAATAAGTAATTTAAACATTAATAATTATGAACCATGTATGGGACCCTACATGCCTAGTGATGCATCAAAATGACCAACTTTCCAAAAATATCACATAGTGTTAAAAATTTGCAAGATATACATTGATGAAACCAAAAGCCTAATTTTGGGGTGATAAATGAGATGAGAAAAACGTAATTTCACAAAAGTCATACAATTCAATGAGTTTTGACCAATTCTGACTTTGTTTCCAAAAATAACACCAAATACATGTAATCATGAAATTAAGTGAAATTTTATGCAATTAAACCTAATAATGTCCACAAATTCTAAAGAAATGATGACCTGATGACCTAGTTTTGTGGACTTATCACACCCCTCATCCAGCTTTTTGATAGTCCATTAGCAAAATAAGCGATAAAGAATATAACAAAAAAACTAATCCTAAGGAAAATAAACTAATGCAGAAAACAGAAATGAAAAAAACACCACTTTCGCTGGTACTCTCGACAGCATTTAGCATATACTGTAGGCCCTTAAACCCCTAGGTTCCCCCTAGTGGACGAGTTGTACCTCGTGACGGTTTGTAGTGAATGTACCCACAAAATTCTTTTTTTTTCAATCCAAGTAAAAACTTAGGAAAACCATGGGAACTTTTCAAAAGAAAATTTACAAACACCAGATATTCTCGATTCTCAAAATTTTTCAAAGGAAAATCTTAAATTAGGTTCACAAATCTCATCATTTGGTCTGAAATTCTCGAAATCATGCTGAATTGATTGTGCATGGTGATAAGTGCGTATACGAAAAAACATAGATATCAAATGATCCACCAAAAGTTTCCGTGAAAACGATTTTTTATCCAAAATTCTGGGCCACCTAACCTTAGAAATAAAAAACAGGCTTCCTTTCAAGGCGACCATGACGGCTTTTGCAAAACTGCTTTTTCAAAGGCCGTAATTTTTTTTAACACACACATGTGACCGTGCAATGCCAAGGTCCCTTAAGCTTTCTACTGGACCCATGTAACGAGCCTTAGGCCAATGACTCCCAAGACAGATGTCTTTAGGGCACTAGGTATATAAATACCCCTACGGGCTTACTAGCTCAAGTTAAAAAGGCTACGAACCCAAACTAGTCACATAACTTTTTATTCTTTTCAAGATTTATAACTAAGCACTTTTTATTTTATGGTCCCCAACAATAGGCAGTCCTTTCCATGTGCCCGAATTAATTCAACAGTTTGTGGTTGATCAGACCACCCATTTGAACCGGGAAACTGTTAAACTAAGGGTCGATTTTCCCATCATATTTTCAATCCAATCTTCAAAGAAAATGGAAATCATAGCTTCACATTCAAAACCTTGAAAACGTATACAGACTGTGTAAAAGTGAGGGATCAAAATTCAACACTTTTCCAAAAACTCTTTCCTTAAACAAAATAGTGAACCACTTGTTCTCTTTTGCCTAAAGCATTGAAAATTCCGAAATTCAAGGTATCTTTGTTTTGTAAAAATACTTTTGAAACTTTTCCCCTTTTTTTTTTAATAAAAGAGTGTAAAACTTTCGTCTAAAGATGGACATGTGTGCTTGTCCCTACCCCCCAACCTATCATGAACATCGTCCTCGATGTGTAAATGAATGATATCCATTGAAAATATGAAACATGAGGCACATAAAAATAACATAGGGTAAAGTGTAGAAAGCATCGGGATACTACAGATCTCCCGTGGATCTGTCCAAGACGAGGCAAAAGACACAAAAACAAAGCAGCAAGATCTATTTACATATGTACACAGAGTTGAATGCTGTCAGATCCAATGCTCATCAGTCCTGATAGTCAGGACTAGTTAGAGGTAAAATAGTGTCCTCTGAATCAAATGGTTCCAAGAACGGTTTTAGATGTTGCCCATTGACTTTGAAAACTGAATCATCCTTGGGATTCTTCAACTCAATTGCCCCGTGTGGAAAAACATGCTTAACAATAAAGGGACCAGTCCATCAAGACCTCAACTTCCCAAGAAAGAGATGCAAAAGAGAATTGTAAAGAAGGACCTTTTGTGAAGGGTGAAAAGCTTTTCGAAAAATGTTTTTATCATGGAAAGCCTTGGTCCTGTCTTTGTAAATACGAGAACTTTGATAAGCCTCGTTGCGAATCTCTTCCAATTCATTCATCTGGAATTTCCTCTTAATTCCAGCTTTCTCCTTATCAAAGTTTAGCTATTTTAGTGCCCAATATGCTCGATGTTCGAATTCCACCGGAAAATGGCAAGCTTTCCCATAAATTAGTCTATATGGAGACATACCTATTAGAGTTTTGAATGCAGTGCGGTAAGCCCATAATGAGTCGGTTAGTCGTAGTGACCAATCCTTCCGAGTAGGGTTTACTGTGGTCTCCAATATGCGTTTGATTTCTTGATTTGAGACCTCAACTTTCCCACTGGTCTGCGGGTGATAAGGGGTAGCCACTTTGTGTGTAATTCCGTATTATTTTAACAACGCTTCGATTACACGATTACAAAAGTGGGCACCACCATCACTAATGATGGCTAGTGGGGTCCCGAATCTAGAAAATATATGCTCCTTCAGAAATTTCTTGACAACATTAGCATCATTTTTCCAACATGGGATAGCTTCAATCCACTTGGACACATAATCAACAGCTACTAAAATGTAGAGATAGCCAAAACTTTGGGGAAATGGTCACATGAAATATATGCCCCATACATGAAACAACTCAATGATCATAATTGGGTTCAAGGGCATCATGTTCCTTCTTGAGATGGAACCTAATTTTTGACAGTTTTCACAAGACTTTCAATATTCATGGGTATCTCGGAAAAGGGTGGGCCAGTAAAAACCGCATTGCAAAATCTTAAAGGTGGTCTTTTTAGAAGAGAAATGGCCCCCATAGGCCTGTGAATAACAAAAGGGGATGACACTATTTTGCTCATCATCTGGTGTTAGGAATTTTCTAGATTGCAATTTGATGGATGCATTATCATTCAAAGCATCATTTGTTTTACACACTTGCATTGGTTTTAAATAAACTTGAAATCTTGTTTTATTCATGCATTGCTTTTAAGATTTGTAAAAGCATTGATTTATGCATGATTTGTTTTTTCATCTTGGATGCATTTGATTTAGAAAAGAGTTTTCAAGAAATCAAGCAAGCCTTTGTTTTAAAAGTTTTGAATCTTTTTAGGCTTTTTATGTCATGTTTTAAAAACCATTAGAATCTTTAAAACATGTTTTCCAAGCTTGATTTAGTGGCCAAAAGGTCCCCCAAAGAAATAACTTTGAAATGACAAAAGTTGGATTTTTTGTCAAAAGGGGGGTTGTCCCGGCAGTGTCGTCGGTCGACCGAGAGGCAGGTCTCGGTCGACCGAGACAACTGCAGGCAAAAATTGCCTGGGAGCACCAACGGTCAGAAATATGACCGTTGTGTGTTCTCGGTCGACCGAGGCCTGTTTCTCGGTCGACCGAGAACTAGCCGTTGGCCACTTTTCCCTATAAATATGAGTTCTTTCCCTTGCCAAAAGTTGGGAATTTTTAACCCCTCCTTGAGAGGATTTGAGGCATATCAAAAGGGAAGAGAACCAAGGGATGAAGGGGAAGATTAGGAAAGCTAAAGCTTGGATTAATGAAGTTAAACCACCAAGTAGGCTCTTCCTTTCTTAATCATATGTTTGCATGCTTTTGTTTTATTTTTGGTAAATCATTTCTAGCATGTTAAACTATGTTTGTGTTGTGTCCTTAACATATTTTATGTTTTGAGTTGATTTATTGTTTTGGATACAACATCATATGATTCAATCCAAGTAGTACTTGAATTGGTAAATCAAAGTAGATCATGTTAATGAAAGAAACTTGGTAAATCATATGTAACATGATTCCTATACTTGGTTGAATCTTTGGTTGTTGTTTTCCATCATAAGAAAATCACTTTCAAAAGTATCTTATGTTTTGGACTCAACTTCTTTACAAATCATATGTTTTCATGTTTTGTTTTATCATTGGTAAATCTCAGTAACATGTTAACCTATGATGTGTTGTATCCTTAGCATGTGTTATATTTTGAATAGATCTATTGTTTTGGATACATCACTATTGATTCATCAAAGTAGTACTTTATCTTTGGTAAATCTAAGTAGATCATGTTAATGAAATATGTAACATGATTCATATACTTTGTTGAATCATTGGGTGTTGTTTTTCCATCATAAGAAAATCTCTTTCAAATGTATCTTATGTTTTGGATTCAACATCATTACAAATCATATGTGTATTATTGTTTTAAAGTTTCACAACTTGCATCCTTTGATAGGTAAATCATTTTCAAGTTGTCCTTATAATTACATATGATTTGTTCCCTCATTTCAATCAAATCTATCTTTATGTTTTGATCTTCATTGTTGATTTGATTGACATCCCTATGCATCACATGTTTAGAGCTAATCCATTTCATACAACTTGTGTAACTTTGATATCATTAACAAGTTGTTACTTTTAACATGTGATTGCATTACTATCCTCAATCATAAATGTGTTATGAGCTAAAACTTTCAAAAGCCTTAGGCTTACATTTATGAGCTTTCATTTTCAAAATGATTGAGGACCACACACACACACTTCATTTGTTTTCATCTTTGCATTCATAGTGTGAGTGTGTATTTGTATTTCACTTCCATATCCGCCTATTTAAGAGGCATTGTAATGAGCTAAATAGAATCTCCATCAAGTGTATGATAGACACTAATTAGAGAGATAACCAACCTTGTGGTTGAAGAGGTTATTGCTTAGCCTATAAAAGCATAGTGTATAGGTTGATGTTAAGCCTTGAAAAACATCAATGTAAGGTTATTGCTTAGCCTTGGAAAGCATATTGTAAAGGTTATTGCTTAGCCTATTGAAAAGCATAAATAGTGGAAATCCGGTGGGGTGTTGGATCACAAGCCGGTAGTGGATGTAGGCATTGAGGCCGAACCACTATAAATACTTGTGTGATGGTGCTTGCTTTGTGGTGATTGTTTTTATTAGCTTCCGCATATTGTTTGATAATCATCACTTATGACTAGTTTGTTTTAAAGAAGTTAAAATTGTTAAAATTGGTCATAAAAGAAGCTCACCCTATTCACCCCCCCTCTAGGGTTCGGATCCCCATGGACTTTCATCTGGCACACACGTTAACTTGTCATAAAATGGGTCATTAACTGCATGAATTGGTCACCAAAGCATTTGAAGAGTCGCAGGCCACGCCGTGTCTTTTGGAATTCTTCTCATGATGTAGGAGGCATGATCGCCGATGGATCTTCATGCTGATTGATGTCGGATGGTCATATAATTTCAGACATGGATTGCTATCAGTGGGCCGGTACCATCGTCATGTCGATTTCTCGATTGGTGGGCAGAAAGTGTGCTTTTTGGTTGGCCAGTTGGCGATTTCGAAGTTTCCGATGATGATCCCATGATTTTGACGGTGGATCCGTGATGTTGACGAAGATCGACGGATTCTGAATCCTGAAAATTAGATTTTTGGAAAACCGTAGAGGCCAAACATCTCTGAACTCGAAAAGGGACCTAAAAATGGGTTTTTGTCGAAAATCTGGCAACCATGGGGATTTTTATCCCTTTCGGTCGTCGGTTTTCGGCGTTTTCCAGTGTTTTCCAATTCTTACTTCTTTGGTATTTTTTCCTGACATTTTTGTGCATATTGTGGCCTAATTTCCCTATAGAAAACATGACGAGGAGCCTTGCATATTAGAGTACAAAGTTTCCAATTTTTCGGGAAAGTCATAGACTTTGTCGTTAGAGTCGCCGATTTGCCGTCAGAAACCAAAGTTAGTTCAAACGATGTCGGAATGACCTGAAATTTGAAGTGAAGCCTCTTGAGCAATAAATAAGACCAACCATAGGCTTTTATTTGAGACCCGCCTTCTGCCAGATAACTAAACCAATCCAGCATGAGCCGGCTTGTTCCTACAAACCCAAAATCAAATTGTGCATCGCAAAGCCTCTGCAAGAACCTACCAAGGCCTACACTCCTTTGGTTCGACCCTTCATCTCAAAAGGGACCACACTTGAAAGATTTAAAGCTTCACTAATACAGGCAAATGACCGGGTCCGTATCCTGTCCATGCCAAGCTTCAAAGAAGATAGGCTCGGCTGCTTCGCTCGAGGGAGCACATACTTCATTGCTAAAGCCCAGCCATAGCCAATTGAAGCTCAAATTGCTCGTCGTGCATCGTATCAACAAAAGACACTTGAGAAGCAGAGGACCCATCATCCTACACTTCAGGTCTCTCATAAATGGGTTGAAAAAGAAAGACCCGACCAAGTTGCTACTGTCCATGATTGGAAAACCCGGAAGACGCTAGAAGTCAACAACCAAAATTCATGTCCGACGGCCGGTGACTCGCAGCGTCACCCGGACATGAAGACATCAGGAAGAGTCTCCCGCCCCTTCAAGCCAAGGACAGTAGAGTAACCGTTTTTCGAGCTCTTCATCCAAAAAAATGAGCTCCAGCTCAGTCACCAAGACGATTTCTTCGTTCGAATTCCAAGGGATGAATGTCCTAGTTATAAACTATGAGCAACCTCGTAACCCACCTCATGATGACACGACTGCACGGATCCAGCAATTTGGAGCAAGGTTAACAAAGAATTAAGACTCTAATGGAAACCTCCTTCTCACCTTTTAAAGTCAAGCAAACGACAAAGTTCCTCCCAACCATCAAGAAGACGAGGTAAATGGAGGAGATAATGAGTCACATGCCCTTACCAAAAAGGACGTTGACGATATCCTCGCAAAAGCAAGAGAAGAGGATACACTCAATGAACATGGGATCAACCCACCATATCCCTTATGAATGGACTCAGTCCCGTTCCCTACAAAATTCAAGCACCCTACTCTCCTAAAATATATGGGGAAAGGTTCAGCCAGACAACACGTCTTCCACTTCAAAATCCTAACAGAAGCTCTCGTGGATCAAGATGCCCTCAAGATCCGTCTCTTCACATGTACCGTACAAAGTACGGCCTTTGACCGGTACTCCACTCTGCCAGAGGACTCCATCCAAAACTGGGCCATGCTAGAGACATGCTTCCTGACTCACTTCAAAGGTGAGGACCATCCTGCTACTATGACTCAGCTCTGTAGCCTAAAACAGGGGGAGAATGAGTCAACATACGATTTCATTCATAAGTGGAATGCAATGGCATACAAATGCTCAGACGTACTGCCACAAACAAGAAGTGTACCTTACCTTTAATCCCACAAACAAGAAGTGTACCTTCCACTACATTACTTGTCGCCTCTGCATCAGCTCTATTGACCGCATAGATTTGCCCTCGATGTTGTGGCCTATTCTGAGCCTGCTGTGGCCTGCCTTATTGGACGTTTCTGTTTGGTTGTGGGGGACGCTGGTTCTGATTCTGTCCTTGTTGACGGGCCTGTTGCTGTTGTTGTGGTCTATGCTGTTGTTGTGGTGCCTGTTGCTGAAGTGGACTTGCTTGATTCTTGACAACTATTGCATTCTGTGGTGGTGTTGGACACTGTGCTCCCTACTGCTGCTGGTTCTGCCTATTCTGTCTTGGACAGTCCCACATCTGATGGTTCAAGGAACCACATCTGAAGCATGCTCCTATGAGTGTACGACACTGTGTACTCTCATGGTTCTTCCCACAGTGGGTACAAACCACTCAATTCTGAGCATTTTGTTTTGTCCTCTACTTCTTGTTCTGATGATTTCTCTGCTGATAGCTTTGCTGATGAGCTTGTCCTTTCCCCTGAACTCTAAGGATCTTGCTGTGAAAGTTCTCATATTTGCAGGCTCTCTTGATAGCTTCCTAGAAAGTGATAGGTGGCACTACGCCCGTGGCGTCTCTCTTAATGATGGGGTTAAGTCCCTCTAGGAACTTTGCAATCTTCTTCTCCACCGTGTCCACTAGCTCTGGAGCATATCTAGACAATCTCTCGAACTTAGTGACATATTCAAGGACTATCATGTTCCCTTGCACAAGTTGCTGGAATTCCACTTCCTTCTGTCTCTTGATGTGTGGGTACATATTTGTCATAGAACTGTCTCTTGAAGTTTGCCCAAGCCACTGCATCTGCCATGGTCCTGTACTCATCTCTAACTGTTTTCCACCATATGTCTGCTAAACAGGTAAAGAGGGATGTTGCAAGTTTCACTCTCTCTCCTCCGGTGCATTGGAAGATCTCAAAGATGTTCACGGTATGCTCTAACCAATCATCTGCAGATAATGGATCCTCTATTCCTAGGAAATCTTTCAGAGCTCTCTTCCGAAACAGTTCAAACAATGCATTCGGGTCATGTTGCCTCTGATTGATGACAATTGCGGGTTGAGCTTGAATCGGTTCTGGCCTTCTCTGTGACACCTCTAGCAATTGCCTCTGCATTTCTGCCAATTCCCTAACATGGTATTCATCTTTCTTCAGCATTTGTTCTTGCAATCTAGCTTAGTTTTCATTTGCCTGACGTTGTTGGTCAAGCATTGTTTGCATCATCTGATGGAATTGGTTCTGCATGGTGTTATCAACCATATCTTCCTCAACTGGCCCTGTATGATCACTGTTACTTGCGAAGGGGTTACCATTTATCGGTCTCTTACGAGGTGGCATGATGCTGCAAAACAAGTTGTTAGCACATAATAATCAAATAAATGGTCACACATTTCTCACACGATACTAGCTAATGAAGTGTCACGACCCCGGAACGGATCCCGGGCCCGCGACGCGTTTGTGTTGTTGTTTACATTGGAGATATACTTTCCCACAGGTTCCCGCGGTGAGGATTCCCAAAGACACGCGGAATCTGGCTTACACGATCAAGTTTGCAGAAGCGTGTAGCAAAACACATAAAGATAAGCACCAATAAACCTTAAGTGCTATAACAATTATTAACAAGACGTAGTATCAAAGAAAGAAGCTAACATGGCATTCCCAACATAGTTCAAGTTACAAGACTAACACGAAAGTAAGTCAAGTTTTTGTTACAACCCATAAGAGGCCAACAGAGGCCACTACACTTCTCCAAAATAATCAAAAGAAACCCCAAAAACAAAATGATGATGAAACTCAAGAACCCGCCCGACGTCTAGATGACATCGTCGGGCTACCACTCTCTCACAGGGGTTGGCTCACAAGCCTCCTCCGGACGCTCCTCCTCTGTGAGAACCCGACCCCTAATCTCTTGGATTAGTGTTGTTTTATTTGTGGATTAGTTTCTTTTAGTGGGATTAGTATTTGTTGGGTTGAGTTTGTGAGCTAGAATGGTTTTTCTTCTAGTTTTGGGCTTTTGAGTGCTTTGGTAGCTTGTGGGGCCCTTTGGGGGTTCCCTTTTCGGCTTTGCATTTACTTGTGAGATTTTCCCGATTTGTTTCGTATTGTGTTTTTGGCCCGTTGCATTCATCTTGAGGAATCCTACAACTTTCATGTTGATCCCGTATCCATTTGAGAACCCAAAACCCGATTTCTTGGCCTTGAGGGCAAAACAGTCATTACACACCAAATATGTACCCAAAACTCGATATTCTCGAAATCCGTGAAACATATATTTTTTGGAAACTAGATATTTCGACGATCATTTCTTCCTTCTTCGTCGAATCCATCCGAGGTCCCGAAAGAGATGATTTCAGCCACCCAAGTTCTTTAAGTTGTGGGACCCAAACCTCACTTGCTTATAAGAGGAACCCATCTCCTTCATTGCATCCCATTCTTCATTTTCCAGCACAAACCAGCAACCTAGGGTTCTCCTTGTGCTTCTCTTCTTCTTCTTGCTTCTTCATCTCCAAGCCACACCAATAGTTCATCAATCAAGCAATGGAGATCACCAACCTCTTCCTCATCTTGCAAGCTTTCCATTGATACCATTTGTGAAAAGAACCCTCCATCACAAGACTTCCTTTGAGCTTACCTTGTCCATTAGAGGACCTTCCAAGTAAGTGTTCTCCTTCATATTCTAGAATTGTAATCTTCTAGCCTTAGAGAAGCTCCACCTTGATTATTGAAAGGTTTCATTGTCATTTCATTGCTTAACCCATTTTAGGGTTTGTTTTGGGGGTTTTTGTAGAGATTGTGGATCTTGAGCTTGAGAGGTGATTAGGAGCTTGATTTGCTAGATTGGAACCCAAGGCAAGTGGATGAATGGATGGTTTTAATGTTATCAAAGTTGTATGAGAAAACCCTAAGTTTATTTCTTGTTCTTGATCATTGAATACATGCTTGCACATATGCTCCTTGTCACTTATATATGGATTTCGAAATTTGCATATTAATGGTTGTTTCTGTCTTGTTAATCTCTTGGAGAGGTATGCATTTCATTTGGTCAAGTTTGCTCATATGGTTTTATAAGGAATAGGATTGGTTTGGCCATCCATGGTTATGTTTATTAGTTACATTGACTTGAAGTTGATACTCATTTAATGAGTTTTGTTAAATCATCTATTGTGATGGAAATGTGATCAATAGACTTTGTTTATCCATAGATTTTTGGCTCAAATTGGACCTTTGTATACATTGGAGATTCTTTCCTTTGGTTTGGTTTTTGTTAAATGGGAAGAAAGAGGTGTTTAAAGTTAATTTTTCATTGGAGTTTTAATGAGGGTTTTAAGTGAATATGGAATAAAAATGTTAGTGGTTTATGTGTTGGAAGGAAAGGAAGAGAAAGAGGACAGCTGAACTGGTCCGGAAGCCATTTCTGGACCGTTCGCTCGAGCGACCATGACACTTCGCTCGAGCGACCTGTCCAGGAAAGGATTCGGGCATTTCCAGTAGGTTGGTCGCTCGAACGCATTTAAATAACCGCTCGACCGATGAGTTCGCTTCGAGCGAACTCTTCGATTCGCTTGAGCGATGCGGTCTGCCTGGCATAAGCCACGTTGGGATAACGTTGAACTGTTTTAATGCACTGAGACAGATATTGTTGATATTGTTTTTTTTGGAAACCTTTGGGCTTTCTATGAGTCCTAGGGGTATATACCTTAGTGTTAAGACCAATTATACCCTAATCTAAGGTCTCTAAGACTAGGGAACTAAAAAGAAAGAATGGTGATGATCTAGGCACTAATTCTTGGTTTTAGGTGGGACCTTGGCTACCCTTTTTGGACTGTTGGACCATGTGTGAGAATGTCTTGAGCCGACACGCCTCACGGTTGGTTCGGTGGCATCGAAGTTCAATCCATTTCAATCCTGAACGGGATGGAACGACGCGATATCTTCTTTATATCTAAACAAAAGTCTTTCCCTTGGTTATCGCGGATTCTATTCCTTTCGGTGACTGAATCGGTTGCTCGATGTTTCCGGATTAATGTCATGCCTAGGATGGACCGTTTATAATCTTGATTTTGCTATTGTAACATCTAGTACTACCCATAAGCTCATTTTAAGTTGTGAAAATAGTAAAAGTGCATAAGGAGCCCGGAATGTCTTCAAACTCAAGGAGTACCAAGTAATTATTATAATCGACATACGGGACCCCTATTCACTTAAATAGATCTTGAAATCAATATTCTTCCCGAAATGGTATAGTGCATTATATTTCCTCATTTCCCGAGATTTGCATCACATGACTTGTTTCCCGAAAGCATTGAAGTTACCCTAGTAACAGTTATTTGTCCCGAAATGTATTGCCCGATATGAAGTGACAGTGTGCCCTTGAGCACCCCCGTTTTACCCGTTTAATTATTGTACTTGATTTACTTGCATATGTCCCGATTTGTTATTTGACCTATGAGTCGGCATCACTAAGCTTGGATACCTTGTCGGTTTGATCCACCGACTTGGAAATCCCTCTCCCGTCCCGCCAGCAGCAATTTGGATCCCGATACCCGGTTATTGCCGTGGTCCCGTCCCGATACCCAGTTCGCTACCGTGGTCCCGTTCCCGTATATTTATATTGTATATATGATTTACGTTGAGCCTCCTCACCTTGTGTGACTGAGACCAACGTCCCGTTATACTCTTGTCACTTCGGTGATAGAGGACTTAGCTTCTTGTGATTGCCATCTTGCCAGTTCCTGATTCCTTGGATACCCGACATGTTTTATATTGCTTACTTGCTTTCTGATAAATAATTCGTTTCCTTTATGAAAGTTGTTATTTAAACAAGTGTTAATATTCTCCAATGTAAATTCAGTTATTATTATATTGTCTTCTGTTCTTTGTACCCGCACATGTTTTAAATGAATGCCGGTTGGGTGAATACCCATGCTTTTACATATGTTTCAAACGATCAATGATTTTGCTAGATTTATATGATTACACTTGTTTTAAATGATTACCCGATTGTTAAATATCCATGCTTTGAAATATGTTTCAAATGACATTTGGTTTGTCAGATATCTATGTTTATACCTGTTTTAAATGATTACCCGATTGTTAAATATCCATGCTTTGAAATATGTTTCAAATGACACTTGTTTGCCAGATCCCTACGTTTGTACCTGTTTTAAACGATATCCGGTTTGTTAAATATCCATGCTTTGAAATATGTTTAAATGAACACTAGTTTTGTCAGATTTCTTTGGTTACACTTGTTTAAATGAACACCCGATTTGTTAAATATTCGTATTTCTACATAGGTTTCAAATGGACATTGGTTTTGCTAGACTACTATGAATACCTGGTTTGTTGTATAATTGTGTTTTTACTTAAGTTTCAAATGAACGTTGTTTTGCCTTACCGCTATATTTATACATGTTTTTAGACGAACACCCGATTGTCAAATATCTATGATTATAGATGATGTAAGTGAACACATGTTTTATTAGATATTCATGTTTTACCCATGCTTGAAATGAATACAAGTTTTCCCCGAGATTCCCGACTTTGCACCCGTTTAATTATATGCAGCATCTGATCGAATAGCATGATTTATCTTATGTTTTATTCTTCAGTATATTTGTTATCTTTTCATCCACCTGCCAGACCGTCGTGTCTGACCCACTACTTTTGGTACTCAGGTTCAGATTTCTTCGTCCCGAGTTGAGTGCTTGAGTTGGCTGTGGAGCCATGTTTTGCAGGTTGTTCTATCGGCTATGTCATATAGACATTGAGCTTGACATCAGAGCTACGTCACATTTGGGTAGTAGTTTATAGCTTTTTGTTGTATGGCTTTTATTAGCCTTTTTCTTGGGGTTCTTAATTAATGTACATTGATAATTGTAACTTGAACATATTTGGGAATGTAATATCCTGTTACTGTCAGCTCTGTAATTTATTGTGATGGTTACTCCAGTCTGATATGATTCTTGATATAATAGCTATGTGCTAAAGGTTGAGTACGACGCGGAATCCGATGGCCAAGGACTTCGGGTCGCAACGCCACAAATGCTTCCGCAAAATATTCAGAATGTGTTGTCTTCACACACGCGGATCCTGGGAGAAGTAAAATATAATTGATGCTTAATCCCATTTCCCGCCCCCGAGGTTTCGGTTCGGGGGCGTGACATCCTCAAAGGCAACATCTCCTGCACCTGGGTACCAATAAACAAGGGTCAAACACAACGGTTTGGCAGGTAATCAATTTAGGTGCAAGCATGAACAATAAACGTTTTAGAAAACATATAAGCAAATCCTTGATTTGAAATACTACAACGACTGAGGTACATTTACAGAAATATTTAATCGAGCTGAGATACTGAAACAAACTAGCATGAGTACATAATATATCATCAATAGTCATCATCCACAAAGAGCCCATCCTTTCTCTCTCATTTATATAATGAAAAGAGCAAGCACGCACGACAAGCACGCTATACATAATATAATCACGACACGATTTCCCACAAAGATGGGAATTCCGGCCGCAGAACCGGACACGTACGATGTGTAATAAATACACGACCAGTCTGCAGATAGTCCACATGTTTAAGGACCCCTAGACAGTGGATCAAACTGAAAGGGCAGTCCAAGCTCAGTGGTGTTTACTTAATTCATAAATGCACAAAACACGCGAAACACTATCAAAACATGTTGAGATAAAAAGGGAGAAATCACTTATCAAAACACGATGAACACGACTAGCAAAGGCATAATTAATATGCATAACACGCTTAGGAAGTGATCCCCTTTTCTTGAAACAATTCTTCAAAACAAGCTCATACTTGAAATCCAAAACTAGTACATCATGGTACTTGTAGTACCAAGACGGAATTCAAAACACGAAATCTGACAAGCATGTGTTAAAGCTGCTAATTGACCTTTGTGTAATTAGGACCCCGAATGTCAGAATATACAAGAATTGGTGCCCCCGAAGTTGGGTTGCATTTCGAAGTTCCATTTACACAATGTCAAGTTAAAACCCTTAACATAGTCTAGTTTTCAATCCTTCAAGAAAATACACAAACGAAATAATTATCCTTCCTGAATCTGTCAGGTTCGCTCGAGTAAACTTTATAAGGTGACGACACTTCGCTCGAGCGAGACAGTTCGCTCGAGCGGGTATAAGGTGCGCTCGAATGGACAGCTCTCTGTCTTGTTCCAGATTATACAGAGGGCAGTTCGCTCGAGCGGACAATAGGGTCGCTCGAGCGGACAGCTCTCTGTCTGCGCTTGGACCAAACAGAGGCTTGGTCGCTCAAGCGGACCAACTTCTGCCTGAGATCGCAAAGTGCATAAACTGCCTTTCTCGTTTACAACCTTCACTACATTTTTCTCCTTCTTCTCATCCATCAATCACATACAATCCCTTGAGCCTTCATGCTCACCAAGGGTTCATTTATCACCATTTCACACATCCAAATCAAATAAAACCTAACCATGAAGCTTGTAAACAAATTAAATGCACAATTTCTAAAGTAGAATGAAATCAAAATACACATGCATCATTTCCTAGAAAGATTACTTGCCTTGACCAATGCTAAATACTCCTCTCAAGCACTTCACTCAAGCTATTCCAACACTACAAGAACCCAAGAGAAAACCATTCAAAACTCACTTAATCTTGAAAACAAGAAACCTATTTTCACAAAAAGGGTTTTCAAATGAAAAACAAGATCTTAAGGAACCAAAATAACTCTATGAAAAATATGGGTTGAAGCTCTTACCTAGAAATGGTCAAACAAGAGGGAAGGAAGGAAATGAAGAGCTTCTCCCACAAGAAGTTCCAAGAAACTTATACCAATAGAAAGCTTGCAAGGAGATGAAGAAGATGATGTCCTTAGAATTTTCTTTGGAGTCCTCTAGCTAGATCATGCAAGGTGAGGAAGATGGAAGGGAAAAAGAGGGATTTCAGCCCTAGGTCAAGAAATTACAGAGATTTGGTGAAATGAATGAAAAGAGAAGAGATGGGGCTTAAGTGATGCTAATGGGCCCCAATTAGCTTGAACTTTGAAATGACTAAAACACGGTCTTGTGGGCCTCGAATGACCTCGACGAAGAAGGATAAAACGATCCTCGAAATATCTGGTTTCCAAAAAGTATATTTTTGACATGGTTTTGAGATCTCGAAAATTGTGTCCAGATTTGTGCATAAAAGACAATTTTACCCTCTTTGGGCCAAAACATGGGTTTTTGGGCTTCAAACATGAATGGGCTTAAGACGAAAGTTGTAACACCTAGAAAAATCATTCAATTGAAATCAAAATCTCAATGACACAGAAACCGATACGATCCTCCTAAGCTTACACGTACACTTAGGCCTTCTTGAGTGTGTCTAACTAATGCTAATGATCTCAAAATTCCCAAAGCTATATCCAAGCCTAAAACTAATCAATTCTATCCCAACGACAACTAAATCCACTTAGGACTAAACACATACTAATCGCACACTAATCGACAAGGCCTGGGTCGGGGTCTAACATCCTCCACTCCTTAGGATATTTGGTCCACCAAATAAATCAAACAATTACCTCTGGTAAAAGCTGTGGATACTTCCTCTGCACTTGTTCTCTCAATTCCCAAGTGGCTTCCTCTGGCTCGTGATTTTTCCAAAGTACCTTGACCCAATGAATAGTCCGGTTTCTCAATTCCTGTTCCTTGGTATCAATGATCTTGATCGGTCTTTCCACATACGAGGCATCTTCCTGAATCTCTAAAGGCTCATGTTGTAGAATGTGTGCAGGATTAGAGACATATTTCTTGAGCATAGAAACATGAAAAACATTGTGCACCCCGGAGAGTTCCGGCGGTAGCGCAAGTCTATAAACGACATCTCCAATCTTGCTCAAAATCTCATACGGACCAATGAACCTTCTAGACAATTTGCCCTTCTGTCTGAACCTCAAAGTCCCTCTAGTTGGTGAGATCTTCAAGAACACCTTGTCACCCACTTGAAACTGCAATTCTCTTCGGCGAGTGCCTGCATAACTCTTCTGCCTACTTCGGACAATCTTCAACCGTTCCTGAATCAACTTGACCTTGTCACTTGTCTCTCCAACTATCGTCGGTCCATGAAAACTACGTTCACCGACTTCTTCCCAGCAAACCGGAGTTCTGCATCTTCTACCATAAAGTGCTTCGAAAGGTGCCATACCGATGCTCGAGTGGTAACTATTGTTATAAGCAAATTCACAAAGCGGTAAGCACTCATCCCACTGAATCTTGAAATCCAATACACAAGCACGCAACATGTCTTCGAGAGTCTGTATCGTCCTTTCTGACTGACCATCGGTCTGAGGATGATAAGTTGTGCTGAACTGAAGTTTGGTACCCATCGACTCGTGAAGAGTTTTCCAAAACTTTGAAACAAACCTACTGTCTCTATCTGAAGTAATGGAGACGGGCTGGCCATGTTTACTAACAATTTCATCTACAAATAACTTCGCAAGTGGTGCCGTATGCATCATATTCCCTGTCTTTATCGGAATGAAGTGAGTAGACTTTGTCAGACGATCCACAATGATCCAAATTGCATTATTCCCCTTCTTGGTATTCGGTAAACCGGAAACGAAATCCATGGTGATGTGCTCCCATTTCCACTCCGGAATCTCCAATGGTTGTAACAAACCTGGAGGCTTCTGATGCTCTGTCTTAATCAACTGACAAGTTAGACAACGAGACACAAAAGCTGCTATCTCTCTCTTCATGTTGTTCCACCAAAATCTATTCTTCAAGTTGTGGTACATCTTCGTGCTACCCGGATGCATAGAATATCTCGTGCTGTGAGCTTCATTCATTATTTCGCTCTTCAAATCATCCACATTTGGCACACACAACCGGTCATGAAAATACAATATCCCATTCACCATCTTGAAATCTGGACGTTCTGCAATATGTTCCATTATCTTAGCCAAGTCTAGGTCTTGCAACTGATTTTCCTTGATCTTCTGAATGAAGGTAGGTTCTGATACTGTCATATTTGCTAAAATCGCACCCAATTTCAGGGTTTGCACCTCTACACCCAACTCTTCAAACTGCTGTAAGACACCCATTTGTTGACACCAAAAATGTCACTTTGCCTCTTCACACCAAAAGCTACATGGAGCCGCATCCTACCAAAAATAGGCAGGCGCCACTTCAAGCATCAGATCTTGTCAGAATCAAACAAAAAACTGCAAGGTCATTCAAAACAACCAAAAGAGAGGTACACACGAAGTTTCAGGCCATTCCGACATTATTTGGCCTAGCTTCACTTCTCCAACAGCTAAGCAGCAGCTCCCGGCGGTGGACCACCCCGGGACCATGGCACCTAATTCGGAGCTTGCGGATCATCTCAAAATGACTCCAATAGGCTCCTCGTCGAATTTCAGGTCAAACGGACATCGTTTGACCAGAAGTCAAAGCTCGGCATCTCTCTCGCAGGAGAAACAAAGGCAAGCGTTTGCATGGCCCCAAACGGCTTCAAAACTCAAACGAAAGCCTATGGTTGGTCTTATCTACTGATGAGGGAGTCACACGTCGAATTTCAGGTCAATCTGACATCGTTTGACCGAAAGTCAAAGCTCGGCATTTCCCTCGCGGTGAAATCAAAGGCAAGCATTTGCATGACCCCAAACGGCTTCAAAACTCAAATGAAAGCCCATGGTTGGTCTTATTTAATGCTCAAGAAGCTTCACCTCAAAATTCAGGTCATTCCGACATCGTTTGACCCTGTTTCAGCTTCTGGCGGAAAATCAGCAGTTCTGCGCTCGGCTTTTCCCGGAAAATCAGAAACTTTGCAAACGAATTTGCAAGGATTCTCATCATGTTTTTCAGAGGGAAATCAAGCCAAAAGTGTGGAGAAATGTCATAGAAAACAAACAAAAAAAACGGAAGCGAAAAATGACGAAAAACGGCCAGAAACGGGCCCCGGGAAGCAATTTTCCCCCCAGGGTCGCAGAGCCCCGCGACCCTGGGCCAGGCCTGCGACCCTGGCCCATGGTCGCCGGAGACCATGGGGCCGGCGACCCTGGGAGGTCCGGGGCGCCGATTTCGCCCCGGGACCCCCCGTTTCGTCCGTTTTCGCGAGACGAGTTGTTCTGTCCCTGTGATTTTTCCAGATTCAGACTTTTGAGGCTCCAAATTCGCCGATATTCGCCAAGATCACAGGAATCCTTCCAAGAACTTCAAAAACTTCGTTGATCGCCAGCTGAACAACCAAAAAGTGCACTTTCTGCCCGCCCGATCGCGAAATCGACTGGACAGATGCTGCCGGCCCGCTAGTATCAACCAATGTCTGAAACTACATGATCATCTGATGTTGATTTACATAAGGATCCATCGATGATCATCGCAAAGGGAATTCCAAGAGACGCAACATGGCCCGCGACTCTTCAACTATCAAGGTGGCCATTTAGTGCAATCAATTGGCCCGTTTATGGCAAGTTAATGCGGTCATTAACCCATTATCTTGAACGGCCCAATCAGAAGCCTCCGTTCAGGAGTTACAAGTCCAAGCAATCATGGCATTCAAGCCATGAAACTCCTAACATAATGGAGATTAAAGGCGATTAAATGCCCATGACTCTCCTCCGGCCAATGAAATCCAAGGGTCAGGAGTTACAAAACAAAAAGCAATTAAACTTGTAACTCCTCCCTTAATGAGCTTTATTACCATAAAGGCTCATAAATCACTCCTAAAGGCTACCAAAAGGCCTATAAATAGGAGTCCTCTCCAAGCATTCCAAGAGAGGGACACACACAGAAGAACCCGGAGAAAATCGCCACGGATCCGGAAAAATTGCCAGAAAATCATTTAAAAATCCTCGGAGAAATCTCTACAACCCTGCTCCTTCAAGAAAACTCTGCTGCGACAAGTTCAACAAGGTGATTGAAGCCCCTTGGGGGGCCACCCCCCCCAAAGACCACCTCTCCTTCTATCCAACATGGCTAGATGCGGCTTTTCAGCCCGTCTACTCAGTTTTTTACCGGATATAGGACCTTATCTTGGTCCTTATCCTCTAAAAATCTGAGGTTGGAGCCAAGCCAAGAAATCAAGCACTATGTTCTCATCTGAAGGACGATGGCGGAGCCCATACATGACTCGCGACCATCGATCTGAACGAGCCCTCCCACAATCGCATGAGAAGTTAGATTCCTTTTTCTTACTTTTCTGTTGTAAATTGTATTTTTTCTAAAGAGACAAAAAATCACATCTCTTGTCTTTCATTATTGATAAGATTTGTAAATCGCCTTTCATGGCAAAATCGCCTCCAACGGCACCAAACCGCCTTCTACGGCACAAAAACGCCTTTCACGGCATTCAAACAAAACTGTCTCTTTTATTAAAATATGTATGCAATGGAAAACTAGAAAAAAGTTTCATTTCCCTTTTTACTTGTGAAGGTGGATCTCCGGATCACCATTTCTAAATTCCAAGTATTAAAGAGAAATTGGCATACCCGTACAAAAAAACTGATGCCCGCTTTTCCTTTTTCCCTCCACCATACCCCGTCAGCCCCGGGGCGGAGGCAGCTTTGGAAAAAGACAAAAGCCGGGACCATCAAGCTGGCATACCCGGTGGGACTCGTTCATTTGATGAACATGTGCTTAGATTCCTTTTGGCTCCTTTTTAGTTGGTGGCCTATGTTGGATCTTGCATCTAAAAAAAAAAAAAACACATGAGATGGGATTCTTGGAAATTTCTTCTTTTAAGTTTATTTCCAGTCTTTCTTGTTTCTAAAAAAATTTTCTCAAAAAAATCAAAAAAACAAAATCTGATTTACAAAAATTTTTCAGATTTTCCTCTTTTGGGTTTAAGTTGAGAAACTTTGGTTTCTTCCTTTTCGGACTTCGGGATCGCAGAAATGTTGAACCCATTTTCGGAATGGAACACCATTCGCTCTCTTCTATGAATCCATAAAAAAAAATCAAAAACAAAATCTGATTTACAAAAATTTTTCAGATTTTCCTCTTTTGGGTTTAAGTTGAGAAACTTTGGTTTCTTCCTTTTCGGACTTCGGGATCGCAGAAATGTTGAACCCATTTTCGGAATGGAACACCATTCGCTCTCTTCTATGAATCCATAAAAAAAAATCAAAAACAAAATCTGATTTAAATTTTTTTTTTCAGATTTTTCTCTTTTGGGTTTAAGTTGAGAAACTTTGGTTTTTTCCTTTTCGGACTTCGGGATCGCAGAAATGTTGAACCCATTTACGGAATGGAACACCATTCGCTCTCTTCTATGAATCCATAAAAAAAAATCAAAAACAAAATCTGATTTAAATTTTTTTTTTCAGATTTTTCTCTTTTGGGTTTAAGTTGAGAAACTTTGGTTTTTTCCTTTTTGGACTTCGGGATCGCAGAAATGTTGAACCCATTTTCGGAATGGAACACCATTCGCTCTCTTCTATGAATCCATAAAAAAAAAAAAAAACAAAATCTGATTTACAAAAAATTTTCAGATTTTCCTCTTTTGGGTTTAAGTTGAGAAACTTTGGTTTCTTCCTTTTCGGACTTCGGGATCGCAGAAATGTTGAACCCATTTTCGGAATGGAACACCATTCGCTCTCTTCTATGAATCCATAATAAAAAAAAATCTTTCAAAAAAAAAAAAGCCACTAAGGTTGCACCAATTGCGTTCTTTGACCAAAGTGGATCTAAGAAAAACCTTGTCCAGAGTGTGGAGACAGCTAGACTGTTCTAGGCAAGGGTCCTCCAAACGGGTTCATTAAGTAATCCTACCCTTACCTGGGGGCTGATCTATCAACTGAGGTTTCATAAGATCGAATTGGAGATCTATGTGAACTCTTCAAAAAAAAAAAAAAAATCTTCAAAAAAAAAAAGAAAAAAAAAACTTCTGTCATTTTTGGATTCATATTTGAGAAATCCTGGTTCCTTCCTTTTCGGACTTCAAGATCGCAGAAATGTTGAACTCATTTTCGGATTGGAATACCATTTGCTCTCTTCTATAAAGTCCAATCTTGACACTTTCAAAAAAAAAAAAACTTCCGTCACTTTTGGATTCATATTTGAGAAATCCTGGTTCCTTCCTTTTCGGACTTTCGAGCTCGCAGAAATGTTGAGCTCATTTTCGGATTGGAATACCATTTGCTCTCTCCTATGAATCCAATCTTGACCTTTCAAAAATCCCATCTCGTGTCCTTTCCAAGGATGCGATTTGCAACATTTGTGCCTAGCGGTGCTAGTACGCCCTTTCGGGTCTACTGTATTCGCAACCGACACATTTGTATCTCAACCTTATATCATTTTACCTTGAGTGAGCTTTGCTTCTCGGTAATTTGAATTAAGGTTCACAATTGCTTCTAGCAGTCACTGGGACGCTCATTCTGAGCTGACCCTACCTGCGTTCAGAACAATTGTGCCCTCTATGGCTTTTCTGCCTTCCTCATATTGCTTGGGCTGGGCCATGTCCCCTCGGGCGACTTGAAAAGGCGAAACCATAGTATTTTCCATTTATGATCACCATATTCTTGTGATTACTAATGGATATGGTCTTGTTTCAGAAGTTTTCCAAAAACTAACAATGGCAGCTTCATTAACCATCACCTTTGATGAGAACAAGTACCAGCTCATGCTCCAAGACAAACAAACCAAGCGCACTTACAAGCGCCCCGCCAGCTGCCGAAGCGTCATTTCCCTCGGCAACTCAGAAGACACCGGGTCAAACTCTACTCCCCGGACCATTGTCTTCAGGTCATTGGGACCATTCCCACTACCTGCAGAAGAAACCGCACCTGCCAAGAAGCAGAGAACCGCCCCTCAACGTATCACTACAGTGATACCAAGGGCGATCATCAAGAAACCTGAGGCCCGTAGTGCTCCTGCAAAGCCTCAACCAGCAAGAAACCAGGTCTGCTCAAAGACTTGGTCTCCAAGGCCTTCACCCAAACAGCGAAGGTCACAAACATCAGCAAAGCCAGCATACCTGGCCCCTCTCAAGGAGAACCGGTTCTACCCTCTTGCTTACATGAAAGAGGAGAAGCCTACCCTCCGCCAAACAAAACCAACTCAGCACGAGCCGGCTTGCTCATACAAGCCCAAAATCAAATCGTGCATCGTAAGGCCTCCGCAAGAACCTGTCAAGGCCTTCACACCTGCGAGTCGACCCTTCCTCTCAACGGGAGCCGAACTCGCAAAATTCAAAGCTTCGCTGCGACAGGCAAAGGACCGCGTCCAGATCCTGTCCCTGCCCGTCTTCAAAGAAGACAAGCTTGGCTGCTGCGCACCAGGGACTACTTCCTTCATTGCTAGGGCACAGCCAGAGCTAACCAAAGCTCAAATCGCTCGTCGTATGCGTCGCCGCACGGCATATCGACAAAAGAGACTAGAGAAGCAAAGAACCCAGGATTCTGCACTTCAAGTCTCCCAAAAATGGGTCGAAAAAGAAACACCCGACCAACTTGTTGCTGTTCGTATGGTTGGAAAAACCAGAAAACGCCAGAAGTCAGCAACTAAAATCCATGTCAGACGACCGGTGACTCGCAGCGTCTCCCGGACACGAAGACATAAAGAAAACTCTCCCGCTTCTTCAAGCCAAGGACGTCGGAGTGACCACTCTTCGAGCTCTTCATCTAAAAGAACGAGCTCCAGCTCAGTCACCAAGACTGTATCCTCTTTCGACTCTCGAAGAATGAACGTCTTGGTCACAAATACTGAACAACCTCCGCCGCATGATGACGTAACCGCACGCATCCAGCAGCTGGAGCAAGGGCAGCAGAGGATAGAGACTCTAATAGAGAACCTAATTCTCAATCTTCAGCGTCCACAAAACAATGAAGCTCCTCCGAGCCATCAAGGCGACGAGGAAAATGCGGAAAACAGTGAGTCACGCGCCCTTACCAAAAAGGACGTTGACGATATCCTCGCCAAAGCAAAAGAAGAGGATACACTAAAAGAGCATGGGATCAAGCCACCATATCCCTTGTGGATGGACTCGGTCCCGTTCCCTACAAAATTCAAGCAACCTACTCTCCAAACATATACGGGGAAAGGTTCAGCCAGACAACACGTCATCCACTTCAAGATCCTGACGGGAGCTATTGCGGATCAAGATGCCCTCAAAATCCGCCTCTTTGCAAGTACCCTAAAAGGTACGGCCTTTGATTGGTACTCCACTCTGCCGGAGGACTCCATTCAAAATTGGGCCATGATGGAGACACGCTTCCTAACCCACTTCAAAGGTGAGGATCATCCTGTTACTATGGCTCAGCTCTGCAGCCTAAAACAGGGAGAGAATGAGTCAACATATGATTTCATTCACAAGTGGAAGGCAATGGCATACAAATGCTCCAATGTACTGCCACAAGCGTCACTGGTCGACATCTGCCGAAACAACATGAGAGCAAGAATCCGCTCCATGATCATCGGCAACAAATCAAAGAACCTGGGAGAACTCCTGGAAGCATCTATGGAAGCTGAAACGGTGATCAAAGACCTCAACAGTCAGAAATCATTAAAGAAAGAGCCGACTACCATTGCAACCTCAAAACCAAAGAAAAAGGAGGTTCTCAATGTGCAAACCAAGTCAGCTCCTCAGCAGCCAAAGAAAGCTGAAAACAAAGCTGCAGGTAAAAAGCCTGAACTCTCTAATGCCTTCAAAGAACGAGTAGAAAAGAAATACCCGTTCGATGAAGATGTTGAAGAAATCTTTGGGGCACTCCTAGCAAACGGCAAACTTACATTGCCTGACCCCAAAAGACCAGGAGATGTTGGCAAAACCAACGATCCTCGGTACTGCCCATACCATCAGATGGTCTCACATCCTCTCAATCAATGCTTTGTTGTGAGAGAGAAGATAAATGAGATGTCGAAAAACGGAGTCATTACCTTCGACAAGAACTATGGGTCTGCCTCCGTCAACATGGTGTCGTGTGGACAAAAACAAAAATCACCAAAAGAGAAGATCACTACTTCCTTCAAGGTGATAAAGATGACCCAAACGTCCCGAGAGTTGGTTCCATATCCAACATCAGACGGACAGCCCATATGGGTACACCCCGATCTCCTAGAAGATGAAAATTGGGAGGTCGTCAAAACAAAGTCAACCGCTCAACAGCGAAGGCAAGCCAGGAGACAACTCCGCAAGCTCAAACAGCAGGAGAAAGCTCCGAAAAAGCAAGAAGTCGCTGAAAAGGCAGAAACCTCCTCTACCGCTTCACTGGGGGCAACAGAAGAGTCCTCTCCTAAGGCTTCAAAGGCCGTAAGAAAATTCACTCTTGGTGATTTCATGCCACCACATCTCAAAAATGAAACTACGCAGGGGGCATCATACTCTTGTAACTCAGTGGTCGGATTCTCCATGGATGGATATGAGTCCAGTGACACCGCCAGTGACATCGATGAGTGGGAAGAATCCCTCGAAACAGGAGAATATCTCTCCGACGAGGAATGGATCCCTGAATCTCATCTTATGCCAGTAATCTGGTATAACCCATTACAGCCGCAAGGATCCTGGTCTGATGATGAAGAAGACCAAGAGGCTGTCCAAGAAAATACTCTAGTGGAACCACAAGGAGCAGACGAAGAAGAAGATTTGGCTCCCGTGCCTAATCTCGATGAATACGCAAGGATCTTGCAGCACCTTGCTATAGAGCAAGAACAAGGTCGCATCAATCAGCTTCGTCACAACCCAGCACCGGAAGTTCCTGAAAATCTACAGGAATCTCCTCCGGTAACCCCGGAAAACGAAGAAAGCTGTTGGATCGACGATCCTCTTACATCTGAGGACGAATCTGATTCCCAACAGTTCATCTTGGAGGCATCTTCCGTCAAAGTTACTTGCAATGCAATAACTCAGGATGATAATTCCTCACCTTCTCAGGCTTCGTCTCCTGGAACAGTGACATCGGAACTCAAACCTCTTCCGACCGATCACCTTGAAGAAATTCCAGCCGTTGAAATCTTCTTCGGAGAAAATCCGGTCAATTGGTCCCAAATGCCCGATCTCATCGGTGATGTCTGGACCAACAAAATATTCGACAAAGAAGGAAAGTTGCTGGATGCTGTTCAGGACTTGCTCCCGGAAAATGCTCCATGCAACACAATTACTGAAGATGGCAATGCTGACACAGAGAAATCTTCAGCAAATGAGAAGGAACAACCCCTCGATCTCGAGGGTGATCTTCTAAACAAAGACCCTTCTCCAGAAGCTCTTGAAGTTGGTAGAGGTACCCGTTCTGGCCGGGATTACCACAAAAACTACAACCAACCTTCTGCTTCTTATGTAAATCCTTCAGGAAAACAAGTTGTAAACGCCCCTAGTGGCAAGAATAATGAAAATGCAGGCCCCAAGGAGGCTTTCAAGTACGACTTGATTCAGCACTTCAAACACATACCTGCACGTCTGCACATCCTAGACTTATTACGAATGTCACCACAGACTCGTGATAGTCTCATTTCAGAACTACAAATGCTGGATGCGGATGTCGACAAACATGCCCCACAAGTCCTACAAATTGAAATGGACCATAGGGTCAAAAAATCAAAAACTCCCTCAAAAGGAGAAAAGAAGAAAACTGAAGGATCCTGCATCGAATGCCTCTCGGTTCAAAAAGCAGCAAGTGCAACCATCGCCTTCACCAAGGAAGACCTCCTGCTAGGCGAGACAAAGCACAACCGACCCCTGTACTTCACCGGGTACATCAAAGAGGTGCCAGTACGCAAAATCCAGATCGATCCAGGTTCTGCACTCAACCTCATCTCCACTTCGGCACTCGAAGAACTGGGCATTCCGCCTAGCAAGCTGAGCCACACGTCTGTGTCCATCTTTGGATATGATGGCAGCGCTCAAAGGCCGATCGGCAAAATCAGGTTCAAGTTGCAAATCGGTGATCTTATCTCCGAGGTCACTGTCTATGCGATAAAGACCCCTTCATCCTACAACATCCTTCTCGGACGCCCCTGGATACACGAGAATGGTGTTGTCCCTTCGACTTTACATCAGTGCATCAAGTTCGTTGGCAATGACGGCTTGATACATCGAGTGTTTGCAGACAAAAAGCCCTTCAAAGGCAAAGAAGTCTATTTCGCAGATGCTCAGATGTACAAAGATGAAAAAGAAGAAAGGGAGGAAGAAACAGCATCCTTTGCCGAAAATCTCCAGAAAGACAAAGGCAAGGCTCCTCAGCAATCACCGGAAGAAAATAAACCCTCTATCAAAACCGAAGAGAATAATCAATCTCCCTTCATGGTCTCCCTCAAGTCTTCAAAGCCTCTGGTGATCACCACCAAAGCAAAGAAGACAAAACAGAGGGCTGGGGGCAAGTTTGCTGTCTCCTTCGTGTCTATCTTGCAAGACACGGATTCGGACTCAGAGCCAGAAGACGATACATCGTCAAGCCAAGCTGATGATCAACAAGTTTAGCCCGCTCTCACTCCGATGGAGACAACCGTTGACATAGAAGATCCGGCATCTGCTTCCTTCGTTGTTCCAGCAACATCAGCAGAAGAAAAGCCAATCTTCTTCCATAAATCGGGAGTTTCTTCATCAAATTCTTCGCTTGAACCTTTCAAAAATGAAGGTATGCCTCAACTATCCCTGTATAGTCCAATGGCGCAAGCTATCATGAAGAAAATGGGCTACGACGCTCAGAACCCAATCGGTTTGGGAGATGGCCGTGGTATTATCACGCCATTGGAACCAACCCTGACCAAAAGTCAACTGGAAGGTTGGAAACCCCACCGCCACATAGAAAAGTCTTCATATGGGCTGGGGTATGATCCTGACGCCCCCTTGAGACAGTTGACACAAAGGCTGCAAAATCATCTTGCCAACCAAGCCTCAACATCTCATATTAATGAAGACATCGATCTCCCTGGATATCTCTTTGAAGAGTTGGTCGTCAAGGATCCAGGAAGTTCATCCAATTGGTACGATTTCTTTGATGATGAAGAGGAATTGTCCGATGATACAGACACACGGTTCTCTGACCCAGAAGAACCACTGTCTCCAAAGGAAGTGCCCTACTTCGACCTAGTTTCAACAGGTGATTGGGACCATCTCATAGCAAATCTTGAGAAAAGTACCAATCAAGAAGACCCATGGACAAAAGCAGAGCCGTGGTCTGTAGATACCTTTGGAACTCCAGAAGGCTTTGTTGGGTTGGAAGCCTCCGAAAATATTGTGGAGGAACCACCTTCAAATCTTCCAACAGAAGATTTTGTTCAAAAGATAGACTTGGGAAAACCTGATAACTCACGTCCTGTATTCATAAGCAAGAATATAAAGGATGATGAGTTACCCGAGTATATCGCGTTTCTTCATGAGTTCGTTGATTGTTTTGCATGGTCTTACGCTGAGATGCCTGGCTTAGACCCCAAAATAGCAATCCACAAACTCAATCTTCAAAAAAATATCAAGCCTGTCAAACAAGGCCAAAGAAGGTTCCGTCCTGATGTGATGGACAAAATTGAACAAGAAGTTCAAAAACTCAAAAGCGTTGGCTTCATCCGTGAGGAACAACATCCTGAATGGTTGGCCAACATCGTCCCCGTGACAAAGAAAAACGGGCAAATCAGGGTCTGCATTGATTACAGAGACCTAAACAATGCATGCCCAAAAGATGAATTCCCGCTCCCTATACCGGAGGTGATGATCGACAACACCTGTGGGTTCGAGCGAATGACATTCATGGATGGCTTCTCTGGCTACAATCAGATAAAGATGCATCCTGAAGATGAAAAACACACAGCATTTCGGACCCCGTTCGGCGTGTATTGCTACACTGTCATGCCATTCGGTCTGAAGAATGCCGGCGCTACATATCAGAGGGCTATGATGGAGATCTTCCAAGATATGCAGCACAAGACGGTCGAATGTTATGTCGACGACCTCGCCGTCAAAAGCAAAAGAAAAGAAGACCATCTCAAAGATCTTCGAGAAGTCTTCTTCCGACTTCGCAAACACAAACTGCGAATGAATCCCCTCAAATGCTTCTTCGGTGTTTCATCGGGTAAGTTTCTCGGATTCATAGTACGGAAAGCTGGCATAGAGCTTGACCCCATCAAAGTCAAGGCTATCCTAGAAATGCCATCTCCAAGAACCCTAAGACAATTAAAAGGGCTCCAAGGAAGATTGGCATACATTCGGCGGTTCATCTCCAACCTATCAGGAAAGTGCCGTCCATTCTCTCGGTTAATGAAGAAAGGTGTCGATTTTGTCTGGGATGCTGAATGTGAAGCCGCGTTCCAGGACATCAAGTCATACCTGACAAAACCTCCAGTGTTGGCTGCCCCCACAACTGGAAAACCATTCCTCTTGTACACAAGAGCCCTTGACTGTTCTTTAGGCGCTCTACTCGCACAAAAGAATAACCAGGGAAAAGAAGCTGCTCTATATTACCTTAGCCGCATGTTGGTAGGTGCAGAGCATCGCTACTCTCCAATCGAAAAAGAATGCTTGGCAGTGATGTTCGCTGTACAAAAACTGCGTCACTATCTGCTATCCAACACAGTGTACCTGATTTCGAGGATCAACCTCCTAAAGGTCCTTGTCACAAAAGCAGGTTCTCTCAATGCCCGACTGGCAAAATGGTCCATCCTCCTGTCACAATTTGATATTAGGTATGTACCACAAAAAGCAATCAAAGGCCAAGCTCTAGCAGACTTCCTCGCGGAGCATCCATTGCCTAAAGATTCTCCACTCAGGGATGACCTCCCAGACGAATCAGTCTACAGTGTGGAGACTTCCTTATCAAACGCTTCCTGGCACATGTACTTCGATGGCGCAACCAGGACAAATGAAAAGGGAAATCAAATATCGGGAATTGGCATTCTCTTTGTTAATCCCGACAAATACATGATTCCACACGCATTCTCGCTACTGGAACCATGTTCAAACAATGCAGCTGAGTACCAAGCCCTAATCATAGGATTGGAACTCGCCCTTGAATCCGGCATCACTACGCTGGAAGCTTTTGGAGACTCTCAACTGATCGTCAACCAGATGAATCAGAAATTTGAAGTCAGGAAGCCCGATCTGTTGCCTTACTACAACAAAGCACAATCGCTTCGACAAAAGTTCGACATCTATCATATCGCCCACATCCTCAGAGGTGGAAACATTCGTGCAAATGCCCTGGCTGGACTTGCTGCGTCTATGGCAATCCAAGAAGGGGAAAACATGCAAATTACAGTGTGTCAAAAAAGGATTCTCCCTCCTCTCAACACACATCAAGCAGTTGCTGAATGCCACCAAGTGGTTGGAAGTCGGATCTCCGTCCTTAAACCTCTGATCAGCGACTGGAGGGATCCGTTCATTGATTACATAATGTTCGGAATCCTACCTGAAGATCCAAAAGAACGGGTAAGCATCCAAAGACGAGCCCCAAACTTTCATTTGGATATTCCTTCAAAAATGCTGTATAGAAAATCCTACAATGGAGTACTTCTACGCTGCTTGTCACAACAAGAGGCTGAGGGAACACTCAAAGAAGTACATGCTGATCTTTGTGGAGCCCATCAGGCTGGGCCTAAGCTCTACGATCAGATAAAAAGGTTAGGTTATTATTGGCCTACCATGGTGGCTGATGCAATGCAATTTGCTAAGCGCTGCCAACAATGCCAAGTTCATGGAGATTATGTCCACATGCCTCCGGAATGGCTACATCCTACAGCAATCTCATGGCCTTTTGAAGCCTGGGGTATGGACATCATAGGTCCTATCTCCCCTCCATCGAGCAAAGGTCATCGCTTCATCTTCGCCGCTACGGATTATTTCTCCAAGTGGTCAGAAGCATTCGCGCTTAGTGAAATGAAGACGTCATCAGTCCTTCACTTCTTGCGCACCAACATCATTTGTCGCTTCGGCATACCTAAAAGATTCGTCCATGATAACGGACCACAGTTCCGCGATCACCGATTCTACAGGTTCTGCGACAAATACAAAATCCAAAGTTGTCCTTCAACTCCGTACAATCCGGCAGCGAATGGACTAGCAGAGGCCTTCAACAAGACGCTCTGCAAAATCCTCAAGAAAATGGTCTCTAGTCACAAAAGAGAATGGGGCGACAAACTGCCTGAAGCTTTGTGGGCCTATCGAACCACCGTTCGAGGACCAACCCATAGCACACCATTCTCCTTGGTCTATGGATGCGAAGCTGTTGTCCCTTTGGAGGTTCAAATTCCTTCCTTAAGGGTATCTCTACAAAATGACATGACGCAAGAAAACAATGTCAAATTGAGACTCCAAGAGCTGGATAACCTCGATGAGAGACGGCTCGAAGCTCTACAAAGCATTGAACTCTACCAAGCACGCATGGCAGGATCTTTTGACAAGAAGGTCAGGCAACGCGCCTACAAAAAGGGAGACTTGGTTCTTACAGTAAAAAGACCAATGGTTTTTGCCAACAAATCCAAAGGCAAATTTGAACCAAAATGGGAGGGACCTTTCGTCATCGACAAAGTCTTCTCCAACGGCGCATACGCTCTTCTAAACATGGAGGGTGACAGATGTATGCTGCCCATCAATGGGAAGTTCTTGAAGCGGTACTACCCTTGAAGGCTTCTTCCATCGGGTCAGAGCGACGCCTGCACGGCCAAAGCCTATTCCTAGGTATCTGCTCGTCAAACCCACTCCTTTTGGAATTTTCATAAAAAAAACCCCTCAAAACAATGTTTCTTTCATCGTTTCATTGTTAAAAAAAAAAAAGCAAATCCAAAAATCCAAGTTTAGGAGCTTCTTCCCAAACTTGACCAAAATTTTCGATCCTTGAAACCAAAATTCATGGTTTGAAACAAAATCAGGACCTAGGGATTTCAGCCCTAGTCCACCTCGACTTTTACCACCAAAATGGTTTTGAGTCAAAATTTACGACCCTCGTGTCTTTAAACAAAAAAAATGGTTTTTCAAAAACCGCAAGGAAGCGACGTTCAATCGATACTTGCAAAACCCAAAACCGGAAGGATGCGAACCCCATTCGATACTTCCAAAACCCCAAAATTTCAAAAATCGTGGAGACGCAACGTTCCAGTTGATATCCACAACCCAAATTTTAAAACAAACAAAAAACAAAACAAAGGTTCGAAAAAACCTTAAACTTCAAAAATCGTGGGGAAGCGACATTCCATCGATACCCACAAAACAAAATTTTTGAAGACAAAAGCAGGGAAGCGACGCTTAGTCGATACTTGCACCCAAATCCGCGAGGAGGCGACATTCCATCGATACTCGCAACCGAATGAGCAAGGAAGCGACATTCCATCGATACTTGCAATACCATTCAGCAGGGAGGCGACTTTTAGTCGATACTTGCATTTTTGAAAACCAAAAACCTGGCTTTCACGCCAAAAAAACCCGGCTTCCATGCCAAAAATCCGGCTTTCACGCCAAAAAATCAAAAATCCGGCTTTCATGCCAAAAATCAAAATTCGGCTTCCATGCCAACAAAACAAAACTCGGTTTTCAAAAAAAAAATCTGGCTTTCATGCCAAAAACAAAAAATCTGGCTTTCATGCCAAAAAATCTGGCTTTCATGCCAAAAACAAAAAATCTGGCTTCCATGCCAAAAAAAAAAAAAAAAAGAAATTTCGGCTTTCATGCCAAAAACAAAATCTGGTTCTTACACCAAAAACAAAACCGGCTCTCATGCCACAAACCAAATCTTGGCTTTCATGCCATCTCAAAAATTTTGGCTCTCATGCCATAAACCCAAATTTGGCTTTCATGCCACCTCAAAATTCGGCTTTCATGCCATCAAAAAAAAAAACCTGGCTTTTACGCCAACCAAAACAGAAACCCGGCTTTCATGCCAACAAAACAAACTGGTTTTCAAAACAAACCGGCTATAGATTCCATCCAAATCCGGCTATAGATGCCACCCGAAATTTGGCTTTCATGCCGTGAACAAAATCTGGCTCCCATGCCAAAACATGTCTCAAAAACTGGCTCCCATGCCAAAACAATCATTTGTCAAAAGATTTCTCACAAAATGACAAACTTTTGATCACATCCCATTTAGCAATCACTTTAATCACAATATTTAAGTGAGCGTAGGGAAAACAAAAAAAAAAGTACCAAAAAAATACATGTGGTACCAAAAAAAAAAAGAAGAAAAGAAAAGTGTTCACAAGCACTACAAAAATGTATACCAAAAAAAAAATACATGTGGTATATAAAAAGAGAGAAAGAGGGGTCTCAGCCAAAAATGCTCTCCAGCCAAGCTTTCAGCTCCTCAAGCAAACTCTTGGCTTCATCCGTTAGAGTCTCCAAGGCACGCTTCTTCAAGAATCTGCCATGAGTAGCTGGAGAAGGCTCTATCCCTTCTGCTACACCAGGAAGATTATCCCGAGCAGTCTGCCATCGTTCATTCTCTCTAGCCTTCCTATTGAGAATCTGATCGGCCTCTGCAACTTGGCGAATCAAAGCACTCTCCCTGTCACGAGCCTCTGTTATGGCGGACCACGTACTGGCAACTTGGGCCTTTAGGTGTTCGAGATGCTTCCTTGCCTCCTCAACCTCTCCATCAAGGATGCTAAGGTCATGCTGCAGCCTGATGATGTCTAACTCCGCTCGGTTCCTCTCCCGAACCAGCTGCTTCCTGCCCTGTGTAGTCTCTTTCAAATCCGATTGGGCCTTCTCAGCAGGAGTCAGGAACATTTCTTGGAAGAACTGGTCATCAGGATAGCTGATGGTCTCAAACCACCCGTCGCCTAATGCAATGATCTTATCAACGATCGCCCGGGCGTCCGTAACATCCAGACCAATATCTTCCTCAGCATCTTTGAGAATCTCCTTCACATGCGGAATCTTGCTACGTGCAACATCCAAGTGTCCAAAAAGGAGGATCTCAATCCAAGAACTCAAGACCCGCATCACCACCTTCTTCGCATACTGAAGAGATGGGCCAGATGAAGACTCACCCTTCTCTGTCGATTGGTTGCCCAAGTCATGTCCCATCGGAAGAATGACAATAGAACACTTTCCAATCGGGGCCGCTGGAGAAGGAATCTCAACATGAGGTCTTGCCTCTGCCGCGTCAGAATTGGCTGGAGGAGTCCCAATTACTGGGTCAACTTCTGGCATCCCTGGCTCTGGCTCTGAAGGAAGCGATGGACTCTCTTCTGTCACTTCAAAATCTGCCAAACACAAAAAGGTATGAATATGATCTTGTCAAAAAAAAAAAGAAAAAAAAAATGTGTCAAGATTATCACTATGAAATACCTTCTTCCATGATGGGTGGAGTACTTTCTGTCTCCATTTGCTCATCTGAGGCATCGTCAAAAGCCATATCCATAGATGGCTCGAAGTCGGAACCCTCTGGCAAGTCAGCTGACAAGAAAACAAAAATATGTGTCAGCAAATTCAAAAAAAAAAAAAAAAAAAAAAAATTATCATCCTCATACCAGGTGGAGATTCTGGGTCCTCCCCAAAGTCCCTCAACTCTTCTTCAGATGCCGCAACTGGATCCATCACCGCCTCATCGGCAGGAACCTCGGGCATCACCAAGTTTTCATCCTCTGCAAAAGAAAGAAAACAACAGATCAAAAAAAAATCCCTCATAAAAGGAAAGAAGCGGAAATAGAGAAGAAGGAGAATCATACCAACATCGGCGGCCTCTTCTTCACGACTCCTTTTCTTTGGAGGCTCATCAGCATCTCCTGATACCTCCTCAGCGATGGTAGAAGGAGTTCTAGATCAAGAGAGTCTTCGTGGCGTCTCTCAGTGCGACGCTGTCCTCTCCTCCTCTTTTTTCTACGAGCCGGTCTACTTGAAGTACCTACCTCACTGTCAAAGTCAGGACTTCCACTTGGCTCCTCACTGGACGACCCGCTCCTACCAGTGGACCCCATGGAAGCCTTCATTCGCTCTGCTTGCATCCAAGTGTCGATCTCGGCTTCCTCCTCCTCGAGCTGTCTCAAGACCTCAGCAGGTATCTCTTGAGCGGCTTCGAATCTAATGACATCCTGTTCCTCGAGAAAGCCTATCCTATGCTTCTCTCCAGAAAGGAAGAACAAAACTTCCCCTCGACGGATGCCATCTGATCTACCAAGACCCTTCCCAGGAGATTGATTGACATTCAGCTCCTTCTTGGAAAGCCCTCGGTACACAGCAAAGCTCTCCACAAACCACTTCGTGAAGCCAGCAGTCCGGAAAATGGGCAACTCGGGATAGGAAATCATGGCAGTAGTGTCCTCCGCACTATAGAAAGCCCATGCATTTCTCCCGTCCTGCAAACCTCCAAAACACTTCACCATGCTCGAAGGCGCTCCAACAACGCCTTGAGAGAAGCCTAACTGCAACGCAAAACGCGAAGGGACATACGGCTGGATACCAACAAAAAGATGTCTGCGGTACACCATCGTGCCAACACGTATGTTTAAAAGCCACCTCTTCTCTGCGTTGGTCAAAGAATAGTGTCTTCCCGATCCTGCCCTGGTAGAATCTCGGGAGACACCAAAATCAAAAGCCTTCTTCCGCAAATCTGGAAAAAGCTTTACTGAAGATTGCCCAATCTCGACATCCCTGAATCGTCGGATTCTCAAGCGGGCAGACAAAAGTGAATCGGAAACGGCTTTTCCCCTGGCCAACCGAATCATAAAAGGGTCATCATCCTGAGCAGCGCCCAAACGGTGGAAGCCGGGACAGTGGTACACATACCACGAATAAAAAATATGGGCTGAAAATACCCTATTCAAAGGAAGCCCAAGCCGAACCAGAAAAGCAGCAGCCTGCAGTTCGGTGCACAAATAGGAGTAAAGAGCAGGCACCAAAGCAAACTGCTCTCCGAACGCCATCTGACAAGCCGGAAATATACAATGCGGCCTGATGTGTGTTCCGTCTCCTCCAGCAAAAACAGCCTCACCCAGCCAATAAGTGAGGTACGCAGCAATGTCTCTCCGCAGCGCAATGTCAGAGCAAACGGCGTCTGTACTTGTGAGAAAGTTCTTCAAATTCTCTCGCATGGCAGAAATCTTCTTCCCCGGATTCTTAGTCTTGGCTTCCTGGGTCATACTCTCAGAAGATTCTTCGTCGCCAAAAAAGTTTGGAGACAAAGAGCTGAAACTCCTCCAACTGCTACACCGGACTTTCAAGCCCTCCTTCTCCCTCAAAAAATCGTAGAAGGCGACAAGCTGAAAGTACAAAAGCCTGAACTCCTCAGACTGCTCCTCAAGGACGCTGTCGATCGGCATAAATTCCTCATAGAGTTTGCCGAGGATGGGTAACCCGGTAATGGCACTCAGCTCCTTCAAAGAAAAACCAATCTCACCATTCGTAACAATGAAGGTGTTGGTTTGTGGAAGGAAGGACTCCAGCATGGCCATAAAAGCCTCATCGGAGAAAAATACGGTTTGCCTAAAAGCGCGAACCGCATCAAAAATCTCGGCCTCCTTCAGAATGGCACCGCCGATCTGCAGGATGTGATCAGTCCACGACTCCCAGCCCGAGTCAACACTGAAACGGCCACGAAGTCGAAAAGGCTTCACCCAATTGCTGCCATCGCCCCTGAAAATGCCAAGGCCCACCGGTCTCAAATCAACCGATGGATGATCAGATCCTTGGTAGCCGCTGGCCGGCATCAACATGTCCAGACGGACAGGCGACTTCTCTGCATAACCAGAAGGACCGCCAACAAAAACCCCGGTCTTGACCACAGTGGTCCTCTTTACCCAGCTTGGAGGATCTTCTCTCTTAGAGCAAGTGGGAGAAAGACTCATGATCGAAATAGTACGATCAAAAGGCGACCGGGTAGAAATGGTTCTCTCCTCACCATCGGCTGTGTAAGAGAACTGAAAGCATCTCCTTTGATATGACGAGTCATCAGGAGCTGCATCACCAAAGAAAAAGGTAGGCTTGGGCACAACGCTCTGATCGTCCATGACCCAAGGACGATTGCTTGCCATAATCTTGTAAAACTCCTCATCCTTGAGACCGATCAGTCGCTGTCTCATCTCATCTCGGTTGAGCGAGTCACACTCTTCCAAGTTTCTCTCCACATACTGGACCTTCTCCCAAGCCTGCTGTACAGCAGCATTGGAAGATCTGGCAGATCGACGAGGTGTATCGGTAACGGCCTTCTTACCCTTGTTCGTTCTGGAGGAACTACCTGCAAAGATTGAAAAAAAAAATCAATCAACAGAATGACAGAATTTTGCTAAAAAAAATATCCTAGCGAAATTTTGGCATGACTCCGGGGCAATTCCGAAGAAAAGGGAATCACCCCGAAAAGAAAGGAAGCCTGAAGATGAGCTCAACATCGCTGCGAGCTCATGATCAATGAAGGATTCTCAAAGAAGACTCGAACTCAAACATTGCTGCGAGATCAAGACAGTCTTCTCAAATTTCCGCAAGAATCGGAAAAGAGCTCAACATTGCTGCGAGCTTCAAATCCCAAAACTTGCAAAAAAGCTCCTCGAAACCCCCGCAAGACTAAAGAAAGAGCTCAACATTGCTGCGAGCTTCAAATCTCAAGACTTGCAAAAGATTTCCAGGTGTGCATCATCATCATGCTCCCAATTCAATTTACCAAAAATCATGCATAAAAGAAAATCATCATGCACTAGATGCTAGGAAAACCTTGACAAAATTTGACCAATTCCAACCCAACTTGGTCAAAATCAAACTTTGTCTAAGTCAAAATTCATGTTGACTTAACATAGAAACTCTAGCCTTCTATCTTGATGCATCAAAAAAAAAAAATGCATAAACATCTTGAAATGCATGAAACCTCATTATCATGATGATACAAAAAGGGGAGAAAGGAAAGTTTTTTTTTTTTTTAAAAAAAAAAAAAAAAAAAAAAAGAAGAAGAAAAAAAAAAAAAAGAAAAAAATTATGGGCTGGCCCACAGGCCATGGCCCATGGGCCACATGGCCGTACGGCCCAAAGCTGTACGGACATGTCCGTACAGCAGCAAAAAAAAAAAAAAAAGGAGAAAAGAAAAAAAAAAAAAAGAAGAAGAAAGAAAAAAAAAGAAAAAGAAAAGGGCGTGTAAAAAAAAAAAAAAAAAAAAGAAGAAAAAAAGAACACGTGCAAAAAACAAAAAAAAAAAAAAGAGAAGAAAAAAATGATGAAACTTTCTTTACATGGAACTTCTTGTAAAAAGAAATAAAAAACTTACTTGAAGCCATGGATGGAGAAGAAAGAAGAACTTGAAGACTCTTGAAGAAGGAGGATTCTTGATCTTAGAGCAACTCTTGAAGACTTTTGCAAAAAGAAAGCAATAGGAGCAAGAGATCCCACCTCAATTGCTTTTATAGAAGAGAGCAAACCAAAAGAGGAAACAAGAGAAAAGCAAGGAGGTAAGGGCTAAAAATTAGCAACCTTCCCAAAAGAAAAGGAAACTTGGGATATTCTCTCCCAAAACAAAGATCCTTTGAGAAATTCTCTCCCAAAGAAAGATATTTTGAGAGAATCTCTCCCAAAATCAAGGAAACTTGAGAAAATCTCTCAAAGTAAAGATATTTTTAGATATTCTCCACCCAAAAGAGATATCTTTAGATATTCTTTACGAAAATGACACCATATGAGATCTAAGCCATCCTTCAAAGCTTAAGGTCCCATGGGTTAGCCCATATGAGCCAGGTTTGACCACCTAGGCACTAAAAGTGGCTTTTAGTCAAAATTCCTCTTACCAAGAGCATACAAAAAAAAAAAAAAAAAAAAAAAAAAATGGTTCCATGCCTCTCTTTTGAGTTGATTGGACCATACAAAAATTCCAAGCCTCATGAGCTTCCAAGATCCAAAACCATCTCACCTCATGAGCCAAATTGAGACAAACCTTGAAATTGACATTTCACCAAAAATCAAACCGGTCCCCTAACATTCCACATACAGCTTGTTAGGTCACAAGACCAAAACCAAAAACCAAAACCTGACCCCCCAACATTCCACATACAGTTTGTTGGGTCACACGGTCAAAACCAAAATCCGACCCCCTAACTTGCCACATACAGCCTGTTAGGACTCAAGGTCAAAACAAAAATCCAAATCCGCATCCCCGATGTCATCTTCAATACTTTGCCTCAAAATGGTACATGATTCCTATCACTACCATAAAATCCCCTGGAAGCTCAAAAGGATACTCCATAAAAAAAAAAAAAAAAAAAAAAAATGCTCAAAGACTCTTGGTCAAGACAGAAGCTCTTCTTCAAGATTCTCTTCGAGGCACATCGACTGCAAAAGCTATATCGTCGCTGTACCTCGAGGGGGCATTTGTTGACACCAAAAATGTCACTTTGCCTCTTCACACCAAAAACTACATGGAGCCGCATCCTACCAAAAATAGGCAGGCGCCACTTCAAGCATCAGATCTTGTCAGAATCAAACAAAAAACTGCAAGGTCATTCAAAACAACCAAAAGAGAGGTACACACGAAGTTTCAGGCCATTCCGACATTATTTGGCCTAGCTTCACTTCTCCAACAGCTAAGCAGCAGCTCCCGGCGGCGGACCACCCCGGGACCATGGCACCTAATTCGGAGCTTGCGGATCATCTCAAAATGACTCCAATAGGCTCCTCGTCGAATTTCAGGTCAAACGGACATCGTTTGACCAGAAGTCAAAGCTCGGCATCTCTCTCGCAGGAGAAACAAAGGCAAGCGTTTGCATGGCCCCAAACGGCTTCAAAACTCAAACGAAAGCCTATGGTTGGTCTTATCTACTGATGAGGGAGTCACACGTCGAATTTCAGGTCAATCGGACATCGTTTGACCGAAAGTCAAAGCTCGGCATTTCCCTCGCGGTGAAATCAAAGGCAAGCATTTGCATGACCCCAAACGGCTTCAAAACTCAAATGAAAGCCCATGGTTGGTCTTATTTAATGCTCAAGAAGCTTCACCTCAAAATTCAGGTCATTCCGACATCGTTTGACCCTGTTTCAGCTTCTGGCGAAAAATCAGCAGTTCTGCGCTCGGCTTTTCCCAGAAAATCAGAAACTTTGCAAACCAATTTGCAAGGATTCTCATCATGTTTTTCAGAGGGAAATCAAGCCAAAAGTGTGGAGAAATGTCATAGAAAACAAACAAAAAAAACGGAAGCGAAAAACGACGAAAAACGGCCAGAAACGGGCCCCGGGAAGCAATTTTCCCCCCAGGGTCGCAGAGCCCCGCGACCCTGGGCCAGGCCTGCGACCCTGGCCCATGGTCGCCGGAGACCATGGGGCCGGCGACCCTGGGAGGTCCGGGGCGCCGATTTCGCCCCGGGACCCCCCGTTTCGTCCGTTTTCGCGAGACGAGTTGTTCTGTCCCTGTGATTTTTCCAGATTCAGACTTTTGAGGCTCCAAATTCGCCGATATTCGCCAAGATCACAGGAATCCTTCCAAGAACTTCAAAAACTTCGTTGATCGCCAGCTGAACAACCAAAAAGTGCACTTTCTGCCCGCCCGATCGCGAAATCGACTGGACAGATGCTGCCGGCCCGCTAGTATCAACCAATGTCTGAAACTACATGATCATCTGATGTTGATTTACATAAGGATCCATCGATGATCATCGCAAAGGGAATTCCAAGAGACGCAACATGGCCCGCGACTCTTCAGCTACCAAGGTGGCCACTTAGTGCAATCAATTGGCCCGTTTATGGCAAGTTAATGCGGTCATTAACCCATTATCTTGAACGGCCCAATCAGAAGCCTCCGTTCAGGAGTTACAAGTCCAAGCAATCATGGCATTCAAGCCATGAAACTCCTAACATAATGGAGATTAAAGGCGATTAAATGCCCATGACTCTCCTCCGGCCAATGAAATCCAAGGGTCAGGAGTTACAAAACAAAAAGCAATTAAACTTGTAACTCCTCCCTTAATGAGCTTTATTACCATAAAGGCTCATAAATCACTCCTAAAGGCCTATAAATAGGAGTCCTCTCCAAGCATTCCAAGAGAGGGACACACACAGAAGAACCCGGAGAAAATCGCCACGGATCCGGAAAAATCGCCAGAAAATCATTTAAAAATCCTCGGAGAAATCTCTACAACCCTGCTCCTTCAAGAAAACTCTGCTGCGACAAGTTCAACAAGGTGATTGAAGCCCCTTGGGGGGCCACCCCCCCCAAAGACCACCTCTCCTTCTATCCAACATGGCTAGATACGGCTTTTCAGCCCGTCTACTCAGTTTTTTACCGGATATAGGACCTTATCTTGGTCCTTATCCTCTAAAAATCTGAGGTTGGAGCCAAGCCAAGAAATCAAGCACTATGTTCTCATCTGAAGGACGATGGCGGAGCCCATACATGACTCGCGACCATCGATCTGAACGAGCCCTCCCACAATCGCATGAGAAGTTAGATTCCTTTTTCTTACTTTTCTGTTGTAAATTGTATTTTTTCTAAAGAGACAAAAAATCACATCTCTTGTCTTTCATTATTGATAAGATTTGTAAATCGCCTTTCATGGCAAAATCGCCTCCAACGGCACCAAACCGCCTTCTACGGCACAAAAACGCCTTTCACGGCATTCAAACAAAACTGTCTCTTTTATTAAAATATGTATGCAATGGAAAACTAGAAAAAAGTTTCATTTCCCTTTTTACTTGTGAAGGTGGATCTCCGGATCACCATTTCTAAATTCCAAGTATTAAAGAGAAATTGGCATACCCGTACAAAAAAACTGATGCCCGCTTTTCCTTTTTCCCTCCACCATACCCCGTCAGCCCCGGGGCGGAGGCAGCTTTGGAAAAAGACAAAAGCCGGGACCATCAAGCTGGCATACCCGGTGGGACTCGTTCATTTGATGAACATGTGCTTAGATTCCTTTTGGCTCCTTTTTAGTTGGTGGCCTATGTTGGATCTTGCATCTAAAAAAAAAAAAAACACATGAGATGGGATTCTTGGAAATTTCTTCTTTTAAGTTTATTTCCAGTCTTTCTTGTTTCTAAAAAAATTTTCTCAAAAAAATCAAAAAAACAAAATCTGATTTACAAAAAATTTTCAGATTTTCCTCTTTTGGGTTTAAGTTGAGAAACTTTGGTTTCTATCAATACACAACCCAGTCCCACATTCGAAGCATCTGTATAAACAATAAATCCGCCGTTGCTCAAGGGTAACGTAAGGATTGGGGCTGTGGTTAACCTTCCTTTCAACTCCTGAAAACTGGTTTCACACTGATCGGTCCAAACAAATGGGACATTCTTCCTAGTCAATTTTGTCAACGGGGCTGCAATAGACGAAAAACCTTGAACAAATCTTCTGCAATAACCTGTTAACCCCAAAAAGCTTCTAATTTCTGTCACACTGCTTGGCCTTGCCCAACTAACAACTGCCTCTATCTTGGCTGGGTCAACTGCTAAACCTTCTCTGGAGATGATGTGGCCTAGAAAAGCGACTTGCTCTAACCAGAATTCGCACTTACTGAGGTTTGCATATAACTGGTTGTCCCTCAAGAGCTGCAACGCTGTCCTCAAATGTTCTTCATGCTCATTCTTACTCTTGGAATACACAAGGACATCATCAATAAACACTACTGTGGAGTGATCCAAATAGGGTGCAAAGACCTTGTTCATCAGAGCCATAAAGACTGTGGGTGCATTGGTTAAACCAAAGGGCATCACTAAGAACTCATAGTGCCCATATCTTGTTCTAAAAGCTGTCTTCTGAACATCTGAGTCTCTAACTCTCAACTGATGGTACCCTGACCTCAAGTCTATCTTGGAAAAATAGGTTGCTCCTTGCAATTGGTCAAACAATTCGTTTATCCTTGGCAAAGGATACTTGTTCTTCACAGTCACATGATTCAACTTTCGGTAGTCTATGCACATTCTCAAACTTCCATCCTTCTTTTTCACAAACAACACCGGTGCTCCCCACGGTGAAACACTTGGCCTAATAAAGCCTTTGCTCAACAAATCCTGCAATTGGAGCTTTAGCTCACCCATTTCTACTGGAGCCATCCTATATGGTGCAATCGAGATCGGAGCTGTCCCTGGAAGGAGCTCAATTGTGAACTCAACTTCTCTAATTGGTGGTAAACCCGGGATTTCTTCTAGAAAAACATCCGGAAATTCACACACAATGGGGTTATCCCCCACCCCTTGGGACTGTTTATCCTCCGTGATAAATGCAATAAATGCCTGGCACCCACTCTGAACTAATCTGCTTGCCTTCAATACTGAAATAAACCTTGCCTGAGATTTTCTCCTGTTCCCCTAAAATATCAATTCTGCCTGTGACCTTTGGAATTCTGAATGTGATGGTCTTATTAAAACAATCCATAGTGGCATGATATGCTTCCAACCAATCCATGCCTAATATGACATCAAAATCATGCATGTCCAAAACTATGAGGTTGGCTGGTAAATTAACATCTCCTAACAAAACTGTACAACTAGGGTAATGGGTTCTACACACAACTTGTTTCCCTACTGGAGTGGTAACTACTAAAATGTAATCCAACTCACTACATGGTGCATCAATCAACTTAGCAAAAGTAGGAGATGCAAAGGAATGTGTGGATCCAGGATCAAATAAAATCTGGGCTTCTACCCCACAAACAAGAAGTTTACCTTCTACCATGTCTCCTGCAGCTTCAGCATCTGCACGGTTGAGATAATACAAACGTCCATGCATCTGTAGTCTGTTTGGTACTTGATTCTGCCTTCCTTGGCCATGTCTATTCTGCCGTGGAGCACGAGCATTCTGATTCTGTGCTGGTTGCCTAGCCTGTTGTTGTTGCTGCTGAGGTGGTCTGACTTGATTCTGAACTGGTGTTTGATTCTGAGGAGCTACTTGTCTCTGCTGCTGGTTTCTGTTCCCTTGATTCTGAAGTAGTGGGCAATCCTTGATTGCATGGTTCATAGCCCCACACTTGAAACAGGCACCCATGGCCTTACGACATTCATGAGTTCCATGATTCTTGCCACAATGTCCACACCCGTGCCTCACTTGACCTTGTTCTTGCCTTGGCTTCTTGTTCTGTTTGTTAGGAATTTTGTAGATTGCAATTTGATAGATGCATTTCATTCTAGCATCATTTGATTTACACACATATGCATTGATTTATAAAGACTTGAAATCTTGTTTTATTCATGCATTGTTTTTAAGAGTTGTAAAAGTTTTGATTTATGCATGATTTGCTTTTAAAACTTGGATGCATTTGTTTTTAGAAAAGAGTTTTTAGAAATCAAGCAAGCCATTGGTTTTAAAGTTTCAAATCTTTTTTGGCTTTTTATGTTCCATGTTTTAAAACCCTTAGAATGATTTAAAACATGTTTTTAAGCTTGATTATATGGCCCAAATAATTCCACAAAGAAAATCTTTCAATTATGCAAAGTTGGAATTTTTGGCCACTGCAGTGTGGCCGGTCGACCGGGAACACTGCAGGCAGAAAGTTGGCCTGATGCACCAACGGTCAGAATTATGACCGTTGTGTGATCCCGGTCGACCGAGACCTGTTTGCAGGTCGACCGAGGACTAGCCGTTGGGCACTTTTTCCTATAAATATGAGTTCTTTCCTTTGCCAAAAGTTGAGAATTTTAAGGCCCTCCTTGAGGGGTTTTGAGGCAAATAGAAGGGAAATGAACCAAGGGATGAAGGGGAGTATTAGGAAAGCTAAAGCTTGGATTAATGAAGTTAAATCACCAAGTAGGCTTTACTTTCCTTAATCATATGTTTTCATGCTTTGTTTTATTTTTGGTAAATCATTTCTAGCATGTTAAACTATGTTTGTGTTGTGTCCTTAACATGTTTATGTTTTGAGTTGATTTATTGTTTTGGATACAACACCATATGATTCAATCCAAGTAGTACTTAATCTTGGTAAATCTAAGTAGATCATGTTAATGAAAGAACCTTTGAAATTATATGTAACATGATTCCTATACTTGGTTGAATCTTTGGTTGTTGTTTTCCATCATAAGAAAATCACTTTCAAAACTATCTTATGTTTTGGACTCAACTTCTTTACAAATCATATGTTTTCATGTTTTGTTTTATCTTAGGTAAATCTTTAGTAACATGATAAACTATGATGTGTTGTATCCTTAGCATGTTTTATACTTTGAATAGATCTATTGTTTTGGATGCATCACCATTTGATTCAATCCAAGTAGTACTTTATCTTTGGTAAATCTAAGTAGATCATGTTAATGAAATATGTAACATGATTCATATACTTGGTTGAATCTTTGGTTGTTGTTTTTCCATCATAAGAAAATCTCTTTCAAATGTATCTTATGTTTTGGATTCAACATCTTTACAAATCATATGTGTATTATTGTTTTAAAGTTTCACAACTTGCCTTACTTTGATAGGTATATCTTATTCAAGTTGTATTTATAATTACATATGATTTGTCCCCTCTTTTCAATCAAATCTATTTTTATGTTTTGAGCTTCATGTTGATTTGATTGACATCCCTATGCATCACATGTTTAGAGCTAATTCATTTCATACAACTTGTGTATCTTTGACATCATTAACAAGTTGTTACTTTTAACATGTGATTAGCATTTCCTCAATCATAAATGTTTTTGAGCTAAAACTTTCAAAAGCCTTAGGCTTACATTTATGAGCTTTCATTTTCAAAATGATTGAGGACCACACACACACACTTCATGTACTTTCATCTTTGCATTCATAGTGTGAGTGTGTATTAGATTTTCACTTCCATATCCGCCTAATTAAGAGGCATTGTAATGAGCTTAATTGAATCTCCATCAAGTGTATTATAGACACTATCTTAGTGAGATAACCAACCTTGTGGTTGAAGAGGTTATTGCTTAGCCTATAAAAGCATAGTGTATAGGTTGATGTTAAGCCTTGAAAAACATCAATGTAAAGGTTATTGCTTAGCCTTGGAAAGCATATTGTAAAGGTTATTGCTTAGCCTATTGAAAAGCATAAATAGTGGAAATCCGGTGGGGTGTTGGATCACAAGCCGATAGTGGATGTAGGCATTGAGGCCGAACCACTATAAATACTTGTGTGATGGTGATTGCTTTGTGATGATTCTTTTGTTAGCTTCCGCATCTTGTATGATAAATCATCACTTGTGACTAGTTTGTTTTAAAGAAGTTAAATTTGTTAAAATTGGTCATAATTGGAGCTCACCCTATTCACCCCCCCCCCTCTAGGGTTCGGATCCCCATGGACTTACACTGTTGTTGCCTCTGATTCTGCTGCTGATAGTGCTGCTTCCTGTCCTGAACAATCATGTTGTTAATATCTTCAAATGTATAAGCCCGCTTGACTGCCTCATCATATGTAGCTGGTGGAACTACTCCTATGACATCTCTCAAGATGATCTGGTTCAACCCTTCCAAAAACTTCGTTAGCTTTTTCCTTTCAGTGTCAATCAACTCGGTAATTTATCTAGCCAATCTTTCAAACTTGGTGATATAGTTTAGCACCGTCAAGCTACCTTGCTTGAGCTGCTGAAATTCAATAGCCTTCTGTCTCTTGACATGAGAGGGAATGTATTTATCTTGAAACTGTGTCTTGAATGCTGCCCATGCCTCCTCGTCAGCCATCACTGCATATGGGCCCTTGACTGTCTGCCACCACCTATCTGCAAGCCCATAGAATAGTGAAGCTCTGAGATTGACCTTTTGTATTCCCGTGCACATAAAGACATCGAAGATCTTCTCCGTATTGACTAGCCAGTCATCTGCCACCAACGGGTCCTTATTGCCCAAAAATTCCTTGGGTGCTCTCTTCCTAAACTTCTCAAATAGTGCATTAGGGTCAGGATCCCTATTTTGAATAACAATCTGCGGACCCACAGGTGGTGCTACATTCCTGTTCTGAAGTACTTCCAAGAGTTGCCTCTGAACTTGTGTCATTTCATCATCCTTCTTTGCTAGCTGTTCTTGAAATCTGGCTTGGTTCTCATTAGCCTGTCTTTGTTGTGCTATCATGGCTTGCATAAGTTCCTGAAACTGTGTGGCTATCGGTGTCTCAGATGCATCTGACTCATTCTGTTGACTGCCTGAAGCATGATGATTTGGAGCTTTTCTTGGAGGCATATTGCTGTAAAACAAAGAGTTAGTACACAATAATCATGGTACAAGGGTTTCTAAGGTCTATACCAACGAATCTATCGAACTCACGAACCCTCGCCACGTTCCTAAGACCTTTCTAGTTTCTTTTAAGTGCCTGAAACATGTCCCGCTCTGATACCAGTCCTGTCGCGACCCCGGAACGGATCCCGGGCCCGCGACGCTTTTGTGTTGTTGTTTGCATTGGAGATATACTTTCCCACAGGTTCCCGCAGTGAGGATTCCCAAAGACACGCGGAATCTGGCTCACACGATCAAGTTTGCGGAAGCGTGTAGCAAAACACATCAAGATAAGCACCAATAAATCTTAAGTGCTATAACAATTATTAACAAGACGTAGTATCAAAGAAAGAAGCTAACATGGCATTCCCAACATAGTTCAAGTTACAAGACTAACACGAAAGTAAGTTAAGTTTTTGTTACAACCCATAACAGGCCAACAGAGGCCAATACACTTCTCCAAAATAATCAAAAGAAACCCCAAAAACAAAATGATGACGAGACTCAAGAACCCGCCCGACGTCTAGATGACATCGTCGGGCTACCACTCTCTCATAAGGGTTGGCTCACAAGCCTCCTCCGGACGTTCCTCCTCAAAGGCAATGTCTCCTGCACCTGGGCACCAACAAACAAGGGTCAAACACAACAGTTTGGCAGGTAATCAATTTAGGTGCAAGCACGAACAATAAACGTTTTAGAAAACATATAAGCAAATCCTTGATTTGAAATACTACAATGACTAAGGAACATTTACAGAAATATTTAATCGAGCTGAGATACTGAAACAAACTAGCATGAGTACATAATATATCATGAATAGTCGTCATCCACAAAGAGCCCATCTTTTCTCTCTCATTTATATAATGAAAAGAGCAAGCACGCACGACAAGCACGGTATACATAATATAATCACGACACGATTTCCCACAAAGACGGGAATTCCGGCCGCGGAACCGGACACGCACGATGTGTAATAAATACACGACCAGTCTGCAGACAGTCCACATGTTTAAGGACCCCCAGACAGTGGATCAAACTGAAAGGGCAGTCCAAGCTCAGTGGTGTTTACTTAATTCATGAATGCACAAAACACGCGAAACACTATCAAAACATGTCGAGATAAAAAAGGGGAAGTCACTTATCAAAACACGATAAACACGACTAGCAAAGGCATAATTAATATGCATAACACGCTTAGGAAGTGATCCTTTTTTCTTGAAACAATTCTTCAAAACAAGCTCATACTTGAAATCCAAAACTAGTACACGATGGTACTTATAGTACCAAGACCGAATTCAAAACACGAAATCTGACAAGCATGTGTTAAAGCTGCTAATTGACCTTTGTGTAATTAGGACCCCGAATGTTAGAATATATAAGAATTGGTGTCCCCGAAGTTGGGTTGCATTTCGAAGTTCCATTCACACAATGTCAAGTTAAAACCCTTAACATAGTCTAGTTTTCAATCCTTCAAGAAAATACACAAACGAAATAATTATCCTTCCTGAATCTGTCAGGTTCGCTCGAGCAAACTTTATAAGGTGACGACACTTCGCTCGAGCGAGACAGTTCGCTCGAGCGGGTATAAGGTGCGCTCGAATGGACAGCTCTCTGTCTTGTTCCAGATTATACAGAGGGCAGTTCACTCGAGTGGACAATAGGGTCGCTCGAGCGGACAACTCTCTGTTTGCGCTTGGACCAAACAGAGGCTTGGTCGCTCGAGCGGACCAGCTTCTACCTGAGCTCGCAGAGTGCAGAAACTGCCTTTCTCTTGTACAACCTTCACTACATTTTTCTCCTTCTTCTCATCCATCAATCACATACAATCCCTTGAGCCTTCATGCCCACCAAGGGTTCATTTATCACCATTTCACACATCCAAATCAAATAAAACATAACCATGAAGCTTGTAAACAAATTAAATGCACAATTTCTAAAATACAATGAAATCAAAATACACATGCATCATTTCCTAGAAAGATTACTTGCCTTGACCAATGCTAAATACTCCTCTCAAGCACTTCACTCAAGCTATTCCAACACTACAAGAACCCAAGAAAAAACCATTCAAAACTCACTTAATCTTGAAAACAAGAAACCCATTTTCACAAAAAGGGTTTTCAAATGAAAAACAAGATCTTAAGGAACCAAAATAACTCTATGAAAATTATGGGTTGAAGTTCTTACCTAGAAATGATCAAACAAGAGGGAAGGAAGGAAATGAAGAGCTTCTCCCATAAGAAGTTCCAAGAAACTTATACCAATAGAAAGCTTGCAAGGAGACGAAGAAGATGATGTCCTTAGAATTTTCTTTGGAGTCCTCTAGCTAGATCATGCAAGGTGAGGAAGATGGAAGGGAAAAAGAGGGATTTCAGCCCTAGGTCAACAAATTACAGAGATTTGGTAAAGTGAATGAAAAGAGAGGAGATGGGGCTTAAGTGATGCTAATGGGCCCCAATTAGCTTGAACTTTGAAATGACTAAAACACGATCTTGTGGGCCTCGAATGACCTCGACGAAGAAGGATAAAACGATCCTCGAAATATCTGGTTTTCAAAAAGTATATTTTTGACATGGTTTTGAGATCTCGAAAATTGTGTCCAGATTTGTGCATAAAAGACAATTTTACCCTCTTTGGGCCAAAACATGGGTTTTTGGGCTTCAAACATGAATGGGCTTAAGACGAAAGTTGTAACACCTAGAAAAATCATTCAATTGAAATCAAAATCACAATCACACGGAAACCGATACGATCCTCCCAAGCTTACACGTGCACTCAGGCTTTCCTGAGTGTGTCTAACTAATGCTAACGATCTCAAAATTCCCAAAGCTATATCCAAGCCTAAAACTAATCACTTCTAACCCAACGACAACTAAACCCACTTAGGACTAAACACATACTAATCGCACACTAATCGACAAGGCCTGGGTCGGGGTCTAACATGAAGAGTCTAACGAATCCTTGCCACATCCTTAGGATTTATAATTTCTTTTAATTGCTTGAAACACGTCTCACTCTGATACCAGTCTGTCGCGACCCCGAACCAAGTCTGCGGGCCTAATCCGGGATCTCGACTCAAGAAGTAATGTGATGTGATGAGAGATGTATACATATATTTAATTTCCCACAGGTGTCCCCGGTGAGGATATCACAACAACATAGTACATTTTTGTTTGAGTGCGGAAGCGTGTAGTAAATCAAATTGGTAATTCAACTCTAGTCACGAAATAAAAACACATGTATAAACTAAGTATCAGAATGAGCAATGATCATCAGAACGAGCAAATTATAAAAACACACGTAAATGTAACCAAGGAAACGGGAAAAAAGCAAGATGGCAACCACACAAAGTCAAGTCCTCTATCACTGAAGTGACAAAGCATGTCAAGGCATTGATCTCAGTCATGCGAGGTGAGGAGATTCAACGAAAAATATACATATACATATACATATAATATATGGGACATGACCACGGTAGCGAGCCGAGCATCGGAAACCACGGTAGCAATCCGGGGTATCGGGACAAGACCACGGTAATAAACGGGTAGCGGGATCCAAACTGTAGTTGGCAGGACAAGAGGGGGATCTCCAACTCGGCGGATCAGACCAACATGGTTATCCAAGCTTAGTAGTGCCGACTCATAGGTCAAATGACAAAAATCAAAACATGTATAAAATACATCAGGTGCAAGTATGTAAACAAGCGGGACGGGAGTGCTCAAAGGCACAGATGTCATATCAGTCTGGGCATGCATATCGGGACTAGCAAAATGCTACAATTGTAATTTCAATATTTTCAGGAGTGCAAAGGAAATTCGGGAATAATGAAATACAAATGAACTTTCGAAATCTCAAAACAAGTATCAGGGTTCAAGACTAGTTCAAAATGAATAGGGATCCCGTATGTCTAAATCAGTAAAGACTTGGTACTCCTTGAGTTTGGGGACATTCCAGGGTTCTTCTACACTTCGGGATTTTCAAAACTACAATGAATCTTTGTGAAGTGGTTTCCTTCTCAAACGAATTTCAAGAAATTAGAATGAATCTTCCTATCACAATAGGGTTCCAAACAAACCTCTCTTAATCATTTAAACATTTCATTTGTACTCTCAAAATAGTCCCAAGTGAACAGTACCCCTCGCTCGAGCGGACTAGAGGTTCGCTCGAGCGGTGAGCTCTTTGGAATGACTTCCTGGGTGGGTTTGCTCGAGCGAAGTTGAGGTCGCTCAAGCGAACTCATCCAGTTCAGGTTGGCTCGAGCGAAATTTCCATTCGCTCGAGCTAACCACTCTCTGGAACGAGTTCTGGGAGGGTTCGCTCGAGCGATAAAGGGTTAGCTTGAGCAAACTGTCCACTGGAATGGTTCAAACCCTTTTCTGGACACTTTGCTCGAGCGACCTGTCAAGTTCGCTCGAGCGAACTGTCCATAAACTAGTTCCGGGACAGTTCTTCTCCTCTCTTTCTCATCCTTTTTACAACCTCTCTTGAGCCCCTAGTATACATCAAATGAGGAGCTCAAAACCCTATCCAAACCATCATCAAAATCTCCTACAACATTCATTCCATCCTCCAATCATATCACATCCAACCATAAAGAAAGAAGGGAAGGAAACAACTACACCAAGAATACATTTGAACTAAAAAAAAAGAGATAGATGAAGGCTATGAACCAATATATTTTCTGGACATTAAATGCACTAACAAGACTCTTACATGAGCATTTATTTCAAGTCAATGCAAATAAATAAGCATGAATGGAAAACAAAAAAATCAATCACATTTCTTATGAACCTATTTAATGCTCAAATATCAAGTCATCCACTTGCCTTAGGTCCAAGCTAATCAATAACAAGCTCTAAACACTCCTCCTAGCCAATAATCCAAGATATAAACAAAAACCCCCAAAAACAAACCCTAAAAGGGTCAAAACAAGGAATAGGAAGAGAAATCTTACAATAAAGAAAATGGAACCTCTTCAAGGCCAAAGGAACACAAATCTAAGAGATGGGGAGGGTTACTTACTTGGAAGTTCTTCAAATGGCCAAGGCTAGCTCAAAGAGGGTCTTGGAATGGGAGGTCTTCTCGAAAAATGGTATCAATGGAAAGCTTTAGTAGTGAGGAAGGAGATGGTGACATCTGTTCTTCAAGTAATGCAATGTTGATAGAGATTGAGATGGAGAAGCTAGAAGGAAAAGAGAAAAGAGAAAACCCTAGGTGAAGATTGGAGCTTGAGCTAGAAAAGGGAAAAGAGGGGGGGGGGGGGGGGGGGGGGTTCTCCTTATATACAAGCCAAGAGTGGGCTCCACCACTTGGAATGTTTGTGGGCTGAAATCATGGTTTTCAGGACTTCGAATGAATTCGACGAAGAAGGAAGAAACGATCGTTGGAATTTCTAGTTTCCAAAAAGTATATGTTTCGCAGGTTTCGGGAATAAAAAATTTTGGGTGCAGATTTAGTGTAAAAAGACTGTTTTGCCCTCAAAGCTAGGAAAGTCGGGTTTTGGGATTGATGGGGGCTCCGACCTGTCGTCCTCTCCTTCCTTACCCCTGGGGCTGTCGGGAGTATGGCAAAGGAGGAAAAACGAGTCATCGACATTTTTGTATGGGTATCTAGATTTTGTACTCTACTTGGAATTTGAAGTGGTGATCCAGAGATTCACCTTCACAAGTAGAAAGGAAATCAATTCTTCTTTCTAGTTTTCCATTGTACATATATTTTAAGAAAAAGAAACAATTTTTTAAATGCCGTAAGCGGCAATTTCATTTTGTTTGTCGTGAAAGGCGATTTTTGTTTGTTGTGAAAGGCGATTTGTGCCGTAGAAGGTAGTTTTGTGCCATGAAAAGCGATTTTGCCATAGAAGGCGATTTACAAATCTCATCAATAATGAAAGACAAGAAATGTGATTTTTTTGTCTCTTTACAAAGAATACAAAATACAATAGAAAAGTAAGAAAATGTATCTGACTTCTCAGGAGATTGTGGGGACTCGTTCAGATCGACGGTCACAAGTCATGTATGGACTTCGCCATCGTCCTTCAGATGAGAACGCTGTAGACACCTCATTTGGCCCCCTATGATAGCCTTAAACACTTACCGCATATAATGATGCCCCCATTTCACCCATAATTGAATGGTTAATGGCATAATTCAAATTAATAAATGACGATGAAGATGCTTGTTGATCATTTTCGACTTAGTTCGACGATTCATAGAAATTCGTGAGAGAAAAGGCCAAATCACGTTGAGATCTCAAGTTCAACCCACTACTCATCCAAGGAATGGACTACAACACTACCCAAGCCCCTTCTAAACTACATAGAACGCACCCAGGTTATTCTTAGAGAAATTACACTTAGTTTGCCTAAGTACGATACGATTAGCAGGAATTAGGAGATTAGAAACATTGATCCAAGTATCCTTTGCCTTTCCTGACATGTGACCATTAGGGTGTATGGACCAACAAATTCTACATTCCGAGATCTTTTCGACGATATGTGGAACGTCCAATTCCGACCGATGGATCAAAAGATATAGCCCTCGGAAGACTACATTGGCGGTCCCACATCAGGGACACACTTGGGCGCACACACAGGTGCGCCGAAGTCCCTAGTTGCCCTAGAGAGCACTTTAGTGCATATTTAGGTGGGTTCCGCTCTACCATTCATAGTTCCGACCCAACCTCAACCCGAAAATGATTCGAAACCAAACCATAAGCCCACTTGACCCCAAGGGAAGACCTGGGTGCACCTGTGTGTGAGCCCAAGTGATCACAGGACTCACCTGGGCGCACCTATGTGTGCGCCTGATAAGTCCAAAATATCACATATTTAAATTATTGATTCATATAAATTTGTGGACTTAATTAAAATAAAATGCATTGAATTCATAGATTTTCACAAAATCATGCAATTAGACTCTTTTGGTTGAATTGAAGTAAAAATCTCATAAAAATACATGTCTTAGTGAAATTATCAAATTTTGCATTTTTGAGCCCCATGCATAGTGTAAGGACCCGATCCGAATTTGTCAAATGATTTGAGTTTTGACCATGTGATTGATCACAAGTGGACCCCACCCTGTTTGAGAACTTTCATTCACTATCATCAAATTAACTAGGCAATGCTGGTGGGATATAATTTTATTGCATTTAGATAATCACCATGCATCATCATGTGACCTGACTTATAATATTGGACCCATCGCTTGCATTTAAGTCCGAGTAAATAGTATCCAAAAGTTGGGTTTTAAACATTGGATGATTATTAATTTAATAAATTTATACACTCTAGTGAACCATGCATGTTATGACCCACTCAGTGGGCCCATATTAACACCACTATCATCATGTTTATAAATTGTCTTAAGTGTAGGCCAAAATGGGACCGCAAGGGAGATACACGTCCATGGATCATTCCAAGTCATTACAAGGCATAGTGGGACCCATTACTATTGCTAGTTTGAAAAAAAAATCTCAAGATGCAATTTTGAGAAATTTCAATAGAAATTGAAAGAAGAAGAACATCCAAGCCACCTCAAATTCACAAGATTTCAAGTCCAAGTGGGGCCATTTTCAACAAAGAATCAAGCCAAATCAAGGAGATTATAATGGGGCCCAAGTGAAAAGTTTCAAAAGGATTGAAGAGTCCCGAACGGTTTTGTGCAACAACAAGAGATAAGGAACCCAATTTCAAGATCCAAAATTCAAGGAGTTTAAGTTAGAGAAATTCCAAAAAAAAAAGGGAGGAACCCTTCCCATTCTCACGTTAAACACCCTCTTTTTCCACGCCTATTTTTTCTCTCTTCTTTCTTACCACAAGGGGAAACGTCCATTCATTGGGTGGCCATCAACTTCTTTCCAAACTAACTCTCCTCTCCCCCTAATTTCTCTCTCTCCCTCTCAATCTCTAACTCCCTCAGCTCTATCTTTTCTCTCACACACAACGTCCCTCTCTTTCCCTATTACTTAGGCGCACAACAACCCATCTTCTCTGGGACGTTTTGGAATTTTTTTCCTTTTTCTCTCTCTATTTTCTTTTCTCTCCTATCTCCACTCTATCTCACGTGCATCATTCTCTCTCCCATTAATCTCTTTCCATTCTTTCCCCCCATCATTTAAATCTCTCACTCACCTATTATACGAGGCCAAAGAAGAAAGTTGATTATTTTGTGAAGGAAGAAGAAGAAGGATGGAGGGGTAGATTTGCTACTTGTAATCTAAGGAGAAAGGGTGTAAATTGATTTATTTTTATTGATTGATTATGGGTGAGCAATTTTAATTCAAAATCTGATTTTCAATTTATTAATCTATTTTCTTTATTTATGTCTTTTTGATGCCTTATTTTTGAATGATATATTGCATGCTTAAAGGCCGCTAAATACTGAAAATATTAGAAGGAGACTAGAGTCTTTATGAAATTTCTCAATATTAATAAATCTGATTTTTCAGATTTTGGGTCCTTAATGAAATCGCCCATATTTTCAGTATTTAGAAAATAACTGAACCCTGACCCCTAGACTGCAAGGCTCTCATTCAATCTTGAATTTCAATTTAATTATTTCTGATTTTTTTTTATTTTCTCAAATTGTTCTTCTGATTATTTTTATGGTGGATGCAGTTTTTAGCATAGATCTATTAGATTAGGTCTCTAGTTTAGGATTTTTTTTAATCGGGTTGTAATTAATTTTATTCAGATCTATGATTTTTTTTATTAAAGTGGGATTTGTGTTTTTTATAGATTTTTGATAGGCTAGTACTAGTTTTCCAATAGGACAGGTACATCGCAATCATTGGCTCCCTGTGGATTGACCCGGTTTCACCGGTTATTACTACAATCGTGACGACCCTACACTTGGGGCACGATCAAGTTTTTGGCGCCGTTGCCAGGGAGCTTACAAGCGCACGAAGGTAATTTTCTAACCCTCCTTTGTAATTGCTTTATGGGTGTGGTTTAATTTCGATCATCATTCTAGATTAGGGGTAGCATGCATGGAATGCTTGGACCAGCCCTTGAACATTAAAAAGAGGAATTAAAATTCTGATTTTTAATTAAAATTGGCCAATTTCAGATCTGAAAATAAATTCTTGCTGATTTTTTTGAAAATCTCATATTTTTTCTTGAAAATTGCCTTGATTTCTTGTCCTTTTGATAACTAGTTTAGGTAGATTATTATTGTTATTTTCTTTGGGGTTTTTAGGATTAATTTATTTACTGTTTTTTTTATCACTTTTGAGCCACCTAAGTTGCTGGAAAATATTCTGGAATTTTCAGAAAAAGTTCGGGGGGTGAAACCCTCCAATTTCGGCTTTTTGGCAAGGAAATTGCCTAAAAATTTGGAAAGTCCAGAATTCTTTTTGGGAACTTAGTTTTCTAAGTTGTTCTCAGTTTATTTACTTTTTTTTAGGTCTAAAAAAACTTAAAAAAATAAAAATAAAAATAAAAACAAAAAAAGAGTAATCATAAAAATTGGACACCCGCATTTCTTCATCCCATAGTGCATGAGCACAAAGTCACCACCAATTTGGTATCGTGACTCATTAAAAAGATTAAAGCGAAAGGACTCTCCGATCAAGAGGTTCATTGAGATCTACGAAAATCTAGGTTCTCCTGGTTCATCTAAACCATCTAGTCTAATGGTGGAAAGTGGGAATAATAATAATAATAATAACAATGATAGAAATCAAAATGAAAATGAAAATGGAGTGGTTAATCAAAGGGGAAGGTCTTTACGTGAATACCTACAACCTACTAGGACTACCGCACCATCATGCATGGTTGTCCCAGGCACCGCGGGAAACTTTGAAATAAAGCCAGGTGTAATCCAATTATTGCCTAAATTCCATGGCCTTGATTAGGAAAGTGCGTACCTTCACTTAAAAGAATTTGAAGAACTGTGCGCTACTCTTCATTTGAACAATGTTAGGGAAGATGTTATCAAATTTAGGTTATTCCCCTTCTCTTCGAAGGAAGAAGCCAAGGCATGGCTACATTCCCTTAGGGCCAACTCAATTACTACTTGGAATGATATGGTCCGCGAATTTTTGAAAAAATTCTTCCCACCTCACAAGACCAGCACTCTAAGAAAGCACCTCATGAATTTCAAGCAAAAAGAAAAGGAGTCTTTCTTCAAGTGTTGGGAACGATTCAATGAGCTTCTACTAGCTTGCCCACATCATGGATTCGAGATTTGGCGCATAATTGGGCTCTTTTATGATGGATTAACATCAGAAATGTGCCAATTCGTTGAGATGATGTGTAATGGAGACTTCTTGAACAAAGATCCCGATGAGGCATGGGAATATCTTGATTCTCTCGCGGAAAGTGCTCAAAATTGGGATACATCTGATGGGACCGAGCACTTAAAACAATCGAATAACTCTAAGGGAGGGGGAATGTACCTATTGAAAAATGAAGAAGATGATGTTAATGCTAGAATCGCTTCCCTAACAAGAAAGATAGGGGCCATAGAATTAGGGAAAGGAAAACAACCCGCCCCAGTGTACGAAATTTGTGAATGCAACACCCATACTTCTGAGGATTGTCCAACAATCCCTGCATTTAGAGAGGTGTTGCATGAATAGGCCAATGCTACAAATACTTACCAGAGGCCGTTCACAAATCAAATGGGTAACACGTATAACCCCAACTGGCGGAACCACCCCAATTTCAGTTGGAAAAATGGGCAAAATGCTAACCAAGCACCTATCCTCCCAAAAACTACAAATCAAGGTGGTAACTTTGTACCCCCTAATCAGGGAGTCCCACCAACTCCTCTGCAATCTCAAAATAGGTCTTTGGAGGAGTTGTTGACCAATTTTATTCAAATTCAGAACTCCATCAACCAAAGCAATCAACAAACATTCCAAGACTTCCAAAAAGAGGTAAGAGCCTCAATTGGCCAAATCAATAATACACTTCAGATTAGGGAGAATGGGGCTTTCCCAGCCCAGCCTCAACCTAATCCAAAGGGACAATACGAAGTGGCCAACTCAGGTCCCTCTACCTCACGGCGGCAGCTTCAAGCTGTGACCACCCTTAGGAGTGGCAAAGCGATTCCAGTTGAAGATCCGAAAAAAAATAAACAACCTGCTTCTTCGGATCCAAAACTATCCCAAATTACATCTAACTCTAAAGAAGTCATGGAAGAAACTACTGATGCTAAAGAAAAGGAGGCTGAACTACCTGTGTACAAGCCTGTGGCTCCATTTCCACAACGCTTAAATCCGCCAAAACAAATGACCCCGAACCAGGAAATCTTAGATATTTTCAAAGAGGTCAAAATTAACATTCTGCTTTTGGATGCGATCAAACAGATCCCATCTTACACAAAATTCTTGAAAGATTTATGTACTATCAAGCGTAAGATGCATGTCCAAAAGAAAGCATTTTTTATTGAGCAAATTAGCGTTATTTTAAAACAAAAAACTCCCCCTAAAAACAAGGATCCGGGATGCCCCACTATATCATGCATCATTGGAAATTTTCAGATCCAGCAAGCATTGCTTGACTTAGGGGCTAGTGTTAATCTATTGCCCTACTCGGTATATGAACAGATGGGGCTAGGCGAGCTGAAGCCTACTCAAGTCACTCTCCAACTAGCTGATAGGTCAATAAAGAAACCGAGAGGGGTAATAGAGGACGTTTTAGTCCAAATCGAAAAAATCTACTTCCCAGTGGATTTTATCGTCCTGGACACACAACTAGTGGCCAACCCTAGCGTACAAATTCCGGTGATATTGGGAAGACCCTTCTTGGCCACATCAAATGCATTAATAAACTGCCGAAACGGAGTCATGAAACTTTCTTTTGGGAACATGACAATTGAATTAAATATCTTTAATGTTTGCAAACAAATGCGGGATGATGGTCCTGATGTCGAACAAGTAGATCTCATTGAGTCCATTGTTCAAGAAACCCTTGAGGAGTCCTCTTACTCAAATTTTCTGGACATAATGGAATCAAGCAAGGCTTTGGCCAATTTTATAGACACCCCGGATGACACTGTTAACATAGTGAATACAACATGGAAACCTCAGTTTGAGGAGCTCATACCAACTAGTACTAAGTCTCTTCCTTCTCAGGTGAGGCCGCCCAAACCTGAGTTGAAACCCCTTCCTTTGGATCTCCGATATGCATATTTAGGGGAGGATGACACATACCCAGTGGTTATTTCATCACACCTCGATAAGGATCAAGAGATCCAACTTCTGAATATACTTAAGCAGCATAAAGATGCCATAGCATGGACCGTGGCTGATATAAAGGGCATCGACCCTTACGTGTGCACACATCACATATATATGGAGGAAAATGCAAAACCTTCTAGACAGATGCAACTCCGACTCAACCCAACTATGCAAGAAGTGGTTAGGGCTGAAGTGCTTAAACTTCTCGATGTGGGTATAATCTATCCAATTTCGGATAGTCAATGGGTTAGCCCTACCCAAGTTGTACCAAAGAAAGCCGGTGTCACTGTAGTCCGAAATTCAAATGATGAACTTGTCCCAACCCGGGTACCTACTGGTTGGCGAGTGTGCATTGACTACAGAAAATTAAATGTGGTCACGCGTAAGGATCATTTTCCCCTACCATTCCTCGATCAAATCTTAGAAAGGGTAGCAGGCCACCCATACTATTGCTTCTTAGATGGGTATTCCGGTTATAACCAGATTGAGATAGCACCGGAAGACCAAGAGAAAACCACCTTTACATGTCCATTTGGAACCTTTGCTTATCGAAGAATGCCATTCGGATTATGTAATGCTCCAGCCACTTTTCAATGATGCATGTTGAGCATATTTAGCGATATGGTGGAGCGGATTCTTGAAGTCTTTATGGATGACTTCTCCATCTTTGGAGATTCATTTAAGGATTGCTTAAGTAACCTTGAGAAAGTCCTTATCAGATGTGAAGAAAAGAACCTAGTGCTTAATTGGGAAAAATGTCATTTCATGGTTCGCCAAGGAATAGTCTTAGGTCACATAGTTTCCTCCAAAGGAATGGAGGTCGATAAATCTAAGATAGATTTGATTGCCAATCAGCCCATACCGAAGACTGTAAGGGATGTAAGATCATTCTTAGGACATGCTGGTTTCTATAGAAGATTCATTAAGGACTTTAGCTCTATATCTAGACCCCTATGTAACCTTCTATTGAAAGATGTAGAATTTGAATGGACTGAAGCATGTCAAGAGGCTTTTACTAAGCTGAAAGGCATGTTGACGACTGCTCCTATTATGCAACCTCCAGATTGGAGCTTGCCCTTCGAATTAATGTGTGATGCCAGCGACTATGCAATTGGAGCAGTCCTAGGGCAACGTAAGGATAAAAAGCCTTACGTAATATATTACGCAAGTAGAACATTGAACAATGCACAGATTAATTATTCCACTACTGAAAAAGAATTACTGGTAGTAGTCTTTGCATTGGACAAATTCCGCTCATATCGAATAGGATTCAAAATCATTATTTTCACTGATCATTCTGCGCTTAAATACCTCCTTTCCAAAAAAGATGCTAAGCCCAGATTGATTAGATGGATCCTACTACTTCAAGAGTTTGATTTAGAAATACGTGATAAAAAGGGAGTAGAAAACGTAGTCGCAGACCATCTATCTAGACTTGTCATTTCTGATTCTTTAGAGCCTACACCAATACGGGACCAATTTCCTGATGAACATTTATTTTCTATTTCCCATTACCCATGGTATGCTGACATCGCAAACTATCTTGTTACCGGCACGATTCCACAACATTGGTCACAACAAGATAGAAAGAAATTCTTCACTGAAGCTAGAAAGTTTTTCTGGGATGACCCTTATCTCTTCAAATATTGTCCAGATCAAATTGTTAGGAGATGTGTGCCTGACCAAGAACAAAACAGTGTTATCTCGTTTTGTCACTCACATGCATGTGGAGGTCATTTTTCACCTAAAAAGACTGCTTTTAAAATTTTGCATTGTGGATTTTACTGGCCGTCACTTTTTAAAGATGTCTTTGAATTTTGCAAAGCGTGTGAGCGTTGCCGAAAATTGGGTAGTATTTCACGAAGAAATATGATGCCATTAAACCCAATTTTGGTAGTGGAATTATTTGATGTTTGGGGGATAGATTTTATGGGACCATTTCCTTCTAGTTTAGGTTTTCACTATATCCTAGTGGTTGTTGATTATGTCTCTAAATGGATAGAAGCCATTCCATGTAGAAAGAATGATGCTAACACAGTAAAAAGGTTTCTAAAGGAGAACATCTTCTCTCGATTTGGAACTCCACGTGCTATAATAAGTGATAGGGGAACTCATTTCTGTAACCGCACAATTGAGGCGTTGTTTCGAAAATATGAAATCACACATAAAGTGGCCACCCCGTATCACCCACAGACAAGTGGCCAAGTGGAGGTATCAAATCGAGAAATCAAAAGAATATTGGAGACAACTGTAAACCCAAATCGCAAAGATTGGTCTCTTAGACTTACCGATGCGTTATGGGCATATAGAACAGCATTTAAAACTCCAATAGGAATGTCTCCTTTCAGACTGGTCTATGGAAAAGCATGCCACCTTCCGGTTGAATTAGAGCATAAAGCATACTGGGCAATTAAACAGTTTTACTTTGATATGGAGAAAGCTGGGACTGAGAGGAAATTTCAATTAAATGAATTGGAAGAGATTCGTAATAATGCATATGAAAATGCTAGAATTTATTTATAAGGAACGGATAAAATTCTTTCATGATAAAAATATCTTAAGGAAAACATTTTATCCATCACAAAAGGTCCTTCTTTATAATTCTAGACTTCATCTCTTCCCAGGCAAATTAAGATCAAGATGGAGAGGTCCCTACATTGTGAAACAAGTTTTTTTCATATGGGGTAGTAGAGTTGGAAAACCCAAAGAATGGTGAGCTTTTCAAAGTTAATGGACAAAGAGTAAAACCATTCTTGGAGGCCAGTGTGCCTAATGATGAAGTTATAACTCTGGTAAATCCTGTTAATCAGGATTGACTGGCACTAGACCTAACAGTAGCCCACACCTTTGTACGATATGTATATATTTTCTTGCTATCTTTCTTTTTGTGTATTTTGTCTAACCTTGGACAGGAAGAAGATCAGATCACATTCCCAGGTACCCTCTTCCACTTTACCTCCATTATTATATACTCCTCATGTTGCATTTTCATATTTATTACATTTCATGCATAACATTGAGGACGATGTTTACCTTAGGTTGGGGGGTGGAACAAGCACACTTGTCCAATTTTAGACAAAAAAAAATTGTTTTTGTATAGTCCTATTATAAAAAAAAAAAAAAAGCACAAAAATAAAACAAAACAAAAATAGGGAATTTTTGTGTTATCTGGGACGTTTTGGAATTTTTTCCTTTTTCTCTCTCCATTTTCTTTTCTCTCCTATCTCCACTCTATCTCACGTGCATCATTCTCTCTCCCATTAATCTCTTTCCATTCTTTCCCCCCATCATTTACATCTCTCACTCACCTATTATACGAGGCCAAAGAAGAAAGTTGATTATTTTGTGAAGGAAGAAGAAGAAGGATGGAGGAGTAGATTTGCTACTTGTAATCTAAGGAGAAAGGGTGTAAGTTGATTTATTTTTATTGATTGATTATGGGTGAGCAATTTTAATTCAAAATCTGATTTTCAATTTATTAATCTATTTTCTTTATTTATGTCTTTTTTATGCCTTATTTTTTAATGATATATTGCATGCTTAAAGGTTGCTAAATACTAAAAATATTAGAAGGAGACTAGAGTCTTTTTGAAATTTCTCAATATTAATAAATTTAATTTTTCAGATTTTGGGTCCTTAATGAAATCGCCCATATTTTCAGTCTTTAGAAAATAATTGAACCCTGGCCTCTAGATTGCAAGGCTCTCATTCAATCTTGAATTTCATTTTAATTATTTCTGATTTTTTTTTATTCTCTGAAATTGGTCTTCTGATTATTTTTATGGTGATGCAGTTTTTAGCATAGATCTATTAGATTAGGTCTCTAGTTTAGGATTTATTTTTTAATCGGGTTGTCATTAATTTTATTCAGATCTGTGATTTTTTTTATTAAAGTCGGATTTGTAATTTTTATAGATTTTTGATAGGCTAGTACTAGTTTTCCAATAGGACAGGTACATCGCAATCATTGGCTCCCTGTGGATCGATCCGGTTTCACCGGTTATTACTACAATTGTGACGACCCTACACTTGGGGCACGATCAAGTTTTTGCTATGCCTAAGTCCTCGAAACCCTAAATCTACGTTGGTTTGCGTGAAGCCTCTAGAAACTCGTACACATGGCAACCCTAAACCCTCCTCCACTCCAAAACCTCTATAAAGAGACCTCTTATACCATTTTGCAGAGGAGGCTACTAAAAAGAGAAAAAAACTAGAAGAAAAGAGAGAAAAAAGAGAGTAGCCACCATAACCATAGAGAGAGCTTTAGATATAGAAGGAAGGAGAAGAAGAAGCCTTCCGGTTTCCAAGATCAGCAATGGAGAAGACTTGTGAAAGCCATGGATTTGAGCAAGAGCTTCGATCTAGGACTTGAAGATTACGAATCCAAACCGGTATTTCTAGATTTAGTTCTCTCCAATTAATATTTAGCATCATTAATGGTTAGAAACATGCTTAGGATATGCATGCGTTGTAGATCTACATTAATAGTAGTGTTTTTCAGTAGATCTAATATTTAGTAGTCATCCATCATTAGAAACATGCTTATGATCATCAGTAGGTTGTAGATCTGCATCATTTTCATCATCCAGAACTCGTGATTAGATTAGACCTTTCATTCATATCATTTTCGTTAGAAAAAAATCTGAATTCGAGAAAGAAAAAGTGCAACAGAACACTTGGGCGCAACTGTGGGTGTGTCCAAGTCCCTGCATAGGGTTTTAACCCCGATTTTCGTATCGTGTGAACTTCGTTTCTCAGATCTGAATTCATTCTCAAACTAATTGATATTAGGACCTCGGATCCGTGACTTTGTATTCCAAACCACGTGAAAAGCAATAAAAAGAAAAGAAGCAAAAGAAGGAAAAACAGCAGGAAAGCACTTGGGTGCCCCTGCAGGTGCGCCCAAGTCCACAGTTAGGATTTCGGCCCCAATTATCCGTTTCGCGTACATTTTGCTTCTTAGATCCAAATCCATCCTCATATACATTGATGTCAAAGCCTTCAGATCCATAAAAAGCATTGAAAGAATCGAAGGAATACCAAAATATATTACCAAAAGGTAAAGGAAAAAAAAAAAGAAAAGACAATGTACTTGGGCGCCATTGTGGGTGCGCCCAAGTCCCTGCCAAAGAGTTCCGCCTCTTGGACTTTGATCCTTGTATCATTACTTTCAAATCCGAAGGTTGTTATATCAGTAATTCATATTAGGACCCTATATTTAGTCATGAAGTGTCGAAAATCGAGTTGGAATATCGTAGAAAATTGCAAGTGAATTACAACCCACAGGGGAGACACTTGGGCGCAACTGTGTCTGCGCCGAAGTCCTGCAGACACCCTTGGCCGCCCCTAGTCCCTGGATTGATCTCCGGCCCGCTTTTTTCACATTTTGCATTTCATTCAACTTCTTGTTTCATTTTTGTGATAATCTTGATTGATTGCCAAACTTCTAGATTGCAAACTATTAAATTATCAGCACTTTAGGTTGATATTTTGCCTAAAATACCCACAAAAAATATATAAAATCATAAAACACTTCCCTTCTCTTCTTGCTCTTTAGTAATTAGAGAAGAGAACAAAAAAGTTAAAAGAAGTAGAAAGGTCATAAAGAAGAAAAACAATAGACATTAGGTAGAGGATCATAATTTTTTCTTTAGGTTAGGCTGCATTGCTTTTGCATAAAACACCAAAAAAATCATAAAACCATAAAGCTCTTCCCTTCTCATCTTACTCTTTCGTAATTAGAGAAGAAACATGTGAGAACCCGACCCCTAATCTCTTGGATTAGTGTTGTTTTGTTTGTGGATTAGTCCTTTTAGTGGGATTAGTAGTTGTTGGGTTGAGTTTGTGAGCTAGAAGGGTTTTTCTTCTAGTTTTGGGCTTTTGAGTGCTTTGGTAGCTTGTGGGGCCCTTTGGGGGTTCCCTTTTCGGTTTTGCATTTTCTTGTGAGATTTTCCCGATTGGTTTCGTATCGTGTTTTTGGCCCGTTGCATTCATCTTGAGGAATCCTACAACTTTCATGTTGATCCCATATCCATTTGAGAACCCGAAACCCGATTTCTTGGCCTTGAGGGCAAAACAGTCTTTTCACACCAAATCTGTACCCAAAACTCGATACTCTCGAAATCCATGAAACATACACTTTTTGGAAACTAGATATTTCGACGATCATTTCTTCCTTCTTCGTCGAATCCATCCGAGGTCCCGAATTAGATGATTTCAGCCACCCAAGTTCCTTAAGTTGTGGGACCCATTCTCCCTTGTTTATAAAAGGAACCCATCTCCTTCATTGCTCATTCTTCACCATTGTTCCAGCTGAACCTAGGGTTTTCCCTTGTACAACTTCTCCTTCTTCTTGCTTCTCCTCCTCTAATCCACACCAAGATTGGCATCAACCAAGAAATGGAACTCATCATCTTCTTCCTCATCTTGCAAGCTTCCCATTGATACCATTTGTGAAGAGAACCCTCCATCACAAGACTTTCCTTGAGCTTACTTTGTCCATTAGAGGGCCTTCCAAGTAAGTGTTCTTCTTCATCTTCTAGATTTGTAATCTTCTAGCCTTAGAGAAGCTCCACCTTGATTATTGAGAAGTTTCCTTGTCATTTCATGGTTTAACCCATTTTAGGGCTTTTTTGGGGGTTTTTGTAGAGATTGTGGATCTTGAGCTTGAGAGGTGATTAGGAGCTTGTTTTGCTAGATTGGAACCCAAGGCAAGTGGATGAATGGATGGTTTTAATGTTATCAAAGTTTTATGAGAAATCCTAAATTTTGTTACTTATTCTTGATAATTTGATATATGTTTTCACATATGTTTCTTGCCACATTCTAGTGATTTTGAAATGCATATTCATGGGTTTTTCTCTCTTGTTAAATCTCGTAGCAAGGTATGCATTTTATTTGGTCAAAGTGCTCATATGGTTTTATAGAAATGTGGTTGACTTTATTGTTTCTCCCTACATGTTTATTTATTACTTGGACTTGAAATGAATACTCATGAAGAGCCTTGATAGTACATTTATTGTCATAGATATGTGATGGTTCATAGCCTTAATTCCTCTTGTTTTGTCCCAATTATATCTTATGTGAAATGGTTTCATTCTTGCTCTCCTTGGATTGAATGTGATGTTGATGGAGGGGAATGTGATGGAGGTTGTGAAACATTTGATGGTATTTGAATCAAGTTTTAGACTCCTCAATTGATGTATAAAGATGGTTGAAAGAGGGTTGTAAAAGGAAGAGAAAGAGGGGAAATGAACTGCCCAGAATTCAGTTTCTGGACGGTTCGCTCGAGCGACCATGACAGTTCGCTCGAGCGACCTGTCCAGAAAGGGATACGGGCGTTCCAGTAGCTAGTTCGCTCGACCACATTTAAATAACCGCTCGAACGATGAGTTCGCTCGAGCGAACTCCCAGATTCGCTCGAGCGATGCGGTCTGCCTGGCCTGATGCGCGGGTACAGAAATTTCGGCCGATCGATCGGACCGAAGTACTCAGTTTGAGTCCAGTGGGTTTTGAGGTTTATTTTCTTCGTGGACCTTGGCTAACCTCCTCGAACTCACTCGACCATATGTGGGAGCGTCTTGAGCCGATGCTCTTCACGGTTGGTTCGGTAGCATCGAAGTTCAATACATTTCAATCTTGAACGGGATGGAACGACGCGATATCTTCGTTATATCTAAACACAAGTCTTTCCCTTGGTTATCGCGAATTCTATTCCTTTCGGTGACTGAATAGGTTGCTCGATGTTCCGAATTAATGTCATACCTAGGATGGACCGTTGATAATCTTGATTCTTGCTATTGTAACATCTAGAACTACCCATAAGCTCATGTTAAATTTTGGAAGTAGTAAAAGTGCATAAGGAGCCCGGGATGTCTTCAAACTCAAGGAGTACCAAGTAATTGTTATAATCGACATACGGGACCCCTATTCACTTAAATAGATCTTGAAATTAATACTTTTCCCGAAATTGTCATAGTTCATTGTTTCACCTCTTGTCCCGAGATTTGCATTACATGACTTGTTTTCCCGAAAGCATTGAAGTTACATTAGTAACAGTTACTTGTCCCGAAATGTATTGCCCGATATGATATGACAGTGTGCCCTTGAGCACCCCCGTTTACCCGTTTATTTACTGTACTTGATTACTTGCATATGTCTCGATTGGTTTTAACCTATGAGTCGGCATCACTAAGCTTGGATACCTTGTCAGTCTGATCCACTGACTTGGAGATCCCTCTCCCGTCCCGCCAGCTGCAGTTTGGATCCCGATACCCTGTTATTGCCGTGGTCCCGTCCCGATACCCGGTTCGCTACCGTGGTCCCGTTCCCGTGTATTTATTATTGTATATATGATTTACGTTGAGTCTCCTCACCTTGTGTGACTGAGACCAACGTCCCGCTCTTGTCACTTCGGTGATAGAGGACTTAGCTTCTTGTGATTGCCATCTTGCCAGTTCCCGATTCCTTGGACACCCGACATGGTTTATATTGCTTATTTGTTTTCAGATAAATGATTCATTGCTTTTATGAAAGTTGTTATTTAGATAAGTGTTAATGCTCTCTATTGTAAATTCAGTCGCTATTATATTGTTTTATGTCCTTTGCACCCGTACATGTTTTACATGAATGCCGGTTGGGTGAATACCCGTGCTTTTACATATGTTCCATACGATCAATGATTTTGCTAGATTTATATGATTACACGTGTTTTAAAGGAATACTCGAATTGTTAAATATCCGTGCCTTGTTTTAAAGGACATTTGGTTTGTCAGATATCTATGTTTATACCTGTTTTTAAATGAATACCCGAATTGTTAAATACCCATGCTTTGAAATAGGTTTCAAATGACACTTGTTTTGCCAGATTCCTATGTTTATACCTATTTTACATGATACCCGATTTGTTTAAATATCCATACTTTGGAATAGGTTTAAATGAACATTAGTCTTGTCAGATTTCCTTGGTTACACCTGTTTTAAACGATACCCGATTTATTAAATATCCATACTTCTACATAGGTTTCAAATGGACATTGGTTTTGCTAGACTGCTATGAATACCTGGTTTGTTGTATACTTGTGTTTTTACTTAAGTTTCAAATGAACGTTGTTTTGCCATACCGCTATATTTATACATGTTTTAGACGAACACCCCATTGTCAAATATCTATGATTATAGATGATGTAACCGAACACATGTTTTATTAGATATTCATGTTTTACCCGTGCTTGAATGAATACAGGGTTTTCCCCGAGATTCCCGACTTTGCACCCGTTTAATTATATGCAGCATTTGATCGAATAGCATGATTTATCTTATGTTTTATTCTTCAGTATATTTGTTGTCTTTTCATCCACCTGCCAGACCGTCGTGTCTGACCCACTACTTTTGGTACTCAGGTTCAGATTTATTCGCCCCGAGTTGAGTGTTTTGTTGGCTTTGAAGCCATGCCTTGCAGGTTGTTTTGTCGGCTATGTCATGTAGACATTGAGTCTGACATCGGAGCTACGTCACATTTGGGTAGTAGTTTATAGCTTATTGTTGTATGGCTTTTGTTAGCCTTTTTCTTGGGATTCTTAATTAATGTACATTGATAATTGTAACTTGAATATATTTGGGAATGTAATATCCTGTTACTGTCAGCTCTGTAAATTATTGTGATGATCACTCCAGTCTGATATGATTCTTGATATAATAGCTATGGGCTAAAGGTTGAGTGCGACGCGGAATCCGATGGCCACGGACTTCGGGTCGCAACGCCACAAATGCTTCCGCAAAATATTTAGAATGTGTTGTCTTCACACACGCGGATCTTGGGAGAAGTAAAATACATTTATGCTTAATCCCATCTCCCGCCCCCGAGGTTTCGGTTCGGGGGCATGACAAAACCAAAAAAAGATTAAAAGAAATAGAAACATCCAAAAAAGAGTAGATAGTAAGTAGATAAACCTAGGTTATTGTATTTGCGCCTAAGCAAATTAGTACACTTAAAAATAATACTTAATCAAAACACCTAATTTAACCTTAATTAAAAACATCTAATTAAAACACCTAAATCAATCTTAATTAAAACCATTGACCTGAATCCTAATTTTCAAACTCTAATTAATTAAACCCTAACTAATCAACCCTAATAAAGCAACTTAACTAAAATCCTTAATCAACAACCTTTAAGCAATCCCTAACAAATAAAACCCTAGTCAACAAATCTTTAAATCAATACCCTAATTAATAAACCTTAATCACTCAAGGATCCAATTAAAATCTCGATTAATAAATTCAAAGAACGAACCTTTAACTCAAGCCTAAATTAACAAAGTCAAATTAACAAAACCATAACCTAAACCTCAAACTTAAACCAAACCATAATTCAAACCATAACCAACACAATTCTAATCGATAACCCTACCTAAATTCAAACTTTAAGGCCATAGTCAAAACCTAATTAAAACAATAAGACCAAGCCATACCCAGAAAATAAAAACATCTCTCAACCAAGGAACGAGTTAGAATGCCCGAATCCGACTTTGAAACACCCTAGAATCGAACGAACCAGTAGCTCCACAACAGGCATACCAGACACTTGGGCGCCCATACAGGTGCGCCCAACCCTTTTTGGCTCTACCCTGAGACACGCATTGGTTGCGTTTCAACTCCCGAACTTAAATCACAGTCACGCTTAACGTTTATAGACTCAAAACCAATCCAGGATACATAATTATTGATATAGACCACCTGAAACTCCAAGCCTAAGTGAACAAAATCCCGGGAAAAAAAAAATAAAACCCACGAACTAGACACTTGGGCGCCACCACAGGTGCGCCCAAGTCACACAAGAGACATAGGCGCCACCACAGTTGCGCCCGAGTCCCATTCCATTCTTTAGGACCGTCAAATCACAATTCACTTCTAATCTCGATCCGAATCACTACCAGAACCATCATAGAACCAACAACAACTTTGAAATTAAGATTTTTATTAACTTAAACTCATCCAGAACCTTGAATCAAAGTCGGACGACCAAAGAGCATCAAGCCACAACTTGGGCGCCACTACTGGTGCGCCCAAGTGCACAGAACCACTAAGTGCATATATGAATGCGCCCAAGTCCTCTGTCAATTTCAAATTGTGAACTCCAATTACATTTCAAGTTTCGGACTCAAGATTATAAAAATAAATCAACCCAAAACCTAAAACAACATCAAAGCAGAGACTTGTATCAAATAGAAACCCTACGAACTCCGAAGATCAAGTCAATTCATCACCACCAGCCAGGCCACACGAGACCTGGCACTTGGGCGCCACTATCTGTGCGCCCAAGTCACTAGTGTGACCTAGGTGCAACCATCTGTGCGCCCAAGTCCTCCACCAGTCCTATTTCACCGATTTCGACATCTTTTCACCTCTCGAAGTAAAACCTAAAACTCCAGAACCTTCAACAACCAAAAAAGAACCTTAATGTTTTTAAAAATACATTAATCGAAACCTAATACATCCCTAAATCACTCTTAACCAACCTTCAACATAAATAAAAAAAACCAAATAAATTAAGACCATACTCAACCAAATTGTTTAGGAATAGAAATTGCCAAGCTTAGGCTATTTGCACCCTAGGATTATATCAGATTTCTCTATTAGATAGATTAGAGCATCAGGCTTCGTCCCATCACTTTTCCTGTTCCATTAAGGGACCGGGAGAGCTGATGTGGGCAGTCTAGAACCTTAGATTATGGTCAATCCGATGATCGGTAATATAGCATTAATCACGTAAATCCAAGTAAGATCCCCTAGTTAGGCCCTTCTAGCCAATATAAAAAATCCATAAAAACTATAAAACCAACAGAATCAACCCAAAAAAGATTTTTCCTTTATTTCTTCCTCCACCTCAGGTGCCAGATATTTAATTGAACTTAATGATAAAAGGGAATGAAGAATGAATTTCTAAAATTGAATAAATGAGAATAATAAGATGAGATGAGTGATTTCACACACTTTGAATATTTTTATTTCGGCCCATCGGCCACCTCTAAATCAATCACGGCCCATTGGCCCCTCTAAAACAAACATCGGCCCATCGGCCACCTTCAATCAATTACGGGGCCTTTCACTTTTATCACTCGTGTATCGCACACGAAAAACATAGAAATCACAAGTCGAAGTCTCATTTGCATTATCATTTTGATTTGAGAAGTCAACCTTTAAACCTTATTTTTCTAAGGGATTAGAAGGGGGTACTTGGGAACGGGGCCCATCCTCTTCTTAAATATTTGGCACCTTCCCCATTTTATTTTCTTTATTTTAATTATTTTGTTTTACTTGGATACACTATGATTTTGCTATGTGAGGATTAACTCTAATTTGGACTTTGACTCATAACCTTGAATTGACCCCACATTAAAGAGAGCCAAAGGGACCCAAATCAATGTGATTGGAAAACCATTGTGTGTTGCCGGTAGCACATTAGACGAAAGGAAGAACCTACCCATTTATTTTCTACCATTTTTCTTCGGCTTTTGTCAAAGAACGGTGTTACGGCCGTTACCGTAGCTGGCGATCGTGATCCGTCGATTTTGAGGGTAGTCGGAATCCTCATTTTTGATGTAAAATTAAAATAACACATATAGATGAATAGCGATTTCCCTCCCCGAGGGGATCAAAATTCACATCAGATAGCCTGGTGATCGTGATGGGACCTCTTTTGTTTTCTTGTCACTTATTTGGGTCTCTCTGAAATTTTATTCTAAGACACAAACATCCAATCAATGATCGGATGTCCGTGTCCCATTCAGTTTAGGGTTATTATGAGTCTGGTCTGAAATTAAACCTGAGGTCCCAATGAACCGTCCACTAAGCTTTCCCCCATTGCATCATAAGAAACAAACTGACATCAACACTCACTACCGAACAACATAAAACGTGCTTTTCTCATCCCCTCTTTCTTTTTATTCTCATCTAAATATTTCTTCATGAATGGAGGGTTACATGTTCGAGATGTCCGACCTTCAACCCTTCTCACCCCCATTAATACTCCCCACCACTAGCGGGTCACACCAAGTCCCACAAAATATGGAATCCTCCAGGGTATTAGATGGATCCTTAGCAGCTTCAAGTCATGACCCATAACAGATAAGACTGTCCCTCTTCGAAGGAGGCCCAATCCCAGTCAATACCATTACGATGGGAAGGAATCATTCTAACACATCCACCCCATCTCATTCGTCAGGGAAGAATCAATTCTCCTCTCATTCAGGAGTAACCTACACCGACCTAGTCAGTCTCACTGGCCAGGTTATAAGATATAGGTTTCACGATAATATTTCGTCAAGGGATCACTCTCTCCGCGTAAGCGATCCTGTTGTTTCGCAGGTTATACTCTACTCTTCCCTAATCAGTCAGACCGAGCCAATCACTTCTTCTATCCCATAGTATGGGATGCCTGCTGATGCACCTATCACTACACCGATTAGGATCATCGTACCATCACAGACTCTCGCAATAAATGTGTTGACACCAAAAATGTCACTTTGCCTCTTCAACATTAAGAAGCCACGTGAAGCCGCATCATACTACAAACGGGCAATGCTACTTCAAACATCAGATCTTGTCAGAATCAAACAAAAACTACAAGATCCTTCAAGACAACCAGAAGAGGAGTTTACTTGAAGTTTCGAGCCATTTCGACATCATTTGGCCTAACTTCACTCCTCCGGCAGCCAAGCAGATGCTCCTAGCGGCGACAGTGTCAAAAACATCAAAACTTCGATCAGAGCCTACAGATGGTCTCAAAATACCTCCAAAAGGCTCCACGTCAAATTTCAGATCATTTCGGCGACGTTTGACCCGACTTTGATGCTTCGAAAGAAAATCAAGCCTCTCGGTGGCGAGAACCACCGGGACCATTACTCATCAAATGGAGCACTTGGGCGGCTTCAACATGCTTCAAAAGGGTTGCACGTCAAATTTCAGGTCATTCCGACAACGTTTGACTCGACTTTGACGCTCCGAAAGAAAATCAAGGCTACCGGCGGCGGAGCATCCCAGGACCATGACATCCAAATCGGAGCCAGTGGATCAACTCAAAATGACTCCAATAGGTTCCCTGTCAAATTTTAGGTCAATCGGACATCAGTTGACCGCATATCAAAGCGCGACATCTTCCTCGCTGCAAAATCAAGCCTAGCAGCGACAGTACCTCAAACGACTTCAAAATTCAAACAAAAGCCCATGGTTGGTCCTATCTACTGCTCATGAGGCTTCACCTCAAATTTTGGGTCATTCCAACATCGTTTGACCTAGTTTCGACTCTTGACCAAAAATCGGCAACTCTGCGCGGCAAGGTCTTCGGCTTTTTCAAAAATAGGAAACTTCGTGCTCCAGTTTTGCATGACTTCTCGTCAGGTTTTCTTCAGGAAAATCAAGCCAAAAAATGAGGAAAAATTTTAAGAAAAATACAGGAGAAAAAAGGACTGAAAAAGCTCGAAAAACGACGACCAAAGGGGACCAAACCCCCAGGTCTCCAGCGACCATAGGTGCTTTGTTGCCGGCGAACCTGGAAGTCCGGGTCGCTGGGTTTCCTCCTGAAGGCCCATTTTTCGATCCTTTTCGCATTTCGGGAATTCCAGTCCCTGTGATTTCCTGAAAATCTGATTTTTGATGCTAAAAAACGACTGATCTCCGCCTACAATTCGAATCCGCCGTCAAGAGCATGAAATCGTCATTGACTGCTCCAAGATCGCCAACCGGTTGACCAAGAAAGTACACTTTCTATCCGACCGATCGAGAAATCGACAAGACAGATGGTACCGGTCCGCTGTTAGCAATTTATGTCTGAAGTTGCATGATCATCCGACATCGATCAACATGAAGATCCATCGTCGATCATCGCAAGAAGAATTCCAAAAGACGCGGCACGACCCACGACTCTTCAAATCCCCATCGACCACTTAATGTTGTTAATTGACCTAACTAAATGTGGTCATTAACTCATTATTTTGGACGGCCCAATCAGATTCAAGAGAATGAGAGTTACAAGTCAAAGTCATCATGGAATTAAAGCCATGAAACTCCTCTCATCGTGGAGATTAAAGGCGATTAAATGCCCATCATTCTCCATCGGCCAATCAGATTCAAGAAAAAAGGAGTTACAAAATCAAGAAATAAAAAATTGTATCTCCTCCCATCATGAAGCTTTAAAGCCATCAATGCTCACAAACCCTCCTAAATGGCTACCAAAGGCCTATAAATAGGAGAGCATTCCAAGAAGAACGGATTGAAGAAAAATCAGCCAGAAAGATCGTTTAGAATTCCCAGAAGCTCTGCTACTCTGAAGAAACTCCGCTGTAACAAACACCACAAGGTGATTAAAGTCCCTTGGGGGGGCACTCCCCCCAAGGCAAAGCCCTCTCTTCTCCTATTCAACATGGCCTAGACGTGGCTTTTCAGCCTGTCTCTTCATTTTTTTATCGGATATAGGACCTTCCCTTGGTCCTTATCCTCTAAAAAAACTGAAGTCCAAGCAAAGCCAAAACAATCAAAGCATCGCATGTTCTCATCTGAAGGACAATGGCAAAGTCCATACATGACTTGCGATCGTCGATCTGAACGAGTCCCCCCAATCTCCTGAGAAGTCAGATCCCTTTTCTTACTTTTCTGTTGTATTTTATATTTTCTTTAAGAGACAAAAAAATCACAATTCTTGTCTTTCATTTTGTTGAGATTTGTAAATCGCCTTTCACGGCAAAATCGCCTTTTACGGCAAAATCATCTTTCATGGCATTAAATAAAACCTTGTCTCTTTTCTAAAATATATGTGCAATGGAAAGTTAGAAAAAAGATTGATTTCCTTTCTAATTGCGAAGGTGGATCTCCAGATCACCATTTCTAAATTCCAAGTAGAACAGAAAATCTAGCATACTCGGTACAAAAAGTTGATACCCGCCTTTCTCCCCCCTCCTTCCCTCCATTTGGCCTTTTCGGTGACCTTGGGGACGGATGGGGGAGGAACGGAAGAATCGGGTCTGTCAAGTTGGCATACCCGGTGGGACGCGATCATTTGAGAACGTCATGCTTGGATTCTTTGGCCACCCTTTAGTTGGTCGCCTATGTTGAATCTTACATCTGAAAAAAAAGCATGTGATGGGATTTTTTGGAAATTTTTATCTTGAATCTATTTCCATTCTTTCTCATTTAAAAAATAATCTGATTTCTCTTTTCTTGGATTCATCTTTGAAAAACTTTGATCCTTTCCCCTCCGAACTTGATAGCTCGCAGAAATGCTTGTAGCTATTGTTCATAAAAAGGAACGGGTCACCTTTTTTCTTTAATGAAGTCCCATAAGGATTTAAAAAAAAAACAGTTTTCCCCTCTTTTGGATTCGAATTAGGGAAACTTTGGTTTCTTCCTTTTCGGACAATGGCACGAGGAAATCGTTTGTAGCCAACGTTTGGATTGGGAGAGGTCATTCACTCTCTTTGATAGGTCCATTAGAGATCTTTCAAGAAAAACTTTCAAAAAAAAAAAGGGTCTACTCTCAAACTCTTAAAAAAAATCAGTTTTCTCTCTTCTGGATTCGAATTAGGGAAACTTTAGTTTCTTCCTTTCTGGACATTGGCTCGCGGAAATCGTTTGTAGCCAACGTTTGGATTGGGAGAAGCTATTCGCTCTCTTTGATAGGTCCATTAGAGATCTTTCAAGAAAAGTTTTCAAAAAAAAAAAAAAAAAAAAAAACAACACTAAGGTTACACCAATTGCTTTCTTTGACCAAAGTGGATCTAAGAAAAGCCTTGTCCAGAGTGTGGAGACAGTTAGACTGTTTGAGGTAAGGGTCCTCCAAATGGGTTCATTAAGTAATCCTACCCTTACCCGGGGGCTGATCTATTTACTAAGGTTTCATAAGACCGAATTGAAAACCTATGTGTTCCTTTCAAAAAACAAGAAAAAAAAAATTCAAGAAAAGAAATTTTAAAAAAAATCGTCATTTTTGGGTTTATATCTGAGAAATCTTGGCTCCTTCCCTTTCAGACAAAAGCTCGCAGAAATTGCTTGTAGCTTGCGTCCGGATTGGAACACCATTTTCTCTCTTTTATGAACCTGATTTTGACCTTTCCAAAAAAATCCCATCTCGTGTTTATTCCAAGGATGCGATTTGCAACATTTGTGCCTAGCGGTGCTAGTATGCTCTTCCGGGTCTACTGTATTCGCGATCGACACATTTGTTTCTCCAACCTTATATCATCTTACCTCGATTGAGCCTCACTTCTCGGTAATTTGAATTAAGGTCTACAATTGCTTCTAGTAGTCACTGGAATGCTCGCTCTGAGCCTCCTGTACTTGCATTGAGAACAATTGTATCCTCTACGGCTTTTTGCCTTCTTCACCTCGCTTGGACTGGGCCATGTTCCCTTGAGCGATTTGAAAAGGCAAAACCATAGTTCTTTCCCATTTATGATCACTATATTCTTGTGATTACTAATGGATGTGGTCTTGTTTAAGAAGTTTTCCAAAACTAACAATGGCAGCTTCATTAGCCATCACTTTTGATGAGAACAAGTACCAGCTCATGCTCCAGGAGAAGCAGAACAAGTGCACTAATAAGCGCCCTGCTAACTGCCGAAGCGTCACCTCTCTCGGTAAATCTCAGAACACCGGGTCGACCTCTACTCCCCGGACTATCATTTTCGGGTCGCTGGGACCATTCCCACTTCCCGTAGAGGAAACCACACCTGCTAAGAAGCAAAAGATCGCCCCGCAACATGTCACTGCCATGACACCAAGGGCGAACACGAAGAAGCCTGAAGCCCGTGGCAACCCCACGAAGCCTCAACCTGCAGAAAACCAGGTCTACCCTAAGACTAAGTCCCCAAGACCTTCACAAAAAAAAGGAGGTCTCGAGCATCTGCAAAGCCAGCATACCTGGCCCTTCTCAAAGAAAACCGGTTCTATCCTCTTACATACATGAAGGAGGAGAAACCAGTCTCTTGCCTGACAAAGAAGTCAACCCATCATGAGCCGGCTTGCTCCTACAAGCCAAAAATCAAATCATACATTACAAGGCCTCTGCAAGAACCTGCCAAGGCCTGCACTCCTGCAATTCGACCCTTTATCTCAACAGGGGTCGAACTCGAAAAATTCAAAGCTTCGTTATGACAGTCGAAGGATCGGGTCCAAATCCTGTCTATGGTCAGCTTCAAAGAAGACCGGCTCGGTTGCTGTGCTCGAGGGAGTACATCCTTCATTGCTAAAGCCTAGCCAGAGCTGACAGAAGCTCAAATTGCCCGTCGCATACGTAGCCGCATGTCGTATCGACAAAAGAGACTAGAGAAGCAAAGGACCCAACATCCTATCCTTCAAGTCTCCCAAAAAATGGGTCAAAAAAGAAAGACCCGATCAAGTCGTTGTTGTCCATATGGTTGGCAAAACCAGAAGACGCCAGAAGTCAGCAACTAAACTTCATATCAGACAACCGGTGACTCGTAGCGTCTCCCAGACACGAAGACATCTGGAAGAATCTTCTACTCCTTCAAGCCAAGGACAACGAGTACCCGTCCTCAAGATTTTCAAGAATGAGCCTCAGTTCAATCACCAGAACGATCTCTTCGTTCGAATCACGATCTCTTCGTTCTATCTCTTCAAGGAAGACGCCAGAAGTCAGCAACTAAACTTCATTTCAAACGACCGGTGACTCGTAGCGTCTCCCAGACACGAAGACATCGATCTGGAAGAATCTTCTACTCCTTCAAGCCAAGGACAACGGAGTACCCGTCCTCAAGCTCTTCAAGAATGAGCCCCAGTTCAATCACCAGAACGATCTCTTCGTTCGAATCACGGAGGATGAACGTCTTGACTACAAACTCTGAGCAACCTCGTAATCCACCTCCTGATGAAATGACCGCACGCATCCAGCAATTGGAGCAAGGTCAGCAGAGGATTGAGGCTCTGATGGAAAATCTTCTTTTCGCTTTTCAGCGTCAAGAAAATAATCAACCACCTCCAGATAACGAGGAAAATGCAGGAGATAATGAGTCGCGTGCCCTTACTAAAAAGGACGTTGATGACATCCTCGCCAAAGCAAGAGAAGAGGATACACTAAAGGAGCATGGGATCAAGCCACCATATCCTTTATGGATGGATTCGGTTCTATTCCCTGCAAAATTCAAATAACCTACTCTCCAAACTTATACGGGGAAAGGATCAACCAGACACACATCATCCACTTCAAAATACTGATAGGTGCTATCGCTGATCAAGATGCCCTCAAAATTCGTCTCTTTGCAAGTACCCTAAAAGGTACGACCTTTGATTGGTACTCCACTCTGCCGGAGGACTCCATCCAAAATTGGGCCATGCTAGAGACACGCTTCCTGACCCACTTCAAAGGTGAGGATCATCCTGTCACTATGGCATAACTCTGCAGCTTAAAACAGGGAGAGAATGAGTCAACTTACGACTTCATTCACAAATGGAAGGCGATGGCATACAAATGCTCCGATGTGCTGCCACAAGCGTCATTGGTCGCCATTTTCCATAACAACATGAGAGCAAAGATCCGCTCCATGATTATCGGCAACAAATCAAAGAACCTAGGAGAACTCCTAGAAGCATCTATGGAAGCTGAAACGGTGATCAAAGACCTCAATAGTCAGCAGTCATCAAAGTAAGAGTCGACTACCATTACGACCTCAAAGCCAAAGAAAAAGGAGGTTCTCAATGTGCAAACCAAGTCAGCTCCTCAAAAGCCAAAGAAAGCTGAAAATAAAGCTGCAGGTAATAAACCTGAACTCTCTAATGCCTTCTGAGAGCGGGCAGAGAAAAAATACCTGTTCGATGAAGATGTTGAAGAAATCTTCGAGGCTCTCGTAGCAAATGGTAAACTCACCTTACCTGAGCCCAAAAGACCGGGAGATGTTGGCAAAACCAACGATCCTCGGTATTGTCCCTACCACCAGATGATCTCGCATCCTCTCAATCAATGCATTGTTGTGAGAGAAAAGATCAATGAGATGTGGAAAAACAGAGTCATCACCTTTGACAAAAACCATGGGTCTGCCTCCGTCAACATGGTGACATATGGACAAACTTCAAAGTCACCAAAGGAGAAGACCACCACTTCCTTCAAGGTGATAAAAATGACTCAAACGTCCCAAGAGTTGGTTCCTTATCCAACATCAGACGGACGCCCTATATGGGTGCATCCCGATCTCCTTGAAGATGAAAATTGGGAGATCGTCAAAACCAAGTCGACTGCTCAACAACGAAGGCAAGCCACGAGACAACTCCACTCCGCAAGCTCAAGCAGCAGGAGAAAGCTCAACCAAAACAAGAAGTCCCTGAAAAGGCAGAGACCTCTTCTACTGCTTCACTGGGGACAACAGAAGAATCCACTCTCAAAACTTCATGGGCAGCAAAAAAATTCACCCTTGGTATTTTCATGTCACCGCAGCGAAGAAATGAAGCTACGCAGGGGGCATCATATTCTTATAATTCGGTAATTGGATTCTCCATGGATCGATACGAGTCCAGTGACACCGCCAGTGACACTAACGAATGGGAGGAATCCCTTGAAACAGGAGAATACCTCTCCGACGAAGAATGGGTTCCCGAATCTCACCTTATGCTAGTAATCTGGTATAATCCCTTACAGCCCCAAGGATCCTGGTCTAATGATGAGGAAGACCAAGAGGTTGTTCAAGAAAATGTTATTGATTCAGCACCCGTCAACGCTCCAGTGGAATCCAACCATGTTGAACCATAAGGAGTTGACGAAGAAGAAGATTTGGCTCCCATGCCTGATCTTGAAGAGTATACAAGGATCTTGCAATGCCTTGCCTTAGAACAAGAGCAAGATTTTCGCGATCAAAATCCGGAACCGGAAGTCCTTGAAAATCAACAGGTACCTCCTCCTTCAATTCCTGAAATTAGAGAAAATTGCTGGATAAATGATCCTCTAACATCCGATGATGAGCCCGACTCCCAACAGTCTATTCTAGGGGGATCTCCTATCAGGGCAACTTGCAATGTTATAGTTCAGGATGATAGTGTTTCAAAGCATCATCTACCGAAGACATGTACTCTCCGGCTACGCCTGATAGTATATCTTCGGGAGCTACATTTTCTCTGGTGACTTCCACTGAGATAACACTTTCTCAGCCTTCGTCCCCTAAAACTGTGACATCACAACTCACAACTCTTCCGACCGATCATCTTGAAGAAATTTCTGTCGATGAAGACCTGGTCAATTGGTCCCAGATACCTGACCTCATAAGAGATGTTTGGACCAACAAATTACGCAATGAAGGAGAAGAGTTGCTGGATGTTGTTCATGACTTGTTCCCGGAAAATGCTCCATGTAACGTAATCACTGAGGATGGTGACTCTGCTGCAGACACATCTTCAACAAATGAGAAGGATCAATCCTTGGATTCCAAGGACGATCTTCCAACTGAAGACCCTTCTCAAGAAGCTCTTGAAGTTGCTAGAGGTACCCGTTATGGCCGGGATTACCACAAAAATTACAACCAATCTTCTTCTTCTTAAGTAAATCCTTCGGGAAAAGATGTTGTAAGCGCCCCAAGTGGCAACAATAATGAACATGCAGGCCCGGAGGAGGCTTTCAAGTACGACTTGATTGAGTACTTCAAACACATACCTGCACGACTACACATCCTTGATTTATTACGAATGTCTCCACACACTCGTGATAATCTCATTTCAGAGTTGCAAAGACTGAACGCTAATGTCGGCAGACATGCCCCACAAGTCCTATAAATTGAAATGGACTACAGGGTCAAAAAATCAAATACTTCCTCAAAGGGAGAAAAGAAGAAAACCGAGGGATCAGGCATTGAATGCCTCTCGGTTCAGAAAGCAGCAAGTGCAACCATCTCCTTCGGTAAGGATGACCTCCTGTTAGGCGAGACGAAGCACAACCGACCCTTATACTTCACAGGGTATGTCAAAGAGATGCCAATACACAAAGCCTAGATCGACCCAGGTTTTGCACTCAACCTCATCTCTACTTCTGCACTCGAGGAGCTGGGCATTCCACCTAGCAAACTGAGTCACCATTTATATCCATCTTTGGACATGATGGGACCGCTCAAAGGCCTATCGACAAAATCAGGTTCAAGTTGCAGATCGGTGATCTTATCTCGAAAATCACTGTGTATGCAATAAGAACCCCTTCATGTTACAGCATCCTTCTTGGACGCCCTTGGATACACGATAATGGTGTCGTCCCTTCAACTCTACATCAATGCATTAAGTTCATCGGCAACGACAACTCGATACATCGAGTGTTTGCAAACAAAAAGCCCTTCAAAGGCAAAGAAGTTCATTTTGCAGATGCTCAGTTGTACAAAGATGAAAAAGAAGAAAAGGAGGAAGAAATAACATCCTTTGCGCAAAATCTTCAGAAAGATAAAGGCAAAACTCCTCAGCAATCATCAGAAGAAGACAAACCTTCCTGCAAATCCGAAGAGAGAGATCCATCTCCCTTCGTTGTCTCGCTCAAATTTTCCAAGCCTTTGGTCATAACAACCAAAGTAAAGAAGACAAAGCAAAAGTCTGGGGGCAATTTTGTCGTCTCCTTCGTGTCTATCATGCATGACACGGATTCGGAGTCAGAGCCAGAAGACGACACACTGTCAAGCCAAGCTAACACTCAACAAGTTCAGCCTCCTCCACATCCAATAGAGACACCTGCTGACGTAGTAGATCCTACGTCTGCTTCCTTCGTTGTTTCGACAACTTTAGCAGAAGAGAAGTCATTCTTCTTCCACAGATCAGAAGCTTCTTCATCAAATTCCATGCTTGAACCTTTCCAAAAAAAAAATATGCCTCAACTATTTCTATATAGTCTTGTGGCACAAGCTATTATGAAGAAAATGGGTTATGACACTCAAAACCCAGTCGATCTGGGGCAAGGTCGCGGCATTCTCACACCACTGGAGCCCACCTTAACCAAAAGTCAACTGGAAGATTGGAGACTCTACGGTCATGTAGAAAAATCTTCACATGGGTTCGGGTATGATCCCGACACTCCCATGAGACAGTTGACACAAATGCTGAGGAGTCGATTTGCCAACCAAGCCTCAACATCTCATGTTCATGAAGACATCGATCTCCCTGGATATCTCTTTGAAGAGTCACCCGTCAAGGATCTAGGAAGCTTTACCAATTGGTACGATTTCTCTGATGATGAAGAGGAATCGTCTGACACAGAAGAGCCATCGTCTCCAAAAGAAGTACCCTACTTTAACCCAGTTTTAACAAGCGATTGGGACCATCTCATAGCAAGCCTTGAGAAGATCACCGATCCTGAAGACCCATGGCCAGAAACAAAGCCTTGGTCAGAAAATATCCTTGAAACTCCAGAAGGTTTCGTTGAGTTGGAAGCCTCCGAAAAAATTATGGAGGAACCACCTTCGAACTTTCCAATAGAAGATCCTGTTCAAAAGATAGACTTGGGAACACCAGATAACCCACGTCCTGTATTCATAAGCAAGAATATAAAGGATGATGAGTTACCCGAGTATATCTCTTTTCTTCGTGAGTCTATTGATTGTTTTGCATGGTCTTATGCTGAAATGCCTGGCTTAGACCCCAAGATAGCAGTCCACAAACTCAATCTGCAAAAAGATATCAAGTCTGTCAAACAAGGCCAAAGAAGATTCCGTCCAGACGTGATGGATAAAATTGAACAAAAAGTTCACAAACTCAAAAACGTTGGCTTCATCCGCGAGGAACAACATCCTGACTGGTTGGCCAACATCATCCCCGTGGCAAAGAAAAATGGGCAGATCAGAGTCTGTATTGACTATAGAGACCTAAATAATGCATGCCCTAAAGATGAATTTCTGCTCCCCATACCGGAGGTGATGATTGACAACACCTACGGCTTCGAGCAAACGACATTCATGGATGGATTCTCTGGCTACAATCAGATAAAGATGCATCCTGAGGATGAAAAACACACATCATTTCAGACCCCATTTGGTGTGTATTGCTACACTGTCATGCCATTTGGTTTTAAAATTGCTTGTGCCACATATCAGAGGGCTATGATGAAGATATTCCAAGACACGCAGCAGAAGACGGTCGAATGTTACGTTGATGACCTCGCCGTCAAAAGCAGAAGAAAAGAAGACCATCTGAAAGACCTTCGGGAAGTATTTCTCCAACTTTGCAAACACAAACTGCGAATGAATCCCCTCAAATGTTTATTCGGCATCTCATCGGGTAAGTTTCTCGGATCCGTAGTCCTGGAAAGCTGGAACAGAACTTGACCCCATCAAAGTTAAGGCTATTCTAGAGATGCCATCTCCGAGAACCCTAAGACAACTAAAAGGACTTCAACGGAGGTTGGCATACATCAGACGGTTCATCTTCAATCTCTCGGGGAAATGCCGTCCCTTTTCTCGGTTGATGAAGAAAGGTGTGAACTTTGTTTGGGATGCTGAATGTGAAGTAGCATTTCAAGATATCAAGACATATCTAACTAAACATCCAGTGCTGGCTGCCCTTACCACTGGAAAACAATTCATCTTGTATACAAGAGCTCTCGACCATTCTCTGGGCGCTTTGCTTGCACAAGAGAATGATGAGGGAAAAGAAGCTGCTCTATACTACCTCAGCCGTAAGCTGATAGGTGCGGAGCATCGCTATTCTCCAGTCTAGAAAGGATGCCTTGCAGTGATGTTCGCTGTACAAAAGCTACGTCACTACCTTCTTTCGAACACAGTCTACCTGATTTCAAGGATCAACCTCTTAAAGGTCCTTCTCACAAAAACAGGTTCTCTCATTGCCCGACTAGCAAAATGGTCAATCCTCCTATCACAATTTGATATTAGGTATGTATGTACCACAAAAGGCAATCAAAGGCCAAGCTCTAGCAGATTTTCTCACAGAACATCCGTTGCCTAAAGATTCCCCACTCAGAGATGATCTCCCAGACGAACCTGTCTACAACGTGGAGATTTTCTCACCAAATGCCCCCTTGAACATGTACTTTGACATTTCAACCAAAACAAATGAAAAAGAAAGCTGATCTCGGGGGTTGGGATCCTCTTTGTTAGCCCCGACAAGTACATGATTCCACATGCTTTCTCGCTACTGGAACCATGCTCAAACAATGCAGCTGAATACCAAGCTCTAATCGTAGGACTGGAACTAGCCCTCGAATCTGGCATCACCATGCTGGAAGTCTTTGGAGACTCTCAACTGATCGTCAACTAGATGAATCAGAAATTCGAAGTCTGGAAGCCTGATCTGTTGCCTTACCACAACAAGGCGCAATCGCTCTGACAAAAGTTTGACATCTGTCACATCACCCACATCCTCAGAGGTGAGGACATCCGTGCAGATGCCCTGACCAGACTTGTCGCATCCATGGCGACCCAGGAAGGGGAAAACATACAAATTACAGTGTGTCAAAGAAGGATTCTCCGCCCCCCTAACACACACCAAGTAGTTGATGAATGCCACCAATTGGCAGGAAGTCGGATCTCCATCCTCAAGCCTCCAATCGGCGACTGGGAGATCCGTTCATTGATTACACCATGTTCGGAATCCTGCTTGAAGATCCAAAAGAACGGGTAAGCATTCAAAGACGAGCCCAAACTTTCATTTGGATATACCTTCAAAACTCCTTTACAGAAAATCCTTCAACGGAGTACTTCTGCGCTGCTTGTCATAAGAAGAGGCAGAGGAAACGCTCAAAGAAGTTCATCCTGGTCTTTGTGTTAGATTGTATGGACTCAATCCATCAGTTGATCTAATAAATTGATTAATTTCTTTATTTATCAATAAAATCATGCTTTCCTTTCATGAGATGAATGGTATTTTATTACTTAATGCACATAACCAATACATATGACATGATGGTACATGAGATGAACCGAGTCCCATTAGTATATTATATGTGATATATGTATATGGATGAGATCCACATACGGGAGACATGTGTCACAAATCTTATACTTAAAAATATCTTCACAACCAGTGATGAGACTGGGCATCTCATCTGATAAGGTTGCAGCACTTTGATCACTATGTGATGGTGTGATTTGTCTCGATCATTAGAATGTAAGATTCTAGATCATAGTGCTCGTACATTGGGTGTATTGAAGGACCATGAGCAGCACCTTATGAATTACTGTCTCGATTTAAGGACTGCTCTCATAACTCCCTAGCAATAGGCTCTTAATCCTGAGACATTGATGTCGGATGTGAATTTTGATCCCCCAGGGGAGGGAAATCACCATTCATCTATATGTGCTATTTAAATTTTACATCGAAAATGAAGATTCCGACTACCCTCAAAATCGACGGATCACGATCGCCAGCTACGGTAATGGCCGTAACATCGTTCTTCGACAAAAACCGAAGAAAAATGGGAGAAAATAAATGGGTGGGTTCTTCCTCTCGTCTAATGTGCCGTCGGCAACACACGACGGTTTTCCTGTCATATTAATTTGGGCCTCTTCGGGTCTCTTTAATATGGGGTCAATTCAGGGTTACGAGTCAAAGTCCGAATAAGGTTAATCCCCACATAGCAAAATCATAGTATATCCAAGTAAAATAAAATAATTAAAATAAGAAAAATAAAAGGGGGGAGGTGCTAAATATTTAAGAAGAGGATCGGCCCTGTTCCCGGGTACCCCCTTCTGATCCCTTGGCAAAATAGGGTTTAAAGGCTAACTTTTCAAATCAAAATGATGATGCAAATGAGACTTTGACTTCTGATTTCTGTGTTTTTCGTGTGCAATACACGAGTGATAAAAGTGAAAGCCGATGGGCCAGTGTTTGTTTTAGAGAGGCCAATGGGCCGAAATTGTTTGAGGGTGGCCAATGGGCCGAAACAAAAATATGCGAAGTGTGTGAAATCACTCATCTCATCTTATTATTCTCATTTATTCAATTTTAGAAATCAGTTCTTTATTCCCTTTTATCATTAAGTTCGATTAAATATCTGGCACCTGAGGTGGAGGAAGAAATAAAAGGAAAATTCTTTTGGGGTTTATTTTGTTGGTTTTATAGTTTTTATGGATTTTTAATATTGGGCTAGAAGGGCATAACTAGGGGATCTTACTTGGATTTACATGATTAGTGCTTTATTACTGATCATCGGATTAATCCTAACCTAAGGTCCTAGACCGCCCACATCAGCTCTCCCGGTCCCTTAACGGGGCCCCCAGAGAAAGTGGGACCTAACTTATTAGAATGAAAGAAACTAAAAGTAGTCTAACCTACCTAGGGGGAAACCTAGAGCTGTGTCTGGGGTCTGACCTAATAAGTCTAAACTATTACTTAATTTCTAACTTTATTATCTTTAGATTTTTAATATCTTTTACTTTGTTTTTGAACTTTTGGGTTTATTTTTTTATTTTTTTATTTTTCTGGTTTTATTTATAAATCCTAAAATCTCCTAAACTAATTTTTCCGATCCTGATGAAAAGGGATGAGGAGAAGGAAACAAATTACTAATTTTTATTTATTATAATCAACCTAACTAATTTAGACTTTTCTAAATAAATTCCCTAATACTAATGAGAGTGGAGGAGGAGAAGAAATTAGTTATTAAACCTAACCTTATTGTTTTAATTAATCTAATACCAATATCTACGGTTCTATTTTTGTTTGTTCTTTTCTTTCTTCTTTTTGTTCTTTCTTTTTTTGTTCTTTTTTGTTCTTTTTGAGGAAATTATGCAGCATTAAATTCTATCTAGTAAAATAAGAAATAAAAATACAACTAAGTTATATGATGCATGAGCATGTTGAATGCATGGACATGTTTGATACTAACATGGAAATATTTAAACAATAAAATTAAAACGTTACTGGATGCATGGGCATGTTAAATACACGAAAAACTTGATAGAATGGATGAATATCAAAAGATTAACCTTGGCGCATGGGCAAATTGAGAATTGAAACAAGCAGCAGAACAAGGATTTTAATTTAAATACATGGGCATATTAAGATGCATGAAATGTTCTAAAAAGAAACAATAGATAGATATGGAACTAAATTTCAATGCAAGAAAATAGAATAGGCATGCATGGGTTCAGTTTAGATGAATGCGCTAGGCAGGTGGGTGTACTGAGATGGGGCAGCAAATGGAATTTGGGTGCAGCAGGTGGGTGCGGGGATGCAGACAAGTTCGGGTGCAGAGAAGTGGGCTTACTTTAGCTATAGTTATGGTTGGGCCTGATTTAAAAGGTATTTAGTCGAGACTGGGCAGCAGGGGTGTTGGATGGAATGGGTTCCAGTGGTTGCACGACTTCAGGCAGGCACTTGGGATGATGAAAGGCGAGTGTAGTTCAGTGGATGCAGTAGTGATGGAGGAATACCCAATGGGTGTGCAACAATGCAATGAATGGGGAATGGGAATGAAGGTGTGGTGCGGAGGTGCTGCAGGGGCGTGTGCATGGAAGGATAAGAAGAAGAGGAGGGAGAAGAAAATGGAGGGAAGAAAAGAAAAGGTGATGGGTCCAGCGGGTGCTGGTGAGAAAGAAGAAGATGGGGAAGAAGAAGAGAAGGAATAAAAAAGAGAGAAAGAAAACAGAGATGGCTCGGTGGGGAGTGTGCAGGGAGATAGATGGGTGTGTGTGTGCAGCAGTAACGCTGCTATGCAAGGTGGTGAAGATGTGTACTATTGTGAGCGTGAAGAGAGGGTGGAGAAGAATATGTGCTGTGCAACAGGTGGGTGCAATGTAGGGGGAAGAAGATGCAGTGGAGCAAGGTGAGTGCAGTGGCTCTGGCAGGAGGATGAAGCAAAGAAAGAAAGAAAAATAAAAAAAATAAGAAAGAAAAGAGAATGAAGACGTGCAGGTGGGTAAGGGCACAATAGGTATGCAGTGAAAAAGAAGCAGGAGGGAGAGAAAGAAGAGAAATAAAGAGAAAAGAAAGAAGGGTTCTTGGTGCAGGGAAAGGGGAAGAAGAGAGGGAGAGAGGAAAAGAAAGAAAGGGAGAGGTACTGGTGTGGGAGATGCAATGCAAAGATAGGTGGGGAGGCTCCTACATGGTTTGGAGTCCGGCTGCGAGGGGGAAACACGATCCGCATGAGGAAGACGCTGGCGGAGAGAAGCTCTGCACGTGGAGTGACTTGCATATGAGGAAGAAGAAGTGGGCGACAATCTGGTTCCGAAGTCAGGCTGCGAGAAAGACGGCGAGGGATGGTGCTGGGACAATGAGATGAAGATGAAGGAGGGTGGAGATGGAGATGATGAGAAGGAGAGGGGAGGTGAGGGGCGACGGAAGAAAGTTGGAGATGGGGTGGTGGGGATCTGCGTGGGCTTCTCTGCTACGATGGATAGATGAGGGGAGATGGTGTGATGGAAGGGGGATGAAGATGGTGATGATATGGATCTGGGGTGGTTGTTCTGCGCAAGGGAAGAGGATCGAGAGGGATGGTGATGTGGTGACGAGGCTGTGAGATGGAGATGATGAGAAGGAGAGGGGATCATCCGTCAGAGATCTGGGATCTGCGCATGTATGGGATGAGGAGAGCCAGAGATCGAGATCAGGAAGTTTGGGATCGAGAGGGGAAGAGAGATATCAGGGGCGATGGAGAGATCAGGAGCGAGAGATAGAGACGAGGGAGAGTTCTTGCGTAGGAGGGAGTGGGAGAGAGAGAGAGAGATATCAAAGGGGAGGGGAGAGTCCAGATCTCGTGGACTCTCCTCTCCCATGCAGGTGATGGGCCAGGCGGGCCAGGTCGGGTCTGGGTCGAGTTTAGGTTGGGCTTCAGGTTTGATTCAGATTAGATGGGTTTGGGCTTGGTTTTAATGGGTTGGATCGGGTCAGGTTCAGGTTTGGGTTTCGCTTGGTTTTGGATTGGTTTTGGCTTGGGTTTGGACCAAAGGAATTGGTTCGGGCTCAGAAGGTGGGGTTCGATGGAGTTTGGTCGGGTTATCATTGTCGGGTGTCGCAACCCCGGAACGGATCCCGGGCCCGCGACGAGTTGAATTAAAGGTAGTTTATGTTTATTGTTTTTCCCACAGGTTCCCGCGGTGAGGATTCCCAAAGACACGCGGAATCTGACTCACACAATCAATTATGCGGAAGCGTGAAGCAAAACACGTCAAGATAAGCACCGATAAATCCTTGGGTGCTATGACAAAATAATACAAGACATAGTATCAAAGGAAGAAGTTAAACTGGCATTCCCATCATAGTTTAAGTTATAAGACTAACACGAAAGTAAGTTAAGTTTTGTTACAACCCAAGAGAGGCCAACAGAGGCCAACAGAGAACCCCACCTCAAAATAACAAAAGAAACCCCATGACAAAATGGTGACGAGACTCAAGGAACCCGCCCGACGTCTAAATGACATAGTCGGGCTGCCACTCTCTCACAGGGGTTGGCTCACAAGCCTCCTCCTGACGCTCCTCCTCAAAGGCAACGTCTCCTGCACCTGGGCACCAATAAACAAGGGTCAAACACAACGGTTTGACAGGTAATCAATTTAGGTGCATGAATGAAACATTAACGTTTAAGAAGACATATAATAAATCCTTAATTTGAAATACTATAATGACTGAGATACATTTGCAGAAGTATTTAATCAAGCTAAGATACTAAAACAAACTAGCATGAGTACATAATATATCATGAGTAGTTACAATCCACAAAGAGCCCATCCTTTCTCTATCATTTATATAATGAAAAGAGCAAGCACGCACGACAAGCACAATATACATAATATAAGCACGACACGATTTCCCACAAAGACGGGAATTCCGACCGCAGAACCGGACAGGCACGATGTGTAATAAATACACGACCAGTCTGTAGACAGTCCACATGTTTAAGGACCCCCAGACAGCGGATCAAACTGAAAGGGCAGTCCAAGCTCAGTGGTATTACTTAATTCATGAATGCACAAAACATGCGAAACACTATCAAAACATGTCGAGATAAAAAGGGGGAAACCACTTATCAAAACACGATGAACACGACTAGCAAGGGCATAATTAATATGCATAACACGCTTAGGAAGTGATCCCCTTTTTCTTGAAACACATCTTCAAAACGAGCTTGTACTTAACTTCAAAACGAGCACACGATGATATTCAATATATCGAAACCAAAGTACGAATACGAAGCCTATCAAGTTCATGCAAGGACCTTTGGTTGATCGTTGTGCAGCCGAAGCCTAGATGTTGGAATTAAAATAGAATTGGTGCCCTAGAAGTTCAAGGACATCTCGGGTTTCGAGTGCATAATATCAGGCTAAAGGCCACTTAACATGTTCTAGTTTTCATTCTTGCAAAGACTCTTCAAAACAGGAAATTTGTCAATTTCGGTCACCTCGCGGTCAGGTGTCGGCTAGCCGAACTAGGGTCTGGCGGCTAGCCGCCAGCTGACCGCTGGAAATCCAGGTCCAACACAGCCCTCTGGAAAAGGAACCGAACTGACTGCGGTTAGCTTGCGGTTAGCCGAACTGGGACTTGGCGGTTAGCCGTAAGCTGACCGTAGGGCTGACCGCGGGAAATCCAGTCTGAAATGTAGCTCTCGAGAAAAGGAACCGACAACGTGCGGTTGGCCAGCGGTTAGCCGACATGGGGTATGGCGGTTAGCCGCATGCTAACCGTCCAGCTGACCGAGACCCACTGTCGAAATGTCAGCTTCTGGAAAGGGAACCGCTGAGCTCGGTCAGCTCGCGGTTAACCGAAATGAGGATTTCGGCTAGCCGCCAGCCGACCAAAGGCTGACCGAACTGCACGGGAAATGCAGGCCAGTTCAGATTTTTACATTTCCTTCTTCCCTTCTTCTTGTTTCTCATTCCACTTGCACTCCCTGAGCCTACATGCTCTCCAAGGGACAAAACACACATTTTTCCCCATTTCAAACATTCAATCCAAGGAAAACATGATCATGAATCTTATAAACATATTCATATGCAAATTTTCTAAAACAACAATGAAGCTTAAAAGACACATGCACAATGGTCCTATAGAGATTACTTGCCTTGCCCAAATGCTAAACACTCCTCTCCAAGAACTTCACTCAAGCCAATCCAAAGAACTACAAAAACCCAAGAAAACCACACAAAACTCACTCAATCTTGAAAACAAGAAACCCATTTCACCAAAAGGGTTTGTAACATGGAAAACAAGATCTTTAAGGAACTAAAAAGACTTTATGAAAAGCATGGGTTGAAGCTCTTACCTAGAGAAGGTCAAATAAGAGAGGAGGAAGAAAATGAAGAGCTTGTCCCACAAGAAACTCCAAGAAATTTGTACCAATAGAAAGCTTGCAAGGAGAGGAAGAAAATGATGGTCTTGGAATTCTATTTGGAGATCTCTAGCTAGATCATGCAAGGTGAGGAAGATGTTAAGGAGAAAGGGATTTTTCAACCCTAGGTTAAGAAAGTTGCAGAGATTTGGTAAATCGAATGAAAAGAGAGGGAGATGGGGCTTAAGTGATGCTAATGGGCCCCAATTAGCTTGAACCTTGAAACGACGAAAACATGATCTGGTGGACCTCGAATGACTTTGACGAAGAAGGATAAAACGATCATCGACATATCTAGTTTCCAAAAAATATATTTTTGACATGGTTTGGAGATCTCGAAAATTGTGTCCAGATTTGTGCATAAAAGACAATTTTACCCTCTTTGGGCCAAAACATGGGTTTTTGGGCTTCAAACATGAATGTACTTAAAACGAAAGTTATAACACATAGAAAAATCATTCAAATGAAATCAAGATCACAATCACACGGAAACCGATACGATCCTCCCAAGCTTACACGTGCACTCAGGCCTTCCTGAGTGTGTCTGGCTAATACTAAACGTTCTCAAAATTCCCAAAGCTATGTCCAAGACTAAAGCTAATTACTTCTAACCCAACGACAACTAAACCCACTTAGGACTGAACACATACTAATTGCACACAAATCAACTTGGTCTGGGTCGGGGTCTAACATCGGGGCTCAGGCTTCGTAGATTTTGATCCGCTTGCCGGATTTTGACGTTCTGCACATTGGCGGAAAGCTCTCGGCGTGTAGGTCACGATGAACAAATTTTCAAGGAGATCGGAGGTCTAGAAATGATAAGTGATTTTTTAGGCGGGTGCCTTTGGAGTATGGGACCCACTGTTATGATTTTTCGATCCGCCCGTCGGATCTCAAAGTTCTACATATGGATGGAAAGCCGTTGACGAGCAGATCGCAATAAACTAACTTCCAGGGTGATCGGGGGTCCAAAAATTATAGGTGACCTTTGACTCGGGACCTAATCATGACACCATTAAATAGGGTGGATTGAATTACCCCTCATAGGGTGCCAAAATGTGGTGCCTACGCTACATATCGTCGGAAAGCTCTCGGTATGTAAAATCTTTTGGTCTATACATCATAATGATCAAAGGTCGGGAAAAGGTAGGGATATCTGGGTCAACGATCCTAGCCTCCTAATTCATGCTAATCATATCGTACTTAGGCAAACTAAGTGTAATATCTTTAGGAACAACCTGAGTGTGTTCTATGTAGTCTGGAAGGGGCTTGGATAGTGTTGTAGTCCATCCGTTGTTTGAATAGTGGGTTAGACTCGAGATCTCGATGCGATTCGGCCCTTTCTCTCACGAATCTCTATAGATCGTCGAACTAAGTCTAAAATTATCAACAAGCATCTTCATCGTCATTAATTAATCTGAATTATGCCATTAACCATTCAATTATGGGTGAAATGGGGGCATCGTTATATATGATAAGTGTTTAAGGCTATCATAGGGGGCCAAATTAAGGTGTCTACAATTGATGAACTCAAGTTTCTATCTATTCATTTGATTTGAGTCACCAATGAGTGAGGCCAATTGTAGGTCAACACCACGGTGTCTTGGGTACGTGGTAGTAGGACTGTGGGAACATCCAATGGTCAATATGGAATCTATCTACATTATCCCCTTGTGCCAATTGATGGATTTATCATTAGTAAGTGCGCACCCATCTCGATTAAGAGTTAATTAAATGGTACTGATGATCACTGTAATTAATGGGGCTGAAGGATAATAAGATGTGGATCTAAGATTGGATGGGATAGATTTATTCCAATTGATCCATGGATAATGATAGAGGGGCCTACTTGTGGTAATTGGGAAGTTTAGGGTCTTCATTGTAATTTATTCCTAAGACTGGAGTGCAATTGCATTTATATAGTGGTGTTAATTGCAATTAACTGTGGGCCCGGATTGAAAGTCCGGGGATCCGAACCCTAGAGGGGGGGGGGGTGAATAGGGTGAGCTTCAAATTAGTGACCAATTATGACCAATATTAACTTCTTTAAATAAAATTAGCCACTGGTGATGATTATCAAACTAAATGCGGAAGCTTACAAAAACAATCACCACAAAGCATTCACCATCACACAAAGATTTATAGTGGTTCGGCCTCAATGCCTACATCCACTACCGGCTTGTGATCCAACACCCCACCGGATTTTCACTATTTATGCTTTTTAATAGGCTAAGCAATAACCTTTACAATATGCTTTTCAAGGCTAAGCAATAACCTCTACATTATGCCTTTCTTAGGCTAAGCAATAACCTCTACAACCAAAAGGTTGGTTATCTCTCTAAGTAGTGTCTATAATACACTTGATGGAGATACAATTAATAGCTCATTACAATGCCTCTTAATTAAGCGGATATGAAAGTGAAAATCTAATACACACACACACACACACACACACACACACACTATGAATGCAAAGATGAATGCACAATGTGTATGTATGATGTCCTCAATCAATTTGAAAATGAAAGCTCATAAATGTATGCCAAAGGCTTTTGAAAGTTTTAGCTCATAAAAACATTTATGATTGAGGAAAGAATGCTAATCACATGTTAAAAATAACTTGTAAAAGATATACATATGTATTTTAAACAAGTTGTGAAATTCTAAGAACAAAACATGTGATGCATAGGGATGTCAATCAAATTAACAATGTAGCTCAATGTGTGTATGCTATAAGCATAAAACATAAAAATAGATTTGATTGAAGTTAGGTGACAAATCATATGTAATTATAACTTCAACTTGAAAATGATATACCTATCAAAGCAAGGCAAGTTGTGAAACTTTAAAACAAAAGAACATATGATTTGTGAAGTTGTTAAATCAAAAACATAAGATAGATTTGAAAGAGATTTTCTTATGATGAAAAACAACAACCATAGATTCAACCAAGTATAGGAATCATGTTACATATAATTTCAAAGATGTTTTCATTAACATGATTTACTTAGATATACCAATTTAAGTACTACTTGCATTGAATCAAGGTGATGCATCCAAAACAATAAATCAATTCAAAAGATATACATGTTAAGGACACGACAAAACATATTTTATCATGCTAGAAAAGATTTACCAATAATAAAGCAAAGCATGACAACATATGGTTAAGGAAAGTAAAGCTTACTTAGTGATTTAACTCAATGAAACCAAGTTTTAGCTTTTCAAATGACGCCTTTCATCCCTTAGCTCATTCCCCTTTGATTGGCCTCAAAACATCCCAAGGAGGGCCTCTTAATCCTCTCATTTTTCAAAGGAATGAACACTATTTATACCCAAAAAATGGGTTTCTACGAGTGCCCGGTCGACCTGGTACAGAGCCCGGTCGACCTGGCTTCAAACGGTAAAAAAAATGACCGCTGGAAGAGCCAACGGCTCTTTGCCCCGGTCGACCGCGCAGTGTGGCCGGTCGACTGGGTCCCCTGGGCCGGTCGACCAAGCCCACTGCGGGTCGACTCGAGCCTGGGACCAAAATTCCCTAAAATTGTATTTTTCAAAGTATTTCTTGAAGGGAACTTTTGGGCCACTGTATCAAGCTTGAAATCATGTTTTAAATCAAACTAAGAGGTTTAAAACCATGAATCATAAAAATCCTAAAATGATTTGAAAGATTTAAAACTCATAGGCTTGCTTAATTCATAAAACTTCTTTTCAAATAAAAATGCATCCAAGTTAAAAAAACAAAACATGCATAAATCAATATTTCTTACAATGCATGTGTAAATCAAGATTTCAAGATTTTCTAAAACAATGCATGTGTGAAAATTCAAATGATGCTAGAATGATAATGCATCCATCAAATTGCAATACACAAAATCCCTAACACGGATTACACATGAGATGTGGGGTTGCGTGTCCCAGTTGGAGCCAGCTTTCTAAGGAATCCCTAGTGGTCCCCACGCTAGCCTAAGTATTAGAAAGATTCTATTCTTACTTAAACTCTAAAAGGAAGGAATTAGAAAGTTACTATTTCTATTTGAAGTGAGACTTCTAATAGTGGTAATAGTAAGCTACTAATTTGTGTGGAAGTGTGACTTCTAATACAAATTAGGAAGAGAGATAAGAGAGGAGACTTGAGGGCTATTTAAGGGGAATACACCCCTTGGACGTCCATGGAAAAATACCCACGCTCAAGAGCCTCTAGTGCAAGTGTTGCACAACTCTTCTTCTCCTCTTCTCTCTTCTAGTTGCCTTCTAGTTCCTTAGAGTTTTTAGTACGATTTTCTCTTGAAGAGCCCACACATCTTCTTGAGAAAAGAGATCTGATAGAGGGTCATAGCGTGGAAGACAACAAGGTCTTGGAGATCTCTAATTGCTTCAAGAAGAGTTCTTGTTCTAGTTGGTTGTCTTCTCCTCGATTAGAGCACTACCGGGCTCCAAAGGTATAATTTGCTTCTTTACTTGTTGTAGATTATTTTGTTGCATGTAGTTGCTGATTTCTGTCTTCTAGATAGGTTATATTGCTATACATGATTGATGAAAAAGAGGGATTGCATCCTGGATGTGGTTTATGGCTTTCTGGATACTTGATCCCTGAGTTAAGTGGGTCAAAAGTTTTGAAAATCTATCCACGAGGCCCACCTACTTCCAACAATTGGTATCAGAGTCATACCTCATCTTTAATCGTGTTAGATCAGCGATCTAGATCTAATCTTTGCATGAGATGCGAAGACGATAGACCTAGGGCTATTTAAGGATCAGTTATGATTGGGTTTGTTTACTTTATGTAGTAAATCCATGTTTGGATAGTCACAAAAGGGTTTAATTATGATGGAAGGATGGTAGGATGCCATTGAGAGCATTCAAAAGTGTTTTGGAGGTGTTTGGACTCGAATTGAAGAAAACCCAATTTTCTGCCTTCGTCAGGCTGGTCGACCTGGCCCTGCGCTCGGTCGACCAGGTACCTGTAGGGTCGGTCGACCGAGCCCTCTGGGCGGTCGATCGGGTACCTTTAGGGCCGGTCGACCGGGCACACAGCTCGATCCCCGCCGGGGACACCCCCGGACCCCTTCTGCGAAGTGCATGTATTAAAAGGGTGGCTACTTTTGGCATCTTGTTTTTCCATTGTGGTTTGGTAACCTGGTTTTGTGAGATGCTTTGTTGTATGAGATACTAACTTGCAGGTGATAATGTCCTCTCCATATGACCCACAAGTCTTTTACTTTCTTTTTATGGTTATTGGTTTATTTGAGGCTAAGTGTAAAGGGCATCATGGTTTCCCGTGAAAGGGCAAGGATGGTGAATTTCCCTATAGCCTTGTTATTTCCATGTTTAGATTACCATGTAAGTCTCATAATTGAGGCATAGGAATTTTTGTAATTTTTCTAAATTTGTAAATTCTGGCGATGTCTGAGATGAAGAAGGAAAGTAAAGTTGGACTCCTAGTCAAAGAGTTTGAAAATTACCAAAAGCCTTTTGGAGATGCCCAAAGAGTTAGAGGAATCCCAAAGTTTTGGAAAGTCTAGAAGTCCAAGAAGTCTATTCTGCTTGGGCCATGTGGAGGAGAGCACTAGTTTCTAATTTTAGCTTTTTCTATTTATGGATGAATGCTTAATTTAGAATGTGTCCAAATCTGATCCAAACATAGCAACTTACCAAAATTGTTCAAATCAAATTAATTTTTGGAAAGAGTTCTAATTAGAGTTGATGGGCCCATAAGATGGATCCATTGGTAACACTAATTTAGAAACTAGACTTTCCTTAAAATAACTTGACTTGGAACCAATCATTGGTCATATCGTGAGATGATTTGATGTGTATATATGTGGGTCCATGTACCTTAAAGGAAATCCTCAATTCTAAAATATTAAGTGGGAGCAGGGCATTTATATTTAGAAATCCCCATGGTTTTCCACCATAGGTCCATTGTAAGGAAACTATTAGCCTCGCGCCATCTTGACAATGACCGTTCCCCACGAAGGGCTTTTACTTGTCCGGTTACTAGATATGGATCTCCTATGGATAGTGTTGGTGAGACGGGGCGGGGGCCCACTCCCCAAGGAGGAGCTGCTCGCAACGGTTGTCATGCAATGCTAGTTGGTGGGTCACACTTAACTAAAACAATGATGTAGTATCCCCAAGGATTTGCCTCATATATTTTAGAAACATAAGCTAATCGGGAGTCATTCATTATTTGGTATGAGATACCTAGATAACAATGAATGAAGGGGATCATGGATAGTTAGTCTTAATTCTAATTTTGACCAACTTTGATCCGCACCAATCTAGGTGGTATTCGCACTCCCCAAGGAGGCATACCCTAGGGATTGGGATTCCGATGTATTCTAAATTTAGTGGTTATGAGGATTCCCACATAAATTTGGTAGAATACTAAACCCCAACGTCATTTAAATTCATTAATTGAATGTATGGTTATGTGCTACAGTTTTTCAAGCATGAATTCAAATACTTTCAATCCACTTGCGACCATCCTCAACTACAATAAGTTGGTGGGCTCCAACTATGTAGACTGTAAACGGAACCTGGATATTGTCTTGACTACCTCAGGTTATAAATATGTCCTTACCAAAACCCCCCTTGATGAGCCTTGCTCGGATGCACCGAAAGAAGAAAAGGAACTTTACACCAAATGGGCCAAAGACGATGAGATGGCCAGATGCTACATTCTGGCATCCATGTCCAGTGTTTTGCAATACCAACATCAATCCTATAAGACTGCACACGATATTATATTGAACTTAAAGGAGATGTTTGCGGAACAGGGGCAGGCCTGCTAGGCAGGTAGCTATGAGGGTGCTCATCAGCACCAAGATGGCTGAAGGTACATCGGTACAAGAACACATGTTGAAAATGATGGACTCATTAAATGAGTTAGATGTACTGGGAGCTGTGATTGATGCAGAATCGCAGATCGACATAATCCTTGAGTCACTACCAGAGTCATTCAAAAATTTCAAGGTTAATTACAATATGAATAAGATGAATCTGACTCTGGCTGAGCTCTCAAGCCAGCTGGTGGTGACTGAAAGGATTATGCAGAAGAAGCCAACTGCCCTAGTGACAGAAAATTCAAATGCTAAGTCCAAGCTGAAAGGCAAAGGGCGGAAAGGCAAAAAGAAATAAGTTCTGAAAGGTCCTAAGGTGGAGAATGGTCCTAATGGTAGCGTGGCCAAGGCTAAAGGTTCAGGGTCAAAAGGAAAGTGTTTCCATTGTGGTAAGACAGGACATTGGAAAAGGAATTGTCCAGAGTATCTATCTAAGAAGAAGGCCTCAGGTATGATTGAGTCACTTATTTCTGAATTTAGTTTTGCAACTGGTACTTCAGAATCTTGGTGTGTGGACTCCGGGGCAACTGATCACATATGTAATTCGTTGCAGGGGTTCAGGGAAACCAGGAGGCTTAGTGACGGAGAAATCATTGTCAACTTAGGATCTGACGCTAAGGCAGAGGCTGTTCAGTGGGAGTTATTACTTTATGTTTTTTAGACAATAAATTGGTTTTGTCAGATACATTATATGTACTGTCTTTACGGCGGAATTTAATTTCAGTTTCTAGTTTGGTGAATAATAATTATTCCATTACTTTTGGTACTGAAGTTGTCATAAAGAGGAATGGTACTTTTATATATTCTGGCAAGGTAACCAATGAGCTTTATTTGTTAACTCCTACAATGTATGAGATACATGATACTGAAACAATTAATAGACCATCATTAAAGAGGAAGTCACCTTCATCTAATCCAACAAAACTTTGGCACCTGAGGCTAGGTCATATAAACCTAAACAGGATTGACAGGCTAGTGAAAGATGGTATCTTGCCTTCATTGGTTGTAGAACCAATGCATGTCTGCGAGTCCTGTCTGGAAGGCAAAATGACCAAAATACCTTTTTCATTTAACGACAATAGGGCCAAAGGTTTATTGGAATTAGTGCATACTGATGTGTGTGGACCCATTAATGTCAGGGCCAGAGGAGGATATAAGTATTTCATCACTTTCACAGATGATTACTCAAGATATGGATACATATACCTTATGCACCACAAGTCCGAGGCTTTTGAAAAGTTCAAAGAGTTTCGAGCGGAAGCGAAAAAGCAATTAGGTAAGAGTATCAAGACTCTTTGATTCGATCAAGGAGGGAATATCTCTCTGCTGATTTTATAGGATACTTATCAGAAAATGGGATTCTATCCAAGCTGTCTGCTCCTGGTATGCCTCAACAGAATGGAGTAGCGGAAAGAAGGAACCAGACTCTTTTAGATATGATTAGGTCTATGCTGAGTTTCACAGGATTACCTATATCCTTTTGGGGATACACCTTGGATACTGCAATGTGAAAGTCCCGGGATCCTAACCCTAAAGGGGGGGGGGGGGGGTGAATAGGGTGAGCTACAATATGTGACCAATTAAGACAAATTTTAACTTCTTAAAATTAAACTAGTCACAAGTGATGATAAACAAACAAAATATGGAAGCTAAAAAGAATCACCAAAACGCATTCACCACCACGCAATGATTTATAGTGGTTCGGCCTCAATGCCTACATCCACTACCGGCTTGTGATCTAATCACCCCACCGGATTTCCACTATCTATGCTTTTCAATAGGCTAAGCACTAACCTTTACAATGTTGTTTTTCTAGGCTAAACAACAACCTTTACAAGATGCTTTTCTAGGTTAAGCAATAACCTTTACACAATGCTTTTCTTAGGCTAAGTAATAACCATTACAAGAAAAAGATGTCTCTTAAAGAAGTGTCTACAAAAACACTCAAAGAGATACAATTTAAGCTCAATATATTTGCCTCTAAAATAGGAGGATATGAAAGTGAAAAACTAACTCACACAAACACTAAATGAATGCAAAGATGCATGCTCATGATGTGTGTGTGTGATAACTTCAATCAAGTTAAAAACAAAGCTCAATTAATATATGCTTAAAGCATTTCAAAGTTTAAGGCACATAAAAGATTTGATTGAAGTTTATTGCAAATCACATGTATGAATATCAACTTGTTAATGATATGAAAATCAAAGACTCACAAGTTGTATGAAAATGACTAACTTAAAACATGTGATGCATATACAATGTCGTTTTCAAAACTAAACGAATTTGACTAAGGTTTAAATGAATGAAAACCACAAATAATGTTTCAACCAAGTAAATGACTCATGCTATAAAAGAAATCAAAGATTTAGGCTAAGCATGATTAATGAAGATTTTAAAACAAAACTTGGTTTGAAATCAAAGTGAAGAATCCAATCCAACTTAGATCAAAGATTAAAATAAGAATGGATTCAACACATCATAGTTATCATGCTAAAAGTCATTTATCAATAATTTAAATAAAGCAGATAACATATGATAAATAAAAGTAAAGCTTACTTAGAGATTTAACTTCATTAATCCAAGCTTTAGCTTCACTAATGACCCCTTGGTCTCTTTTAGTTCATCCCCTTTGTCTTGTCTCCAAACACCTCAAAGAAGGCTTAAAAATCTCTCCCTTTGGCAAAGGAATGAACTTCATTTTATAGCCAAAAAATGCGCAACGGCTAGTCCCCGGTCAACCTGGACCCTTGTCCGGTCGACCGAGTACTCAACGGTCATAAATATAGCCGTTTGAAAAACTTTTTTTAGCGGGGGCCAGAGACCGCCGGTAAAAGTGGCTTTGGCCGCCGGTATAAGTCATGTTTTCCCAAAAATGTGTTTTTTAAAGTAATTTGGGTTGGGAATTTTTGGGCCATTAAATCAAGCTTGAAAACATGTTATAAATCATTCTAAGGGTTTTAAAACATGAAACATAAAAAACCAAAAATGATTCGAAACTTTAAAACCAATGGCTTGCTTGATTAAAAAAAAATTTCTTTTCAAATTTAAATGCATCCAAGTTTAAAATCAAAACATGCATAAATCAAGATTTTTACAAGTCTTAAAAACAATGCATGTATAAATCAAGATTTCAAGTTTTTCTAAATCAATGCATGTGTGTAAATTCAAATGATGCTAGAATGATAATGCATCCATCAAATTGCAATACACAAATTTCCTAACAATCTCCCCCTTTGCAATTTGATGGCAATTCATCTCCCCCTTAGCTGGACAACTCTTGAAATCTCTTGGATGCTCCTTTTCTTAGCTTGGGCTCTTGGTCATTTTCTTCATTCTTCTTGATGCTTGGAGCTTGATCATTCTTCAAGCTTTCTTTTCATCTTTCTCTTTATAGCCAAGCATCTTCTTTAGCTCCCAAGCTTTCTTCTCTTTCAGCTCTCCCCCTTTGATCATGCACTCTCTCCCTTTGGTAAGATATGCATTATCTCCCCCTGTAGAAGGTCATACAAAATCTCCCCTTAGGAAGCTGGGACATTCTCTTCCCCTTTAGAGAATTTGAATGCTCTCTCCCCCTTTGACATTAAATTGCAAAGGTACCTGCACACATGAAATAAGGAAAATTCATTTTAGTAGCACCTGTTAACAAAAGAAATCGAAAATGAAATACATAACATGTTATCATGTATGGGAGTAATCTCTAAGGGTTGAAAGCCAATCCAAGGGTCAATTTGATCAAAACTAATACTTCCTATGAAGGTTTACACTCTCCCTCAATTCATTCTCTCCTTTTGTTAAACTTTTGACAAAGATATAACTATTTGGTTCAAGAAGAAGATGGTTTTACCAATTGAGGGTAAACTTCAAGGAAAGGATTAGACAAGCTTAACTATAAAGCTCAAAATGATCAAATTACCAAAGTATAGAGCAAGGCCAAAAAGGAGAAAAGCGATCATGGATACCAATTGGAAAAACAAAGAATACCAATTGAGATTTAAGGATAAGACTATTAAATCAATCACTCTAAAATGGAGTTATAAAGAATACAACTATTAAGATAAATCCAAATTAGAGCTATCCATGATGAAATGGGGTTTACTAAGTATAGCATCAATCAATTTAACTATGAAAATCATATGCTATGAAAGTTTTTGAAAACATTTCATTCAATCAATAAATATGACTATCAAGTGCAATATGAGTGAAATGAAATTCAAACATGAAGCCAACCTCAACTATTAACCAATCAAGATTATGAATACATAAACATGGTGGTCATGAGATTTACCTATATGAGCAAGAGAGGTGGCAAACATGAAAATTATGATGCTAATGGAGTGTGACATGGAACAAATATATTACTATCAAGTTCAATCCAATGTACACAAGGTCTATCACATTCTCAAGATAAGACATCAATTGGATATGGAATCAATTGAAAATTATACCAAATGAAACCAATTGAATTTGAAAACATGATTAAGAGCAAGGATGTGACAAACACAAAATTCCATCAAGCATCATAAATGGATATTCATCACTTTCAAAGATATAACTAATGAGCATAGAGATGAACAAGATAAATTGCAATGCAAAAGGATATAACTTGGTAATGCATGCAATTTTCAAAGTGTCAAAATCATATGAATTCAACTACTAAGATATCCATAAAACATATAGATATATGAGGAATGAATTTCAAAGAGTTTCATATGATCAAGATCACTACTTTGAAGTTGAAACATCCAAGCTCCAAGCATCAAGAAGATTGGAGAAAAAGTCCAAGATGTAAGTCCAAGATCGAATCCTAGAGGGGGGGGGGGGGGGGGTGAATAGGGTGAGCTCTAAGACCTAGACCAATTTTTTAATTCTTTTAGCTTTTAAGTCTATTATGCTTTGAAGGAGAAATAAGGAAATCAACCAACCATGCATAATCCATAAAAAGAGAGCATAATAACAATCACCATAACACAAGCACGTATAGTGGTTCGGCCAAATTGCCTACATCCACTCCCGGTACACCTACCGGTATCCACTAACTTCAATTAAGGTTTAGGATCACCTCAAACCTTACACACAACAATATGCTTTTCAAGGGTTAGCACCAACCTTTACAACATATACTTTTCAAGGCTAAGTATGAACCTTTACAACTTAGAACTTTTCTCTTAAACAATATGCCTAATGATGCATGGATAAAGAGAGCAATGAAGTGCAAAGAAATGCCTCTTAAAAGGCTAGATAGAAAATGAAACTCAAGTTCTAGAACAATGCATGAAAATGACAAAGTCTATGTGAAATGCATTTTCTAGAAGATTACTCTTTCTCTTTTAAAAGATATGAACTTAAATGATGCAAAGATGTTTAACACATATTTGAGAAAGAGTTATATGTCTAACACAAATGATTCATAATGAAAAGCAACTTGTTTTCAAAAAGATGATCTAAAGGCTAACAAGTTGATTTTTGAAACAAGAAACTAAAATCATGTGTTTCATAGATCATATGTTGCATTCATAAGTCTCATGAGATTTTTAAAGAACTAAGCATGTTATGAAGATCAACATCTTAATAGGAAAGCAACTTGTTTATCATGCATTGGAAAATAGATCAAAGATTCAAAACAAAACATGATTTTGAAAAGTGTAGGATTAAAGGAAGCACACCCATTTGAAGATCAAAGGTTGAATAAGAGGAATGGCTTCATAATCCTTGTGAAAATGCTCCTAAGAAGTTGCTTAGCCTTGGCCTCAAAAGTCTCTCCAAGATCAGCACCTTTCTCCAACGAAAAAGCCACCTTTTATAAAGTTAAAGTTGCCAACGGCTAGTTCTCGGTCGACCGAGAAACAGGTCTCGGTCGACCGGGAATACACAACGGTCATAAATCTGACCGTTGGAGCTTCAGTTCAGATTTCTGCAGAAATGACCTGCAGTTGTCTCGGTCGACCGAGAGGCAGGTCTCGGTCGACCGAGACCACTGCCTGAAACTGCCCAGAATTTTGACAAATGAGAGAAACTTGAGGCTTTTGAGGGCACCTTCCAAAGGACTTTCAAACACATCTACCAAGCATTAAATCATGACTAAAAGAAGATGAAAACTGAGATTTTAAAGTCATGAAAACTCCAAAACACAATAATGAATTTAAAGCTAGAAACTTTGGAAAGCTTGGAAAGAGTTTTGAAATCAAAAACTCTATGAACTGAAGAGGCAACCTGAACAGGTAAACCATGCAAGATATTTGATAAAACAAAGATTCAAGAAGAAGAAATATGCATGATGATCCTATGAATAAAGCCATGTATGAATGAGAGGACAAGCTATATGAAAGTGAATGCATCCTATCAAAATGCAACAAAACTAAAACTCTAACAATCTCCCCCTTTGCAATTTGATGGCTACTCTTGAAGCTTGAACTCTCTTTCAATTTCCTCTTCAGCTTGAACTCTTGAAGCTTGAACTTTTGAAGCTTGAACTTTGGATATTTAAGGAGCTTTGGATAATTAAGGAGCTTTGGATATTTGGGAGCATTTGGATCTTTTGGAGCTTTGGATTTTCCTTGTAGGAGCGACGACAAAAGACGACCAACCTAGAAGCTATACACAAAATGCACTCTAGGCAAAGCTACTCCCCCTCAATCAAAGCAACCCTTTTTAAATCTTCTCCCCCTCACTTGGTGAACTCTCTCCCCCTTTGACATCTAATTGCAAAGGAGCCTGCCCATCAAAGATAAAACACATAACCTTGTTAGTAGCACCTGCTTATAAGAGATATAAAAATAAGATTAGAAACAGGTGAGAAGCCAACAAGAAGTTAGAATTCAGGGCAAGGGCCAATGCCCAATTGATGTCTCAATTTAATGAAACGATCATTTCCAAGGGGTTTAGTGAACAAATCAGCCAATTGGGTATCTGTAGGGACAAACAATAGTTCAATAGTGCCTTGGTCAGCATGATCACGCAAGAAATGATAACGAATGTCAATGTGTTTAGTGCGTGAGTGCTGAACAGGATTTTTTGAAATACTGATGGCACTAGAGTTGTCACACATGATAGGCATGCATTGTTGTGGAACATTATAGTCTAATAAGGTTTGTTTCATCCACAACAGCTGGGCACAACAGCTGGGCACAACAGCTACCTGCAGCAATATATTCAGCTTCTGCAGTAGACAAAGATACAGAATTTTGCTTTTTGCTATGCCAGGCTACTAAGCAATTTCCTAAGAAATAGCAGCAGCCACTAGTGCTCTTCCTATCATCTATGGATCCTGCCCAATCTGCATCACTATATCCAATTAATTGCAGAGTTGAGTCATGAGGATACCAGATACCATAATGAGAAGTCCCATTAATATATTTTATGATACGCTTAACAGCTTTAATGTGAGACTCTCGGGGGTCAGATTGATACCTAGCACATATCCCAACGCTAAACGAGATATCAGGGCGACTAGCAGTGAGGTAGAGAAGGCTTCCTATCATGCTCCTATAGAGTTTTTGGTCTGCTTTCTTACCCTGAAGGTCACTAGAGATTTTAGTAGAGGATCCCATAGGATTGCAACTAGTCTTAGATTCTCCTAATCCAAACTTTTTCACTATTTCTAGAGCAAACTTGGATTGACTAAGAAATATACCTTGATCAGTCTGACTAACTTGTAATCCTAAAAAGAACTGAAGGGGTCCTACCAAACTCATTTCAAACGTGGAGCTCATTAACTTAGAAAATCCTTGAGCAAGATGATCAGATGTTGATCCAAAAACAATGTCGTCCACATATATTTGAGCAATGAGAATATCTTTACCAACCTTTTTAATGAATAGAGTCTTGTCCACATTCCCACACTCATATCCATTTTCAAGTAAGTGACTTGTCAGTTTTTCATACCAGGCTCTTGGGGCTTGTTTCAATCCATAAAGAGCCTTTTTCAACTTAAAAACATATTCTGGGTGATGAGGATCCTCAAAGCCTTGAGGTTGAGTAACATACACATCTTCCTCAATTTCACCATTCAAAAAGGCACTCTTCACATCCATTTGAAACAGTTTAATCCTCATGCTGCTGGCATAAGCTAATAGAATTCGAATAGACTCCAATCGAGCTACTGGGGCAAAGGTTTCCTCAAAATCAATTCCTTCAACTTGAGCATACCCTTTGGCTACAAGTCTAGCTTTGTTCCTTATGACATTTCCTGATTCGTCCAGCTTATTCTTGAAAATCCATTTGGTGCCAATTTGACTTTTGCCTTCAGGAAGAGGTACAAGATCCCACACATCATTCTTTCTAAACTGGTTTAGCTCATCTTGCATGGCAACAATCCATTCAGACTTGGTTTCTGCTTCAGAGAAATTCTTGGGCTCAATTTGTGAAACAAATGAATAGTGAGCACACAGATTATGAACCTGTCTTCTTGTCATGACTCCTTTTGAAATATCTCCAATGACATTATCCAGATTATGATTTCTTAAAAGCTTTGTGGGCATAGTGGGGACTGAGGGAATCTCTTCTTCAATTTCAGATGAAATATGCTGCTCAACTGAGATCTCTTCTTCATCATGAGGAGTTTTCTTAATTTGATTAGCTTCATCAATTACAACATGAGCTGATTCCATGACAGCCATAGATCTAAGGTTGAAAACTCTATAAGCCTTGCTTTTATCAGAATATCCTAAGAAGATCCCTTCATCATATTTAGAATCGAACTTTTCAAGCTGTTCTCTATCTCTTAAAATATAGCACTTGCTACCAAACACCTTAAGATACCCCAGATTAGGTTTTCTTCCAAAATACAGCTCATAAGGGGTTTTGTTAGTGTTCTTTGTCAGATAAACACGGTTAATAAGATAGCATGCGGTATTGACAGCTTCAGCCCACAAGTTTCGCGGGAGATTTTTCTCATTAAGAAGGGTTCTGGCCATTTCTTGAATAACTCTGTTTCTCCGTTCAGCTACTCCATTTTGCTGAGGAGTTTTAGGAGCAGAGAATTGATGACTGATCCCATGGCTTTCACAGAAGTCTGCAAATCTTTCATTTTCAAATTCACCTCCATGGTCACTTCTTATCTTCTTAATTTTGCAGTCCTTCTCAACTTGAATTTTCTTGCAAATCCTTATGATATTATCTACTGCATCAGATTTTGCATGAAGAAAGGCAACCCATCCAAATCTCGAATAATCATCAACCATCACTAGGATATACTTTCTTCCACCAATACTTTGAACAGGCGCTGGTCCAATGAGGTCCATATGAATGAGTTCAAGGGGACGAGTTGAGGATATATCTTTTATACCTTTAAAACTTTTCTTGATTTGTTTACCCATTTGACAAGCTTTGCACAATTCTGATTTGAAGTCACCTAATTTGGGTATTCCTCTAACAATTTCTTTCTTTGATAAGATCCTCATCAGCTTGTAATTAATATGTCCCATTCTTTGATGCCACAATTGATTTTCTTGAACTTTAGACATTAAGCACATGGATTCATTCTCACCACATTCTTCTATGGTGTAGATATTATCTTTAGTACGTAATCCAGTCAGCAGAACTTTATGGGATTTCTCATCCAGAACTTTGCAAGATTTGCTATCGAAGACAACTTTATTTCCTTTGTCACACAATTGACTTATGCTCAAGAGATTATGCTTTAAACCATCCACAAGGAAAACATCTTTTAATGTAGGCATTTGATCTCCTCCAACACAGCCTTTTCCTATAATCTGAGCTTTCCGATTATCTCCAAAAGACACATTACCTCCATCATAGTCCTCAAGAGTGATAAATCTAGAACGGTCTCCAGTCATATGCTTGGAGCAACCACTGTCCAAAAACCATCTAGAATTTTCTTTAACTTTAAGAGCGGTTTGAACTAAGAAATTTTTGAAACCTTTCTCTTTTTCAATCCAAGTAGCCTTAATGAAGGTAGAGGTAGAGGTCTTGGGAACAAATTTGAAATGAGCTCTAGAACTATGTTTTTGAGACATCCTAAACTTAAAAGGACAGTTAGGAACTAGATGACCTATTTGATTGCAAAAATGACAAGTCCATCTAGAGGAAAAGAAGATTTTACCTATAGGCTTGAGATGAGTCCTAGTATTATGTTGAAAGCTATTCTTCTTGCTACTAGAGGAGCATTCATAACCTATACCATTCTTGTTACCAAAGACTTTATTCAAGCCTAACATTTGATAGAATTTGTCATTGCCTAAGGTAAATTTTTCAACAACATGTTTTCCCTTTTCAAGTTTCATTTGAAGAGATTCTGATTCTTGTTGACTAGATTCTAACAGACTTTGTAACTTATGAATTTCTTTTTCAGCTTTAGCAAGATTGTCATTAGAGGTAGTCAACTTAGATTGAACATTTTTTATCTCATTGTCTTTCAAGATTAATTGATCTTTTAAAACATCTAGATCATTCACAAGCCTTTTAGATTCACTTTTTAAGCTTTTATTTTTCTTGGTTATGACTTCACATAGTTCATATAGTTCCTCATAGGCTTGATGAATATCATTGTCACTATTCTCTTCATTTACTTCTTCTATTAATATGTTATGATCATTGTTTTCTTCAATGGGAGTGAAGAGAAGCCAAGAAGTGGAATTATCATTATCTTCATCATTATGAGGTTCATTATTGTCACTACTTTCATCTTCATCATCATCCCAAGTTATGTTTAAGACTTTCTTTCCTTTCTTATCTTTCTTTTCAGATTCCTTAGGGGAGGGACAATTTTGAGCAATGTGACCAAAGCCTTTACAGTTATAACATTGCACATCCCTTTTGGTAAAAGATCCCCTTGAGTTTCTTTGAAATTTTTCATTTTTAGAATCTTCAGAATATTTATAGTTCTTTTTGTTCTTAAGGAAATTCTTGAACTTCTTAGCAAGTAAAATAGTGTTTTCATCATCACTCTCACTCTCATTGTCATTTTCTTTATGTTGGGAGCTAAGAGCTACACCTTTCTTCTTGCTAGGGGCTTCAAAGTCTAATTCATAGGTGAGAAGATTTCCTCTAAGTTCTTCTATTTTGATCTTGTCCACATCTTTGCTTTCGGTTATAGCAACTATCTTAGGTTTGAACCTTTTGGGAAGAGATCTTAATATTTTCCTAACAGCTTTGGACTCATCCATCTTCTCTCCTAGACCTATGAGGGAATTGACAATCTCCATGAATTTAGTATAGAACTCATCAAATGTTTCTTCCTCTTGCATTTTGAGTTCCTCATACTTAGTAGACAACATTTGGATTTTAGCAACTTTGACTTGATTGGTCCCTTCATGAGTGGTCTCTAAGGTATCCCACACTTCCTTAGCAGTAATACAATTTACTACCCTATTGAACTCTTCTTGGGACAAGGCACAAAACAAGGAATTTTTTGCTTTAGCATTTAGATTTGCCCTATCTTTCTCTCCTTGAGTCCAATCTTTCTTGGGCTTAACTTTGATAGCAATGACATGTCCTTCAGAATCTTGTTCAGTGATAATGGGATCATGATACCCTTCTTCAATGATACTCCAAACATCCATATTTTGAGATTCAAGAAAGACTTGCATCCTAATTTTCCAATACCGGTAATGAGAGCCATTGAACAAGGGAGGTCTATTGGTGGCATGGCCTTCTCCTAATTGGGATTGCATGGTGACCACAAAAGCTAAAACTCACTCTAAGGATTCTAACTCTAGGTTGTTAGACCTAAGCAAGAGCACCTATGCTCTGATACCAATTGTAAGTCCAAGATCGAATCCTAGAGGGGGGGGTGAATAGGGTGAGCTCTAAGACCTAGACCAATTTTTTAATTCTTTTAGCTTTTAAGTCTATTATGCTTTGAAGGAGAAATAAGGAAATCAACCAACCATGCATAATCCATAAAAAGAGAGCATAATAACAATCACCATAACACAAGCACGTATAGTGGTTCGGCCAAATTGCCTACATCCACTCCCGGTACACCTACCGGTATCCACTAACTTCAATTAAGGTTTAGGATCACCTCAAACCTTACACACAACAATATGCTTTTCAAGGGTTAGCACCAACCTTTACAACATATACTTTTCAAGGCTAAGTATGAACCTTTACAACTTAGAACTTTTCTCTTAAACAATATGCCTAATGATGCATGGATAAAGAGAGCAATGAAGTGCAAAGAAATGCCTCTTAAAAGGCTAGATAGAAAATGAAACTCAAGTTCTAGAACAATGCATGAAAATGACAAAGTCTATGTGAAATGCATTTTCTAGAAGATTACTCTTTCTCTTTTAAAAGATATGAACTTAAATGATGCAAAGATGTTTAACACATATTTGAGAAAGAGTTATATGTCTAACACAAATGATTCATAATGAAAAGCAACTTGTTTTCAAAAAGATGATCTAAAGGCTAACAAGTTGATTTTTGAAACAAGAAACTAAAATCATGTGTTTCATAGATCATATGTTGCATTCATAAGTCTCATGAGATTTTTAAAGAACTAAGCATGTTATGAAGATCAACATCTTAATAGGAAAGCAACTTGTTTATCATGCATTGGAAAATAGATCAAAGATTCAAAACAAAACATGATTTTGAAAAGTGTAGGATTAAAGGAAGCACACCCATTTGAAGATCAAAGGTTGAATAAGAGGAATGGCTTCATAATCCTTGTGAAAATGCTCCTAAGAAGTTGCTTAGCCTTGGCCTCAAAAGTCTCTCCAAGATCAGCACCTTTCTCCAACCAAAAAGCCACCTTTTATAAAGTTAAAGTTGCCAACGGCTAGTTCTCGGTCGACCGAGAAACAGGTCTCGGTCGACCGGGAATACACAACGGTCATAAATCTGACCGTTGGAGCTTCAGTTCAGATTTCTGCAGAAATGACCTGTAGTTGTCTCGGTCGACCGAGAGGCAGGTCTCGGTCGACCGAGAGGCAGGTCTCGGTCGACCGAGACCACTGCCTGAAACTGCCCAGAATTTTGACAAATGAGAGAAACTTGAGGCTTTTGAGGGCACCTTCCAAAGGACTTTCAAACACATCTACCAAGCATTAAATCATGACTAAAAGAAGATGAAAACTGAGATTTTAAAGTCATGAAAACTCCAAAACACAATAATGAATTTAAAGCTAGAAACTTTGGAAAGCTTGGAAAGAGTTTTGAAATCAAAAACTCTATGAACTGAAGAGGCAACCTGAACAGGTAAACCATGCAAGATATTTGATAAAACAAAGATTCAAGAAGAAGAAATATGCATGATGATCCTATGAATAAAGCCATGTATGAATGAGAGGACAAGCTATATGAAAGTGAATGCATCCTATCAAAATGCAACAAAACTAAAACTCTAACACAAGAGCCCAAGCTAAGAGAAGAAGCATCCAAGAGATTTCAAGACTTGTCCAGCTTAGGGGGAGCTGAAGACTTAGTGTGTTAATTCAGTGTTGAGTAAGTTGCTAACAAATTGTAAAGGGGGAGAATGTTAGGGATTTTGTGTATTGCGATTTGATGGATGCATTAACACTTTAGCATCATTTGAATTTTCACACTTGCACTGATTTAGAAAATCTTGAAATCTTGATTTACACATGCATTGTTTTTAAGACTTGTAGAAATATTGTTTTGTGCATGTTTTGTTTTTAAACTTGGATGCAATTAGTTTTGAAAAGATTTTTTTTTATTCAAGCAAGCCATTGGTTTTAAAGTTTCGAATCATTTTTGGCTTTTTATGTTTCATGTTTTAAAACCCTTAGAATGATTTAAAACATTTTTCAAGCTTGATTTAATGGCCCAAAAATTCCCAAACAAAATTACTTTGAAAAACAGTTTTGTGGGAAAACAGGACTTTTACCGGCGGCCAAAACCACTTTTACCGGCGGTCTCTGGCCCCCGCTAAAAGCAGTTTTTCAAACGGCTATTTTTATAGACGTTGTGTGTACCCGGTCGACTCGGCCTTGTACCAGGTCGACCGGGGACTAGCCGTTGGGCACTTTTTGGGTATAAAATGTAGCTCATTCCTTTGTCAAAGTGTGCAACTTCTAAGCCATCCTTGAGGTGTTTGGAGACAAGGAAAAGGGGAATGAACTAAGAGAGACCAAGGGGTCATTTGGAGAGCTAAAGCTTGGATTAATGAAGTTAAATATCTAAGTAAGCTTTACCTTTCTCAATCATATGTTATATGCTTTGTTTAAATTATTGGTAAATGATTTTTAGCATTATAACTATGATGTGTTGAATCCATTCTTCTCTTAATCTTTGATTTAATTAAGATTGGATTCTTCACTTTGATTTCAATCCAAGTTGTTTTAAAATCTTTCTTAATCATGCTTAGACAAAATCTTTGTTTTTCTTTTATAGCATGAGTCTTTTACTTGGTTGAATCTTCATTTGTTGTTTTCATTCATTTGAACTTTAGTTAAATTAATTTGGTTTTGAAAACAACGTTGCACATGCATCACATGTCCTAAGTTAACAAATTTCATACAACTTGTGAGCTCTTGATTTTCATGTCATTAACAAGTTTGTATTCTTACATGTTATTTGCATTTCACTTCAATCAAAAATCTTTTATGTGCCTTAAACTTTTAAATGCTTTGAGCATATATTGATTGAGCTTACTTTTTAAACTTGATTGAAGTTATCACACACACACATCATGAGCATTCATTTAGTGTTTGTGTGAGTTGGTTTTTCACTTTCATATCCGCCTATTTTAGAGGCAATTATATTGAGCTTAAATTGTATCTCTTTGAGTGTTTTTGTAGACACTTCTTTAAAAGAAATCTTTCCTTTATAAAGGTTATTGCTTAGCCTAAGAAAAGCATCTTGTAGAGGTTCTTGCTTAGCCTTTGAAAAGCATCTTGTAAAGGTTATTGCTTAGCCTAGAAAAGCATCTTGTAAAGGTTGTTGTTTAGCTTAGAAAAACAACATTGTGAAGGTTATTGCTTAGCCTATTGAAAAGCATAGATAGTGGAAACCCGGTGGGGTGATTAGATCACAAGCCGGTAGTGGATGTAGGCATTGAGGCCGAACCACTATAAATCTTTGTGTAGTGGTGTTTGCTTGTGGTGATTGTTTTATTAGCTTCCGCATTTTGTTTGTTTATCATCACTTTTGACTAGTTTATTTTAAGAAGTTAAAATTTCTCTTAATTGGTCACACATTGTTGCTCACCCTATTCAACCCCCCCCCCCCCCCCCTCTAGGATTAGGATCCCAGGACTTTCAATTGCCTTCGTGGAGGAGCGTCCGGAGGAGGCTCTTGAGCCACCCCCAGTCAGAGAGTGGCAACCCGACGATGTCAACTAGACGTCGGGCGGGTTCTTGAGTTTCGCTACATTTTGCCATTGGGTTCTTTTATTATTTTAAGAATTGTATTGGCCTTTGTTGGCCTCTTATGGGATGTTGTAACTAAACTTAACTTATTTTTGCGTTAGTCTCATAACTTGAATTATGATGGGAATGCCATGTTAACTCCTTTCTTGTGATATTATGTCTTGATATTATTTGTCATAGCACTTAAAATTTTATTGGTGCTTATCTTGACGTGACTTGCCAAACTTGATCGTGTGAGACAGATTCCGCGTGTTCTCGAGAATCCTCACTGCGGGAACCTGTGGGAAAACAAACATAACAACAGAAAAACAATCGTCGCGGTCCCGGGACCCGTTCCGCGGTCGCGACAGGACTGGTATAAGAGCGGGACTTGTTTCAGGCACTTAAAAGAAACTAGAAAGGTCTTAGGAACGTGGCGAAGATTCGTGAGTTCGATAGATACGTTTGATATAGGACCTTAAAAACCCTTATACCGTGTTTATTGTGTACTAACACCTTGATTTACAGCATCATGCCTCCAAGAAAATTTCCAAACAATAATGCTTTAGGCAGTAATCAGAACGAGTCAGACACGACTAATATGCCAACCGCTACACAATTTCAAGAACTCATGCGAACTATGATAGAACAACAAAGGCAAGCAAATGAGACTCAAGAAAAATTTCAAGAACAGTTAGCCAAGAAAGATGAGGAAATGGCTCAAGTTCAGAGACAACTTCTGGAAGTTCTTCAGAATAGGCCTCAAGTTCCACCAGCTCAACCTTTGGGTCCACAGATTGTCATCCACAATAGGGATCATGACCCTAACGCGCTATTTTAGAAGTTCAGGAAGAGAGCACCGAAGGAATTTTCGGGCAATGAGAACCCGTTAGCTGCAGATGACTAGCTAGCTAATACCGAAAAAATCTTTGATGTCTTTACATGCACGGGGAGACAGAAAGTCAAGCTCACCGCTTCACTATTTTATGGGCTTGCAGATCGGTGGTGCAAACAGTCAAGGACCCATATTTGACGATGGTTAATGAAAACGCATGGGCAACATTCAAGATACAATTCCAGGATAAGTACATTCCTTCCCATGTTAAGAGGCAGAAGGCTATTGAATTCCAGCAACTCAAGCAAGGCAGCATGACTGTCCTAGACTATGTCACCAAGTTTGAGAGATTGGCTAGATATGCTACTGAGTTGATTGACACTGAGCAGAAGAAGATATCGAAGTTTTTGGAAGGACTAAACCCGATTATCATGAGAGATGCCATTGGAGTAGTTCCACCAGCTACATATGATGAGGCTGTCAAACGGGCATATAAGTTTGAAGATATTAACAATCTGATCGTCCAAGACAGGAAGCAACACTATCAGCAACAGAATCAGAAGCAACACCATAACAAGAAACCGAAGCAAGAGCACGGTCAAGTGAGGCAAGGTTATGGCCACTGTGGCAAGAACCACGAAACTCATGAATGTCGTAAGGCCACAGGTGCCTATTTCAAATGTGGGGCTATGAACCATGCAATCAAGGATTGCCCACAACTTCAGAATCAAGGGAACATAAACCAACAACAAAGACAAGCAGCTCCTCAGAATCAAGCAACAGTTCAGAATCAGGTTAGACCACCTCAGCAGCAACAGGAGGCTAGGCCACCAGCACAGAATCAGAATGCTCGTCCTCCACAACAGAACAGACATGGTCAAGGAAGGCAAAATCAAGCACTGAATAGACTATAGATGCATGGACGTTTATATTATCTCAACCGTGTGGATGCTGAAGCTGTAGGAGACGTGGTGGAAGGTAAACATCTTGTTTTTGGGGTAGAAGCTCAGATTTTATTTGATCATGGATCCACACATTCATTTTCATCTCCTAGTTTTGCTAAGATGATTGATGCACCACACAGTGAATTGGATTATATTCTGATAGTAACCACACCAGTAGGGAAACAAGTTGTGTGTAGAACCTATTACCCTAGCTGTACAGTTTTGTTGGGAGATGTTAATTTACCGGCCAACCTCATTGTTTTGGACATGCATGATTTTGATGTCATGTTAGGCATGGATTGGTTAGAAGCATATCATGCCACCATGGATTGTTTTTGTAAAACCATAACATCCAGATTCCAAGGACCACAAGCAGAATTGATATTTAAGGGGAACAAGAGGAAAACTCAGTAAAAGTCCTGGATCCTAACCCTAGAGCGGGGGGGGGGGGGGGGGGGGGTGAATAGGGTGAGCTACAATATGTGACCAATTATGACAAATTTTAACTTCTTAAAATAAACTAGTCACAAGTGATGATTTATCAAACAAGATGTGGAAGCTAATAAAAACAATCACCACAAGCATTCACCATCACACAATGATTTATAGTGGTTCGGCCTCAATTCCTACATCCACTACCGGCTTGTGATCCAATCACTCCACCGGATTTGTACTATCTATGCTTTTCAATAGGCTAAGCAATAACCTTTACAATGTTGTTTTTCTAGGCTAAACAACAACCTTTACAAGATGCTTTTCCAAGGCTAAGCAATAACCTCTACACTAATGATTTTCTTAGGCTAAACAATAACCTTTACAATAAAAACATTTTCTCTCAATGTAGTGTCTACACAAACACTTTAAGAGATACAATTAAAGCTCAATTTATTTGCCTATAAAATAGGCGGATATGAAATTGAAAAACCAACTCACACAAACACTATATGAATGCAAATGTGTATGCTCATGATGTGTGTGTGTGATACCTTCAATCAAGTTTAAAAACTAAGCTCCATCAATATATGCTCAAAGCATTTAAAATTTTATGGCACATAAAAGATTTGATTGAAGTGTAATGCAAATCGCATGTATGAATACAAACTTGTTAATGATATGAAAATCAAGGACTCATAAGTTGTATGAAATTAATTAACTTCGAACATGTGATGCATGTGTAATGTTGGTTTCAAAACCAAATTAATTTAACTAGAGTTCAAATGGATGAAAACAACAAATGAAGATTCAACCAAGTAAAAGAATCATGCTATAAAAGAAAACAAAGGTTTTGGCTGAGCATGATTAAGGAAGATTTTAAAACAACTTGGATTGAAATCAAAGTGAAGAATCCAATCTAACTTAGATCAAAGATTAAAAGAGAAATGGATTCAACACATCATAGTTATAATGCTAAAATTCATTTACCAATAATTTAAACAAAGCATATAACATATGATAAAGAAAGGTAAAGCTTACTTAGAGATTTAACTTCAGTAATCCAAGCTTTAGCTCTCCAAATGACCCCTTGGTCTCTCTTAGTTCATCCCCTTTGTCTTGTCTCCAAACACTTTAAAGATGGCTTAAAAATCTCCAACTTTGGCAAAGGAATGAACTTCATTTTATACCCAAAAAATGCCCAACGGCTAGTCGCCGGTTGACCTGGACCCTTGCCCGGTCGACCGGGTACTCAACTGTCATAAATATAGCCATTTGAAAAACTGCTTTTAGCGGGGGCCAGAGACCGCCAGTAAAATTGGTTTTGGCCGCCGGTATAAGTCCTGTTTTCCCAAAAATGTGTTTTTTAAAGTAATTTTGGTTGGGAATTTTTGGGCCATTCAATCAAGCTTGAAAACACGTTTTAAATCATTCTAAGGGTTTTAAAACATGAAACATAAAAAGCCAAAAATGATTCGAAACTTTAAAACCAATGGCTTGCTTGATTAAAAAAATTCTTTTCAAATTTAAATGCATCCAAGATCTAAAACCAATTATGCATGAAACATGATTTCTAAAAGTCTTAAAACCAATGCATGTGAAAATCAAGATTTCAAGATATTCTAAATCAATGCATGTGTGAAAATTTGAATGATGATTAAAATGTTAATGCATCCATCAACTTGCAAAACACAAAATCCCTAACACTCAGGCGAGATTTATTTCAATGTTGAAAACGAGCAGATTAGTTCAGAGTGGATGCCAGGCATTTATTGTGTTTATCACGGAGGATAAACAATCCCAAAGGGTGGAGGATATCCCCATTGTGTGTGAATTTCCGGATGTTTTTCCAGAAGAAATCCCGGGATTACCACCAATCAGAGAAGTTGAGTTCACAATTGAGCTCCTACCAGGGACGACTCTGATCTCCATTGCGCCATACAGAATGGCTCCAGCAGAAATGGGTGAACTAACACTCCAATTGCAGGAACTGTTGAGTAAAGGCTTCATTAGGCAAGTGTTTCACCTTGGGGTGCACCGGTGTTGTTTGTGAAAAAGAAAGATGGAAGTCTGAGAATGTGCATTGACTATAGAAAATTGAACCATGTGACCGTGAAGAACAAGTATCCATTGCCAAGGATAGACGAATTATTTGATCAATTACAGGGAGCAACCTATTTTTCCAAGATAGACCTGAGATCAGGCTACCATCAGTTGAGAGTTAGAGACTCAAATGTTCAGAAAACAGCTTTTAGAACAAGATATGGGCACTACGAGTTCTTGGTGATGCCCTTTGGTTTGACAATGCACCCGTAGTCTTTATGGCTCTTATGAACAAAGTCTTTGCACCCTATTTGGATCACTCTAAAGTAGTATTCTTTGATGATGTCCTTCTGTATTCCAAGAGTAAGAAGGAGCATGTAGAACATTTGAGGACAGCGTTACAGCTTTTGAGGGACAACCAACTTTATGCAAAACTCAATAGGTGCAAATTCTGGTTAGAGCAAGTTGCTTTTCTAGGCCACATCATCTACAGAGAAGGTTTAGCAGTTGATCCAGCCAAGAGAGAGGTAGTTTTTAATTGGGTGAGACCAAGCAGTGTGACTGAAATCAGAAGCTTTTTGGGGTTAGCAGGCTACTACAGAAGATTTGTCCAAGGTTTTTCATCCATTGCAGCACCGTTGACGAAGTTGACCAAGAAGAGTGTCCCATTTGTTTGGACTGAACAATGTGAAATAAGTTTTCAAGAGTTGAAGGGAAGGTTAACCACAGCCCCAATTCTTACATTACCATTGGGCAGCGGCGGATTTATTATTTTTGCAGATGTTTCGAATGTGGGACTAGGTTGTGTATTGATGCAATATGGCAAGGTGATTGACTATGGCTCAAGACAGTTGAAGGACCATGAGAAGAACTATGCGACTCATGACTTGGAATTGGTGTCAGTTGTTTTTGCTTTGAAGATGTGGAGACACTACCTCTACGTAGAGAAATTTGAGGTCCATTCAGATCACCGAAGTTTACAATATTAGTTCTCGCAGAAGGATTTAAATATGAGACAAAGACGGTGGATGGAGTATATCAAAGATTATTACTTCCCAATCAAGCATCATCCAGGCAAAGTGAATGTTGTAGCTGATGCATTGAGCAAAAAATCAGTGGTCATGGCCAGTTTGAGAGGAATTGGTGTCTTACAGCAGTTTGAAGAGTTGGGTGTAGAAGTACAAACCCTGAAACTGGGTGCAATGTTAGCAAACATGACAATATCAGAACCTACCTTCATCCAGAAGATCAAGGAAAGTCAGTTGCAAGACCCAGACATGGCTATAAGATAGTAGAACATCTCACAGAACGTCCATATTTCAAGATGGTGAATGGGGTACTGTATTTCCATGACCGGTTGTGTGTACCAAATGTGGATGCATTGAAGAGTGAAATAATGAGTGAAGCTCACAACACAAGGTACTCGATGCATCCGGGTAGCATGAAGATGTACCATAATTTGAAGAATAGATTTTGGTGGAACAACATGAAGAGAGAGATAACAACTTTTGTGTCCCGTTGTCTGACTTGTCAGTTGATTAAAGCAGAACATCAGAAGCCCCCAGGTTTGCTACAACCGTTGGAGATTCCGGAGTGGAAATGGAAGCACATCACCATGGATTTCGTTTCCGGTTTGCCGAATACCAAGAAGGGAAATAATGCAATTTGGATTATTGTAGATCGTCTGACAAAGTCTGCTCACTTCATTCCGATGAAGACAGAGAATATGATGCATATGGCACCACTTGCAAAACTATTTGTTGATGAGATTGTTAGTAAACGTGGTTAGCCCGTCCCCATTACTTCAGACAGAGACATTAGGTTTGTTTCAAAGTTTTGGAAAACTCTTCATGAGTCTATGGGTACCAAACTTCAGTTCAGTATAGCTTATCATCCTCAGACCGATGGTCAGTGAGAAAGGACGATACAGACTCTTGAAGATATGTTGCGTGCTTGCTTATTAGATTTCAAGGTTCGGTGGGATGAGTGCTTACCGCTTTGTGAATTTGCTTATAACAATAGCTACCACTCTAGCATCGGTATAACACCTTTCGAGGCACTCTATGGCAGAAGATGCAGAACTCCGGTTTGCTGGGAAGAAGTCGGTGAGCGTAGTTTTCATGGACCGACGATAGTTGGAGAGACAAGTGACAAGGTCAAGCTGATTCAGGAACTTTTGAAGATCGCCCGAAGTAGGCAGAAGAGTTATGCAGACACTCGCCGAAGAGAATTGCAGTTTCAAGTGGGTGACAAAGTATTCTTGAAAATCTCACTAGTTAGAGGAACTTTGAGATTCGGACAGAAGGGCGAATTATCTCGAAGGTTTATTGGTCCGTATGAAATTTTGAGCAAGATTGGGGATGTCGCTTATAGACTTGCGTTACCGTCGGAACTCTCTGGGGTACACAACGTATTTCATGTTTCCATGCTCAAGAAATATGTCTCTAGTCCTTCACATATACTACAACACAAACCTTTGGAGATTCGAAAAGATTCGAGAAAAGCCGATCAAGATCATTCATACCAAAGAGCAAGAATTGAGAAATCGGACTATTCATTGGGTCAAGGTACTTTAGGAAAATCATGAGCCAGAGGAAGCAACATGGGAATTGAGAGATCAAGTGCAGAGGAAATATCCACAACTTTTACCAGAGGCAAATGTCTATTTTATTTGGTGGACCAAATATCCTAAGGGGTGGAGGATGTTAGACCCCGACCCAGACTAATTCAATTAGTGTGTGTTTAGTCCTAAGTTGTTTTAGTTATCGTTGGGTTAGAAATAATTAGTTCAGTCCTGGATATAGCTTTGGGAATTTTGAGAACGTTTAGTATTAGTCAGACATGCTCAGGAAGGCCTGAGTGTACGTGTAAGCTTGGGAGGATCGTATTAGTTTTCCATTTTTAATTGTGATTTCGATTTCAATTGAATGGTTTTATTATTTGTTATAACTTTCATTTTCAGCCCATTCGCGTTTGAAGCCCAAAATCCAAGTTTTGACCCAAAAGGGGTAAAATTGTCTTTTATACACAAATATGGACAAAAACTTCGAGATCTCAAAACCATGTCAAAAACATACTTTTTGGAAACTAGATATTTCGATGATCATTTTATCCTTCTTCATCGAGTTCATTCGAGGCCCGCAAGATCATGTTTTCATTGATGCAAGATTTGGCCATTGGGGCCCATTTGCTAGGGTTTCAGTCAACTCTTTTCCTCTTTTCACTCTTAAACCCTAACCCTAGAGCAGCCAAGAGGAGAAAGCCTTTCTCTCCACTTTATTTCTCTTGAATGATCAAGCTAGAACACTCCAAATGGAATTCCAAGACCATGATCTTCTTCCTCTCATCCCAAGCTTTCCATTGATACAAGTTTCTTAAAGTTTCTAGTTGGGCAAGACCTCCATTTTCTTCCTTCTCTCTTGTTTGTGCATTTCTAGGTAAGATCTCCAACCCATCTTTTAATGGAGCCTCTTTGGTTCCCAAAGATCTTGTTTTTCATGTCGCAAACCCTTTATTGAAAATGAGTTCCTTGTTTTCAAGATTGAGTGAGTTTTGTATGGTTTTCATGGGTTTTGTAGTCTTTGGGCTTAGCTTGAGTGGAAGTGCTTGGAAAAGGTTTGTGGTATCTTGAACTAAGGCAAGTAACCAATCTAGGATGGATGATAGCATGTGTGCATTTGATTTGTTTTCTTTTCATTCTTCTCATTTCATTGGAAATTTATGTCTTGAATGGATAATTTAGGGATTTTGTTTTAGATTGGAGAATGGGAATGTAATGTCTCAATTTATGCTATGAAATGTGTGTTTTACCCCTTGGAGAGCATGTAGGCTCAGGGAAGTGCAGGTTGAATGAGAAACAAGAAGAAGGAAAAAAGAAATGTAAAAATCTGAATTGACATGCAGTTCTCGTGTTGTTTCGGTCAGCCGCTGGCGGCTAGCCGAAATCCTCATTTCGGCTAACCGCGAGCTGACCGAGCTCGGCGGTTCCTTTTCCAGAAGCTGGCATGTGCATCAGGGTTCAACGGTCAGCCCTACGGTCAGCTTACAACTAGCCGCCAGGTCCCATTTCGGCTAACCGCAAGCCAACCGAAGTCAATTCGGTTTATTTTCCAGAGAGCTGCGTTTGGACCTGGGTTTCCAGCGGTCAGCCTGTCGGTCAGCTGGCGGCTAGCCGCCAGATCCTAGTTCGGCTTGCCGACATCTAACCGCGAGCTGGCCGAATTTGACACCATTGCCCATTTTGAAGAATATTTGTAAGAATGAAAACTAGAACATGTTAAGTGACCTTTAGCCTGATATTGTGCACTCGAAACCAGAGATGTCTTTGAACTTCCGGGGCACCGATTCTCTTTTAATTCCAACATTTAGGGTTTCGTTTACACAAAGATCAACCAAAGGTCCTTACATGTGCTTGATAGACTTTGTGTTCGTACTTTAACTTTTGATACAATGAATATCATTGTGTATTCATTTTGATTGTTATGTACAAGCTTCTTTGAAGATTTGTTCCAAAAGTGAAAAGAGGGGTCATTTCCTAAGCGTGTTATGCATATTAATTATGCCTTTCGCTAGTCGTGTTTGTCGTGTTTTGATAAGTGATTTTCCCATTTTTATCTCAACATGTTTAGACAGTGTTTCGCGTGTTTTGTGCATTCATGAATTTAAGTGAACACCACTGAGCTTGGACTGCCCTTTCAGTTTTATCTACTGTCCAGGGGTCCTTAAACATGTGGACTATCTGCAGATTGGTCGTGTATTTTATTACACATCGTGCGTGTCCGGCCGGAATCCCCGTATATGTGGGAATCGTGTCGTGATTATATTACGTATATCGTGCTTGTCGTGCGTGCTTGCTCTTTTCAATATAAATGATAGAGAAAGGATGAGCTCATTGTGGAATGTAACTATTCATGATATTATAAGTATTCATGCTAGCTTTTCTCGTATTTTGAAATGTACCTTAGTCATGTAAATGTATACAATTCAGAAAAATGTCTTTATACATTTCTTTAAACATTTACTTATTACATGCTCATGCTTAAATTGATTACCTGCCAAACCGACATGTTTGACCCTTGTATGTTGGTGTCCAGGTGTAGGAGACGCTGCCTTTGAGGAGGAGCGTCCGCAGGAGGCTCTTGAGCCACCCCTAGTCAGAGAGTGGCAACCCGACGATGTCAACTAGACGTCGGGCGGGTTCTTGAGTTTCACTACATTTTGCCATTGGGTTCTTTTATTATTTTGAGAATTGTATTGGCCTTTGTTGTCCTCTTATGGGATGTAACTAAACTTAACTTACTTTTGTGTTAGTCTCATAACTTGAATTATGATGGGAATGCCATGTTAACTCCTTTCTTGTGATACTATGTCTTGATATTATTTGTCATAGCACTTAAAATTTTATTGGTGCTTATCTTGACGTGACTTGCTACACGCTTCCGCAAACTTGATCGTATAAGACAGATTCCGCGTGTTCTCGAGAATCCTCACCGCGGGAACCTGTGGGAAAGCAAACATAACAACAGAAAAACAATCGTCGCGGGCCCAGGACCGGTTCCGCGGTCGCGACAGGACTGGTATTAGAGCGGGATTTGTTTTAGGCACTTAAAAGAAACTAGAAAGGTCTTAGGAACGTGGCGAGGATTCGTGAGTTCGATAGATTCGTTTGGCATAGGACCTTAAAAACCCTTATACCATGTTTATTGTGTACTAACACCTTGTTCTACAGCATCATGCCTCCAAGAAAATTTCCAAACAATAATGCTTCAGGCAGTAATCAGAACAAGTTAGACACCCAACCACTACACAATTTCAAGAACTCATGCAAACTATGATAGAACAACAAAGGCAAGCAAATGAGACTCAAGCAAAATTTCAAGAACAGTTAGCTAAGAAAGATGAGGAAATGACTCAAGTTCAGAGACAACTTCTGGAAATTCTTCAGAATAGGCCTCAAGTTCCACCAGCTCAACCTTTGGGTCCGCAGATTGTCATCCACAATAGGGATCATGACCCTAACGTACTATTTGAGAAGTTCAGGAAGAGAGCACCGAAGGAATTTTTGGCCAATGAGAACCCGTTAGCTGCAGATGAATGGTTAGCTAATACCGAAAAAATCTTTGATGTCTTTACGTGCACGGGGAGACAGAAAGTCAACCTCACAGCTTCACTATTTTATGGTCTTGCAGATCGGTGGTGGCAAATGGTCAAGGACCCATATTTGACGATGGCTAATGAAAACGCATTGGCAGCATTCAAGATACAATTCCACGATAAGAACATTCCTTCCCATGTTAAGAGGCAAAAGGCTTGAATTCCAGCAGCTCAAGCAAGGCAGCATGACTGTGCTAGAGTATGTCACCAAGTTTGGGAGATTGACTGGATATGTTACTGAGTTGATTGACACTGAGCAGAAGAAGAGAACGAAGGTTTTGGAAGGACTGAACCTGATTATCATGAGAGATGCCATAGGAGTAGTTCTACCAGCTACATATGATGAGGCTGTCAAACAGGCATATAAGTTTGAAGATATTAACAAGCTGATCGTCCAAGATAGGAAGCAACACTATCAGCAGCAGAATCAGAAGCAACACCATAACAAGAAACCGAAGCAAGAGCACGGTCAAGTGGTTGTGGCCACTATGGCAAGAACCACGTAACTCATGAATGTCGTAAGGCCACAGGTGCCTGTTTCAAATGTGGGGCTGTGAGCCATGCAATCAAGGATTGCCCACAACTTCAGAATCAAGAGAACAGAAACCAACCGCAGAGACAAGCAGCTCAGAATCAAGCACCAGTTCAGAATCCGGTTAGACCACCTCTGCAGCAGCTTTCATGCCAATTCAAAAATCGGCTTTCATGCCAATTCAAAAAACCCAGCTTTCATGCCAATTCAAAAATCGGCTTACATGCCCGGCTGTCATGCCACCTCAAAAATTCTGCTTTCATGCCATCTCAAAAAAAAAAAAAAAAAAAAAAAAAAAAAAAAAAAAAAAACCTTAGCTTCCATGCCACAAACAAATGTTGGCTCTTACGCCATAAAATTTTGCTCTCATGCCATCTCAAAAAAAAAATCGGCTTTCATGCCATCTCCAAAACCCTAGCTTCCATGCCACAAATAAATTTTGGCCCTTACGCAACAAAATTCAAGTCCCATGCCATCTCAAAATCTAGCTTTCAAGCTATAAAAAACCGGGCTTTCGCCACAAAATCTGGCTTTCATGCCCAAAACAACCCTTTGACAAAAGATTTTCACAAAATGATAACCTTTTGATCAAATTTACAAACAAACATTCTCATCCAACTTTTGTTTATTTTCATCAAAAAGAATTTGAGTAAAAAGTATATAAAGTACCAAAAATATTTTTAACGTGGAGGTACCAAAAGAGAACAAGAAAAAATGAGTTTTTTTCAAAAATCTGGAGCTGAGTCTACCATGGTATTCAACCAAAGATTCAACTCCTCAAGCAGACTCTTGGCCTTAGCCTTTAGCCTCTAAAGCTTCCAGGCTATGCTTCTTCAAAAAATTTCCATAAAATGCGGGAGAACATTGTGACCCATCTGCAGCATAGGGAAGCTCTTCCCAAAGAATCTGCCATTGCTCGTACTCTTGAGTCTTCCTCCGGAGATTGCTCTCAGCTTCCTCGACTTGGCGAATCAGAGTCCCTTCTCTAGCACGAGCTTCCACAATGGCGGCCCATTTTGCAGCAGCTTGTTCCTCCAATAGCTCAAGACGTTGCCTGGTCTCAATGACCTCCCTATCAACATGGTGCAGGTCTTCTGTAAGCTCGATGATGGCGAAACTCGGTGATGTTCTTCTCCCAAACCAATTGCTCCCGAGTCCGTGAGATTTCGTCTAGCTTGGACTTGACCTCGCCAGAAGGCTTCAAAAACATCTCATTGAAGAAGTCACCACTTGGGAAGCTCTTGGTCTCATTCCACTTGTTGCCTAGAGCTATGACTTCATCAACAAAAGCCTTCACACTTGCAATGTTCAGACCGACCTCTTCGCTATCAGCAAGGATGTCCTGTACGTGCTTGATCACACCAAAGCCAGCTTCCAAATGGCCAAAAGAAAGAGTTTCGACCCATGAGCTCAAAACGCTCTTCAACACTTTCTTCGTATACTCAAAAGATGGCCTGGATGAAGGCTCGCCCCTCTCCATTGGTTGACTGCCCATGTCTTGCCCTGTTAAAGGAGTGATCATCAAACTCTTTCTTATCGGAGGCACTGGCGATGGAATCTGCTCAGAAGATTTCATCTCTGCCGCATTTAAACTGGAAGAAGGAGTCCCTACTTCCAAACCAACTGCAGGCATCCCCTGCTCTGGCACTGAGAAAGATGGAGGAACTTCTCCTGTTACTTCACAACCTGCCAGCGAAATAAAACAAAAAAGGTATGAATATGATCCTGTAAAAAAAAAGCCATTATCATCAGGGTTATTACTACAAATACCTTCTTCGATGACTGGCGAAACACTTTTTACCTCCATGTGTTCATCCGAAGCATCGTCAAAGGTCGTATCCATGGATGGCTCGAATCGTCAGAATCCTGTGGCAAGTTAGCTGACAAGAAAACAAACAGCATGTTAGCAAATGACAACACAAACAAAAAGAAAAGAAAACACAAAGAAGTCGTACTAGGTGAAGATTCTGGAATCACTCCAGAGTCCCTCGGTTCTTCTTCAGATGCCGCAATTGGATCCGTCACTGCTTCATCAGCCGGAACCTCAGCCATCACCAAATCATCATCTCCCACTAAAAAGGGGAGAGAAAGAAAATAAAAAACAAAAGAAACCTCAATGAAAGAAACGGATAGAGAAAGAGGAGGAATCATACCTTTATTAACGGTCTCTTCCTCTCGGCTCCTCTTTTTCGGAGGTTCATCAGCGTCCCCTGACATCTCTTCAGCAATGGCGGGAGGGACTTCTGAATTAGGAGAGTTATCTTGTCGTCTCTTATTACAACGCTGCCCTCTCTTCCTCTTGCTTCTTTGGGCTGGTTTACTTGAAGTACCCGCCCCATCATCAAAGTCAGGATCTTTGCTTGACTCCTCGCCAGATGGTCAACTCCTAGGCGCTCCAACAACGCCTTGAGAGAAGCCTAACTGCAGCGCAAAACGCGAGGGGACATACGGCTGGATATCAACAAAAAGATGTCACTAGTACACCATCGTACCAACGCGTATGTTGAAAAGCCACCTCTTTTCTACGTTTGTCAAAGAATAGTGTCTTCCCGACCCTACCCTGGCGGAATCACGGGAGACACCAAATTCAAAAGCATTCTTCCGTAAACCTGGAGAAAGTTTCACTGAAGATTACCCAATCTCGACCTCCCTGAACCGTCGGATCCTCAAACGGGCTGACAAAAGTGATTCGGAAATGGTTATCCGTCTCGCCAATCAAATCATAAAAGGGTTATCATCCGCTGCAACTCCTAATCGATGGAAGCCGGAACAATGGTACACATACCACGAATATAAAATATGGGTTGAAAATACCCTGTTCATAGGGAGCCCAAGCCAAACAAGAAAAGTAGCAGCTTGCAGTTCGGTACACAAATAGGAGTAAAAAATAGGCACCAAAGCAAGCCGCTCTCCAAATGCCATCTGACAAGTCGGAAAAATACAATGCAGCCTGATGTGCGTACCATCTCCTCCAGCAAAAACAGCCTCACTCGGCCAATAAGTGAGGTAAACAACGAGATCCCTCCGTAGCACAATGTCCGAATAAATGGCATCTGTGCTCATGAAGAAGTCTTTCAAGTCTCATCGCGTGACAGAAGTCTTCTTCAAACCCGAAGTCTTAGCTCTGGCCTCTCGGGTCGTACTATCAGAAGACTCTTTGTTGTCAAAGAAGTTGGGGAACAAGGAGTCAAAACTCCTCCAACTGCTGGACCTAATTTTCGAGCCCTCCTTCTCTTTCAAAAAATCATAGTAGGCGACGAGCTGAAAGAACAAGAGCCTGAACTCCTCAGACTGCTCCTCAAGGACACTGTCAATAGGAATAAACTCCTCATAAAGTTTGTCGAATTTAGGCAGTTCGGTGATGGCACTCAATTCCTTCAAAGAAAAGCCAATCTCACCATTCGCGACAATGAAGGTGTTGGTTTGTGGAAGGAATGACTCCAACATGGCCATGAAGGCTTCATCGGAGAAAACCACGGTTTGCCGAAAAGGGCGAACTGCGTCGAAAATCTCGGCCTATTTCAAAATGGCCCCGCCAACCTGCAAGATGTGATCAGTCACTCCCAGTTTGAGTCAACGCTGAAACAGACACGAAGTTGAAAAGGCTTCACCCAACTGTTGTCGTCACCCTGAAAAATGCCAAGGACCACCGGTCTCAAATCGACCGATGGATGATCAGAACTTTGGTAACTGCTAGCTGGCATCAACATGTCCCTGCGGACAGGCGACTTCTCTGTATAATCGAAAAGGCTGCCAGCAAAAACCCCGGTCTTGATCACATTAGTCCTCTTCACCCAGCTCGAAGGATCTTCCCTCTTGGGGCATGTGGGAGAAAGATTCATGATAGAGATAGTGCGATCAAAGGTCGACCGAGTAGAAATAGTTCTCTCCTCACCATCTGTCGTATAAGAGAGCTGAAAACATCTCCTTTGGTATGTCAAGTCGTCAGGGACTGCGTCACCAAAGAAAAAAGGTTGGCTTGGGCACAATGCTCTGATCGTCCATGACCCAAGGACAACAGCTTACCATAATCCTGTAAAACTCCTTATCCTTGAGAATGATCAATCACTGTCTCATCTCATCACGATTGAGGGAGTCACATTCTTCCAAGTTTCTCTCCACAAACTGGACCTTCTCCCAGGCCTGCTGAACGGCCACATTAGGAGACCTGGTAGACCGACGAGGTGCATCAGTAACAGGCACTTTGCCCTTGTTCGTTCTGGAGGAACTACCTGCAAAGGATGGAAAAGAAAAAAACTCAATCATCAAAATGACAGAATTTTCCTAAAAAAAATTAGTGAAATTTTGGCATGATTCTGAGACAATTCCGAAGAAAAGGGAAGGAAACATCCTGAAAAAGATAGGAAGCTCAAAGATGAGCTCAACACCACTACAAGCTCATGGTCGATGAAGCATCCTCAAAAAAGGTTTGAATTCAAACATTCCTGCGAGATCAAACCAATCTTATCAAACCTCCGCAAGCTTGAGGAAGGGCTCAACATTGCTGCGAGCTCCAAACTCCAAAACTTGCAAAGCTCTTCAAAATCCAGCAAGATTAGGAATGGGCTGAACATTGCTGCGAGCTCCAAATCCCAAAACTTGCAAAGGATTTCCAGGTATGCATCATCATGCCTCCCAATCAACTTACTAAAAATCATGCATAAAAAAAATCATCATGCATTAGATGCTAGGAAAACTTTAACCAAAGTTTGACCAATTCCAACCCAACTTGGTCAAAACCAATCAAACTTTGTCCAAGTAAAAAATCATGTTGGCTTGACCTAGAGACTATAGCCTTCTATCTTGATACATCAAAAAGAAAAAAAATGCATGAACATCTTGGATTGCATAAACCTCATTATCATGGTGAACAAAAAAAAAAAAAAAAAAAAAAAAAAGAGAGAGAGAGAAAAGAGAGAAATCTCTTAAAAAAATTTTTGGACAGGCTAGCAGGCCGTGACGGTCAGGTCCGTACGGACCTGTTTGTACAACCAAGAAAAAAAGAATAAAAAAAACATGCAAAAAAATATAAAATGGGGGAAAACACTTGGAAAAAAAAGAAGAAGAAAAAGAAAAGAGAAAAAAGAAAGAAAAAACAGAGAGAGAAAAGAAAAGAAAGAATTCTACTTCTACATGGAGTTTCTTGTGAAGGAAGAAAACTTACTTAAAGCCATGGATGGAGAAGCAGAAAAAGAACTTGAAGATTCTTGAAGAAGAAGATGAGTTCCTGATCTTGGAGCACTCTTGAAGACTTTTGAAAAAAGAAAGCAATAAGGGCAAGAGATCCAACCTCCTTTGCTTTTATAGAGGAGAGCAAACCAAAAGTGGAAAAAAGAAGAAAACCAAGGAGGTAAGTGCTAAAAACTAGCAACTTTCCCAAAAGAAAAGGAGATTTGAGATATTCTCTCTTAAAGAGAAGATTCTTTGAGAAATTCTCTCCAAAAAGAAAGGGAATGAGAAATATTCTCTCCCAAAGAAAGATACTTTGAGAAAATCTCTCCAAAAAACAAGGAAGCATGAGAGATTCTCTCCAAGCAGGGATATTTCTAGATATTCTCTCCCAAAAGAGATATTTATAGATATCCTTTACAAAATGACACCACATGAGATCTAAGCCATCTCCAAAGCTTAAGATCCCATGGGTTAGCCCACATGAATCAAGTTTGACCACCTAGGCACTAAAAGGGGCTTCCTATCAAAAACCTCATTTACCATGAGAATACAAAATGGATTCATGCCTCTCTTCAGTCGATTGAACCATCCAAAAAAAAAAAACAAAAAGCCTCATGAGTTTCCAAAACACCAAACCATCCAACCTCATGAACCAAATTAAGCCAAAATCTTGAAATTGACATTCCACAAAAAACCAAACTCTGGTCCCCTAACTTGCTACATACAGCTTGTTACGTCACAAGGCCAAAACCAAAAAATCAAATCCTGACCCCTTGGCTCGCCACATACAGCTTGTTAAGTCACAAGGTCAAAACCAGATCTGACCCCCCAATTTGCCACATAAAGCTTGTTAGGCCACAAGGTCAAAATGAAAAATCAAACCCCGACCCCCTAACCTGCCACATACAGCTTGTTAGGTCACAAGGTAAAAAATAACCAAAAAACCCTCTTGACCGCCTAATGTGCCACATACAGCCCTTAGGTTCACAAGATCAAAAGGAAAACCCAAAATCCAAATCCCAAATCCAACTCCCTCATGTCATTTTCAAAACTTTGCCTTGAGACGGTACGTGATCCCTCTAACTACCATAAAATCCCCTTAGAAACTCAAAAGGCTATTAAAAAAAAGGCTGCTAAAAAACTCTTGGTTAAATCAGAAGCTCTTGTTCAAGTTTCTCTTCGAGGCACATCAACTCCAAAAGCTACTCATCGATGTAGCTTCAAGGATCAGATCTTATTAGAATCAAACAAAAACTGCATGATCCTCCAAGACATTCAAAAGAGGGTTTCATATGAAGTTTCGGGCCATTCCAACATCATTTGACCCAACGTCACTCCTCCAGCAGCTGAACAGGAGCTCCTGGAGGGAACGACGTCGAAGACATCAAAACTTCGATCAGAGCCTACAAATGGTCTCAAAATACCTCCAAAAGGCTCCATGCCAAATTTCAAGTCAAACCGACAACATTTGACCCTCCATCAACCCTCGAGCAGTAAAACCAAGCCTTTCGGCGGCGAGAACCACCAAGGCCATCACTAATCAAACAGAGCACATGGGTGGCTTCAACATGCTTCAAAAGGGCTACACATCAAATTTCAGGTCATTCCGACAACGTTTGACCCGACTTTGAGGCTCCGAAACAAAATCAAAGCTACCGGCGGCGGAGCACCCCGGGACCATGACATCCAAAACGGAACTAGCGGATCGTCTCAAAATGACTCTAATAGGCTCCTTGTCGAATTTCAAATAAAACGGACATCGGTTGACCGTACATCAACGTGAGGCATCTTCCCCGCGGTGAAATCAAGCCTACTGGCGACGGGACCCCACACAGCTTCAAAACTCAAACAAAAGCCCATGGTTGGTCATAACTGCTGGTCAGGAGGCTTCACCTCAAATTTCAAGTCATTCCGACATCGTTAGTCCTTGTTTCGACTCTTGACGGAAAATCGGCTACAAAGTCTTTGGCTTTTCCAAAAATAGAAAACTTTGTGCTCTGATTTGCACGACTTCTCGTCAGGTTTTCTTTAGGAGAATCAAGCCAGTAAATGAAGAGAAATGTCAAGGAAAATACAGGAGAAAAAAGCATAAAAAAACCGAAAAACAGTTGAGAAACGACGAATGGAAGGGGAAGAATTCCCATGGTCGCCAGTGGCAACCCTAGGCCATGGTCGGCCAAATTTGTCGCCAGGTGGCCCGTTTTCCGCCCTTTCGCGTTTCGGGAGTTCTAGCCCCTGTGGTTTTATGAAAATATGATTTTTTATGATCGAAATCGACAGATCTTCATCAACATTTCGGATCCGCCTTCAAGAGCATGAAATCATCATTGATCGCTCCAAGATCGCTAATCGGCCGACCAAGAATGTACACTTTCTATCCGACCAATAGAGAAATTGACAAGACAGATGTCGTCGGCCCACTGGTATCAACGAATGTCTGAAGTTGCATCGCCATCCGACATCAAATAACATTCGGATCCATCGGCGATCATCACAAGAATAATTCCAAAAGACGCGGTACGGCCCGCGATTCTTCAAATGCCTTGGCGACCACTTAATGTTGTTAATTGACCTGTTTTATGACAACTTAATGTTGTCATTAACCCATTATTTTGGATGGCTCATTCAAAATCAAGCAAATGGGAGTTACAAATTCAAGTAATCATGGCATTAAAACCATGAAACTCCCCTCATCATGGAGATTAAGGGCGATTAAATGCCCATCATTCTCCACCGGCCAATAGCAAGCCAAGAAAAAGGAGTTACGAAATCAAAGAATTAAAACTTGTAACTCCTCTCATCATGGAGCATCAATGCCATCAGTGCTCATCAAACAAGTCAGCTCCTCAAAGGTGAGGATCATCCTGTTACTATGGGACAACTCTGCAGCCTAAAACAGAGAGAAAATGAGTCAACATACGACTTCATTCACAAGTGGAAGGAAATGGCATACAAGTGCTCAGATGTGCTGCCACAAGCGTCGCTTGTCGACATCTGCCGTAACAACATGAGAGCGAGGATCCGCTCCATGATTATCGGCAACAAATCCAAGAACCTATGAGAACTCCTAGAAGCTTCCATGGAGGCTGAAACGGTGATCAAAGACCTCAACAGTCAGCAATCATCGAAGAAAGAGCCGGCTACCATTACGACCTCAAAGCCAAAGAAAAAAGAGGTTCTTAATGTGCAAACCAGAGCTAGCTCCTCAGCAACCAAAGAAAGTTGAAAATAAAGCTCCAGGTAAGAAACCTGAACTCTCTGATGCCTTCAGGGAACGAGTAGAGGAAAAATACTCGTTCAATGAAGATGTCGAAGAAATCTTCGAGGCTCTCGTAGCAAATGGTAAACTCACCTTACCTAAGCCTAAAAGACCGGGAGATGTTGGCAAAACCAACGATCCTCGGTATTGTCCATATCATCAGATGATCTCACATCCTCTCAATTAATGCTTCGTTGTGAGAGAGAAGATCAGCGAGATGTGGAAAAACGGAGTCATCACCTTTGACAAAAACTATGGGTCTGCCTCCGTCAACATGGTAACGTATGGACAAACTTCAAAATCACCAAAGGAGAAGACCACCACTGCCTTCAAGGTGATAAAAATGACCCAAACGGCCCAAGAATTGATTCCTTACCCAACATCAGACGGACAACCTATATGGGTACATCCCGATCTCCTAGAAGATGAAAATTGGGAGATCGTCAAAACAAAGCCTACCGCTCGACAACGAAGGCAAGCCAAGAGACAACTCTACAAGCTCAAGCAGTAGGAGAAAGCTCCACCAAAGCAAGAAGTCCCTAAAAAGGCAGAGACATCTTCCACTGCTTTGCTGGGGGCAACGGAAGAATCCAAGGCTTCAAAGGTGGAAAGAAAATTCACCCTTGGTGATTTCATGCCACCTTAATTCAGAAATGAACCTGCACAGGGGGCATCATACTCTTGCAATTTGGTGATTGGATTCTCCATGGATGGATACGAGTCCAGTGACACCGCCAGTGATACCGACGAGTGGGAGGAATCCCTTGAAATAGGAGAATATCTCTCCGATGAAGAATGGGTTCCCGAATCTCACCTTATGTCGGTAATCTGGTATAACCCATATGGGCAACAAGGATCCTGGTCCGATGATGAAGAAGACCAAGAGCCTGTTCAAGAAAATGTTGTTGACTCAGCACCCTTCAACGCTCTAGTGGAACCCGATCGTGTTGAACTACAAGGGGCAGAAGAAAAGGAAGATTTGGCTCCCATGCCTGATCTTGAAGAGCATGCGAGGATCTTGCAGCGCCTTGCCTTAGAACAAGAGCAAGATCTTCGTAATCAAAATCCAGAACCAGAAGTCCCTGAAAATCAACAGGTACCTCCTCCCTCAACTCCTGAAAATGGAGAAAACTGTTGGATAGAAGACCTTCTCACATCCGATGATGAGTCCGACTCTCGATAGTCCACTATGGGGGGATCTCCTATCATGGCAACTTGCAATGCGATAGCCCGGGATGATAGTGCCTCTGAAGCATCATCCACCAAAGACACATACTCTCCAGCTACACCTGATAGTAAATCTTCCGGAGCTACGTTTTCTCAGGTGACTTCCACTGAGATAACATCTTCTCAGCCTTTGTCCCCTGAAACTGTGACGTCACAACTCACAGCTCTTCCGACCGATCATCCTGAAGAAACTTCAGCCGATGGAGACCTGGCCAGTTGGTCCTACATACCCGACCTCATATGAGATGTTTGGATGTCGCGACCCCGAACCGAGCCCACGTGACTGATCCGGGATCGGGACTATTAATTGATGATGAGAGGGATGATACTACAACTGTTTAATGATTTCATACATTTATTTAATTTCCCACAGGTGTCCGCGGTGAGGATATCACAATCATATATGGACATTTCTTTTAGGTGCGGAAGCGTGTAGCAAATCAAATATTCAATCCATCTCAAATTATAAAGATAATAGCATGAGTGTAAACCGTATCAGAATGAGCAATGATCATTAGCATGTTACCCAAAGTAAGTTAAAGTTTATACAATTATCATTTAATTACATTTCCCAAAAACAGAGGCCCACAAGGCCAATATAACCAAAATACCAATCCAAAGAATGGTTAAATAGTTTCCCAAAATGTAAAGTCTTTCATAGCCACCAAACGTCTACATGACGTCATCAGCACGCCACTCAACTAACTGTTGAGGTTCTACAACCGCCTCCTCGTGCTCCTCCTCGGGGTAACCAACAACGGGACCTGAGTACCAAAGAGTAGGTCAAACACGACGGTTTGACAAATGGTAAAACACAATGACAATATGATAATAAATGAATTTGCCTTCAAAACATGTAAACCTATTTAAATAACAATTTCTATGAACGAGATAAAACATTTATTCAAATGCAAGTAGACATCGTAAAACATGTAAGGTAACCAAGGAAACGGGGAAACAAGCAAGATGGCAACCACACGAAGCTAAGTCCTCTATCGCTAAAGCAATAGAGCAATAACAAGGCACTAATCTCAGTCACTTGAGGTGAGGAGAAACAACGGATCTTATAAATACATATACATATACATATACTATACATGACCACGGTAGCGAGCTGGGCATCGGGGACCACAGTAGCAATCTTCGGCATCGGGACAAGACCACGGTAATAACCGGGTAGCGGGATCCAAACTGCAGTTGGCGGGACAAGAGGGGGATCTCCAAGTCGGTGGATCAGACCAACAAGGTTATCCAAGCTTAGTGGTGTCGACTCATAGGTCAAATACAATCGAGACATATGCAAGTAAATCAAGCACAATAAATAAACGTGCAAGACGGGGGTGCTCAAGGGCACACTGTCATTTCATGTGGTGCAATACACTTCGGGTCAAGTAACCATTTCAAGTGTACATCAATGCTTTCGGGAAAACAAGACATGTAGTATAAATCTCGGGATCAATAAGGTACAATAAACAATTGGAATTTCGGGTAAAGTATCGGGTTCAAAATTTGTTTTAAAGTGGATAGGGACCCCGTATGTAAATCTCGAGACAATTTGGTACTCTTTGAGTTTGGGGACATTCCGGGCTCCTTATACACTTTGAATTTTCAAAACTTCAATTGAAATCTTTGTGATATGGTTTCTTCCTCAAATGGCCTCATACAATGCTTAACAAATCTCCTCGACATAGCGGGGTTCTCAATGGGTAGTCCCAAAACATTTAAACAACTCATCTTCATCCCAAACATAGCCCATGACAGACAAACCTCATCGCTCGAGCGAACCGGAGAGTTCTCTCGAGCGAGGAGCTCTCTGGAATGGTTGTCTGGGTGGGTTCGCTCGAGCGAAGTTGAGGTCGCTCGAACGAACTCATTGGGTCGAGTGAAGTTTATAGTGCGTTCGAACGAACAACTCTCTGTAACAGGTTCTGGGATGTCCGCTCGAGGGACCAAGGGTACGCTCGAGCGACCAAGCTACTGGAATGCTCCGAACCCTTCTCTGGACAGGTCGCTCGAGCGACGTGTCATGTCCGCTCGAGCGAACTGTCCAGAAACTGATTCCGGACCAATTCAACTCCTCTCTATCTCTTCCTTCTACAATCTCTTTTTAGCCACTTTTAAACATCAAATGAGGAGTCTAAAACTCCATTCCAATAACACCAAATCTTTCACCACATCCATCCCATTCTCCTCCATCCATATCACATCCAATCACAAGGAAATAAAGAAGGAAACCATTTCACATAAGATATATATTTGAGACAAAACAAGAGGAATTAAATGCTATGAACCAACACATCTTTATGACCATGAATGCACCATTAATACTACCATCATGAACATTTATTTCAAAGCAAAGCAATAAATAGGCATAAGTGGGAAAATACTAAAATCATTGAAAACTTATAAAAATCAATCATCCACTTGCCTTGGGTCTTCTAAACAATGAAATCAAGCTCTAATACTCTTCCAAACAAGGAATCCAAGCTATGCACAAAACCCTCAAAACAAACAAACCCTAAAATGGTCAAACATTGAAATAGCAAAGGAAACCTTTCAACAATGAATGTGAAGCTTCTCTATGGCTATAGGAACCCAAATCTAGAAGGAGTGAATGATTACTTACTTGTAAGGTCCTCTAATGGACAAGGTGAGCTCAAGGGAAGTCTTGTAATGGAGGGTTTTCTCCACAAAAACTATCAAGAGAAAGCTCTCAAGGAGGTGAAGAAGATGATGGCCTCAAATCTCCTATTGGTGCAAGTTTGGGAGTGGTTTGAAGATGGAGAAGCAAGAAGAAGGAAGGGAAACCCTAGCTTTGAGAAGTTGTAGTTTGCTAAAAGAGTGGAATGAGGAAGATGATCTCCTTATAAAGCAAGTGGGGAGTGGGTTCCACCACTAGCAATCTAATAGGGCTGAAAACATGGCTTTCGGGGCTTCTAATGAATTCGACGAAGAAGAGAAAAGTGATCGTCGAAATATCTAGTTTCCAAAAAGTATATATTTTGCGGGTTTCGGGAATATCAAGTTTTGGGTACAGATTTTGTGTGCAATGACTGTTTTGCCCTCGATGCTATGAAATCGGGTTTAGGGATCTCGAACGGGGACGGGATCAACATGAAAGTTGTAGGGATTATCAGTACAAATAAAACGGGATTAAAACCATGAATACAAAATCTCTGATAAATCCCCAAACACATGCAATGTCATAAAAAGAGGAACCCCCAAAGGGCCCCACTAATCACAAAGCAATCGAAATTCCCCAAAACTATTTCAAAAGCTATTCCAAACCCAACTTAGCCAAAATCACTAATCAAGCTTAGAACTAACACGCAACTTAATTAACACTAATCGAGTTCGCTCGGGTCGGGGTCTTACACTGGACCTACAAATTACTCAATGAAAGAGAAAAGTTGCTGGATGTTGTTCAGGACTTGTTCCCGGAAAATGCTCCATGTAACGCAATCACTGAGGATGGTGACTCTGCTGCAGACACATCTTCAGTAAATGGGAAGGATCAGCCCTTGGATCTCAAGGTTGATCTTCCAAATGAAGACCCCTCTCTAGAAGCTCTTGAAGGTTGTAGAGGTACCCGTTCTGGCCGGGATTACCACAAAAAACTACAACCAACCTTCTTCTTCTTCTTATGTAAATCCTTCGGGAACACAAAATGTAAACGCCCCTAGTGGCAATAATAATGAACATGCAGGCCTGAAGGAGGCTTTCAAATACGACTTGATTGAGCACTTCAAACACATACTTGCACGACTGCACATCCTGGACTTCTTACGAATCTCTCCACAAACTCGTGATAATCTCATTTCAGAACTACAAAGACTGAATACGGATGTCGAGAAACATGCCCCACAAGTCCTACAAATTGAAATGGACTATAGGGTCAAAAAATCAAATACTCCCTCAAAGGGAGAAAAGAAAAAAAGTGAGGGATCAGGCATCGAATGCCTCTCAGTTCAGAAAGCAGCAAGTGCAACAATCGCCTTTGGTAAGGATGACCTCCTGCTAGGCGAGACAAAGCACAACCGACCCTTGTACTTCACAGGGTATGTCAAAGAGATGCCGATACACAGAGTCCAGATCGACCTAGGGTCTGCGCTTAACCTCATCTCTACTTCTGCGCTCAAAGAGATGGGCATCCCACCTAGGAAGTTGAGTCGCATGTCTGTATCCATCTTTGGGTACAATGGGAGCGCTCAAAGGCCTATCGGTAAGATCAGGTTCAAGTTACAAATCAGTGATCTTATCTCTGAAGTCACTGTATATGCAATAAGAACCCCCTCATGCTACAATATCCTTCCTGGACGCCCCTCGATACACGAGAATGGTGTCGTCCAATCAACTCTACATCAATGCATCAAGTTCGTCGGCAATGATGGCTCGATACATTGAGTGTTTGCAGACAAAAAGCCCTTCAAAGGAAAAGAAGTCCATTTTGCAGATGCTCAAATGTATAAAGATGAAAAAGAAGAAAAGGAGGAAGAAATAACACCCTTTGCTGAAAAACTTCAAAAAGATAAAGGCAAGGCTCCTCACCGATCATCGGAAGAAAACAAATCTTCTGGTAAATCTGAAGAGAGAGATCCATCTCCCTTCGTTGTCTCCCTCAAATCTTCAAAGCCATTGGTCATAACAACCAGAGCAAAGAAGACAAAGCAAAAGTCTGGGGGCAAGTTTGTCATCTCCTTCGTGTCTATCATGCAAGACACGGATTCAGAGTCAGAGTCAGAAGACGACACATCGTCAAGCCAAGCTGACACTCAACAAGGTCAACCTACTTTACCTCCAATGGAGACACCTACTGACGTAGAAGATCCTACGTCTGCTTCCTTCGTTGTTCCGACAACTTTAGCAGAAGAGAAACCAATCTTCGTCCACAGATCAGAAGCTTCTTCATCAAATTTCATGCTTGAACCTTTCCAAAATGAAGGTATGCCTAAACTATTTCTATATAGTCCTGTGGCACAAGCTATTATGAAGAAAATAGGTTATGACACTCAAAACCCAGTCGGTCTGGGGCAAGGTCGCGGTATTCTCACACCACTGGAGCCCGCCTTAACCAAAAGTCAACTGGAAGATTGGAGACTCTACGGTCATGTAGACAAATCTTCACATGGGTTGGGGTATGATCTCGACACTCCCATGAGACAGTTGACACAAATGTTGAGGAGTTGATTTGCCGACCAAGTCTCAACATCTCATGTCTTTAAGACATTGATCTCCCTGGATATCTCTTTGCAGAGTCACCCGTAAAGGACCCAGGAATTTCTACAGGTCGGTATGATTTCTCTAATGATGAAGAGGAATTGTCCGGTGATAAAGACATGTGGTATTCTGACCCAAAATAACCGTCATTTCCAATCGACCCAGTTTCAACAGGCGGTTGGGATCACCTCATAGCAAGCCTTGAGAAGATCACCGATCTTGAAGACCCATGGCCAGAAACAAAGCCTTGGTCTGAAAATGCCCTTGAAACTCCAGAAGGTTTCGTTGAGTTGGAAGCCTCCGAAAATATTATGGAGGAACCACCTTCGAACCTTCCAACAGAAGATCCTGTTCAAAAGATAGACTTGGGAACACCAGATAACCCACGTCATGTATTCATAAGCAAGAATATAAAGGATGATGAGTTACCCGAGTATATCTCTTTTCTTGACTTCGTTGATTGTTTTTCATGGTCCTATGCTGTAATGCCTGGCTTAGACCCCAAAATAGCAGTCCACAAACTCAATTTGCAAAAAGATATCAAGTCTGTCAAACAAGGTCAGAGACGATTCCGTTCGGATGTGATGGACAAAATTGAACAGGAAGTTTAAAAAATAAAAAATGTCAGCTTCATCCGTGAAGAACAACATCCTGAATTGTTGGCCAACATCGTCCCCGTGACAAAGAACAACAGGCAGATCAGAGTCTGTATTGATTATGGAGACCTAAATGGCGCTTGCCCTAAAGATGAGTCCCCGCTCCCCATACCAGAGGTGATGATTGACAACACCTGTGGGTTTGAGCGAATGACATTCATGGATGGATTCTCTGGCTACAATCAGATAAAGATGCATCCTGAAGATGAAAAACACACATCATTTCGGACCCCATTTGGCGTGTATTTCTACACTGTCATGCCATTTGGTCTAAAAAAGGCTGGTGCCACATATCAGAGGGCTATGATGAAGATATTCCAAGATATGCAGTACAAGACGGTTGAATGTTATGTTGATGACCTCGCCATCGAAAGCAAAAGAAAAGAATACCATCTTAAAGATCTTCGAGAAGTCTTCGTCCAACTTCGCAAACACAAACTGCGGATGAATCCACTAAAATGCTTCTTCAGTGTCTCATTGGGTAAGTTTCTCGGATTCATAGTTCGGAAAGGCGGGATAGAACTTGACCCCATCAAAGTCAAGGCTATCCTAGAAATGCCATCTCCAAGAACCCTAAGACAACTAAAAGGGCTTCAAGGGAGGTTGGCGTACATCCGACGGTTGATCTCCAATCTCTCATGGAAATGCCGTCCTTTTTCCCACCTAATGAAGAAAGGTGTGAACTTTGTTTGGGATGCTGAATGTGAAGCAACATTTCAAGATATCAAGACATACCTAACTAAACCTCCAGTGCTGGCTGCCCCTACCACTGGAAAACCATTCATCTTGTACACAAGAGCTCTCGACCATTCTCTGGGCGCTCTGCTTGCACAAGAGAATGACGAAGGAAAAGAAACTGCTATACTACCTCAGCCGTATGCTAGTAGGTGCGGAGCATAGCTACTCTTCAGTCGAGAAAGAATGCCTTGCAGTGATGTTCGCCGTACAAAAGCTACGTCACTACCTTCTTTCGAACACAATCTACATGATTTCGAGGATCAACTTTTTAAAGGTCCTCGTCACAAAAGCAGGTTCTCTCAATGCCCGAATGGTAAAATGGTCCATCCTCCTATCACAATTTGATATAAGGTATGTACCACAAAAGGCAATCAAAGGCCAAGCCCTGGTAGATTTCCTCGTAGAGCATCCGTTGCCTAAAGATTCCCCACTCAGGGATGATCTCCCAGACGAACCTGTCTACAACGTGGAGACTTTCTCACCAAATGCCTCCTGGGACATGTACTTTGACGGTGCAACCAGGACAAATGAAAAAAGAAAGTTGATCTCGGGAGTCGACATCCTCTTTGTTAGCCCCGATAAGCACATGATTCCACATGCTTTCTTGCTACTGGAACCATGCTCAAACAATGTAGCTGAATACCAAGCTCTCATCGTAGGACTAGAACTAGCCCTCGAATCCGGCATCACCATGCTGGAAGTCTTTGGGGACTCTCAACTGATCGTCAACTAGATGAATCAGAAATTCGAGGTCAGGAAGCCTAATCTGTTGCCTTACTACAACAAGGCGCAATCGCTTCGCCAAAGGTTTGACATCTGTCACATCACCCACATCCTCAGAGGCGAAAACATTCATGTAGATGCCCTGCCCGGACTTGCTGTATCCATGGCAATCCAGAAAGGGGAAAACATGCAAATTACAGTGTGTCAAAGAAGGATTCTCCCTCCTCTCAACACACACCAAGCAGTTGTTGAATGTCACCAATTGGCCAGAAGTCGGATCTCCATCCTCAAACCTCCAATTGGCGATTGGAGAGATCCATTCATTGATTACACCATGTTCGGAGTCCTCCCTAAGGATCCAAAAGAACGGGTAAGCGTTCAAAGGTGAGCCCCAAACTTTCATTTGGATGTACCTTCAAAAATGCTTTACAGAAAATCCTTCTACGGAGTACTTCTACGTTGCTTGTCACAACAAGAGGCTGAGGAAACGCTCAAAGAAGTTCATGCTGGTCTTTGTGGAGCCCATCAGGTTGGTCCCAAGCTCTACGATCAAATAAAAAGATTGGGATATTACTGGCCTACCATGGTAGCTGACAACCATGGGCTTTAAATTGGGATATTAAGCCAAAATCGTTAAATTGACAACCCACAAAAACCACACCCTTGTCCCCTAACTTGCCACAAAAAGCTTGTTAGGTCACAACGCCAAAACCAAAAATCCCCGGTCCCCTAACTTGCCACATAAAGCTTGTTAGGTCACACGGTCAAAACCAAAAAATCCCCGACCCCTTGGCTCGCCACATACAACTTGTTAGGTCACAAGGTCAAAACAAAAATCCGACCCCCCAACTTGCCACATACATCTTGTTGGGTCACAAGGTCAAACTCCAAAAATCAAGCCCCGACCCCCTAACCTGCTACATACAGCTTGTTAGGTCACAAGGTCAAAAACCAAAAATCCTTCATGATCACTTGATGCGCCACATAAAGCCCTTAGGTTCACAAGATCAAAAGGAAAACCCAAAATCCAAAACCCAAATCCAACTCCCTCATGTCATTTTCAAAACTTTGACTTGAGATGGTACGTGATCCCTCTCACTACCATAAAATCCCCATGGAAACTCAAAAGGCTATTCAAAAAAAAAATTTACTCAAAGACTCTTGGTCAAATAAAAAAACTTTCCTTCAAGGTTTTCTTCGAGGCACATCGACTCCAAAAGCTACTCGCTGCTGTACCTCGAGGGGGCATTTGTTGACACAAAAAAATGTCACTTTGCCTCTTCAACATCAAGAAGCCACATGAAGCCTCATCCTACTACAAACAGGCAATGCCGCTTCAAGCATCGGATCCTATCAGAATCACTTGAAAACTGATAGATCCTTCAAGACAACCAAAAGAGGAGTTCACATGAAGTTTTGGGCCATTCCGACATCATTTGGCCTAACTTCACTCCTCTGGCAACCAAACAGCGCTCCCGACGGCGTCGTCGTTGAAGATATCAAAACTTTGATCTGAGCCTATCGATGGTCTCAAAATACCTCCAAAAGGCTCCACGTCAAATTTCAGGTCATTCCAACAACGTTTGACCCGACTTCGACGCTCCGAAAGAAAATCAAGCCTCTCGGCGGCGAGAACCACCGGGACCATTACTCATCAAATGGAGTACATAGGCGGCTTCAACATGCTTCAAAAGGGTTGTAAGTCAAATTTCAGGTCATTCTGACAACATTTGACCTGACTTCGATGCTCCGAAAGAAAATCAAGGCTACCGGCGGCGGAGCACCCCGGGACCAAGACATCCAAATCGGAGCTAATGGATCATCTCAAAATGACTTCAATAGGCTACCTGTCAAATTTCAAGTCAATTGGACATCGGTTGACCGCACATCAAAGCTCGACATCTTCCTCGCGACAAAATCAAGCCTAGCAGCAATGGGACCCCAAACGGCTTCAAAGTTCAAGTAAAAGCCCATGGTTGGTCCTATCTACTACTCAGGAGGCTTCACGTCAAATTTCAGGTCCTTCCGACATCATTTGACCTAGTTTCAATTCTTGATAAAAATCAGGAACTCTGCGCGGCAAAGTCTTCGGTTTTTCCAAAAAAAAGGAAACTTTGTGCCCGGTTTTTGCGCAACTTCTCGTTGGGTTTTCTCCAAGGGAACCAAGCCAAAAAATGAGGAAAAATGTCAAGAAAAATACAGGAGAAAAAAAGAAGCAAAAAAGCTTGAAAAACGGCCGACAAAACGGCGACCAAAGGGGAAAATCCCCCCATGGTCGCCGGCGACCATGCAACCCTGGAAATTTGGGTCGCCGGATTTCCGCCGCAGGGCCCCTTTTTCCAATTCTTTTTGCATTCCGGGAGTTCCAGCCCCTGTGATTTCCTGAAAATTTGATTTTCGATGCTCGGAAACGACTGATCTTCGTCGACATCTCGGGTCCGCCGTCAAGAGCATGAAATCGTCATCAATCGCTCCAAGATCGCCAACCGACCGACCAAGAAAGTGCACTTTCTGTCCGACCGATCGAGAAATCAACAAGACAGACGTAACCGGCCCGCTGGTATCAACCAATATCTGAAGTTGTATGATCATCCGACATTGATCAACATGAAGATCCATCGTCGATCATCGCAAGAAGAATTTGAAAAGACGCGGCACGGCCCGCGACTCTTCAACTCCTCGGCGACCACTTAATGATGTTAATTGACCCAACTAAATGCGGTCATTAACTCATTATTTTGGACGACCCAATCAGAAGCAAGGAAATGGAAGTTACAAGTCCAAGTCATCATGACATTAAAGTTATGAAATTCCTCTCATCATGGAGATTAAAGGCGATTAAATGCCCATTATCTCTACCGGCCAATCAGAAGCCAAGAAAAAGGAGTTACAAAATAAAGGAATTAAAACCTGTAACTCCTCCCATTATGTGGTTTTAATGCATTAACGCCCATAAAGTCACCTAAAGGCTACCAAATGCCAATAAAAGGAGGTGACTCCAAGAAACCGAGACACACAGAATCCCGGAATCCCGAACTCAAAATCCAGAAGCCCCGCTACTCTGAAGAAACTCTGCTGCAACAAACACCCAAAGGTGATCAAAGTCCCCTCCAAGAAAAAACCTCCTCTTCTCCTACTCAACATGGCCAAGATGCAGCTCTTCAGCCCGTCTCTTCTTTTTTCAATGGATATAGGACCTTCCCTTGGTCCTTATCCTCTAAAAAAATGAAGTCCAAGCCAAGCCGAAGAATCAAAGCATCAAGCGTTCTCTTCTGAAGGAATCCATATGATGGACCCGATTTTTTTCTCTCTTCCTCCTCTCCTCTCCCATCCTGTCCGTCCCCGGGGTCGCCGAGAGGAGAGATCGAAATGGAAATGGGAGGAAAGGGGGAGAAAAAAAGGGCATCTTATGTTTTGTACGGGTATGCCAGATTTTCTATTCTACTTGGAATTTAAAAACGGTGATCCGGAGATCCACCTTCGTAAGCAGAAAGGAAAATCAACCTTTTTCTAACTTTCCAAATTGCACATATATTTAAGAAAAGAGACGGTTTTTTTGACTGCCGTGAGAGGCGATTTTGTTTGCCGTAAAAGGCGATTTGGTGTCGTGAAAGACAATTGTGCCGTGAAAGGTGTTTTACAAAATCTCATCAATAAAGAAAGACAAGAATTGTGATTTTTTTGTCTCTTAAAGAAAATACAAAATATAATAGAAAAGTTAGAAAGGGAATCTGACTTCTCAGGAGATTGCGGGGACCAGTTTAGATCGACGGTCGCAAGTCATGTATGAACTTCGCCATCGTCCTTCAGAAGAGAACGCTTGATGCTTTGATTCTTTGGCTTGGCTTGGACTTTAGTTGTTCAGAGGATAAGGACCAAGGGAAGGTCCTATACCCAATGAAAAACGAAGAGACGGGCTGAAGAGCCACGTCTTGGCCATGTTGAGTAGGAGAAGAGGAGGCTTTTTCTTAGAGAGGGGGGGGGGGACTTTAATCACCTTTGAGTGTTTGTTATAGCAGAGTTTCTTCAGAGTAGCAGGGCATCTGAATGTCAAGTTCGGAATTCCGGGATTCTCCGTATGTTTTTCTGGGCGTCTGTGTTCGGGGATCCTTTCTTATTGGAATCACCTCCTTTTATAGGCATTTGGTAGCCTTTAGGTGACTTTATGGGCTTTAATGTATTAAAACCACATAATGGGGGGAGTTACATGTTTTAATTTTTTTGTTTTGTAACTCCTTTTTCTTGGCTTCTGATTGGCCGGTGGAGATAATGGGCATTTAATCGCCTTTAATCTCCATGATGAGAGGAGTTTCATAACTTAAATGTCATGATGACTTGGACTTGTAACTCCCATTTCCTTGGATCTGATTGGGTGGCCCAAAATAATGAGTTAATGATTGCATTTAGTTGAGTCAATTAACAACATTAAGTGGTCGCCAGGAATTTGAAGAGTCGCGGGCCGTGCCACATCTTTTGTAATTCTTCTTGCCATGATCAACGATGGATCTTCATGCCGATCGATGTTGGATGATCACGCAACTTCAGGCCTTGGTTTATACCAGCGGGCTAGTGACATCTGTCTTGTCGATTTCTCGATCGGTCAAACAGAAAGTGCGCTTTCTTGGTCAGCAGTTAGGCGATCTTGGAGCGATCGATGACGATTTCATGCTCTTGACAGCGGATCCAAGATGTCGATGAAGATTAGTCGTTTCCGAGCATCGAAAATTAGATTTTTAGGAAATCACTGGGGCTAGAACTCCCGAAACGCGAAAAGAACCAGAAAAAGGGCCCTCCGTTGGAATTCCGGCGACCCGGACTTCCAGGCTCGGCGGCGACCATGCACCCATTGTTTTGATTATTAACATGTTTTGTGAGAAAAATCTTGTTTCATTAAGGGTTTTGGTGATTTTAGTAGTTGTCTTTACTAGGATTAATATTGATTTCGAAATGTGCTTATTGATGAGTTATTTCCCTCTTGTTCATGCTTGGAAAATGTATGCATCATATTGTCAAGGTTTCAAATGGTTTCACATGAATGAGTTTTCTCCACCTTGAGATTTATTGTGAATGGAAAGAATGGAAAAAAAGGAGAAACTTGAAATGAGGAGCTCTTTAGCTCATTTTAATATCTTGGAAACATATATTTAAACCATCTTGTTTATAGTTCTATGTGATTGTGTAAGTGTTGGAAAGGAAAGGAAAAAAAAGGGAAGAGAAATCAGTGTCCCGGACCTGCTGCACGCCCAGGTCCGATCGATCGGACCTACAGGCCGATCGATCGGCCTGTCTTTTAACAGTAAGGCTTTTTGGGCCGATCGATCGGACCCTATGCATTTCTTGTACAGTGATATTTGATATGCATTTCTGGTACAGTTTGAGTCCAGTGAAATTTGATATTTGCTTTTTTTGGAAACCTTTGGGCTTTCTCTGAGTCCTAGAGGTATATACCTTAGTGTTAAGACCAATTGTACCCTAATCTAAGGTCTCTAAGACTAGGGAACTGAAAGAAAAGAATGGTGTTGATTTAGACACTAATTCTTGGTTCTAGGTGGGACCCTGGCTACCCTTTTTGGACTGTTTGGACCAAGTGTGAGAATGTCTTGAGCTGACACGCCTCACGGTTGGTTCGGTGGCATCGAAGTTCAATCCATTTCAATCTTGAACGGGATGGAACGACGCGATATCTTCTTTATATCTAAACACAAGTCTATTTCCTTGGTTATCGCTAATTCTATTCCTTTCGATGACTGAATCGATTGCTCGATGTTTCCGGATTAATGTCATGCCTAGGATGGACCGTTTATAATCTTGATTCTTGTTATTGTAACATCTAGTACTACCCATAAGCTCATTTTAAGTTTTGAAAGTAGTAAAAGTGCATATGGAGCCCGGAATGTCTTCAAACTCAAGGAGTACCAAGTAATTGTTATAATCGACATACGGGACCCCTATTCACTTAAATAGATCTTGAAACCGATATTTTTACCCGAAATTGTTATTGTCACGCCCCCGAACCGAAACCTCGGGGGCGGGAAATGGGATTAAGCATAAATGTATTTTACTTCTCCCAAGATCCGCGTGTGTGAAGACAACACATTCTGAATATTTTGCGGAAGCATTTGTGGCGTTGCGACCCGAAGTCCGTGGCCATCGGATTCCGCGTCGCACTCAACCTTTAGCACATAGCTATTATATCAAGAATCATATCAGACTGGAGTAACCATCACAATAAATTACAGAGCTGACGGTAACAGGATATTACATTCCCAAATATGTTCAAGTTACAATTATCAATGTACATTAATTAAGAATCCCAAGAAAAGGCTAATAAAAGCCATACAACAATAAGCTATAAACTACTACCCAAATGTGACGTAGCTCCGATGTCAAGCTCAATGTCTACATGACATAGCCGACAAACTAACCTGCAAAGCATGACTCTACAGCCAACAAAAGCACTCAACTCGGGGCGAAGAAATCTGAACCTGAGTGCCAAAAGTAGTGGGTCAGACACGACGGTCTGGCAGGTGGATGAAAAGATAACAAATATACTGAAGAATAAAACATATGATAAATCATGCTAATCGATCAAATGCTGCATATAATTACACGGGTGCAAAAGTCGGGAATCTCGGGGAAAACCTGTATTGGTTTCGAGCATGGGTAAAACATGAAGATCTAATAAAACATGTATTCATTTACATCATCTATAATCATAGATATTTGACAATCGGGTATTCGTCTAAAACATGTATAAATATAGTGGTTTGGCAAAACAAGTGTCATTTGAAACATATTTCAAAGCATGGGCATTTAACAATTCGGGTATTCATTTAAAAACAGGTATAAACATAGATATCTGACAAACCAAATGTCCTTTAAAACAAGGCACGGGTATTCCTTTAAAAACACGCGTAATCATATAAATCTAGCAAAATCATTGATCGTATGGAACATATGTAAAAGCATGGTTATTCACCCAACCGGCATTCATTTAAAACATGTGCGGGTACAAAGAACAGAAGGCAATATAATAATAACTGAATTTACATTGGAGAATATTAGCACTTGTTTAAATAACAACTTTCATAAAGGAAACGAATCATTTATCGGAAAGCAAGTAAACAATATAAAACATGTCGGGTATCCAAGGAATCGGGAACTGGCAAGATGGCAATCACAAGAAGCTATGTCCTCTATCACCGAAGTGACAAGAGTATAACGGGACGTTGGTCTCAGTCACACAAGGTGAGGAGACTCAACGTAAATCATATATACAATATAAATATACGGGAACGGGACCACGGTAGCGAACCGGGTATCGGGACGGGACCACGGTAATAACCGGGTATCGGGATCCAAACTGCAGCTGGCGGGACGGGAGAGGGATTTCCAAGTCGGTGGATCAGACCGACAAGGTATCCAAGCTTAGTGATGCCGACTCACAGGTCAAAACCAATCAAGACATATGCGAGCAAATCAAGTACAGTAAATAAACGGGTAAAACAGGGGTGCTCAAGGGCACACTGTCACTTCATATCGGGCAATACATTTCGGGACAAATAACTGTTACTTGTGTAACTTCAATGCTTTCGGGAAACAAGTCATTTGATGCAAATCTCGGGAAATGAGGAAATATAATGAACTATAACAATTCCGGGAAAATATTTATTTCAAGATCTATATAAGTGAATAGGGGTCCCGTATGTCAATTATAGTCATCACTTGGTACTCCTTGAGTTTGCAGACATTCCGGGCTCCTTATGCACTTTTACTACTTTCAAAACTTAAAATGAGCTTATGGGTAGTACTAGATGTTACAATAGCAAGAATCAAGATTATAAACGGTCCATCCTAGGCATGACATTAATCCGGAAACATCGAGCAACCGATTCAGTCATCGAAAGGAATAGAATTAGCGATAACCAAGGAAGTAGACTTGTGTTTAGATATAAAGAAGATATCGCGTCGTTCCATCCGGTTCAAGATTGAAATGGATTGAACTTCGATGCCACCGAACCAACCGTGAGGCGTGTCGGCTCAAGACATTCTCACACTTGGTCCAAACGGTCCAAGAAGGGTAGTCAGGGTCCCACCTAAAACCAAGAATTAGTGTCTAATCAACATCATTCTTTTCTTTTAGTTCCCTAGTCTTAGAGACCTTAGATTAGGGTACAATTGGTCTTAACACTAAGGTATACACCCCTAGGACTCATAGAAGGCCCAAAGGTTTCCAAAAAAACACAATATCAAATTTCACTGAAATTTCTGTACCAGAAATGTACAGGGTCCGATCGATCGGCCCAAAAAGCCTTACTGTTAAAAGACAGGCCGATCGATCGGCCTGTAGGTCCGATCGATCGGACCTGGGCGTGCAGCAGGTCCGGGACACTGATTTTTCCTCCTCTTTTTCCTTTCCTTTCCAACACTTCAACACCCACTTAGAACTATAAACAAGATGATTTAAACACATGATTCCAAGACATTAAAATGAGCTAAAGAGCTCCTCATTTCAAGTTTCTCCCTTTCCATTCTTTCCATTCACAATAAATCTCAAGGTGGAGAAAACTCATTCATGTGAAATCATTTGAAACCATGACAATATGATGCATACATTTTCCAAGCATGAACAAGGGGGAAATAACTCATCAATAAGCACATTTCGAAATCAATATTAATCATAGTGAAGACAACTACTAAAATCACCAAAACCCTTAATGAAACAAGATTTTTCTCACAAAATATGTTAATAATCAAAACAATCCATTCATCCACTTGCCTTTGACTCTAATCAAGCAAATCAAGCTCATAATCACCTCTCAAGCTCAAGATCCACAATCTCTACAAAAACCCCCAAAACAACCCTAAAATGGGTTAAACAATGAAATGACCATGAAACCTTTCAATAATCAAGGTGGAGCTTCTCTAAGGCTAGAAGATTACAAATCTAGAAGATGAAGAAGAACACTTACTTGGAAGGTCCTCTAATGGGCAAGGTAAGCTCAAAGGAAGTCTTGTGATGGAGGGTTCTCTTCACAAATGGTATCAATGGAAAGCTTGCAAGATGAGGAAGAAGAAGGTGGTCTCCATTTCTTGATTGATGAACTATTGGTGTGGCTTGGAGATGAAGAAGCAAGAAGAAGAAGAAGTTGCACAAGGGAAAACCCTAGGTTCAGCTGGAACAATGGTGAATGAAATGAATGAAGGAAATGGGTTCCTCTTATAAGCAAGTGAGGTTTGGGTCCCACAACTTAAAGAACTTGGGTGGCTGAAATCATCTAATTCGGGACCCCGGATGGATTCGACGAAGAAGGAAGAAATGATCGTCGAAATATCTAGTTTCCAAAAAGTGTATGTTTCACGGGTTTCGAGAATATCAAGTTTTGGGTACAGATTTGGTGTGCAATGACTGTTTTGCCCTCAAGGCTATGAAATCGGGTTTCGGGGCCTCGAATGGACACGGGATCAACATGAAAGTTGTAAGAATCCACAAAATGAATGCAACGGGCCAAAAACACAATTCAAAACAAATCGGGAAAATCTCACAAGAAAAGCAAAGCCGAAAAGGGAACCCCCAAAGGGCCCCACAAGCTACCAAAGCACTCAAAAGCCCAAAACTAGAAGAAAAACCATTCTAGCACACAAACTCAACCCAACAAATACTAATCCCACTAAAAGAACTAATCCACAAATAAAACAACACTAATCCAAGAGATTAGGGGTCGGGTTCTCACAGTTATAGTTCATTGTTTCACCTCTTTTCCCGAGATTTGCATTACATGACTTGTTTTCCCGAAAGCATTGGAGTTACTCTAGTAACAGTCATTTGTCCCAAAGTGCATTGCATCACATGATACGACAGTGTGCCCTTGAGCACCCCGTTTTACCCGTTTATTTATTGTACTTGATTTACTTGTTTCCCCGAAAGCATTGAAGTTACACTAGTAACAGTTATTTGCCCCGAATGTATTGCTCGATATGAAGTGACAGTGTGCCCTTGAGCACCCCCGTTTTACCCGTTTATTTACTGTACTTGATTTACTTGCATATGTCTCAATTGGTTTTGACCTATGAGTCGGCATCACTAAGCTTGGATACCTTGTCGGTTTGATCCACCGACTTGGAAATCCCTCTCCCGTCCCGCCAGTTGCAGTTTGGATCCCGATACCCGGTTATTGCCATGGTCCCGTCCCGATACCCGGTTCGCTACCGTGGTCCCGTTCCCGTATATTTATATTGTATATATGATTTACGTTGAGTCTCCTCACCTTGTGTGACTGAGACCAACGTCCCGTTATACTCTTGTCACTTCGGTGATAGAGGACTTAGCTTCTTGTGATTGCCATCTTGCCAGTTCCTGATTTCCTTGGATACCCGACATGTTTTATATTGTTTACTTGCTTTCCGATAAATGATTCGTTTCCTTTATGAAAGTTGTCATTTAAACAAGTGCTAATATTCACCAATGTAAATTCAGTTATTATTATATTGTTTTCTGTCCTTTGTACCTGCACATGTTTTAAATGAATGCCGGTTGGGTGAATAACCATGCTTTTACATATGTTCCATACGATCAATGATTTTGCTAGATTTATATGATTACACGTGTTTTAAAGGAATTCCCGAATTGTTAAATATCAGCGCCTTGTTTTAAAGGACATTTGGTTTGTCAGATATCTATGTTTATACCTGTTTTTAAATGAATACCCGAACTGTTAAATACCTATGCTTTGAAATATGTTTCAAATGACACTTGTTTTGCCAGATCACTATGTTTATACCGGTTTCAAATGAATATCCGATTTGTTAAATATCCCTGCTTTGAGATATGTTTTAAATGAACATTAGTCTTGTCAGATTTCTTTGGTTACACCTGTTTTAAACGAACACCCGGTTTGTTAAATATCCGTATTTTCACATATGTTTCAAATGGACTTTGGTTTTGCTAGACTGCTATGAATGTCTGGTTTGTTGTATACTTATGTTTTTACTTAAGTTTCAAATGAACGTTGTTTTGGCCATACCGCTATATTTATACATGTTTTAGACGAACACCTGATTGTCAAATATCTATGATTATAGATGATGTAAATGAACACATGTTTTATTAGATATTCATGTTTTACCCATGCTTGAAATGAATACAGGTTTTCCCCGAGATTCCCGACTTTTGCACCCGTTTAATTATATGCAGCATTTGATCGAGTATCATGATTTATCTTATGTTTTATTCTTCAGTATATTTGTTATCTTTTCATCCACCTGCCAGACCGTCGTGTCTGACCCACTACTTTTGGTACTCAGGTTCAGATTTCTTCGCCCCGAGTTGAGTGTTTTTGTTGGCTGTGGAGCCATGCCTTGCAGGTTGGTTTGTCGGCTATGTCATGTAGACATTGAGCTCGACATCGGAGCTACGTCACACTTGGGTAGTAGTTATAGCTTTTGTTGTATGGCTTTTATTAGCCTTTTTCTTGGGGTTCTTAATTAATGTACATTGATAATTGTAACTTGAACATATTTGGGAATGTAATATCCTGTTACTGTCAGCTCTGTAATTTATTGTGATGGTTACTCCAGTCTGATATGATTCTTGATATAATAGCTTAGTGCTAAAGGTTGAGTGCGACGCGGAATCCGATGGCCACGGACTTCGGGTCGCAACGCCACAAATGCTTCCGCAAAATATTCAGAACGTGTTGGAATGTGTTGTCTTCACACACGCGGATCTTGGGAGAAGTAAAATACATTTATGCTTAAATCCCATTCCCGCCCCCGAGGTTTCGGTTCGGGGGCGTGACACCAAACTTCTATAAAAAAAACTGCTACGGGAGAAACCCCATACTCTTTGACCTACGGAACGGAAGCAGTCCTTCCCCTCGAAGTCCTTCACCCGTCACTGCTTGTCCAATTAAATGAAGATATAATAGAAGACCAGAGGAGAGAAGCACTACTACTTCAGCTAGACCTACTCGATGAGAAAAGAATGAAGGCAGCAGAACATGCACAAGTATATCGGAAGCGGATCGCCAGAGCCTATGACAAACATGTCAAAGAACGAAGATTCAAAGTTGGTGATTTCGTGCTAAAGCGCATCACTCCATCCCAGCTCCCACATCCCAGAGGTAAGTTGCGACCCAATTGGGAAGGCCCTTATGTAATTAAAGAAGTATATTCTGGAAATGCATACAGACTAGTAAATGCAGAAGGGGAAGAACTCCCCGATCCATGGAACGCTATGTACCTGAAAAGGTACACAGTTTGACCCTTTCCTACTTCTTGCAGAGTATGACCCTCCTTGCTCCTTAGCGTAGTTGTAGAAATCCCGTAGGAGGACCAAACAGATACACACTGATCAAACTTGGAACTCAAACACACGCCAGCACCTAAAAACACACAAAATGGTGAGTCTACCCCACACAAGTTTTGCACGGTTAAAGCCACCCAATGTAAAGGTTTGAAGATGAAATCGCCCGTATCATGAAAGCTTTTTTATTCCCAAAAAAAAAAAAAGAGTTAGTTTAGTTAGGAGTCCTTAAAAAAATTATGACTAGTTTGGGTTCGTAGCCTTTTTAACCTGATCCAGTAAGCCCGTAGGGGTATTTACATACCTAGTGCCCTAAAGCCACTTGGTTTGGGAGTCATTGGCCGAATGCTCGTTACATGGGTTAATTAGAAAACTTAAGGGACCCAGGCAATGCACAGTCTCATGTTAAAAAAAAAAGAGAAAAAAAATGTTTAGTTAGAAGTCTTGAAAAGAATAAAAGTTTTCTGACTAGTCTGGGTTCGTAGCCTTTTTCACTCGAGCCAGTAAGCCCGTAGGCGTATTTACATGCCTAGTGCCCTAAAGCCACCTGGTTTAGGAGTCATTGGCCGAATGCTCGTTACATGGGTTGATTAGAAAGCTTAAGGGACCTAGGCATTGCACAGTCGCATGTCAAAAAAAAAAACAAAAAAACAAAAAAATCAAAAAAAAAAAAAAGAATAAAAAATTCTATTAGAATTAGGCTCGCTGGAGTGACATGGGTACTCATCGGGCGAACTAAGCAGAAGGTGGTCGAAAACCACAACACTAAGGTAACACGGTGACTCACCAACCCACACACAAACATTACTCACAAATGAGCCCTAGAGGCAGTCGGATGTGCTCCAAAGGTCAACCGAAAAGACTAAGCAGCTATAAAGGGAGGCCTATGAGGGCTCGACTTCCAAAGGATAGTTAGGGAAGATTACGTTGCCACCAAGGTGACAATCATGGATTGAGAGGCTAATCCACCTTCACATTCTCACCCACAGCCAAAATGAACACTAGTCTTATGTTGGGGCATTTATATATATATATATATATATATATATACTTATGAATATATGTTTATCTCGCACGGCTTCCCTATCTGGGTCCTCATCTCATATATACACGGTTGCCACAAGCACTCAATAGCCTACACACAGTCACCTCATGCATGCTTTCATTACTAATGACCTTCGGTTGAATGTAGAAAAAAAAAAACAAACGCATATCCCAAAGGTCCCATTCCCGATCTTGTTTTTCTTAAAGCTTGAATGCTAAAAAAAGCACCCCCTGACATTTTTACCGAGAAAGAAAAACGCTACCTTAGCCAGACTATGTAGGGGACCTAAAAATATTAAACTAACAAGTTTGTTTTGAGACCTTGTAGGGAAACCAACCCCGATCACATCCAAAACATCCCACAAGCTGGGGCATTTTTTTAGGGGTATTGTTTTGTGCACAACTCCCTATGACTTGAAATAAGATAATGATTGATAGAAATTATGGATCATGTCTATTCAATGCGTATATTGAATTTGACTACTATTATATACCATGGACGATGTCTGCCATGGGATTTCATGATAAAATATGATGATCGTTAGCATATGCCTTCACGTCTATACCTGATGTTATGGATGCCTCAAACATAGAGTTGCATAGGCCACAAATGTCACTCACTCAGGCACTCCCTGTTGTTTGAGAACCTAATTCTATGTTGCTTACTAAGTTTAGATTGATGAGAGATTGTGCTTATTCTCTTTTTATTATGTGAAATCTCGCTTTATTAACTCTAAACTACTAATGCTCCCTCTGTGAGACTCCATGTCTAGGCATGAATTTCGAGGAACTATGAAGAGATTTCACCAAAGTCTCCCTTATTTTTTTTAGACCCTAAAAAATCATCAGGTATAAAACCTGTCGCCTTTAAGAAAAAAAAACACACTTCACATGATCCCTCAGTGCCCCTCAGGGAGTCCAGTCCATCATCATACACACAACCAAGGCACTTCTAAGTCAAACTACAAAGCATGCACTCACATTATAAATGCTACATGCACTTGTACACATCTTATACATCATAATACATACATCAAAGTGAAAAAAATGAGCCTAAAAATAACATCCGTCTATCATATATACAACACCAGTGATCAACAACTAATAATCAACATCAAAAGATAACAAACACCAATCATAACTGCAACAACAACAATATAGGGCATCGATCGTCTCTGCACAATTTCTAATAGAATAGGAGGCCCCGCAAGAGTATAACTCTGAGAGCATGTACCATGTACCGGTCTGGAAAAGCCCTCCAACGTCTCACGTAATTCCCTGATGCTCCGAATTCACGTCTAAATCCTTTAGGGATCTATTCCGGATATAACCAGCTCATGATAGCCTCATCAACCGGAATGACCTTATAACGCCCTAGCTGTCAAATGGCCCTATTGACGACACGCCTAATAGCGATCTTTGGAACATGGAATCATATATTCTTTCAAATAAATAATGTTCTCCTACACCGCAATCAACTCGTCATTCGAGCCATCTTAATCGGGGAGCCAAGTGACCTGCCAAATTAAATTCCAGAAGAGAAATTAACTCACTAAATGAAGAACTAAGACCAAACTCAAACTTAAAATTAAAATCAAACTTAAACTTAAAAGTAAAAAAAATTAAAATTAAACTTAAACTTAAACGTAAATTAAAGACTTACCCAACAAAGTAGAGAAAAAGGGTGCATACCTTGTGGTTCCTCAGCTCATTCAATATGAAATGGTAGCTCTGTTGCACTCCTCCTTGCCTCTCCATGCCAAAATCAATCGAGGTTGTCGTAGAACACCCTCCACCCTCCTTTTGGGTTTTCTCTACAAAAACAACAGATTAACCATCAATAAAATCCACCAACCAACCAATAACAACGAACTTAATAGACACAAAAAAAAAAACATAATAAAAATCAACTCACCAATTGTAAAAAAAACCCCAACTAAAAAAAAGCAATAAACAAAACAAAACAAACCAAACAACAAAAGCAAATTAAAACTGAACAAAACCAATTTTAAAATTCAATTAATCCACAGCTAAGCTAAAAGACAAAGTTAAAATACACCTCATAACTACAATCAACAAGAAATGATAATAAAACACACATTTCTATGGTTTGCATGCATACATCATTCATAGGAAATAGAACTTTACCACTCCTCCGCACATTTTATTCCATACTCCCTAGCATCTTTACCACTACATCTCACTCCTTTTCACTTCACCTCATTACACCATGACAACATCTATAATACATCACTCATCAAGCACCACATATCACACATAAACATACATACACACACACAAAAATAAGAAGAATTAAAATTGTCCCCTTAAATCCAAAAAAAAAAATACAATAAAACACATCTAAAAATTCACCAAACACTGAATCTAAATTAGCTAAAATACTCAACAAACCCAATCACACCAACTAATTCATTAATTTCCACGAATTGCACAAAGTCCCTTTTTTTCCCCAAATTTTGGCCCAAATCCTGTTAGGCATTGATCTCCCCATCAACATGTCCATTTTTAATTTAATCAGAGGCTAGGACCTTCATCCCCAGGCCGAAACGGACATGCCCCACCATTTCCATGAAGACCCATCACCTGTATGGCCATCACAGCTAATGGCCGAACCTCATCCCACATCTTAGAACTTCATTTAAGGAAAAAGAAAGGAGATAGGAAACTTGGAGGTATTTGCCATAGAATTTGAACAAACCTAATCCATGGTCTACTCCTAAAGCTATCTTTGATCAATAATTATCCTCTTTGTAAAATTAGGACCGGACCACTTAGGTTCAAGATTTTTGGATAAAAATAATGAAAAGTGAAAGAAAGGGAACCATGTCCAATTCAAGAACTAAAACACAAACTGCCTAAAAATCACAAACCGATTGAAAACAACACTAAAACGAATAAAAAGTTTAAGGAACTTAAACCTGAATATAAATATGATAAAACCCACCAACACACATGATAAAACAATATAATTAAAACGATTAATCTAAAAACAAACAAACTAATCAAACTTAAGCAATCGACTTAGACAAGAAACACCACTCAGATAAAAGATGAGTTGAAAGCTCTCACATTCGGAGTTCAAAATTGAATGAAAATATACAAAGGAGAGTAAAGGGGCTCTCTGCACACAAAATGTGGAAAAGCAACTTTGAAAGGCTAGGTGCCAACCACGCTTACACCCATTTCTGCCCCGAGAGCCTAAGAAATTGGCAAAAATAATGATCAGACAAAAAAAAAAGGAGGAAAGAAACACCATTATTTTGAAAAGAGAGAGAAAAAGTGTCGCGACCCCGGACCGGGAATCCGGGATCGGGACTAATGAATAATGATTGAAGGATCTACATCAACAATATACAACTTATTTAATTTCCCACAGGTGTCCGCGGTGAGGATATCACAACCATCAATGAACATTTCTTTTAAGTGCGGAAGCATGTAGCAAATCAAATAGTCAAACTATCCTTTCAAATATTCAACCATCCTTGGTCATAAAACAATATCACAAGAATAAAGATACTGTATCAGAATGACCAATGAACTAAAAAATGTTTCCCAAAAGTAGTTCAAGTTTTAACAAAAGATCATATAATTACAATCCCCAAAATTAGAGGCCAACAAAGGCCAATATAAACAAAACAATAACCCAATGAATGGTTAAATAGTTCTCCTCAAAATGTATGCCTCTCGTAGCAACCCGATGTCTACATGACATCGTCAACACGCCACTCGACTAGGGGTTGCGGCTCACCTACCTCCTCTTCCGGCTCCTCCTCAAGGAAACCGGCAACGGGACCTGAGTACCAAAGCAAATGGGTCAGACACGACGGTCTGGCAAGGGAATGAAAAGATACAACAACATGTAATAATAAAGGAAATACCTTGAAAAGCATGGAAATCTGTTTATACAAGAACTCTTATAAAGTAGATGAATCATTTGTTAGAAAACGGGCAAATAAGATAAAACATATAAGGTAACCAAGGGATCGGGAACTAACAATATGGCAATCACATAAAGCAAAGTCCTCTGTCACTAAAGTGACAACAGTATAACGGGACGTTGATCTCAGTCACACAAGGTGAGGAGATTCAACGCAAATCATATATACAATATAAATATACGGGACGGGACCACGGTAGCGAACCGGGTATCGGGACGGGACCACGGTAATAGACCGGGTATCGGGATCCAAACTGCAGCTGGCGGGACGAGAGAGGGGTCTCCAAGTCGGTCGATCAAACCGACAAGGTATCCAAGCTTAGTGATGCCGACTCATAGGTCAAATAACAAATCGAGACATATGCAAGTAAATTCACGTACAATAAATAAACGAGCAGGACGGGGGTGCTCAAGGGCACACTGCCATTTCATGTCGGGCAATACATTTCGGGACAAATAACTGTTACTAGTGTAACTATCATGCTTTCGGGAAAACAAATCATATAGTATAATCTTGGAAATGAAGTGAAACACTGAATTATAACAATCTCGGGTAAAATACTGGTTTCAAGATCTATTTAAGTGAATAGGGGTCCCGTATCTCGATTATAATAAAGACTTGGTACTCTTCGAATTTGAAGACATTCCAGGCTCCTTATGCACCTTGAAGTTTCAAAACTTCGAATGAAATCTTTGTGACATGGTTTCTTCCTCAAAATGGCCTCATACAATGCTTAATAAATATCCTTGACATGGGGGGGTTCCGAGAGAATAGACCCAACCATTGAAACAGTTGAACATTGTCCCAAACATAGCCTATGTCAGACGAACCGCATAGCTCGAGCGGACTGGAGGGTTCGCTCGAGCGAGTCGCTCGCTGGAATGGTGGTCTGGGTGGGTTCGCTCGAGCAAAGTGGAGGTCGCTCGAACGAACTCATTTTGTCGAGCGAATACTTAAATGCGTTCGAACGAACAACTCTCTGGAATGAGTTCTAGGATGTCCGCTCGAGCGACCAAGCTACTGGAATGCTCCGAACCCTTTCCTGGACAGGTCGCTCGAGCGAAGTGTCATGGTCGCTCGAGCGAACTGTCTAGAACCTGAATTCGGACCAGTTCAGCTACACAATAACTATTCCTTTTCACAACCCCTTCTTAACCACTTTCATACATCAAATAAGGAGTATAAATCTCCATTCAAATGACCTCAAATTTCCAACCACAACCATCCCATTCTCCTCCATCCATATCACATTCCATACAAGCAAAGAGGGGAGGAAACCATTTCACACAATATACATATTCAAGATAAAACGAGAAAACATTAATTGCTATGAACCAACACTTCTCTATGACCATAAATGCATCCTTTAATACTCCAACAAGAACATTTATTTCAACAATAAACACATTAATGAAAGCATGAAAATCCATAAATGCTTCACCAAACCATTAAAAGCTTAAAACACCCAATCATTCACTTGCCTTATGTCCAAGCTAGCCAAAAATCAAGCCTCTATCACTTCTTAAGCTCACTTCCAAGCTACAATCAAGAATCCCCAAAACAAACCCTAAAATGGGTTACACAAAGAATGAAATGGACAGAACTTACAATAATGCAATTGGAGCTTATCAAGAGCTAGAGGAACACTAATCTAGGAGATGGGGAGGGTTACTTACTTGAATGACCTTCAAATGAAGAGAGCTAGCTCAAAGAAGATCTCAAGGTTGGGTGATTTCTCCAAAAATGGTATCAAGATGAAGCTTGCAAGATGAGGGAGAGGTTGGGGATCTTCATTTCTTGATTGATGAACTCTTGGTGTGGATTGGAGATGGAGAAACAAGAAGAAGAGAAAAGCAAGAGAAAACCCTAGGTTCAAAAGTTGTGCTGGAACAAGAAGAATGAAATGAATGGGATAATGGTCTCTCCTTGGTTAACAATGAATTGGGTCCCACTACTAAAGGAACTTGGGTGGCTGAAATCATCTCTTTCGGGACCTCGGATGGATTCGACGAAGAAGGAAGAAATGATCGTCGAAATATCTAGTTTCCGAAAAGTATATGTTTCGCGGGTTTCGGGAATATCAAGTTTTGGGTACAGATTTTATGTGCAACGACTGTTTTGCCCTCAAGGCTAAGAAATCGGGTTTCGGGGTCTCAAATAAACACGGGATCAACATGAAAGTTGTAGGGAATAACAATACCAATAAAACGGGATTAAAACCATGAATACAAAAATCTCCGATAAATCCCCAAACATGTGCAATGTCATGAAAAGGAACCCCCAAAGGGCCCTACTAATTACCAATGCATTCAAAGTAGCCCAAAACTAGAATCAAAGCTATTCCAAACCCAACTTAGCCAAAATCACTAATCAAGCTTAGCACTAACACGCAAGTTAATTAGTACTAATCGGGTTTACTCGGGTCGGGGTCTTACATCCTCCACCCCGTAGGGCATTTGGTCCTCCAAATGAAACATAAGACTCACCTCTGGTAGAAGATGTGGGTACTTCTTCTGCACTTGATCTCATAATTCCCACGTTGCCTCTTCTGGTCCATGATTTTCCCACAGTACTTTCACCCACTGAATAGTCTGAGTCCTCAACTCTTGTTCCTTTGTATCGATGATCTCCACGGGCTTCTCAATGTAGGTAGCATCTTCTCGAATCTCCAATGGCTCATGCCGGAGCACATGGGACGGATCGGGGACATACTTCTTCAACATAGACACATGGAAGACGTTGTGAACGCCGGATAGTTCAGGTGGTAAGGCTAACCTATAAGCCACATCACCAATCATGCTCACAATGTCATAAGGTCCAATGTATCTCCGTGATAGCTTGCCCTTCTGTCCAAATCTCAACGTTCCCCTAGAAGGTGACACTTTCAAGAAGACCTTGTCTCCTTCCTTGAACTGTAGATCTCTGCGATGGGAGTCTGCATAGCTCTTCTGTCTACTCCAGGACACTTTCAGACGTTCTTGAATCAACTTGATCTTGTCGCTGGTCTCACTGACGATAGTCGGTCCATGGAAACTGCGAGTGCCAACTTCTTCCCAACAAACAGGTGTCCTACACCTCCTGCCATACAAGGCTTCAAATGGAGCCATCCCAATGCTCGAATGGTAGTTGTTATTGTAAGCGAACTCACACAACGGTAGAGTCTCATCCCATTGAGTTTTGAAGTCTAACACACAAGCACGGAGCATATCCTCAAGAGTCTGAATCGTTCTCTCTGAATGGCCATCTGTCTGAGGGTGATAAGCTGTGCTGAACTGCAATCTCGTACCCATAGACTCAAGCAATGTCTTCCAGAACCTCGAGACGAATCTGCTGTCTCTGTCGGAAGTGATAGAAACTGGCTGCCCATGTCGACTCACGATCTCGCTGACAAACAACTCTGCCAAAGGTAGCATGTGCATCTTCTTTCCTGTCTTCATAGCAAGGAAATGTGCTGACTTGGTGAGTCGGTCCACAATGACCCATATCGCATCGTTGCCCCTGCTAGTCCTCGGTAATCCCGAAATAAAGTCCATAGTAATGTGCTCCCACTTCCATTCCGGGATCTCTAATGGCTGTACCAAACCTGGAGGCCTCTGATGCTCTGCCTTAATCAACTGACAGGTCATACAACGGGAGACAAACGCTGCAATCTCTCTCTTCATATTGTTCCACCAAAATCTGCCCTTCAAGTTCTGATACATCTTTGTGCTGCCGGGATGCATAGAGTACTTCGTGCTATGAGCCTCAGTCATGATGTCATTTCTCAAATCTTCAATGTTAGGCACACACAGACGGTCACGGTAGTACAAAACTCCATCAACAATACGAAAATCAGGACGTTCTGCTATATGCTCTGAAATCTTGGCCAACTCTGGATCTTGCAACTGACTATCCTTGATCTTCTGAATGAAAGAAGGTTCTGACACTGTCATGTTAGCTAACAAAACACCCTTCCTCAGTGGCTGTAGATCTAAACTCAACTCTTCAAATTGCTCAAAGATACAAGTGCCACTAAGGTTAGCCAAGCCTACTGATTTCCTACTCAAGGCATCTGCAACAACATTTGCTTTCCCCGGGTGGTACTTGATTGGAAAATCATAGTCCTTGATATATTCCATCCATCTTCTCTGCCTCATGTTCAAATCCTTCTATGAAAACAAATACTGTAAGTTGCGGTGATCGGAGTGGACTTCGAACTGTTCTCCATAGAGGTAATGTCTCCACATTTTCAACGCGAACACAACCGCTGCTAACTCCAAATCATGGGTGGCATAGTTCTTCTCGTGATCTTTCAACTGTCGAGATCCATAAGCAATCACTTTTCCTTCTTGCATCAACACACAACCGAGTCCGACATTCGAAGCATTGGTAAAAATGGTAAAACCGCCGCTCCCGGATGGCAAAGTAAGGACTGGTGTTGTAGTCAATCTCTTTTTTAGCTCTTGGAAACTCTTTTCACACTGCTCTGTCCACACATATGGTGCATTCTTCCTTGTCAACTTTGTCAATGGTGACGCAATCGACGAAAAACCTTGCACAAACCTCCGATAATAACCTGCCAATCCCAGAAAACTTCTAATTTCTGTCACATTCTTCGGTCTTTCCCAATTCACTACCGCTTCAATCTTGGACGGATCCACTGACAAACCTTCTCTTGAGATAATGTGCCCCAGAAATGCTACTTGGTTTAGCCAAAATTCACACTTGTTAAGCTTCGCATACAGCTGATTTCCTCTCAAGAGTTGCAATGCTATCCTCAAATGCTCTTCATGCTCTTCCTTGGTCTTGGAGTACACCAAAATATCATCAATGAACACCACTACAAACTGATCTAGATACTCTGCAAATATCTTGTTCATCAAAGCCATGAACACTGCCGGTGCATTAGTCAACCCAAATGGCATCACTAGGAACTCATAGTGGCCATATCTTGTCCGGAAAGCTGTTTTCAACACATCTGCTTCTCTAACTCTCAGCTGATGGTAACCAGATCTCAAGTCAATCTTCGAAAAGTATGATGCACCTTGCAATTGATCAAACAATTCGTCTATTCTTGGCAATGGGTACTTGTTCTTGATGGTCACTTGATTCAATCTTCTGTAATCAATACACATTCTCATCGAACCATCCTTCTTCTTAACAAACAAGACTGGAGGTCCCCATGGTGAAACACTCGGTCTCACAAAACCTTTGTCCAATAACTCTTGTAACTGAGTCTTCAACTCTCCCAACTCTGCTGGAGCCATTCTATATGGTGCAATAGATATCGGGGCAGTCCCCGGTAACAGCTCAATAGTGAAATCAATCACTCAGGGGTGGCAAACCTGGAATCTCCTCTGGAAAAACATTCGGGAACTCCCAAACAATTGGGATCTCCTCCACCCCTTGGGACCGTTTATCCTCTGTGATAAACGCTAAATAAGCTTCACAACCACTTTTCAAAAGTCTGTCAGCCTTCAACGCTGAAACAAACCCCGCATGAGGATTCCTCCTCTCACCTTGAAACGACACTCCTGCTGGTGTCTCAACCAACTTGAAAGTGAGGGTCTTATGGAAACAATCCATTGTGGCATGGTACCCTGCCAGCCAATCCATCCCTAGGATGACATCATAATCAAACATCTCCAAAGAAATGAGATCTGCGGTTAGAACCACTTCTCCTATCTGGACTGTGCAACTAGGGTAAAAGGTTCTACAAATAACTTGTTTACCTACTGGGGTTGCCACAGTCAAAATGAACTCAAGTTCTCTAGCATGCATATCAATCAACTTAGAAAATTTATGGGACACGAAAGAATGTGTAGAGCCAGGGTCAAACAAAATCATAGCTTTAATCCCACAAACAAGAAGTGTACCTTCCACTACATTTCCCGCTGCCTCTGCATCAACTCTATTGACCCCGTAGATTTGCCCTCGAAGCTGTGGCCTGTTCTGAGCTTGTTATGGCCTGCCATGTGGTGCATTCCTGTTCTGCTGCGGTGCCCGCTGCTGTCCCTACTACTGATGGGCCTGCTGTTGTGGCTGCTGTTGTCTAAACTGCTGCTGCTGTGGTGCTTGCTGCTGAAGTGGCCTTGCCTGGTTTTGGACAACCAATGCATTCTGTGGTGGTGGTGGTGGACGTTGCGGCCCTTGCTGGTGCTGCTGATTCTGTCTGTTTGGCCTAGGGCAATCCCTCATCCTATGGTCCATCGAGCCACACCTGAAGCACACTCCCGTGATGGTACGACATTCAGCACTAGCATGGTTCTTCCCATAGTGGATGCAAACCACTGGATTCTGCACATTTGGCCCTGTCCTCTGCCTCTTATTCTGATGGTTCCTCTGATGCTGGAAATTCTGCTGCTGAGCTGGGCTCTTGCCTTGCACTCTGAGGATCTTGTTGTGGAAGTTCTCAAACTTGTAGGCCCTCTTCACTGCTTCATCAAAAGTAGCAGGTGGTACTACTCCGGTGGCATCTCTCTCAATGAAGGGATTGAGTCCCTCAAAGAACATAGCAATTTTTTTCTCCACCGTATCTGCCAACTCCGGGGCATATCTGGACAGTCTCTCAAACTTGGTGAGATATTCTAAGACTGTCATACTCCCCTGTACCAACTGCTGAAACTCTATGGCCTTTTGTCTCTTGATATGGGCAGGTACATATTTATCATGGAATTGTCTCTTGAAGTTTGCCCACACCTCTGCATCAGCCATGTTCCTGTATTCTTCCTTGACCGTTTTCCACCATCTGTCTGTTGTACCAACGAAAAGGGATGATGCTAGCTTTACCCTATCTCCTCCTATACACTGGAAAATCTCGAAGATGTTTTCTGTATGTTCTAACCAGTCATCTGCAGCCAATGGGTCTTCTTCCCCAAGAAATTCCTTCGGAGCTCTCTTCCGAAATCGCTCAAACAAGGCATTGGGATCATGTTGCCTTTGGTTTATGACTATAGCTGGTTGAGGTTGAACCGGTTCCGGTCTTCTCTGTAGGACCTCAAATAGTTGCCTTTGCATCTCTGCCATCTCCCTAGCGTGATCTTCTTCCCTCTTGAGCATCTGTTCTTGCAATCTAGCTTGGTTCTCATTGGCTTGACGTTGTTGGTCAAGCATCGCTTGCATCATTTCCTGGAACTGGTTTGGTGGGTTGTTCTCAACCATATCTTCTTCTACCGGTCCGGTGTGATCACTGTTACTGCCAGAAGGAATGCCATTCACTGTTCTCTTACGAGGAGGCATGATGCTGCAAAACAAATTGTTATCACATAATAATATAATGGGTCACACATTGCTCACACGATACTAGCTAACGAAAGATCTAACGAATCCTCGCCACGTCCTTAGGATTTCTAGTTTCTTTTAAATGCTTGAAACACGTCTCGCTCTGATACCAATCTGTCGCGACCCTAGACCGGGAATCCGGGATCGGGACTAATGAATAATGATTGAATGATCTACATCAACAATATACAACTTATTTAATTTCCCACAGGTGTTCGTGGTGAGGATATCACAACCATCAATGAACATTTCTTTTAAGTGCGGAAGCATGTAGCAAATCAAATAGTCAAACTATCCTTTCAAATAGTCAACCATCCTTGGTCATAAAACAATATCACAAGAATAAATATACTGTATCAGAATGAGCAATGAACTAAAAAATGTTTCCCAAAAGTAGTTCAAGTTTTAACAAAAGATCATTTAATTATAATCCCCAAAATTAGAGGCCAACAAAGGCCAATATAAACAAAACAATAACCCAATGAATGGTTAAATAGTTCTCCTCAAAATGTACGCCTCTCGTAGCAACCCGATGTCTACATGACATCGTCAGCACGCCACTCGACTAGGGGTTGTGGCTCACCTACCGCCTCCTCCGGCTCCTCCTCAAGGAAACCGGCTGTCACGCCCCCGAACCGAAACCTCGGGGGCGGGAATGGGATTAAAGCATAAATATATTTTTCTCCCAAGATCCGCATGTGTGAAGACGACACATTCCAACAGATTCTGAATATTTTTGCGGAAGCTTTCGTGGCATTGCGACCCGAAGTCCGTGGCCATCGGATTCCGCGTCGCACTCAACCTTTAGCACATAGCTATTATATCAAGAATCATATCAGACTGGAGTAACCATCACAATAAATTACAGAGCTGACAGTAACAGGATATTACATTCCCATATATGTTCAAGTTACAATTATCAATGTACATTAATTAAGAATCCCAAGAAAAGGGCTAATAAAAGCCATACAACAAGAAGTTATAACACTACCCCAAATATGACGTAGCTCCGATGTCAAGCTCAATGTCTACATGACACAGCCGACAAAACAACCTGCAAAACATGGCTCCACAGCCAACCCAAACACTCATCTCGGGACGAAGAAATCTGAACCTGAGTCCCAAAAGTAGTGGGTCAGACACGACGGTCTGGCAGGTGGATGAAAAGATCATAAATATACTGAAGAATAAAACATATGATAAATCATGCTATTCGATCAAATGCTGCATATAATTAAACAGGTGCAAAATCGTGGGTCTCGGGCAAAACAGGTATTCGTTTCGAGCATGGGTAAAACATGAAGATCTGATAAAACATGTGTTCATTTACATTATTTATAATCATAGATATTTGACAATCGGGTGTTCGTCTAAAACATGTATAAATATAGTGGTTTGACAAAACAAACGTTCATTTGAGACTTAGGTAAAAACATAAGTATACAACAAACCAGGTGTTCATAGCAGTCTGGCAAAACCAATGTCCATTTGAAACATATGTGAAAATACGGATATTTAACAAACCGGATGTTCATTTAAAACTGGTGTAACCAAAGAAATCTAACAAAACTAGTGTTCATTTAAACATATTTCAAAGCATGGATATTCAACAAATCGGGTATCATTTAAAAACAGGTATAAACATAGATATCTAACAAACCAAATGTCATTTACAACAAAGCATGGATATTTAACAATTAGGGTATTCCTTTAAAACATGTGTAATCATATAAATCTAGCAAAATCATTGATCGTTTGAAACATATGTAAAAGCATGGGTATACACCCAACCGGCATTCATTTAAAACATGTGCGTGTACAAGGAACATAAAACAATATAATAATAACTGAATTTACATTGGAGAATATGAACACTTGTTTAAATAACACCTTTCATAAAGAAAATGAATCATCTATCGGAAAACAAATAAGCAATATAAAACATGTCGGGTATCCAAGGAATCGGGAACTAGCAAGATGGCAACCACACGAAGCTAAGTCCTCTATCACTAAAGCGATAGAGCAATAACTAGGCCCTGATCTCAGTCACTCAAGGTGAGGAGAAACAGGGGATCTCATATAAATACATATACATATACTAGGCACTGATCTCAGTCACTCGAGGTGAGGAGAAACAGCGGATCTCATGAATGCATATACATATACTATACATGACCACGGTAGCGAGCCGGGCATCGGGGACCACAGTAGCAATCTGCGGTATCGGGACAAGACCACGGTAATAACCGGGTAACGGGATCCAAACTGCAGCTGGCGGGACAAGAGGGGGATCTCCAAGTCGGTGGATCAGACCAAAAGGGTTATCCAAGCTTAGTGGTGCCGACTCATAGGTCAAATACAATCGAGACACATGCAAGTAAACCAAGTAGAAATACATAATCAAACGGGCAAGACGGGGGTGCTCAAGGGCACACTGACATATCATGTGGTGCAATGCACTTCGGGACAATAACTGTTACCAGAGTAACTTCAATGCTTTCGGGAAAACAAGTCATGTAATGCAAATCTTGGAAATGAGGTGAAACAATGAACTATAACAATTCCGGGAAAAATATTGATTTCAAGATCTATTTAAGTGAATAGGGGTCCTTGAGTTTGACGACATTCCGGGCTCCTTATGCACTTTTACGATTTTCAAAACTTAAAATGAGCTTATGGGTAGTACTAGATGTTACAATAGCAAAAATCAAGATTATAAACGGTCCATCCTAGGCATGGTGTTAACCCGGAACCATCAAGCAACCTACTCAGTCATCGAAAGGAATAGAATTCGCGATACCCAAGGAAATAGACTTTGCATTTAGGTATGAAGAAGATATCGTGTCGTTCCATCCCGTTCAAGATTGAAATAGATTGAACTTCGATGCATCCGAACCAACCGTGAAGAGCATCGGCTCAAGACGCTCTCACATATGGTCAAGTGAGTCTAAGGAGGGTAGCCAAGGTCCACAAAAAATATAATATCGAAACCCACTGGACTCAAACTGAAATTTCTGTCCCAGTTATGCACAGAGTCCGATCGATCGGCTCAAAAAGCCTTACAGTTAAAGACAGACCGATCGATCGGACCTGGGCGTGTAGCAGATCCGGGACTCTTGATTTTTCCTCCCCTTTTTCCTTTCCTTCCAACACATAAACCACTAACATTTTTATTCCATAATCACTTAAAATCCTCATTAAAACTCCAATGAAAAATTAACTTTAAACACCTCTTTCTTCCCATTTAACAAAAAAACCAAACCAAAGGAAAGAATCTCCAATGTATACAAAGGTCCAATTGAGCCAAAAATCTATGGATAAACAAAGTCTATTGATCACATTTCCATCACAATAGATGATTTAACAAAACTCATTAAATGAGTATCAACTTCAAGTCAATGTAACTAATAAACATAACCATGGATGGCCAAACCAATCCTATTCCTTATAAAACCATATGAGCAAACTTGACCAAATGAAATGCATACCTCTCCAAGAGATTAACAAGATAGAAACAACCATTAATATGCAAATTTCGAAATCCATATATATGTGACAAGGAGCATATGTGCAACATGTATCCAATGATCAAGAACAAGAAATAAACTTAGGGTTTTCTCATAAAACTTTGATAACATTAAAACCATCCATTCATCCACTTGCCTTGGGTTCCAATCTAGCAAATCAATCTCTTAATCACCTCTCAAGCTCAAGATCCACAATCTCTACAAAAACCCCCAAAACAAACCCTAAAATGGGTTAAACCATGAAATGACAAGGAAACCTTTCAATAATCAAGGTGGAGCTTCTCTAAGGCTAGAAGATTACAAATCTAGAAGATGAAGAAGAACACTTACTTGCAAAGTCCTCTAATGGACAAGGTAAGCTCAAAGGAAGTCTTGTGATGGAGGGTTCTCTTCACAAATGGTATCAATGGAAAGCTTGCAAGATGAGGAAGAGGTTGGTGATCTCCATTTCTTGATTGATGAACTCTTGGTGTGGCTTGGAGATGAAGAAGCAAGAAGAAGAAGAGAAGCACAAGGAACCCTAGGTTCAGCTGATTTGTGCTGGAGCAATGGAGGGTGAAATGAACAATGAAGGCGGTGGGTTCTCTTATGTTAACAAAGGAGGTTGGGTCCCACAACTAAAGGGACTAGTTTGGCTGAAATCATCTAATTCGGGACCTCGGATGGATTCAACGAAGAAGGAAGAAATGATCGTCGAAATATCTAGTTTCCAAAAAGTATATGTTTCACGGATTTCGAGAATATCGAGTTTTGGGTACAGATTTGGTGTGAAAAGACTGTTTTGCCCTCCGGGCTGGAAAAACTGATTTTCGGAGCTTCGAATGGGTACGGAGTGAACACTAAAGTTGTAGAGGTTAACAAAATAAGTCAAATGAGGCCAAAACAAGAATTATCAAGAATTTCGAATAACCTCCCAATCACGCGCAAAGTCACTACAAGAACCCCCAAAGGGTCCCACTAATCACAAAGGCCCTCAAAATTCCCCAAAACTAGAGAAAAACCATTCTAGCTCACAAACTCAACCCAACAAATACTAATCCCACTAAAAGAAACTAATCCACAAATAAAACAACACTAATCTAAGAGATTAGGGGTCGGGTTCTCACACCGGCAACGGGACCTGAGTACCAAAGCAAATGGGTCAGACACGACGGTCTGGCAAGAGAATGAAAAGATACAACAACATGTAATAATAAAGGAAATACCTTGAAAAGCATGGAAATCTGTTTATACAAGAACTCTTATAAAGTAGATGAATCATTTGTTAGAAAACGAGCAAATAAGATAAAACATATAAGGTAACCAAGGGATCGGGAACTAACAATATGGCAATCACATAAAGCTAAGTCCTCTGTCACTAAAGTGACAACAGTATAGCGGGACGTTGATCTCAGTCACACAAGGTGAGGAGATTCAACGCAAATCATATATACAATATAAATATACGGGACGGGACCACGGTAATAGACCGGGTATCGGGATCCAAACTGCAGCTGCCGGGACGGGAGAGGGACCTCCAAGTCGGTCGATCAAACCGACAAGGTATCCAAGCTTAGTGATGCCGACTCATAGGTCAAATAACAAATCGAGATTCACGTACAATAAATAAACGAGCAGGACAGGGGTGCTCAAGGGCACACTGCCATTTCATGTCGGACAATACATTTCGGGACAAATAACTGTTACTAGTGTAACTATCATGCTTTCGGGAAAACAAATCATATAGTATAATCTTGGAAATGAAGTGAAACACTGAACTATAACAATCTCGGGTAAAATACTGGTTTCAAGATCTATTTAAGTGAATAGGGGTCTCGTATGTCGATTATAATAAAGACTTGGTACTCTTCGAATTTGAAGACATTCCGGGCTCCTTATGCACCTTGAAGTTTCAAAACTTCGAATGAAATCTTTGTGACATGGTTTCTTCTTCAAATGGACTCATACAATGCTTAATAAATCTCCTTGACATAGGGGGGTTCCCAGAGAATAGACCCAACCATTGAAACAGTTAAACATTGTCCCAAACATAGCCTATGCCAGACGAACCGCATCGCTCGAGCGGACTGGAGGGTTCGCTCGAGCGAAGTGGAGGTTGCTCGAACGAACTCATTGGGTCGAGCGAATATTTAAATGCGTTCGAACGAACAACTCTCTGGAATGAGTTCTGGGATGTCCGCTCGAGCGACCAGGGGTCCGCTCGAGCGACCAAGCTATTGGAATGCTCCGAACCCTTTCCTGGACAGGTCGCTCGAGCGAAGTGTCATGGTCGCTCGAGCGAACTGTCTAGAACCTAAATTCGGACCAGTTCAGCTACACAATAACTCTTCCTTTTCACAACCCCTTCTTAACCACTTTCATACATCAAATAAGGAGTATAAATCTCCATTCAAATGACCTCAAATCTCCAACCACAACCATCCCATTCCCCTCCATCCATATCACATTCCATACAATTAAAGAGGGGAGGAAACCATTTCACACAATATACATATTCAAGACAAAACAAGAAAACATTAATTGCTATGAACCAACACTTCTCTATGACCATAAATGCATCCTTTAATACTCCAACAAGAACATTTATTTTAACAATAAACACATTAATGAAAGCATGAAAATCCATAAATGCTTCACCAAACCATTAAAAACTTAAAACACCCAATCATTCACTTGCCTTATGTCCAAGCTAGCCAAAAATCAAGCCTCTATCACTTCTTAAGCTCACTTCCAAGCTACAATCAAGAATCCCCAAAACAAACCCTAAAATGGGTTACACAAAGAATGAAATGGACAGAACTTACAATAATGCAATTGGAGCTTATCAAGAGCTAGAGGAACACTAATCTAGGAGATGGGGAGGGTTACTTACTTGAATGACCTTCAAATGAAGAGAGCTCGCTCAAAGAAGATCTCAAGGTTGGGAGATTTCTCCAAAAATGGTATCAAGATTGTCGCGACCCTGAACCGAGAGATCCGGGATCGGGACTAATAATGATGTTAGGATGATCCACAACTGCTTAATCATACCATACAATTTATTTCATTTCCCACAGGTGTCCGCGGTGAGGATATCACAACCATCAAGGAATATTTCTTTTGAGTGCGGAAGCATGTAGCAAATCAAATAGTAGACTATCTCTAGTCATGCAAGCATTAACATCAAATATCAAAACTATATCAGAATGAGCAATGATCTATAGCATGTTTCCCAAAAGTTGTTAAAGTTAGACAAACTAACATTTAGTTACATTCCCCAAAATTAGAGGCCAACAAAGGCCAATATTACAAAATAATAACCCAAAAGAATGGTTAATAAGCTCTCCCCAAAATGTTACGCCTCTTGTAGCAACCCGATGTCTACATGACATCGTCAGCACGCCACTCTACTAGAGGTTGCGGCTCACCTACCGCCTCCTCCGGCTCCTCCTCAAGGAAACCGGCAACGGGACCTGAGTACCAAAGCAAAGGATCAGACACGACGGTCTGGCAAGAGAGTGAGAAGATACAACAACATATAATCGATGAAATATCTCGAAAAGCAAGGAAATCTGTTTAAGCAAGAACTCTCATAAAATAGATAAATCATTTGCTAGAAAACATATAAACAAGATAACACATATGAGGTAACCAAGGAATCGGGAACTCACAAGATGGCAATCACATAAAGCTAAGTCCTCTGTCACTAACGTGACAACAGTATCACGGGACGTTGATCTCAGTCACACAAGGTGAGGAGAATCAACGCAAATCATATATACAATATAAATATACGGGACGGGACCACAGTAGCGAACCGGGTATCGGGACGGGACCACGGTAATGACCGGGTATCGGGATCCAAACTGCTGCTGGCGGGACGGGAGAGGGATTTCCAAGTCGGTGGATCAAACCGACAAGGTATCCAAGCTTAGTGATGCCGACACATAGGTTAAATAACACATCGTTACATATGCGAGTAAATCAAGTACAAGTAAATCAATGAACGGGCAAGAATATCCAAATGTATAACTTCCACTTCATAACGGGCAATACTCTTCGGGACAAGTCAATGTCACTAGTGTAACCATCAAGCTTTCGGGAAAACAGATCATGTAAAGTAAATCTTGGAAATGAGGAAATATAATGAACTATACCATTTCGGGAAGACTGTTGATTTCGAGATCTATTTAAGTGGATAGGGGTCCCGTATGTCGATTATTGAAAAGACTTGGTACTCCTTGAGTTTGAAGACATCCCGGGCTCCTTATACACTTTGGATTTTCAAAACTTCGAATGACATTCTCGTGATATGGTTTCTTTCTCAAATGGCCTCATACAATGCCTAGTGAATCTCCTTTGATCGACAAAGCTCAACGCTCGAACGAACCGGAGAGTTCGTTCGAGTGGGGAGCTTTTCGAAATCTGGGGAATTTCGGTTACCTGGCGGTCAGCTGGCGGTTAGCCGCCGCTGGGATGGGCGGCTAGCCGCTGGCTGACCGCACAGCTGACCGCGACTGGGCTGCAGAAATGCAGCTTCCTGGAAAGCTGACCGCCCCAGATGCGGTTACCTGGCGGTTAGCCGCCGATGCATTCGGCGGTTAGCCGCTGGGTAACCGTGGAGCTGACCGAATTTCAGGTGGGAATTCTGATGCTCTCTGGAAAGGTAACCGAGAGCGGGCGGTTGGCTAGCGGTTAGCCGCCGATGTGCCCGGCGGTTAGCCGCTGGCTAACCGTGAGGCTGACCGCGTTTTCAGGGGGAAAGTGATGCTCTCTGGAAAGGTAACCGAGATATTTCGGCTACCTGGCGGTTAGCCTGCGGTCACCCGGCGGTTAGCCGCCGGGTGACCGCAGGCTAACCGCCAGTGCGGGAATCACCCACTGTGTTCAGATTTTGAGTCACTTTCCTCCTCAAAACCATCCTCCTCACTTTTACTTAATCCTTGACACAAAACTGAGCTAAAAGCTCCTCCAATGCATCTAATTACACTTCTCCCAAGGCTCCCATAATTGTTCATGCATCACTTCCTTCATCAACATCCCATTCCATACAAAGAAAGAAGGAAACCATTTCACCACAAAGTACTTTGGGTATAAACAAGAGAAGAATTAAATGCCATTAATTACTACACTTATAAGTCATAAATGCAATACCATGAATGCACTACCAAAGCTCCATTATGAACATTTATGTCAAAGCAATGTAATAAATAGACATGAGTGAAAAACACCAAAAATCATGGAACTTATAAAGATCAAAACATCCACTTGCCTCTAGTCCAAGCTAGTTGAAATCAAGCCTTTTATCACCTCTATTGCTCAAAGCCAAGCTACAAATCAAAAATCCCAAAAACAACCCTAAAATGGGTTACACAAGGAATGACAATGAACAAACCAACAATAATGCAAATGTAGTACCTCATGGCCTAGGAGACAACAAATCTAGAAGAATGGAAGGATTACTTACTTGTAGGTTCCACAAATGGCAAGGTTTAGTTCCAATGAAGATCTCAAAGTTGTGGATTTCTCTAAAAATGGTACTAAGATGAGGCTTGTGAGATGAGGGAGTGATTGGTGATCTCCAATGTTTGATTGATGAGCTCTAGGTGTGGCTTGGGGATGAAGAAACAAGAAGAAGAAGAAGAAAAGTTGCCAAAAGCAAAACCCTAGACTCCTTGTGCTGGAAAAAGGGAATGAAAGGAAAGGGTTCCCCTTATATAGCGAATGGGAATGGGTCCCACTACAAAAGACACTTGCTTGGCTGAAATCATCTAATTCGGAACCTCGGATGGATTCGACGAAGAAGGAAGAATTGATCGTCGAAATATCTAGTTTCTAAAAAGTACATGTTTCGTGGGTTCCGGGGATATCGAGTTTTGGGTACAGGTTTGGTGTGCAATGACTGTTTTGCCCTCTAGGCTATGAAAATCGGGTTTCGGGATCTCGAATGAATACGGGATCAACATGAAAGTTGTTGAGATCTACAAGATGCATGCAATGGGCCAAAAACATAATTCACAATAAATCAGGAAAATCTCGCAAGAAAATGCAAAGCCGAAAAGGGAACCCCCAAAGGGCCCCACAAGCTATCAATCACTCCAAAAAGCCCAAAACTAGAATCAAGGCTATTCCAAACCCAACTAGACCAAAAACATTAATCAAGCTTAGCACTAACACGCAACTTAATTAGCACTAAACGGGTTCACTCGGGTCGGGGTCTTACAAAGATGAAGCTTGCAAGATGAGGGAGAGGTTGGGGATCTTCATTTCTTGATTGATGAACTCTTGGTGTGGATTGGAGATGGAGAAACAAGAAGAAGAAGAGAAAAGCAAGAGAAAACCCTAGGTTCAAAAGTTGTGCTGGAACAAGAAGAATGAAATGAATGGGATAATGGTCTCTCCTTGGTTAACAATGAATTGGGTCCCACTACTAAAGGAACTTGGGTGGCTGAAATCATCTCTTTCGGGACCTCGGATGGATTTGACGAAGAAGGAAGAAATGATCGTCGAAATATCTAGTTTCCGAAAAGTATATGTTTCGCGGGTTTCGGGAATATCAAGTTTTGGGTACAGATTTTATGTGCAACGACTGTTTGCCCTCAAGGCTAAGAAATCGGGTTTCGGGGTCTCAAATGAACACGGGATCAACATGAAAGTGGTAGGGAATAACAATACCAATAAAACGGGATTAAAACCATGAATGCAAAAATCTCCGATAAATCCCCAAACATGTGCAATGTCATGAAAAGGAACCCCCAAAGGGCCCTACTAATTACCAAAGCATTCAAAGTAGCCCAAAACTAGAATCAAAGCTATTCCAAACCCAACTTAGCCAAAATCACTAATCAAGCTTAGCACTAACACGCAACTTAATTAGTACTAATCGGGTTCACTCGGGTCGGGGTCTTACAAAAAAGAATGAAGAAGATAATCAAATCCAAGAAAAGAAACAAAAGCATAGCATGGCTAGAATCAAAACCAATCTGAGATTGAAACATAAAAAGAACATCCCATCATGTATCAAAGAAGAACAAAGCAACTATAAAGCATGTTGCATACTTCAAGACCAAAAGAGAGAAAAGAGTGCTTACTTGAAGACAAGAGGGAGATCAAAGACCCTGGAACTCGAAGTTTAAGGAGTAGAAAACGTGGGGAAACCCATAGGCAGCCCTTCCATTATATAGATTGGTGTCCTAGTTTCAGAAGAAGACGAATGCCACTTGGGTGCACTCCTAGTGGCGCCCAAGTTCTCCACTTTTCAATTCCATCAGGAAACCTCGCATAACCGCCTCACAAGAATTCTGAACCAAGTAGGAAAGACTACTTGGGCACACCTTAAGTGCACAGGAACACATGGGCGCCCTTCCATGTGCGCCCAACCCTATCTTTAACCCGGAGAACCTTGCAATGCATAGACTTAAAACCAAAATGGTTCTCTGATGATTAGTAATCAAATCAAACAAAGGCAACAACAATTAACAACCAAAAGTGAGTAATGAAAGCGACTGAGTAGCCAATGAAAAAAATAATATATGCTCATCGCACATCACCCCCCCCCTTCACATGGAAACTCATTGCATACACTCTAGTCCCATCACGCATACATCTAACATTGTGCATTGCATTCTATGTCATTTCCATCAGTAGAAATTAAAATTATTATTTCTGCAAGTTATAAAATTGAGTACTAACAGGCAAGAGTGCAGAATCTTTTAGTGTTTGTCCACTGCAGATTTACAACCCAAAAATGAGAACAACAAAAGTGATTCAAACACGCTGATGGAGGTGAATGACACAAACTTCTGCAAATGAACAACAAAAGAAAGCGGCAATGATCCCCATCACCGGATTTACGAAAAGCTCTTGAGGTAAGTAGATCTAACTATGGATTTTCATGATTTTACCTCACGTCTGGGAATTGAGTCGCCGTAGGCCTCCCTTAAGCGCTTATAATTGGTACGGCGACCATAATACTGTCTTTTCATGAATTGTGGTGTTTGCCGACTCAAATCTTGACGTTGGAGAATGGAATCCGTGTAACAAGAAGCTCTCCATGATAAGCACGAAATGATGATCAAATCTATCCCAGGTTCTCATCTAAGCTTGGGTGGAGACCAAGATCCCTAGAGAGTGATGGTTATTCCGGTGGACTTTCTCCATTGATTTAGCTTTTTTTCGATGCATACCTGAGTTTCAAAATAAAAATTTCTTTAAAAAAAAAAGCATCTCATTCTCACATGCACCTCACACCATTACTTGAACTATGTTTGTAATTTGCCTTCAAGATCTCCATTATTGCTAGTTAGTTTTAACTATGCCTTGAGCATTCAACTGCGGATGAAAGTCAAAAGACATTATATATGACAAATTGGATAGAACTCCATTGCAAGAACAAATGAAATTCTAATAGTGACTTAGCCAATCAAAAGATCGACTTCTGATTCAGACCACCGGGGCACAGTTCCCACCATCACTTTAAATTAAGCAGCCGGGACACAGTTCCCACCATCAACTCAAATTAAGCAACCGGGACACAGTTCCCAACCCGCCACTTGGCAATACCACGGGCACCAAGGCACAGATCTCGGGTTTTCAATCAAATCAGTAGGCACGTGACTTCTTCTTTTTTTATTTTTTTCCCTTGAATCAGGATTGATCCTAGAAAAGCGAACCTCACCTTTAGAACAAGTTTGCAATTGCATACATCCGTAGGCGGCCATTCCCGCGAGCTCAAAACCTCTCGTGAGTCATGAGTGGTGTGTCTACTTTCTTTGGAGCATAACTCTCCACGTGTTGTTCTCCAAAGAGGGGCATACTGTAGACACCTCATTTAGCCCCCTATGATAGCCTTAAACACTAATCATATATAATGGTGCCCCCATTTCACCCATAATTGAATGGTTAATGGCATAATTCAAATTAATTAATGACGATGAAGATGCTTGTTGATAATTTTAGACTTAGTTCAACGATTCATAGAATTAGTGAGAAAAAAAACCCAAATCACGTTGAGATCTCGAGTTCAACCCACTACTCATACAAGGAATGGACTACAACGCTACCTGAGCCCCTTCCAGACTACATAGAATGCACTCATGTTGTTCCTAAAGAATTTACACTTAGTTTGCCAAAGTACGATATGATTAGCATGAATTAGGAGGCTAGGATCGTTCATCCAGATCGAAAGTCCTGGATCCTAACCCTAGAGGGGGGGTGAATAGGGTGAGCTACAATATGTGACCAATTATGACAAATTTTAACTTCTTAAAATAAACTAGTCACAAGTGATGATTTATCAAACAAGATGCATAAGCTAATAAAAACAATCACCACAAGCATTCACCATCACACAATGATTTATAGTGGTTCGGCCTTAATGCCTATGTCCACTACCGGCTTGTGATCCAATCACCCCACCGGATTCCACTATTTATGCTTTTCAATTTGCTAAGCAATAACCTTTACAATGTGCTTTTCTAGGCTAAGCAATAACCTTTACAAGATGTTTTTCCAAGGCTAAGCAATAATCTCTACAATGTGCTTTTCTTAGGCTAAGCAATAACCTTTACAATAATTAGATTTCTCTTAAAGAATTGTCTAAACAAACACTCAAAGAGATACAATTAAAGCTCAATTACAATGCCTCTTAATTAGGCGGATATGAAAGTGAAAAACTAACTCACACAAACACTAAATGAATGCAAAGGTGTATGCTCATGATGTGTGTGTGTGTGATAACTTCAATCAAGTTTAAAAAGTAAGCTCAATCAATATATGCTCAAAGCATTTAAAAGTTTAAGGCACATAAAAGACTTTGATTGAAGTGAAATGCAAATCACATGTATGGATACAAACTTGTTAATGATATGAAAATCAAAGGCTCACAAGTTGTATGAAATTAATTAGCTCTAAACATGTGATGCATGTGCAATGTTGTTTTCAAAACCAAATTAATTTAACTAAAGATTAAATGAATGAAAACAACAAATAAAGTTTCAACCAAGTAAATGAGTCATGCTAAAAGGAATCAAAGATTTTGGCTAAGCATGATTAAAGAAGATTTTAAAACAACTTGGTTTGAAATCAAGGTGAAGAATCCAATCCAACTTAGATCAAAGATTAAATGAAGAATGGATTCAACGCATCATAGTTAACATGCTAGAAATCATTTACCAAAGATTTAAACAAAGCATCTAGCATATGATTAAGAAAGGTAAAGCTTACTTAGAGATTTAACTTCAGTAATCCAAGCTTTAGCTTTCCAAATGACCCCTTGGTCTCTCTTAGTTCATCCCCTTTGTCTTGTCTCCAAACACCTCAAGGATGGCTTAAAAATCTCTAACTTTGGCAAAGGAATGAACTTCATTTTATAGCCAAAAATTGTCCAACGGCTAGTCCCCGGTCGACCTGCCCCTGTGCCCGGTCGACCTGGCCTTTAACGGTCATAAAACTGACCGTTTGAAAAGAGCACAACGGCTCTTTACCCGGTCGACCCGCAGTGGGCTCGGTCGACCGGGTCCCCTGGGACGGTCGACCGGCCACACTGTGGGTCGACCCGGTCCTGGGACCAAAATTCCCTAAAAATACATTTTTCAAAGTGATTTCTTGGGGGAACTTTTGGGCCACTGAATCAAGCTTGGAATCATGTTTTAAATCAAACTAAAAGGTTTAAAAACATGAAACATAAAAATCCTAAAATTATTTGAAAGATATGAAAATAGGCTAGCTTGATTTTATAAAACTTCTTTTCAAAACTAATTGCATCCAAGTTTAAAAACAAAACATGCACAAAACAATATTTCTACAAGTCTTAAAAACAATGCATGTGTAAATCAAAATCTCAAGATTTTCTAAATCAATGCAAGTGTGAAAATTCAAATGATGCTAAAATGTTAATGCATCCATCAAATTGCAATACACAAAATCCCTAACAATCTCCCCCTTTGCAATTTGATGGCAACTCACTCACCACTAAATATACACACTAAGTCTTCAGCTCCCCCTAAGCTGGACAAATCTTGAAATCTCTTGGATGCTTCTTCTCTTAGCTTGGGCTCTTGGACTTTTTCTTCATTCTTCTTGATGCTTGGAGCTTAATCATTCTTCAAGCTTTCTCTTCTTTCAGCTCTCCCCCTTTGACCATGCACTCTCTCCCTTTGGCAAGATATGCATTCTCTCCCCCTATAGAAGATCATACAAAATCTCCCCTTAGGAAGCTTGGACATTCTCTTCCCCTTTAGACAACTTGAATGTTCTCTCCCCCTTTGACATTAAATTATAAAGGTACCTACACACATGAAATAAGGAAAATACCTTTTAGAAGCACCTATTAACAAAATAAATCGATAATGAAATACATAACAGGTTATCATGTGTGGTTAGTAATCTCTAAGGGTTCAAAGCCAATCCAAGGGTCAATTTGATCAAAACTAATACTTCCTATGAAGGTTTACACTCCCTCTCAATCCATTCTCTCCTTTTGTCAAACTTTTGACAAAGATATAACTATTTGGTTCAAGAAGAAGATGGTTTAACCAATTGAGGGTCAACTTCAAGGAAAGGATTAGACACGTTTAACTATAGAGCACAATATGATCAAATTACCAAAAGAGAGCAAGGTCAAGGCGATCATGGATACCAATTGGAAAAACAAAGAATACCAATTGAGGTTCAATGATAAGACTATAAAATCAATCACTCTAAAATGAAGTTATAAAGAATATAACTATTAAGATAAATCCAAATTAGAGCTATCCATGATGAAATGGGGTTTACTAAAAATAGCATCAATCAAATTAACTATGAAAATCATATGCTATGAAAGTTTTGAAATCATTTCATTCAATCAAAAAATATGACTATCATGTGCAAGATGAGTGAAATGAAATTCAAACATGAAGTCAACCTCAACTAATAACCAACCAAGAATATGAATACATAAACATGGTGATAATGAGATTTACCTATATGAGCAAGAGAGGTGGCAAACATGAAAATTATGATGCTAATGAAATGTGACATGGAACAAAAATATATGACTATGAAGTTCAATCCAATGTACACAAGGTCTATCACATTCTCAAGATAAGACATCAATTGGATATGAAATCAATCGAAAGTTATATTAAATGAAACCAATTGAATATGACAACATGATTAATAGCAAGGATGTGACAAACACAAAATTCCATCAAGCATCATAAAAGGATATTCATCACTTATAATGATATAACTAATGAGCATAGTGATGAACAAAATAAATTGCAATGCAAAAGGGTATAACTAGGTAATGCATGCAATTTTCAAAGTGCCAAAATCATATGAATTCAACAACTAAGATATACATCAAACATATAGAAATACGATGAATGGATTTCAAAGAGTTTCATATGATCAAGATCACTACTATGAAGTTAAAACATGTATAAGGAAGACATCACTTAGAGAATACACATGAATCAACATCATAACCATCCATTTAAAAAAAATGACTAGAAAGCATAAAGGATGGATTTGGGTACTAGTATGGTTTCTACAAATATAACTAATATCACAACCATACATGGAACCAATTGACATTTGCATATAAAAAGAATGCAACCAAAAGAGCAAAATATGCAAATGGCTTATAACAACAATTGATCATGAATAATCTAGCTAAGAAAGCTTTTGAAATCACAATCAAATGATCATATATAGAAATGCAATATGAGAGATATAACTCAAAGGAAGCAAAAAGCAAATCTAACATGATGAATTTATAATCAAATGATTTTTGAAAACCATGATATGTAACTAGAGATGTACATGAAGAGAAAATCAATTGATCATAAAGAAACAATGCATTTTAATAAATGTAACTATTAAGGAACAAAATGCAAATTTATCATGACCAACAATCTGATTTAACTATAAAGGATAGGTTGGTCAAGGAGGTTCAAGGCCTTAAGGTTTGTCTAAGTATCTAACTTTAGGAATCCACCTAAGGTCTTGAGAGGGTTGATCTTTGAGGTCTAGTTTGGAAGTCCCACCAACTATAGGAGATTTGACTTGATAAATTTTCAATTTGGACTTATCACCATGATATTTAGATTTTACTAAATTTAGCTTAGATTGGTGATTAGTCTTTTGAGGTTGGTGAGTTTGTTTCTTAGGGGATTGATTCATTTTTCTTTTCTTCTTATTTTCTCCCTTTATTTGACTTTTGAATTTTAAATTTAAGTTTGTTACTTTCTTCAAAAGTTCTTTCATGGGTTGATTTAAGGGAGATAGGTTGAGAAGTTTTTTGTTGATAGATTCTTTTATACTTGGTTTAACTTGTTTAACCCTTTTAGAATCTATTTTAGGAGACTCTTTTTTAATTGATTTAACTTGTTTGATCTTTTTGGAGTCTTCCTTGATTTTTAGTGTCTTACCCTTCATAGAGTTTGATTCTACCTTTTTGGGTTCATAGATGGGTTTAGACACATGGCTTTTTCTTCTTAGTTTGCACTCAAACCTAAAATGCCCTTCAATGCCATAATAATTACATTTAGTTTTGGGCAAAGGAGGGTGAGTGCTAGAGAATGAGGACTCACCTTTCACAAAAGTGTTGGTGAAGCTAGGGTCATGTGAAATATTCCTATCAAATCCAAGACCCGTCCTATCTCTTTGAGATTTACCTAATTTAAATAATTTTTCAAATTTCTCATCACCTTGGGTAAATTTGCACTCATACTTTCGTTTGTAACTTTCAAGTTGAGTGACTTGGTTTATAAGGATTGAGTTTTCATTTTAACTTTTAATAGTTCATTTTCAATTTCCTTATATTTGATTAGTTCCTCATGGGCAAGTTTTAAATCAAATTTATGTTCATTAATAACATTAGATCCAAGTTCTAGAGTTTTTATCTTATTTTGAGAATTAGATAAATTTTCCTTAGAAATGGTTAACTTGGATTCTAGGTTGTTAATGTTTTTATCTTGCCTTAGTAATTGATCTCTTAGTTTTGGAATTTCCTTATTAAGATCATCATTTTCAATTTTTAATTCATTTAGATCATCTTTAATATTATGAAGGTTATTCAAAGAGATCATAAACTTAGAGTCTAAACATTGTATTACTTCTTCTTTTTCTCTAAGTTCATCTTTTGAAGAGACTAATTCTTTGTTAAGATTTTTAGATTCCTCTCTTAATTTTTTATTTTTCTTATCAAGCTCTAAGGACAATGTATATAATTCCTCATAGGCTTGTTGAAGGTCATCTTCATCATTTTCTTCTTCTTTTAAAATAAATTGAGATTCATTAATTTGAAGGTTTGAATCTCCAATAGAAGGAAGAAGGAGGGGTCTAGAAGAATCTACACAAGAATCTAAACAATCTATCATAGTGGAATCCATTCTAATGATTTTCATGAAAGCACAACACTAGGGTTTTAACTCTAGGTTTTTACACCTAATCATGAGTTCCAAAACACTTGATCCTAAAATAGAGCACGAGGCTCTGATACCAATTGAAAGTCCTGGATCCTAACCCTAGAGGGGGGGTGAATAGGGTGAGCTACAATATGTGACCAATTATGGAAAATTTTAACTTCTTAAAATAAACTAGTCACAAGTGATGATTTATCAAACAAGATGTGGAAGCTAATAAAAACAATCACCACAAGCATTCACCATCACACAATGATTTATAGTGGTTTGGCCTCAATGCCTACATCCACTACCGGCTTGTGATCCAATCACCCCGCCGGATTTCCACCATTTATGCTTTTCAATTGGCTAAGCAATAACCTTTACAATGTACTTTTCTAGGCTAAGCAACAACTTATCAATGTGCTCTTCTAGGCTAAGCAATAACCTTTACAAGATGTTTTTCCAAGGCTAAGCAATAACCTCTACAATGTGTTTTTCTTAGGTTAAGCAATAACCTTTACAATAATTAGATTTCTCTTAAAGAAGTGTCTAAACAAACACTCAAAGAGATACAATTAAAGCTCAATTACAATGCCTCTTAATTAGGCGGATATGAAAGTGAAAAACTAACTGTTAGACCCCGACCCAGACCAAGTCGATTAGTGTGCGATTAGTATGTGTTTAGTCCTAAGTGGGTTTAGTTGTCGTTGGGTTAGAAGTAATTAGTTTTAGTCTTGGACATAGCTTTGGGAATTTTGAGAACGTTTAGTATTAGTCAGACACACTCAGGAAGGCCTGAGTGCACGTGTAAGCTTGGGAGGATCGTTTCGGTTTCCATGTGATTGTGATCTTGATTTCATTTGAATGATTTTTCTATGTGTTACAACTTTCGTCTTAGACTCATTCATGTTTGAAGCCCAAAAACCCATGTTTTGGCCCAAAGAGGGTAAAATTGTCTTTTATGCACAAATCTGGACACAATTTTTGAGATCTCAAAACCATGTCAAAATATACTTTTTGGAAACTAGATATTTCGAGGATCGTATTATCCTTCTTCGTCGAAGTCATTCGAGGTCCACAAGATCATGTTTTGGCCATTTCAAGGTTCAAACTAATTAGGGCCCACTAGCATCACTTAAGCCCCATTTCCCTCTCTTTTCATTCACTTTACCAAATCTCTGCAATCTCTTGACCTAGGGCTGGAAAATCCCTTTTTCTCTTCCATCTTCCTCACCTTGCATGATCTAGCTTGAGATCTCCAAATAGAATTCCAAGACCATCATCTTCTTCCTCTCCTTGCAAGCTTTTTATTGGTACAAATTTCTTGGAGTTTCTTGTGGGACAAGCTCTTCATTTTCTTCCTCCTCTCTTGTTTGACCTTCTCTAGGTAAGAGCTTCAACCCATGCTTTTCATAAAGTCTTTTTAGTTCCTTAAAGATCTTGTTTTCCAGGTTACAAACCCTTTTGGTACAATGGGTTTCTTATTTTCAAGATTGAGTGAGTTTTGTGTGGTTTTCTTGGGTTTTTGTAGTACTTTGCATTGGCTTGAGTGAAGTGCTTGGAGAGGAGTGTTTAGCATTTGGGCAAGGCAAGTAATCTCTATATGACCATTGTGCATGTGTATTTTAAGCTTCATTGTTGTTTTGGAAATTTTGCATATAAATATGTTTATAGGCTTCATGATTATGTTTTCCTTGGATTGAATGTTTGAAATTGGGAAAAATGTGTGTTTTGTCCCTTGGAGAGCATGTAGGCTCAGGGAGTGCAAGTGGAATGAGAAACAAGAAGAAGGGAAGAAGGAAATGTGAAAATCTGAACTGAACTGCATTTCCCGTGTAGTTTCGGTCGGCTGGCGACTAGCCGAAATCCTCATTTCGGTTAACCGCGAGCTGACCGAGATCGGCGGTTCCCTTTCCAGAAGCTGACATTTCGACAGTGGGTCTCGATCAGCTGGACGGTTAGCAAGTGGCAAGCCGCCATACCCCTCGTCGGCTAACCGCTGGCCAACCGCGCGTGTCGGTTCCATTTCCCGAGAGCTATATTTCAGACTGGATCTCCCGCGGTCAGCCCTACGGTCAGCTTACGGCTAACCGCCAAGTCTCAGTTTGGCTAACCGTAAGCTAACATCAGTCAGTTCGGTTCCTTTTCCAGAGGGCTGTGTTGGACCTGGATTTCCAGCGGTCAGCCTGTCGGTCAGCTGGCTGCTAGCCGCCAGACCCTAGTTCGGCTAGCCGACACCTGACCGCGAGGTGACCGAAATTGACAAATTTCCTGTTTTGAGGAGTCTTTGCAAGAATGAAAACTAGAACATGTTAAGTGGCCTTTAGCCTGATATTATGCACTCGAAACCCGAGATGTCCTTGAACTTCTGGGGCACCAATTCTGTTTTAATTCCAACATCTGGGCTTCGGCTGCACAACGATCAACCAAAGGTCCTTGCATGAGCTTGATAGGCTTTGTATTCGTACTTTGGTTTCGATCTAATGAATATCATCGTGTACTCGTTTTGAAGTTAAGTACAAGCTCGTTTTGAAGATGTGTTTCAAGAAAAAGGGGATCACTTCCTAAGCGTGTTATGCATATTAATTATGCCCTTGCTAGTCGTGTTCATCGTGTCTTGATAAGTGATTTCCCCCTTTTTATCTCGACATATTTTGATAGTGTTTCGCGTGTTTTGTGCATTCATGAATTAAGTAACACCACTGAGCTTGGACTGCCCTTTCAGTTTGATCCACTGCCTGGGGGTCCTTAAACATGTGGACTATCTGCAGACTGGTCGTGTATTTATTACACATCGTGCGTGTCCGGTTCCGTGGCCGGAATTCCCATCTTTGTGGGAAATCGTGTCGTGATTATATTATGTATATCGTGCTTGTCATGCGTGCTTGCTCTTTTCATTATATAAATGATAGAGAAAGGATGGGCTCTTTGTGGATTGTAAATATTCATGCTATTATAAGTACTCATGCTAGTTTGTTTTAGTATCTCAGTTCGATTAAATATTTCTGCAAATGTATCTCAGTCATTATAGCATTTCAAATCAAGTATTGCTTATATGTTTTCTTAAACGTTATTTGGTTCATGCTTGCACCTAAATTGATTACCTGCCAAACCGTTGTGTTTGACCCTTGTTTGTTGGTGCCCAGGTGTAAGAGACGTTACCTTTAAGGAGGAGCGTCAGGAGGAGGCTTGTGAGCCAACCCCTGTGAGAGAGTGGCAGCCCGACGATGTCCTTTAGACGTCGGGCGGGTTCCTTGAGTCTCGTCACCTTTTTGTCATGGGGTTTCTTTTGTTATTTTGAGAAGTGTATTGGCCCTGTTGGCCTCTTATGGGTTGTAATTAAACTTAAATTACTTTTGAGTCAGTCTTACAACTTGCACTATGTTGGGAATGCCATGTTAGTTTCTTTCTTTGATACTATGTCTTGTCATTATTTGTTAAAGCACTTAAAGATTTATTGGTGCTCACCTTGATGTGTTTTGCTACACACTTCTGCAAACTTGATCGTGTGAGTCAGATTCCGCGTGTCTTTGGGAATCCTCACCGCGGGAACCTGTGGGAAAGTATATCTCCAAAATTCAATGTACACACAACAACGTCGCGGGCCCGGGGTCCCGTTCCGAGGTCGCGACACTAACTCATACAAACACTAAATGAATGCAAAGGTGTATGCTCATGATGTGTGTGTGTGTGATAACTTCAATCAAGTTTAAAAAGTAAGCTCAATCAATATATGCTCAAATTGTCACGCCCCCGAACCGAAGCCTCGGGGGCGGGAAATGGGATTAAAGCATAAATATATTTTACTTCTCCCAGGATCCGCGTGTGTGAAGACAACACATCCCAACACATTCTGAATATTTTGCGGAAGCATTTGTGGCGTTGCGACCCGAAGTCCGTGGCCATCGGATTCCGCGTCGCACTCAACCTTTAGCACATAGCTATTATATCAAGAATCATATTAGACTGGAGTAACCATCACAATAAATTACAGAGCTGACAGTAACAGGATATTACATTCCCAAATATGTTCAAGTTACAATTATCAATGTTCATTAATTAAGAATCCCTAGAAAAGGCTAATAAAAGCCATACAACAAGAGCTATAACTGCTACCCAAGTGTGACGTAGCTCCGATGTCGAGCTCAATGTCTACATGACATAGCCGACAACCCAACCTGCAAGGCATGGCTCCACAGCCAGCAAAAACACTCAACTCGGGGCGAAGAAATCTAAACCTGAGTACCAAAAGTAGAGGGTCAGACACGACGGTCTGGCAGGTGGATGAAAAGATAACAAATATACTGAAGAATAAAACATAAGATAAATCATGATACTCGATCAAATGCTGCATATAATTAAACGGGTGCAAAGTCGGGAATCTCGGGGAAAACCTGTATTCATTTCAAGCATGGGTAAAACATGAATATCTAATAAAATATGTGTTCATTTACATCATCTATAATCATAAATATTTGACAATCGGGTGTTCGTCTAAAACATGTATAAATATAGCGATATGGCCAAAACAACGTTCATTTGAAACTTAAGTAAAAACATAAGTATACAACAAACCAGACATTCATAGCAGTCTAGCAAAACCAAAGTCCATTTGAAACATATGTGAAAATACGGATATTTAACAAACCGGGTGTTCGTTTAAAACAGGTGTAACCAAAGAAATCTGACAAGACTAATGTTCATTTAAAACATATCTCAAAGCAGGGATATTTAACAAATCGGATATTCATTTGAAACCGGTATAAACATAGTGATCTGGCAAAAAGAGTGTCATTTGAAACATATTTCAAAGCATGGGTATTTAACAATTCGGGTATTCATTTAAAAACAGGTATAAACATAGATATCTGACAAACCAAATGTCCTTTAAAACAAGGCACGGATATTTAACAATTCGGGTATTCCTTTAAAACACGTGTAATCATATAAATCTAGCAAAATCATTGATCGTATGGAACATATGTAAAAGCATGGTTATTCACCCAACCGGCATTCATTTAAAACATGTGCTGGTACAAAGGACAGAAAATAATATAATAATAACTGAATTTACATTGGAGAATATTAGCACTTGTTTAAATAACAACTTTCATAAAGGAAACGAATCATTTATCGGAAAGCAAGTAAACAATATAAAACATGTCGGGTATCCAAGGAATCGGGAACTGGCAAGATGACAATCACAAGAAGCTAAGTCCTCTATCACCGAAGTGACAAGAGTATAACGGGACGTTGGTCTCAGTCACACAAGGTGAGGAGACTCAACGTAAATCATATATACAATATAAATATACGGGAACGGGACCACTGTAGCGAACCGGGTATCGGGACGGGACCACGGCAATAACCGGGTATCGGGATCCAAACTGCAGCTGGCGGGACGGGAGAGGGATTTCCAAGTCGGTGGATCAAACCGACAAGGTATCCAAGCTTAGTGATGCCGACTCATAGGTCAAAACCAATCGAGACATATGCAAGTAAATCAAGTACAGTAAATAAACGGGTAAAACGGGGGTGCTCAAGGGCACACTGTCACTTCATATCGGGCAATACATTTCGGGACAAATAACTGTTACTAGTGTAACTTCAATGCTTTCGGGGAAACAAGTAAATCAAGTACAATAAATAGACGGGTAAAACGGGGGTGCTCAAGGGCACACTGTCGTATCATGTGATGCAATGCACTTCGGGACAAATGACTGTTACTAGAGTAACTCCAATGCTTTCGGGAAAACAAGTCATGTAATGCAAATCTCGGGAAAAGAGGTGAAACAATGAACTATAACAATTTCGGGAAAAGTATTAATTTCAAGATCTATTTAAGTGAATAGGGGTCCCGTATGTCGATTATAATCATTACTTGGTACTCCTTGAGTTTGAAGACATTCCGGGCTCCTTATGCACTTTTACTATTTTAAAATCTTAACATGAGCTTATGGGTAGTACTAGATGTTACAATAGCAAGAATCAAGATTATAAACGGTCCATCCTAGGCATGACATTAATCCGGAAACATCGAGCAACCGATTCAGTCATCGAAAGGAATAGAATTAGCGATAACCAAGGAAATAGACTTGTGTTTAGATATAAAGAAGATATCGCGTCGTTCTATCCCGTTCAAGATTGAAATGGATTGAACTTCGATGCCACCGAACCAACCGTGAGGCGTGTCGGCTCAAGACATTCTCACACTTGGTCCAAACAGTCCAAAACGGGTAGCCAGGGTCCCACCTAGAACCAAGAATTAGTGTCTAAATCAACACCATTCTTTTCTTTCAGTTCCCTAGTCTTAGAGACCTTAGATTAGGGTATAATTGGTCTTAACACTAAGGTATATACCCCTAGGACTCATAGAAAGCCCAAAGGTTTCCAAAAAAAGCAAATATCAAATTTCACTGGACTCAAACTGAGTCCTCCGATCGATCGGTCGAAATTTCTGTACCAGAAATGCACAGGGTCCGATCGATCGGCCGATCGATCGGCCCAAAAAGCCTTACTGTTAAAAGACAGGCCGATCGATCGGCCTGTAGGTCCGATCGATCGGACCTGGGCGTGCAGCAGGTCCGGGACACTGATTTCTCTTCCCTTTTTTTTTCCTTTCCGGACCCAAGGGTCGCTCGAGCGGACAAGCTTCTGCCTGTGCTCGCTGAGTGCAGAAACTGCCTTTCTCTTGCACATTTTCCACTACATTTTTCTTCTTCTTCTCATCCATCAATCACATACACTCCCTTGAGCCTTCATGCTCACCAAGGGTTCATTTCCACCATTTCACACATCCAAATCCAATAAAAACATAATCATGAAGCTTGTAAACAAATTTATATGCACAGTTCTTAAAACACAACGGAATCAAAATACACATGCACATTGAACCTATAAAGATTACTTGCCTTGCCCAATCCTAAACAATCCTTCTCAAGCACTTCACTCAAGCTATTCCAACACTACAAAAAACCCAAGAGAAATCCACTCAAAACTCAATCAAAATGGAAACAAAGAACCCATTTTAACAAAAGGGTTTGTACACATGAAATACATGATCTTTAAGAACTAAAAGGACTCTATGAAAAATATGGGTTGAAGCTCTTACCTATAAATACCCAAACAAGAGGAATGAAGACAAATGGAGAGCTTTCCCAACTTTAGCTTTCAAGAAGAAGATATCAATAGGAAGCTTGAGATGAGAGGAAGAAGATGATGGCCTTGGAATTTTCTTTGGAGATCTATAGCTAGAGCATGCAAGATGAGGAAGATGGAAGGGAAAGAAGGTTTCTCACCCTAGGTTAAGTGAGTTGCAGGATTTTGGTAAAGTGAATGAAAGAGATGAGGGTTTGGCTTAAAACCTTAGCAAATGGGACCCAATTAACTTGAACTTTGAAACGACGAAAACATGATCTTGTGGGCCTCGAATGACTTCGACGAAGAAGGATAAAACGATCCTCGAAATGTCTAGTTTCCAAAAAGTATATTTTTGACATGGTTTTGAAATCTCAAAAATTGTGTCCAGATTTGTGCATAAAAGATAATTTTACCCTCTTTGGCCAAAACATGGGTTTTTGGGCTTCAAACATGAATGGCCTTAAGACGAAAGTTGTAACACATAGAAAAATCATTCAAATGAAATCAAAATCACAATCATACAGAAACCGATACGATCCTCCCAAGCTTACACGTGCACTCATGCCTTCTTGAGTGTGTCTAACTAATGCTAACGTTCTCAAAATTCCCAAAGCTATGTCCAAGACTAAAACTAATTACTTCTAACCCAACGACCACTAAACCCACTTAGAACTAAACACATACTAATCGCACACTAATCGAATTGGTCTGGGTCGGGGTCTAACATTTGGCAAAGGAATGAACTTCATTTTATAGCCAAAAACTGCCCAACGGCTAGTCCCCGGTCGACTGCCCCTGTGCCCGGTCGACTTGGCCTTCAACGATCATAAAACTGACTGTTTGAAAAAAGCAAAATGGCTCTTTACCCGGTCGACCCGCAGTGGGCTCGGTCGACCGGGTCCCCTCGACCGGCCACACTGCGGGTCGACCCAGGCCTGAGACCAAAATTCCCTAAAAATGCATTTTTCAAAGTGGTTTCTTGAGGGAACTTTTGGGCCACTGAATCAAGCTTGGAATCATGTTTTAAATCAAACTAAGAGGTTTAAAAACATGAAACATAAAAAGCCTAAAATTATTTGAAAGATATAAAACATAGGCTAGCTTGATTTTATAAAACTTCTTTTCAAAACTAATTACATCCAAGTTTAAAAACAAAAAATGCACAAAATAATATTTCTACAAGTCTTAAAAACAATGCATGTGTAAATCAAGATTTCAAGATTTTCTAAATCAATGCAAGTGTGAAAATTCAAATGATGTTAAAATGTTAATGCATCCATCAAATTGCAATACACAAAATCCCTAACACAGATATCCCTAAATTTTCCTGACCTCTGACCATTAGGATGTATAGACCAAAATATTCTAACTTCCGAGAGCTTTTCGACGATATATAGAACGTCCAAATCGGACGAGCGGATCAAAAGATATGGCCCTCGAAAGACTGCCCTAACGGCCCCGCTAGAAACACACCTGGGCGCCACTACAAGTGCCCCCATGTTCAGAAATGCACTTGGGCGCACACGCAGGTGCGCCTAGGTCCCCAGTCACCTTGAAAATCAAATGGACGCCCCCATAGGTGCACCCAAGCCTAGTTTCCACTGTTTTAGTCAAAATTCAATCCGAAAACAACCCGAACCAAACCCTAGATCAACTTAACCCCAAGTCCCTACCTTTTCCCAACCTCTGATCATTATGATATATGGACCAACAGATTCTACATTTTGAGAGCTTTCCAACGATATGTAGAACATCCAATTCCGACAAACGGTCCAAGAGATATGACAGCCAGAAGACTACCCTAGCGGCCCCCCACCAGGGAGACACTTGGGCGCACCTAGAGTCCCAAACTGCACTTGGGCGCACACACAAGTGCGCCTAGGTCCCAATGTAAGACCCCGTCCCGAGTGACCTCGATTAGCATTAATTAAGTCATGTTTTAGTTTTTAAGTGTGTTTAGTGGATTTTGGTTAAGTTGGGAATAGAATAGATTTTGATATAGCTTTGGGGAATTTTGATTGCTTAGTAATTAGTGGGGCCCTTTGGGGGTTCCTTTTTATGACTTTGCATGTGCTTGGGGATTTATCAGAGATTCTTGCATTCATTGTTTTAATTCCATTTTATTTGTATTGTTAATCTCGACAACTTTTATGTTGATCCCGTGCCCGTCCGAGATCCCGAGACCCGATTTCCTAGCATTGAGGGCAAAACAGTCCTTTTACACTAAATCTGTACCCAAAACTTGATATCCCCGAAAACCGCGAAACATATACTTTTTGGAAACTAGATATTTCGACGATCATTTTTCTTTTATTCGTCGAATTCATTAGAAGCCTCGAAAGCCATAATTTCAGCCCAATTAGATTATTAGTAGTGGAGCCCACTCCCCATTTGCTTATAAGGGAACTCTTCTTCCTCATTTTCCTTTTTCTAACTCAAACCTCAAACTACAACTTCTCAAAGCTAGGGTTTCCCTTTCTTCTTCTTCTTGTTGCTTTTCGATCCTCAACCCACTCCCAAACTTACACAAATAGGAGATTTGAGGCCATCATCTCCTTCATCTCCTTGAGAGTTTTCTCTTAATAGCTTTTGTGGAGAAAACCTCCCATTCCAAGATCTTCATTGAGCTTACTCTTGCCATTAAAGGACCTTACAAGTAAGTGATCACCTCCATCTTCTAGATTTGTGTTCTCCTAGCCTAAGGGAATCTCCATCCCTATTATTGAAGCTTCTTCCTCCCCATGCTATGTTTGACTCTTTTAGGGTTTTATTTTGGGGTTTTTGCTTGTAGCTTGGACCATTGACTTGGGAGGCTTGTTAGAGCTTGATTTGCTTGAATAGAGACCTAAGGCAAGTGGATGATTTGATCTTTTATGAGCTTTCAATGGTTTTATAAGAAATGTGATTGGTTTTGTTATTTTCCACTCATGCCTATTTATTGCATTGATTTGAAATAAATGTTCATGATAGAGCATTGCTAGTGCATTTATGGTCATAGAGATGTGTTGGTTCATAGCATTTAATTTCCTCTTGTTTTTTCCCAAATGCACTCTTATGTGAAATGGTTTCCTTCCTCCTTTCTTTGTATGGGATGTGATGTTGATGGAGGAGAATGGAATGGATATTGTAAGAGATTTGATGTTATTCGAATGCAGTTTTGGACTCCTCATTGGATGTATAAAAGATGCTAGAAAGAGGTTGTAGAAGGAAGAGATAGAGAGGAGTTGAACTGCCCCAGAATCAGTTTCTGGACAGATCGCTCGAGCGAACATAACACTTCGCTCTAGCGAAGTGTCCAGAAAAGGGTTCGGAAAATTCTGTTAGGGATTTTATGTTTTGCAATTTGATGGATGCATTAACATTTTAATCATCATTTGAATTTTCACACATGCATTGATTTAGAAAATCTTGAAATCTTGATTTATACATGCATTGGTTTTTAGACTTGTAGAAATATTGATTTATACATGTTTTTTTTTTAAACTTGGATGCAATTAGATTTGAAAAGAATTTTTATAAATCAAGCAAGCCATTGGTTTTAAAGTTTCGAATCTTTTTTGGATTTTTATGTTTCATGTTTTAAAACCCTTAGTATGATTTAAAACATGTTTCCAAGCTTGATTTAATGGCCCAAAAATCCCCACAAAGAAATACTTTGAAATATGCTAATTTAGGGATTTTGGTCCCAGGCCAGGTCGACCCGCAGTGGGCCAAGTCGACCGGGGAAGGCCAGGTCGACCGGCCAAACGAAAGGCCAAGTCGACCGGGAAAGAGTCGTTGGCTCCTGTCAAATGGCAGTTTTATGACCGTTGTGAAGGCCAGGTCGACCCGGGAGTCATGGGGTCGACCGGGGACTAGCCGTTGGGCAATTTTGGGCTATAAAATGAAGTTCATTCCTTTACTAAAGTTAGAAAATTTTAAGTCTTCCTTGAGGTGTTCGGAGACAAGACAAAGGGGATGAACTAAAAGAGACCAAGGGGTCATTTGGAGAGCTAAAGCTTGGATTAATGAAGTTAAATCTCTAAGTAAGCTCTACCTTCCTTAATCATATGTTATATGCTTTGTTTAAATTATTGGTAAATGAATTTTAGCATTATAACTATGATGTGTTGAATTCATTCTTCTCTTAATCTTTGATCTAATTAAGATTCGATTCTTCACTTTCATTTCAAACCAAGTTGTTTTAAAACATTCTTTAATCATGCTTAGCCAAAATCTTTGTTTTCTTTTATAGCATGATTCATTTTCTTGGTTAAATCTTTATTTGTTGTTTTCATTCATTCAAACCTTAGTTAAATTTATTTGGTTTTGAAAACAACATTTCACATGCATCACATGTTCTAAGTTAATTAATTTCATACAACTTGTGAGTCTTTGATTTTCATATCATTAACAAGTTGATATTCATACATGTGATTTGCATTAAACTTCAATCAAATCTTTTATGTGTCTTAAACTTTGAAATGCTTTAAGCATATATTGATTGAGCTTAGTTTTTAAACTTGATTGAAGTTATCACACACACACACATCATGAGCATACACATTTGCATTCATATAGTGTTTGTGTGAGTTGGTTTTTCAATTTCATTTCCGCCTATTTAAAAGGCATTGTAATAGAGCTTTAATTGCATCTCTTAGAGTGTTTGTTTAGACACTTCTTTAAGAGAAATCTTTTTCTTGTAAAAGTTATTGGTTAGCCTAAGAAAAACATTGTGTAAAGGTTATTATTTAGCCTAGAAAAGCATCTTGTAAAGGCTGTTGTTTAGCCTAGAAAAACAACATTGTAAAGGTTATTGCTTAGCCTATTGAAAAGCATAAATAGTGGAAATCCGGTGGGGTGTTGGATCACAAGCCGGTAGTGGATGTAGGCATTGAGGCCGAACCACTATAAATCCTTGTGTGATGGTGCATGCTTTGTGGTGATTGGTTTTGTTAGCTTCCGCATTTATTTACTTAATCACCACTTGTGACTAGTTTAATTTAAAGAAGTTAAAATTGGTTAAAATTGGTCATAAATTGAAGCTCGCCCTATTCACCCCCCCTCTAGGGTTAGGATCCCAGGACTTTCAATTGGTATCAGAGCAAGGTTACTCCATTTTAGGGCTTAACAACCCGGAGTTGATCCTTTCTAGATTAGAACCCTAGTGTTGTGTTTTATTGCATATCTTTGTAATGATTTCCACTATGATTGAAAATGAATTTTCCCCTAGTATCATTGCACCACTCTAAGACTTTTTCAAGTTATATCTCCAAGAGTTGGTGAGTCCTCAAGTGAACTCTCAAGGGCATCCTTATCAAGACCATAGGTGAATCTTCATTGGTACACATTTAGACTAACCTTAAGGCCTTGATCCTCTCTAGACCAACCTATTCTTTTTAGTTATATCTTTTTGTTGGTCATGTTACATTTGCATTTTGTTTCTTTATAGTCACATCTCTTAAAATGCAATGTTTCTTTGTGATCATTTGATTTTGCCTTCATGATCTTTTAAGTTATATCTCATGGTTTTCAAAATCCTTTGATTGCAATATTTTCATGATGGATTTGCACTTTGTTCATATAGTTATATCCCTTGTAGTGCATATCTATTCATAATCAATTGATTGTGATTACAAAAGCTTTCATAGCTAGATTTTTCATGATCAATTGATGTTGGAAAATCATTTGATGAATGTCGTAGTTAGATATTTTTTTTAAATCAAATGATTTGAAGCAATTTAAGTTTTCCATTGATTTTTCAAGTTATATCTCTTGGTATGGAAAATATATGTTCAATTTGTATGAGTGTCTATTGTCATTTTTAGAATACAAATTGAAAATTTTTAATATGTACACTTCTTGTTTTTCAAAATCACTTGTTCATAATTCTATAAATGATTCTTTGTTGGAATTTCAAATATTGAAGTGATTTGAAAAACTTTGGAAAATGTTCTAAGCTTTATTGGTTGTATTTATAGAAGCATTTTCCTTGAATTTATTTCCTTGTGCTTAATTATGATTATATCATTTGGAAGGAAATAATTGTTACAAACAATTTGCATCTTTGCTCTTTTAGTTACATTCTTTTTATGCAAATTGATTTTGATGTCTTACATTGCATGGTTGGATATGGTTTCATTGATTTGCATGTTTGTGCCTACCTTGGTATATTTTTTCATTAATGCAAATTGATGATTGTTTATGTGTTTTTTAGTAAAATCTTTTGTTTTATTATCATTTGAGCCTAATAAGTACATATGTGATTTAATGTGCTAAGTTCATTTGGTATAAACCTCATATCCTTTTTCCATTGCATTGTAAGCTTAGTACATTTGCTAAGAGTGGAGATAGTGCATGATAGGTTAATGGATCATTTTAGATGAATTGGAATTAATCCATTGTTCTTAATAGGTATATCCATATATGTGATCCATCTTCATCTATATGCGATCCATGATGTCCCTCTAACTCCATACCTTCTTGTGCTTGCATAGTTATATTCTTCATTGATGATATAGTATGAGTTAGATCTTGATTGTTGATTGATCATCTCTATGCAAATGTCAAATCGTTCTATGTATGTGTTAGACCCCGACCCAGACCTAGTCGATTAGTGTGCGATTAGTATGTGTTTAGTTCTAAGTGGGTTTAGTCGTGGTTGGGTTAGAAGTGATTAGTTAGTTTGGACATAGCTTTGGGAATTTGAGAACGTCTAGTATTAGTCAGACACACTCAGGAAGGCCTGAGTGCACGTGTAAGCTTGGGAAGATCGTATTGATTTTCGTGTGAGTGTGATTTTGATTTCATGTGAATGATCTCGTTATGTGTTACAACTTTCTTTTTAAGCCCATTCGTGTTTGAAGCCCAAAAACCCATGTTTTGGCCCAAAGAGGGTAAAATTGTCTTTCTTGCATAAATCTGGACACAATTTTCGAGATCTCAAAACCATGTCAAAAATATACTTTTTGGAAACTAGATATTTCGACGATCATTTTATCCTTCTTCGTCGAAGTCATCCAAGGCCCACAAGACCATGTTTTAGTCACTTCAAGTTCAAGCCAAATGGGGCCCATGAGTCATCACTTAATCCCCTTTCCCCTCCCTTTTCATTCATTTCCCAATCTCTGCAACTTTTGAGTCTAGGGCAAGAGAGAAAACCTCTTTTCTCCTTCATCTTCCTCACTTGGTTTGATCTAGCTAGAGAGCTCCAAAGGAAATTCTAAGACTACCATTTTCTTCATCTCCTTGCAAGCTTCCTATTGATACAAGTTTCTTGAGTTTTCAAGTTGGGCAAGAGCTCCATTTCTCTCCCTCCCTCTTGTGTGGCCATTTCTAGGTAAGGGTTTCCACTCATACTTTCCATTGAGTCATTTTAGTTCCTTAAGATCATGTTTTTCATGTTTTCAAACCCTATTTGGAAAATGGGTTTCTTGTTTCCATTTTTTTTGAGTAAGTTTTGTGTGTTTTCTTGGTTTGGCTTGTAGTGTGGGATTAGCTTGTGTGAAGAGCTTGAAGTGGAGTGTTTAGCATTTGGGCAAGGCAAGTAATCTCTATAGGATCATTGTGCATGTTATTTTAAGCTACATTATTGTTTTGGAAACTTTGCATATGGATATGTTTACAAGCTTTATGATTGTGTTTTCATGAGTTTTGGATGTGTGCTTTGTCCCTTGGAGAGTATGTAGACTCAGGGAATATAAGTGGAATGAGAATGAATGGAAGGGAAGAAGAGAAATGTGAAAAATCTGTGCTGAAACGCATTCCCGTGCACTGGCGGTCAGCACAGCGGTCAGCTCGCGGCTAGCCGCCCGTGTCCACTTCGGCTAACCGCATGCTGACCGAACTCAGCGGTTACCTTTCCAGAAGCTAGCATTTTCACCTGGGACCAGCGGTCAGCTCCGCGGTCAGCTCACGGCTAACCGCCAGTCCTACTCGCGGTTAACCGCAAGCCAACCGCGCAATGCGGTTCCATTTCCCGAGAGCTAAGTTCAAAATTGGTATTTCAGCGGTCAGCCTGGCGGTCACCTTGCGGCTAGCCGCCGGACCCCAGTTCGGCTAGCCGCCACCTGACCGCGAGGTGACCGAAATTCACTGTTTGTGTATTTTGACGAGTTTAGCAAGAATGAAAAACTAGGACATGTTAAGTGACCTTTAGCTTGATATTGTACACTCGAGACCCGAGATGTCCTTGAACTTCTGGGGCACCAATTCTATTTTTAACTCCGCATCTGGGCTTCGATTGTACAACAACCATCCAAAGGTCCTTGTATGTGCTTGATAGACTTTGTGTTTGAACCTTGATTTTTGGGTATGATGAATACCATTGTGAACTCATTTTGAAGTGTTAGTACAACCGTGTTTTGAAGTTTTGTTAAGAAAAAGGGGATCACTTCCTAAGCGTGTTTTGCATAAATATTATGCCTCGTGCTAGTCGTGCTCGTCGTGTTGTGATAAGTGATTTCCCCCTTTTTATCTCGACGTGTTTGATCGTGCTTCGCGTGTTTTGTGCATTCATGAACTAAGTAAACACCACTGAGCTTAGACTGCCCCTTCGGTTTGATCCACTGTCCGGGGGTCTTTAAACATGTGGACTGTCTGCAGACTGGTCGTGTATTTATTACACATCGTGCGTGTCCGGTTCCGCGGCCGGAATTCCCGTCTTTGTGGGAAATCGTGTCGTGCTTATATTATGTATATCGTGCTTGTCGTGCGTGCTTGCTCTTTTCATTATATAAATGATAGAGAAAGGATGGGCTCTTTGTGGATTGTAACTTTTCATGATATATTTAGTACTCATGCTAGTTTGTTTTGATACCTCAGCTATTGTGACAGTTCAAACCAAGTATTCGATTTCAAGTGCTTTTCCAAAGTATTATTGTCATGTTCATGCCTATATTGATTACCTGCCAAACCGTCGTGTTTGACCCTTGCTTGTTGGTGCCCAGGTGCAGGTGACGTTGCCTTTGAGGAGGAGCGTCAGGAGGAGGCTTGTGAGCCAACTCCCGTGAGAGAGTGGCAGCCCGACGATGTCATCTAGATGTCGGTCTGGTTCCTGAGTTTCGTCACATTTTGTCTTAGGGTCCTTTTGTTTATGTTGGAGTTGTGTATTGGCCTCTGTTGGCCTCTCTTGGGAATTGTAACAAAACTTAATTTACTTTCTTGTTAGACTGGTAACTTGAATAATGTTGGGAATGCCTTGTTAACTTATTCCTTTGATACTTTGTCTTGTATACTATTGTGATAGCACCTAAATATTTTACTGGTGCTTATCTAGTTGTGTTTTGCTACACGCTTCCGCAAATTGTGTACGTGTGAGCCAGATTCCGCGTGTCTTTGGGAATCCTCACCGCGGGAACCTGTGGGAAAATAATGAACCATTGAGCATAAACATCATCACCAACGTCGCGGGCCCGGGAATCCGTTCCGGGGTCGCGACAGGACTGGCATCAGAGCGAGACATGTTTCAGGCACTTAAAAGAAACTAGAAAGGTCTTAGGAACGTGGCGAGGATTCGTGAGTTCGATAGATTCGTTCGTATAGGATCCTAGAAACCCTTGTACCATGATTTTTGTGTTCTAACTCTTTGTTTTACAGCAATATGCCTCCAAGAAAAGCTCCAAATCATCATGCTTCAGGCAGTAATCAGAATGAGTCAGATGCATCTGAGACACCTACAGCCGCACAGTTTCAGGAACTTATGCAAGCCATGATAGCACAGCAAAGACAGGCTAATGAGAATCAAGCAAGATTTCAAGAGCAACTAACTAAGAAGGATGATGAGATGGCACAAGTTCAGAGGCAACTGTTAGAAGTACTTCAGAACAGGAATGTAGCACCACCTGTAGGTCCTCAGATTGTGATACAGAATAGGGATCCAGACCCTAATGCTCTATTTGAGAAGTTTAGGAAAAGAGCACCGAAGGAGTTTTCGGGCAATGAGGACCCGCTAGTGGCAGATGACTGGCTAGTCAATACGGAGAAGATCTTTGATGTTTTCATATGCACGGGTATACAGAAAGTCAACCTCACTGCTTCTTTATTTTATGGGCTTGCAGACCGGTGGTGGCAAACAGTCAAGGACCCATATGCAGTGATGGCTGATGATGAGGCATGGGCAGCTTTCAAGATACAGTTTCAAGACAAATACATTCCCTCTCATGTCAAGAGGCAGAAGGCTATTGAGTTTCAGCAACTCAAGCAAGGTAGCATGACCGTGTTAGACTATGTCACCAAATTTGAAAGATTGGCTAGATATGCCACCGAGCTGATTGACACTGAAAGGAAGAAGATAACTAAGTTTTTGGAAGGATTGAATCCGATCATCATGAGAGATGTCCTAGGAGTAGTGCCTCCAGCTACATATGATGATGCAGTCAAGCGGGCTTGTACATTTGAAGATATTAATAATATGATTGTTCAGGACAGGAAGCAGCAATATCAGCAGCATAACCAGAGGCAACAGCAAGGCAAGAAGCCTAGGCAAGAACAAGCCTATGTGAGGCAAGGTTGTGGACATTGTGGCAAGAATCATGAGACCCACGAATGTAGGAAGGCCATGGGTGCCTGTTTCAAGTGTGGGGCTATGAACCATTCAATCAAGGATTGCCCACTACTTCAGAATCAAGGGAACAGGAACCAGCAGCAGAGACAAGTAGCTCCTCAGAATCAAGCACCAGTTCAGAATCAGATGAGACCACCTCAGCAGCAGCAACAGGCTAGGCCACCAGCACAGAATCAGAATGCTCGTCCTCTACAGCAGAACAGACAAGGCCAAGGAAGGCAGAACCAAGCACCGAACAGACTACAGATGCATGGACGGTTATACTATCTCAACCGTGCAGATGCTGAAGCTGCAGGAGACGTGGTAGAAGGTAAACTTCTTGTTTGTGGGGTAGAAGCCCAGATTTTATTTGACCCTGGATCCACACATTCATTTTCATCTCCTAGTTTTGCTAAGTTGATTGATGCACCATGTAGTGAGTTGGATTACATTTTGGTAGTGACCACTCCAGTAGGGAAACAAGTTGTGTGTAGAAACCATTACCCTAGTTGTACAGTGTTGTTAGGAGATGTGAATTTACCGGCCAACCTCATAGTTTTAGACATGCATGATTTTGATGTTATTTTAGGCATGGATTGGTTAGAAGCATATCATGCCACCATGGACTGTTTTAGTAAGACCATCACATTCAGATTCCAAGGACCACAGGCAGAGTTGATATTTCAGGGGAACAGGAGAAAGTCTCAGGCAGGATTTATTTCAGTGTTGAAGGCAAGCAGATTAGTGCAGAGTGGGTGTCAGGCATTTATTGCGTTTATCACGGAGGATAAACAGTCCCAAGGGGTGGAGGATATCCCCATTGTGTGTGAATTTCCGGACGTTTTTCCAGAAGAAATCCCGGGTTTACCACCAATTAGAGAAGTTGAGTTTACAATTGAACTCCTTCCAGGGACAGCTCCGATCTCGATTGCACCATACAGGATGGCTCCAGCAGAAATGGGTGAGCTAAAGCTCCAATTGCAAGATTTGTTGAGCAAAGGTTTTATTAGGCCAAGTGTTTCACCGTGGGGAGCACCGGTGTTGTTTGTGAAGAAGAAGGATGGAAGTTTGAGAATGTGCATAGACTATCGGAAGTTGAACCATGTGACAGTGAAGAACAAGTATCCTTTGCCAAGGATAGATGAATTGTTTGACCAATTGCAAGGAGCAGCCTATTTTTCCAAGGTAGACTTGAGGTCAGGGTACCATCAGTTGAGAGTTAGAGACTCAGATGTCCAGAAGACAGCCTTTAGAACAAGATATGGGCACTATGAGTTCTTAGTGATGCCCTTTGGTTTGACGAATGCACCAGCAGTCTTTATGGCTTTGATGAACAAGGTCTTTGCACCTTATTTGGATCATTCCACAGTAGTGTTTATTGATGATGTCCTGGTATACTCTAAGAGTAAGAAGGAACATGAAGAACATTTGAGGACAGCGTTGCAGCTCTTGAGGGACAACCAGTTATATGCGAAACTCAGTAAATGCGAATTCTGGTTAGAGCAAGTTGCTTTTCTAGGCCACATCATCTCCAGAGAAGGGTTAGCAGTTGATCCAGCTAAGATAGAAGCAGTTGTGAGTTGGGTTAGGCCAAACAGTGTGACAGAAATTAGAAGCTTTTTGGGGTTAGCAGGCTACTACAGAAGATTTGTTCAAGGTTTTTCGTCCATTGCAGCACCGTTGACGAAGTTGACCAGGAAGAATGTCCCGTTTGTGTGGACTGATCAGTGTGAAACCAGTTTCCAAGAGTTGAAAGGAAGGTTAACTACAGCCCCAATCCTTACATTACCATCGGGCAACGGTGGATTTATTGTTTATACAGATGCTTCGAATGTGGGACTGGGTTGTGTATTGATGCAGGATGGCAAAGTGATTGCCTATGGCTCGAGACAGTTGAAGGACCATGAGAAGAATTATGCGACTCACGACTTGGAGTTGGCAGCAGTTGTTTTCGCATTGAAGATGTGGAGACACTATCTCTATGGAGAGAAATTTGAGGTCCATTCAGATCACAGAAGTTTACAATATTTGTTCTCGCAGAAGGATTTGAACATGAGGCAGAGAAGGTGGATGGAGTATATCAAAGATTATGACTTTCCAATTAAGTACCATCCAGGCAAGGTGAATGTGGTAGCAGATGCATTGAGTAGGAAATCAGTGGTTATGGCCAATTTGAGGGGAATGGGTGTCTTACAGCAGTTTGAGGAGTTGGGTGTAGAGGTACAAACCCTTAGATTGGGTGCGATGTTAGCGAACATGACAGTTTCAGAACCTATATTCATCCAGAAGATTAAGGAAAATCAGTTACAAGATCCAGACTTGGCTAAGATAGTGGAAGTCATTGCAGAACGCCCCGATTTCAAGATGGTGAATGGGATATTGTATTTTCGTGACCGGTTGTGTGTGCCAAATGTGGATGATTTGAAAGATGAGATAATGAATGAAGCTCACAGCACGAGATATTCTATGCATCCGGGTAGCACGAAGATGTACCACAATTTGAAGAATCGGTTTTGGTGGAATAACATGAAGAGAGAGATAGCAGCTTTTGTGTCTCGTTGTCTAACTTGTCAGTTGATCAAGGCAGAGCATCAGAAGCCTCCAGGTTTGTTACAGCCTTTAGAGATTCCGGAGTGGAAATGGGAGCACATTACCATGGATTTCGTTTCCGGTTTGCCAAATACCAAGAAGGGGAATAATGCAATTTGGATCATTGTAGATCGTCTGACAAAGTCTGCTCACTTCATTCCGATGAAGACAGGGAACATAATGCATATGGCACCGCTTGCGAAGTTATTTGTTGAGGAGATCGTTAGTAAGCATGGTCAGCCCGTCTCCATTACTTCAGACAGAGACAGTAGGTTTGTTTCAAAGTTTTGGAAAACTCTTCATGAGTCGATGGGTACCAAACTTCAGTTCAGCACAGCTTATCATCCTCAGACCGATGGTCAGTCAGAAAGGACGATACAGACTCTCGAAGACATGTTGCGTGCTTGTGTATTGGATTTCAAGATTCAGTGGGATGAGTGCTTACCTCTTTGTGAATTTGCTTATAACAATAGTTACCACTCTAGCATCGGTATGGCACCGTTCGAGGCACTCTATGGTAGAAGATGCAGAACTCCGGTTTGCTGGGAAGAAGTCGGTGAACGTAGTTTCCATGGACCGACAATAGTTGGAGAGACAAGTGACAAGGTCAAGTTGATTCAGGAAAGGTTGAAGATCGCCCGAAGTAGGCAGAAGAGTTATGCAGACACTCGCAGAAGAGAATTGCAGTTTCAGGTGGGTGACAAAGTGTTCTTGAAGATCTCGCCAGTTAGAGGGACTTTGAGATTCGGACAGAAGGGCAAGTTGTCTAGAAGGTTTATCGGTCCGTATGAGATCCTGAGCAAGATTGGAGATGTTGCTTATAGACTTGCGTTACCGCCGGAATTCTCCGGGGTACATAATGTTTTCCATGTTTCGATGCTCAAGAAGTACGTCTCTAGTCCTGCACACATTCTACAGCATGAGCCCTTAGAAATTCGGGAAGATGCCTCGTATGTGGAAAGACCGATCAAGATCATTGATACCAAAGAACAAGAGTTGAGAAATCGGACTATTCACTGGGTCAAGGTACTTTGGGAAAATCACGAGCCAGAAGAAGCCACATGGGAATTGAGAGAACAAGTGCAGAGGAAGTATCCACAACTTTTACCAGAGGTAATTGCTTGATTTATTTGGTGGACCAAATATCCTAAGGGGTGGAGGATGTTAGACCCCGACCCAGACCTAGTCGATTAGTGTGCGATTAGTATGTGTTTAGTTCTAAGTGGGTTTAGTCGTGGTTGGGTTAGAAGTGATTAGTTAGTTTGGACATAGCTTTGGGAATTTGAGAACGTCTAGTATTAGTCAGACACACTCAGGAAGGCCTGAGTGCACGTGTAAGCTTGGGAAGATCGTATTGATTTTCGTGTGAGTGTGATTTTGATTTCATGTGAATGATCTCGTTATGTGTTACAACTTTCTTTTTAAGCCCATTCGTGTTTGAAGCCCAAAAACCCATGTTTTGGCCCAAAGAGGGTAAAATTGTCTTTCTTGCATAAATCTGGACACAATTTTCGAGATCTCAAAACCATGTCAAAAATATACTTTTTGGAAACTAGATATTTCGACGATCATTTTATCCTTCTTCGTCGAAGTCATCCAAGAACCACAAGACCATGTTTTAGTCACTTCAAGTTCAAGCCAAATGGGGCCCATGAGTCATCACTTAATCCCCTTTCCCCTCCCTTTTCATTCATTTCCCAATCTCTGCAACTTTTGAGTCTAGGGCAAGAGAGAAAACCTCTTTTCTCCTTCATCTTCCTCACTTGGTTTGATCTAGCTAGAGAGCTCCAAAGGAAATTCTAAGACTACCATTTTCTTCATCTCCTTGCAAGCTTCCTATTGATACAAGTTTCTTGAGTTTTCAAGTTGGGCAAGAGCTCCATTTCTCTCCCTCCCTCTTGTGTGGCCATTTCTAGGTAAGGGTTTCCACTCATACTTTCCATTGAGTCATTTTAGTTCCTTAAGATCATGTTTTTCATGTTTTCAAACCCTATTTGGAAAATGGGTTTCTTGTTTCCATTTTTTTTTAGTAAGTTTTGTGTGTTTTCTTGGTTTGGCTTGTAGTGTGGGATTAGCTTGTGTGAAGAGCTTGAAGTGGAGTGTTTAGCATTTGGGCAAGGCAAGTAATCTCTATAGGATCATTGTGCATGTTATTTTAAGCTACATTATTGTTTTGGAAACTTTGCATATGGATATGTTTACAAGCTTTATGATTGTGTTTTCATGAGTTTTGGATGTGTGCTTTGTCCCTTGGAGAGTATGTAGACTCAGGGAATATAAGTGGAATGAGAATGAATGGAAGGGAAGAAGAGAAATGTGAAAAATCTGTGCTGAAACGCATTCCCGTGTACTGGCGGTCAGCACAGCGGTCAGCTCGCGGCTAGCCGCCCGTGTCCACTTCGGCTAACCGCATGCTGACCGAACTCAGCGGTTACCTTTCCAGAAGCTAGCATTTTCACCTGGGACCAGCGGTCAGCTCCGCGGTCAGCTCACGGCTAACCGCCAGTCCTACTCGCGGTTAACCGCAAGCCAACCGCGCAATGCGGTTCCATTTCCCGAGAGCTAAGTTCAAAATTGGTATTTCAGCGGTCAGCCTGGCGGTCACCTTGCGGCTAGCCGCCGGACCCCAGTTCGGCTAGCCGCCACCTGACCGCGAGGTGACCGAAATTCACTGTTTGTGTATTTTGACGAGTTTAGCAAGAATGAAAAACTAGGACATGTTAAGTGACCTTTAGCTTGATATTGTACACTCGAGACCCGAGATGTCCTTGAACTTCTGGGGCACCAATTCTATTTTTAACTCCGCATCTGGGCTTCGATTGTACAACAACCATCCAAAGGTCCTTGTATGTGCTTGATAGACTTTGTGTTTGAACCTTGATTTTTGGGTATGATGAATACCATTGTGAACTCATTTTGAAGTGTTAGTACAACCGTGTTTTGAAGTTTTGTTAAGAAAAAGGGGATCACTTCCTAAGCGTGTTTTGCATAAATATTATGCCTCGTGCTAGTCGTGCTCGTCGTGTTGTGATAAGTGATTTCCCCCTTTTTATCTCGACGTGTTTGATCGTGCTTCGCGTGTTTTGTGCATTCATGAACTAAGTAAACACCACTGAGCTTAGACTGCCCCTTCGGTTTGATCCACTGTCCGGGGGTCTTTAAACATGTGGACTGTCTGCAGACTGGTCGTGTATTTATTACACATCGTGCGTGTCCGGTTCCGCGGCCGGAATTCCCGTCTTTGTGGGAAATCGTGTCGTGCTTATATTATGTATATCGTGCTTGTCGTGCGTGCTTGCTCTTTTCATTATATAAATGATAGAGAAAGGATGGGCTCTTTGTGGATTGTAACTTTTCATGATATATTTAGTACTCATGCTAGTTTGTTTTGATACCTCAGCTATTGTGACAGTTCAAACCAAGTATTCGATTTCAAGTGCTTTTCCAAAGTATTATTGTCATGTTCATGCCTATATTGATTACCTGCCAAACCGTCGTGTTTGACCCTTGCTTGTTGGTGCCCAGGTGCAGGTGACGTTGCCTTTGAGGAGGAGCGTCAGGAGGAGGCTTGTGAGCCAACTCCCGTGAGAGAGTGGCAGCCCGACGATGTCATCTAGATGTCGGTCTGGTTCCTGAGTTTCGTCACATTTTGTCTTAGGGTCCTTTTGTTTATGTTGGAGTTGTGTATTGGCCTCTGTTGGCCTCTCTTGGGAATTGTAACAAAACTTAATTTACTTTCTTGTTAGACTGGTAACTTGAATAATGTTGGGAATGCCTTGTTAACTTATTCCTTTGATACTTTGTCTTGTATACTATTGTGATAGCACCTAAATATTTTACTGGTGCTTATCTAGTTGTGTTTTGCTACACGCTTCCGCAAATCGTGTACGTGTGAGCCAGATTCCGCGTGTCTTTGGGAATCCTCACCGCGGGAACCTGTGGGAAAATAATGAACCATTGAGCATAAACATCATCACCAACGTCGCGGGCCCGGGAATCCGTTCCGGGGTCGCGACAGTATGGTTGTGATCTTAGTTATATTTGTAGAAACCATACTAGAACTCAAATCCATCCACTATGCCTTCTAGTCATTTCTTTTTGGATGGTTATGATGTTGATTCATGTATATTCTCTAAGTGATTTCATCCTTATACATGTTTCAACCTCATAGTAGTGATCTTGATCATATGAAACTCTTTGAAATCCATTTCTCGTATACCTATATGTTTGATGGATATCTTAGTAGTTGAATTCATATGATTTTATCACTTTCAAAATTGCATGCATTACAAAGTTATATCCTTTTACATTGCAATTTATCTTGTTCATCACTATGCTCATTAGTTATATCTTTAAAAGTGATGAATATCCATTTATGATGCTTGATGGAATTTTGTGTTTGTCACATTCTTGCTCTTTATCATGTTGTCAAATTCAATTGGTTTCAATTGGTATAATTTTCGATTGATTTGATTTCTTGTGAATGTGATAAACCTTGTGTACATTGGATTGAACTTAATAGTAATATATTTGTTCCATGTCACACTCCATTAGCATCATAATTTTCATGTTTGCCACCTCTCTTGCTCATATAGGTAAATCTCATGACCACTATGTTTATATATTCATAATCTTGGTTGGTTATTAGTTGAGGTTGGCTTCATGTTTGAATTTCATTTCACTCATCTTGCACTTTAATAGTCATATTTATTGATTGAATGAGATGATTTCAAAACTTTCATAGCATATGATTTTCATAGTTAAATTATTTGATGCTATGTTTAGTAAACCCCATTTCATCATGGATAGCTCTATTTTGGATTTATCTTAATAGTTATATTCGTTATAACTCCATTTTAGAGTGATTGTTTTAATAGACTTATCCTTGAATCTCAATTGGTATTCTTTGTTTTTCCAATTGGTATCCATGATCGCTTTTCTCCTTGACCTTGCTCTCTTTTGGTAATTAATTTGATCATTTTGTGCTTTATAGTTAAATGTGTCTAATCCTTTCCTTGAAAGTTTACCCTCAATTGGTAAAACCATCTTCTTCTTGCACCAAATAGTTATATCTTTGTCAAAAGTTTGACAAAAGGAGAGAATGGATTGAGGGGGAGTGTAAACCTTCATAGGAAGTATTAGTTTTGATAAAATTGACCATTGGATTGACTTTGAACCCTTAGAGACTACTTCCATACATGATAACCTGTTATGAATTTCATTTTTAATTTCTTTTGTTAACTGGTGCTTCTAAAAGGTATTTTCTTTGTTTCATGTGTGTAGGTACCTTTGCAATTTAATGTCAAAGGGGGAGTGAGCATTCAAGTTCTCTAAAGGGGAAGAGAATGTCCAAGCTTCCTAAGAGGAGATATTGTAGGATCTTCTACAGGAGGAGAGAATGCATATCTTGCCAAAGGGAGAGAGAGGCATGGTCAAAGGGGGAGAGGTAGAAGAAAGAAAGCTTGGGAGCAAAAGAAGATGCTTGGCCATAGAGAGGAAGAAGAAAAGAAAGCTTGAAGAATGATCAAGCTCCAAGCATCAAGAAGAATGAAGAAAAGAAACCCAGAGCCCAAGCTAAGAGAACGAGCATCCAAGAGATTTCAAGACTTGTCCAGTTTAGGGGGAGCTGAAGACTTAGTGTGTTAATTCAGTGTATAGTAAGTTGCCATCAAATTGCAAAGGGGGAGATTGTTAGGGATTTTGTGTTTTGCAATTTGATGGATGCATTAACATTTTAATCATCATTTGAATTTTCACACATGCATTGATTTAGAAAATCTTGAAATCTTGATTTATACATGCATTGGTTTTTAGACTTGTAGAAATATTGATTTATGCATGTTTTGTTTTTTAAACTTGGATGCAATTAGATTTGAAAAGAATTTTTATAAATCAAGCAAGCCATTGGTTTTAAAGTTTCGAATCTTTTTTGGCTTTTTATGTTTCATGTTTTAAAACCCTTAGTATGATTTAAAACATGTTTCCAAGCTTGATTTAATGGCCCAAAAATCCCCACAAAGAAATACTTTGAAATATGCTAATTTAGGGATTTTGGTCCCAGGCCAGGTCGACCCGCAGTGGGCCAGGTCGACCGGCCCAACGAAAGGCCAGGTCGACCGGGAAAGAGCCGTTGGCTCCTGTCAAATGGCAGTTTTATGACCGTTGTGAAGGCCAGGTCGACCCGGGAGTCATGGGGTCGACCGGGGACTAGCCGTTGGGCAATTTTGGGCTATAAAATGAAGTTCATTCCTTTACCAAAGTTAGAGAATTTTAAGTCTTCCTTGAGGTGTTCGGAGACAAGACAAAGGGGATGAACTAAAAGAGACCAAGGGGTCATTTGGAGAGATAAAGCTTGGATTAATGAAGTTAAATCTCTAAGTAAGCTCTATCTTCCTTAATCATATGTTATATGCTTTGTTTAAATTATTGGTAAATGAATTTTAGCATTATAACTATGATGTGTCGAATTCATTCTTCTCTTAATCTTTGATCTAATTAAGATTGGATTCTTCACTTTCATTTCAAACCAAGTTGTTTTAAAACCTTCTTTAATCATGCTTAGCCAAAATCTTTGTTTTCTTTTATAGCATGATTCATTTTCTTGGTTGAATCTTTATTTGTTGTTTTCATTCATTCAAACCTTAGTTAAATTTATTTGGTTTTGAAAACAACATTTCACATGCATCACATGTTCTAAGTTAATTAATTTCATACAACTTGTGAGTCTTTGATTTTCATATCATTAACAAGTTGATATTCATACATGTGATTTGCATTAAACTTCAATCAAATCTTTTATGTGCCTTAAACTTTGAAATGCTTTAAGCATATATTGATTGAGCTTAGTTTTTAAACTTGATTGAAGTTATCACACACACACACACATCATGAGCATACACATTTGCATTCATATAGTGTTTGTGTGAGTTGGTTTTTCAATTTCATATCCGCCTATTTAAGAGGCATTGTAATAGAGCTTTAATTGCATCTGTTAGAGTGTTTGTTTAGACACTTCTTTAAGAGAAATCTTTTTCTTGTAAAGGTTATTGCTTAGCCTAAGAAAAACATTGTGTAAAGGTTATTGTTTAGCCTGGAAAAGCATCTTGTAAAGGTTGTTGTTTAGCCTAGAAAACCAACATTGTAAAGGTTATTGCTTAGCCTATTGAAAAGCATAAATAGTGGAAATCCGGTGGGGTGTTGGATCACAAGCCGGTAGTGGATGTAGGCATTGAGGCCGAACCACTATAAATCCTTGTGTGATGGTGCATGCTTTGTGGTGATTGGTTTTGTTAGCCTCCGCATTTATTTACTTAATCACCACTTGTGACTAGTTTAATTTAAAGAAGTTAAAATTGGTTAAAATTGGTCATAAATTGAAGCTGACCCTATTCACCCCCCCCCCCTCTAGGGTTAGGACCCCAGGACTTTCACATTCCAGTAGGTAGTTCGCTCGAGCGGACCCCTTGGTCGCTCGAGCGAACCTCCCAGAACTCGTTCCAGAAAGTGGTTAGTTCGAGCGATCCAATACTTCGCTCGAGCCAACCACCTACTGGATGAGTTCGCTCGAGCGACTTCAAATTCGCTCGAGCGAACCCACCCAGACAACCATTCCAGAGAGCTCCTCGATCAAGCTAACTCTCCGGTTCGCTCGAGCAATGAGCTTTGTCGGTCAAAGGTTATATTCAGGACAGTGATGAGTTGTTTAAATGTTTTGGGACTATTCTTTGAGAACCCCTCTATGTCAGGGAGATTTACTAAGCAATGTAGAGGTCGTTTGAGAAAGAAAGCACATCACGAAGATTTCATTTGAGGTTTTGAAAAATTCAAAGTGTATAAGGAGCCCGGAATGTCCCCAAACTCAAAGAGTACCAAATTGTTGTTAGATCGACATACGGGCTCCTTATTCGCTTAAAATAAATCTTGAACTTGATACTTTACCCGAAATTTCAATTTTTTATTGTGTTTCACAGTTCCCGAGATTTATACTACATGATTTATTATTCCCGAAAGCATTGAAATTGTACTTGTATTAATTGCTAGCCTCGAAATGCATTACCCGACATGAAGTGACAATTGTGCCTTTGAGCACCCCCGTCCCGTTTATTGATGTACTTGCAATTGATGTATTTCATACATGTTTTAATCTTGTCATTTAACCTATGAGTCGGCACCACTAAGCTTGGATAACCCTGTTGGTTTGATCCACCGACTTGGAGACCCCCCTCTTGTCCCGCCAGCTGCAGTTTGGATCTCGTTACCCAGTCATTTCTGTGGTCTTGTCCCGATACCGCAGATTGCTACTATGGTTCCCGATGCCCGACTCACTACTGTGGTCATGTATAGTATATGTATATGTATTTATAAGATCTATTGTTTCTCCTCACCTCGAGTGACTGAGATCAGTGCATAGTTATTGCTGTCACTTTAGTGATAGAGGACTTAGCTTCATGTGGTTGTCATCTTGCTTGTTTCCCATTTCCTTGGTTACCTTTACATTGCAGTAATCAAAATGAGTCAGACACGACCAATACGCCAACCACTACACAGTTCCAAGAACTCATGCAAGCTATGATAGAACAACAAAGGCAGGCAAATGAGACTCAAGCAAAATTTCAAGAACAGGTAGCAAAGAAAGATGAGGAAATGGCCCAAGTTCAGAGACAACTCTTAGAAGTTCTTCAGAACAAAAATCTAGCTCCATAACCTTAGCTTTTGGGTCCACAGATTGTTATCCACAATAGGGATCATGACGCTAACGCACTATTTGAGAGGTTCAGGAAGAGAGCACCGAAGGAATTTTCGGGCAATGAGGACCCGTTAGTTGCAGATGATTGGCTGGCTAACACCGGGAAAATCTTTGATGTCTTTACGTGCACCGGGAGACAGATGGTCAACCTCACAGCTTCACTATTTATGGGCTTGCAAATCAGTGGTGGCAAACAGTTAAAGACCCATACACGGTAATGGCTAACGAAGATGCATGGGCAGCATTCAAGATACAATTCCAGGATAAGTACATTCCCTCCCATGTTAAGACATAGAAGGCTATTGAATTCCAGCAGCTCAAGCAAGGCAGCATGACTGTGCTAAACTATGTCACCAAGTTTGAGAGATTGGCTAGATATGCTACCGAGTTGATTGACACTGAGTAGAAGAATATAACAAAGTTCTTGGAAGGACTGAATTCGATTATCATAAGGGATGCAATAGGAGTAATTCCACCATCTACATATGATGAGGCAGTCAAACGGGCATATAAGTTTGAAGATATTAACAACCTGATCGTTCAAAATAGGAAGCAGCACTATCAGAAGCAGCACCATAACAAGAAACCGAAGCAAGAGCACAGTCAAGTGAGGCAGGGTTGTGGTCACTGTGGCAAGAACCACGAAACTCATGAATGTCGTAAGGCCACAGGTGCCTGTTTCAAATGTGGGGCTATGAACCATGCAATCAAAGATTGCCCACAACTTCAGAATCAAGGAAACCGAAACCAACAGCAGAGACAAGCAGCTCCTCAGAATCAAGCACCAGTTCAGAATCAAGTTAGGCCACCTCAGTAGCAACAGCAGGCTAGACCACCGGCACAGAATCAGAATGCTCGTCCTCCACAACAGAACAGACATGGCCAAGGAAGGCAAAGTCAAGCACCGAATAGACTACAGATACATGGACGGTTATATTATCTCAACCGTGCAGATGCTGAAGCTGCAGGAGACGTGGTGGAAGGTAAATTCTTGTTTGTGGGGTGGAAGCTCATATTTTATTTGATCCTGGATCCCCACATTCATTTTCACCTCCTACTTTTGCTAAGATGGTTGATGCACCACATAGTGAATTGGATTTTATTCTGATAGTAACCACGCCAGTAGGGAAACAAGTTATGTGTAGAACCTATTACCCTAGCTGTACAGTTTTGTTAGGAGATGTTAATTTACTGGCCAACCTCATTGTTTTGGACATGCATGATTTTGATATCATTTTAGGCATGGATTGGTTAGAAGCATATCATGCCACCATGGATTGTTTTAGTAAAACCATAACATTCAGATTCCAAGGACCACAAGCAGAATTGATATTTCAGGGCAACAAGAGGAAAACTCAGGCAGGATTTATTTCAGTGTTGAAAGCAAGCAGATTAGTTCATAGTGGGTGTCAGGCTTTTATTGTGTTTATCACGGAGGATAAACAATCCCAAGGGGTGGAGGATATCCCCATTGTGTGTGAATTTCAGGATGTTTTTCTAGAAGAAATCCCGGGATTACCACCAATTAGAGAAGTTAAGTTCACAATTGAACTCCTTCTAGGGACGGCTCCAACCTCTATTGCACCATACAGAATGGCTCCAGCAGAAATGGGTGAATTAAAACTCTAGTTACAGGATTTGTTGAGCAAAGGCTTTATTAGGCCAAGTGTTTCACCTTAGGGAGCACCAGTGTTATTTGTGAAAAAGAAAGATGGAAGTCTGAGAATGTGCATTGACTGCAGAAAATTGAACCATGTGACCGTGAAGAACAAGTATCGATTGCCAAGGATAGACGAATTATTTGATCAATTGCAAGGAGCAGCCTATTTTTCCAAGATAGACTTTAGATCAGGGTACCATCAGTTGAGAGTTAGAGACTCAGATGTTCAGAAAGCGGCTTTTAGAACAAGATATGGGCACTACGAGTTCTTAGTGATGCCCTTTGGTTTGACGAATGCACCCGCAGTCTTTATGGCTCTTATGAACAAAGTCTTTGCACCCTATTTAGATCACTCTACAGTAGAATTCATCGATGACGCCCTTGTGTATTTCAAGAGTAAGAAGGAGCATGAAGAACATTTGAGGACAGCGTTACAGCTTTTGAGGGACAACCAGCTTTATGTAAAACTCAGTAAGTGCGAATTCTGGTGAGAGCAAATTGCTTTTCTAGGCCACCTCATCTCCAAAGAAGGTTTAGCAGTTGATCCAGCCAAGATAAAGGCAGTTGTTAATTGGGTGAGACCAAGCAGTGTAACTGAAATCAGAAGCTTTTTGGGGTTAGCAGGCTACTACAGAAGATTTGTCCAAGGTTTTTCATCCATCGCAGCACCATTGACGAAGTTGACCAATAAGAATGTCCCATTTGTTTGGACTGAACAGTGTGAGACAAGCTTTCAAGAGTTGAAAGGAAGGTTAGCCACAGCTCCAATCCTTACATTACCATCGGGCAGCGGCAGATTTATTGTTTATACAGATGCTTCGAATGTGGGACTAGGTTGTGTATTGAATCTGGATGGCAAGGTGATTGCTTATGGCTCGAGACAGTTGAAGGACCATGAGAAGAACTATGCGACTCGTCACTTAGAATTGGCGGCATTTGTTTTTGCTTTAAAGATGTGGAGACACTACCTCTACAGAGAGAAATTTGAAGTCCATTCGGATCACCGAAGTTTACAATATTTGTTCTCATAGAAGGATTTAAATATAAGACAGAGACAGTGGATGGAGTATATCAAGGATTATGATTTCCCAATCAAGTATCATCCAGGCAAAATGAATGTTGTAGCTGATGCATTGAGCAGAAAATCAGTGGTCATGGCTAGTTTGAGAGGAATTGGTGTTTTACAACAGATTGAAGAGTTGGGTGTGGAAGTGCAAACCCTGAAACTGTGTGCAATGTTAGCAAACATGACAATATCAGAACCTACCTTCATCCAGAAGATCAAGGAAAGTCAGTTGCAAGACCCATACTTGGCAAAGATAGTAGCACATATCACAGAACGTCCCGATTTCAAGATGGTGAATGGGGTACTATATTTCCGTGACCGGTTGTGTGTGCCAAATGTGGATGACTTGAAGAGTGAAATAATGAATGAAGCTCACAACACAAGGTACTCGATGCATCTGGGTAGCACGAAGATGTACCATAATTTGAAGAATAGATTTTGGTGGAACAACATGAGGAGAGAGATAGCAGCTTTTGTGTCTCGTTGTCTGACTTGTCAGTTGGTTAAAGCAGAGCATCAGAAGCCCCCAGGTTTGTTACAACCGTTGGAGATTCCGGAGTGGAAGTGGGAGCACATCACCATGGATTTCGTTTCCGGTTTGCCGAATACCAAGAAGGGAAATAATGCAATTTGGATTATTGTAGAACGTCTGACAAAGTCTGCTCATTTCATTCCGATGAAGACAGGGAATATGATGCACATGGCACCACTTGCAAAGCTATTTGTCGATGAGATTGTTAGTAAACATGGTCAACCCGTCTCCATCACTTCAGACAGAGACAGCAGGTTCGTTTCAAAGTTTTGGAAAACTCTTCATGAGTCTATGGGTACCAAACTTCAGTTCAGTACAACTTATCATCCTCAGACCGATGGTCAATCAAAAAGGACGATACAGACTTTCGAAGACATGTTGCGTGCTTGCGTACTAGATTTCAAGGTTCAGTGGGATGAGTGCTTACCGCTTTGTGAATTTTGCTTATAACAATAGTTACCACTCTAGCATCGGTATGGCACCTTTCGAAGCACTCTATGGCAGAAAATGCAGAACTCCGGTTTGCTGGGAAGAAGTCGGTGAACGTAGTTTTCATGGACCGACAATAGTTGGAGAGAAAAGTGACAAGGTCAAGCTGATTCAGGAACGTTTGAAGATCGCCCGAAGTAGGCAGAAGAGTTATGCAGACACTCTTCGAAGAGAATTGCAGTTTCAAGTGGGTGACAAAGTGTTCTTGAGAATCTCACCAGTTAGAGGGACTTTGGGATTCGGACAGAATGGTAAATTGTCTAGAAGATTTATTGGTCCGTATGAAATTTTGAGCAAGATTGGAGATGTTGCTTATAGACTTGCGTTACCGCAGGAACTCTCCGGGGTGCACAACGTATTTCATGTTTCTATGCTCAAGAAATACGTCTCTAGTCCTTCACATATACTACAGCACGAGCCTCTAGAAATTCGAGAAGATGCCTCGTATGTGGAAAAGCCGATCAAGATCATTGATACCAAAGAGCAAGAATTGAGAAATCGGACTATTCATTGGGTCAAGGTACTTTGGAAAAATCACGAGCCAGAGGAAGCCACATGGGAATTGTGAGAACCCGACCCCTAATCTCTTGGATTAATGTTGTTTTATTTGTGGATTAGTTCTTTTAGTGGGATTAGTAATTGTTGGGTTGAGTTTGTGAGCTAGAATGGGTTTTCTTCTAGTTTTGGGCTTTTGAGTGTTTTGGTAGCTTGTGGGGCCCTTTGGGGGTTCCCTTTTCGGCTTTGCTTTTCTTGTGAGATTTTCCCGATTTGTTTCGTATCGTGTTTTTGGCCCGTTGCATTCATCTTGAGGAATCCTACAACTTTCATGTTGATCTCGTATCCATTTGAGAACCCGAAAACCGATTTCTTGGCCTTGAGGGAAAAATAGTCTTTTCACACCAAATCTGTACCCAAAACTCGATATTCTCGAAACCCGCGAAACATACACTTTTTGGAAACTAGATATTTCGACGATCATTTCTTCCTTCTTCGTCGAATCCATCCGAGGTCCCGAATTAGATGATTTCAGCCACCCAAGTCCCTTAAGTTGTGGGACCCATTCTCACTTGCTTATAAAAGGAGACCCTTCTCCTTCATTCACTCCATTCACCATTGTTCCAGCTGAGCCTAGGGTTGCCCATTGTGCAACTTCTTCTTCTTCTTGCTTCTTCATCTCCAAGCTACACCAATCTTGCACCAACATCAAAATGGAGATCACCATTCTCTTCTCCACCTTGCAAGCTTTTCATGGATGCCATTAGAAGAGAAATCCACCAACATTGAAACCCTCCTTGAGCTAACTTTGTGTTTTTGAAGACTCCACAAGTAAGTTCCCTCCCCAAACCTTCTAGATATGTGTTCTTCTTGCCCTTGAGAAGCTCCATTTTCATTATTGGGAGTTCTTTCTTCTTCTTCATTATGTAACCCATTTTTGGGTTTGTTTTGGGGGTTTTTGTAGTAATTGTGGATCTTGAGCTTGAGAGGTGATTAGGAGCTTGGATTTGCTTGATTAGAGTCAAAGGCAAGTGGATGAATGGATTGTTTTGATTATTAACATGTTTTGTGAGAAAATCTTGATTCATTAATGGTTTTGGTGATTTTAATAGTTGTCTTTAATATGATTAATATTGATTTCAAGATGTGCTTATTGATGAGTTATTTCTCCCTTGTTAATCTCTTGGAAATGTATGTATCATAGTGTCAAGATTTCAAATGATTTCACATGAATGAGTTTTCTCCACCTTGTGATTAATTGTGAATGGAAAGAATGGAAAGAGAGGAACTTGAAATGAGGAGCTCTTTAGCTCATGTTATTGTCTTGGAAACATGTATTTAAACCATCTTGTTTATGGTTCTTTGTGGTTGATCATGTGTTGGAAGGAAAGGAAACAAAAGAGGAAGAAAAATCAGCTTTCCCAGACCTGCTGTACCCAGGTCCGATCGATCGGACCTACAGGCCGATCGATCGGACTGTCAGTAACTGTAAGCCTTTTTGGGCCGATCGATCGGACCCTGTACATTCTGGTACAGAAATTTCGACCGATCGATCGGCCCGGACTCAGTTTGAGTCCAGTGAAATTTGATATTGTGTTTTTTTGGAAACCTTTGGGCTTTCTATGAGTCCTAGAGGTATATACCTTAGTGTAAAGACCAATTGTACCCTAATCTAAGGTCTCTAAGACTAGAGAACTAAAAGAAAAGAATGGTGTTGATTTAGACACTAATCCTTGGTTTTAGGTGGGACCCTTACCCTTTTTGGACCGTTTGGCCTATGAGTGAGGATGTCTTGAGCCGACACTCCTCCCGGTGGGTTCAGTGACATCAAAGTTAATCCATTTCAATCTTGAACGGGATGGAACGACGCGATATCTTCGTTACATCTAAACACAAGTCTATTTCCTTGTTATCGCTAATTCTATTCCTTTCGATGACTGAATCGGTTGCTCGATGTTCCGGATTAATGTCATGCCTAGGATGGACCGTGTATAATCTTAATTCTTGCTATTGTAACACCTAGTACTACCCATAAGCTCATGTTAAGATTTTGAAAGTAGTAAAAGTGCATAAGGAGCCCGGAATGTCTTCAAACTCAAGGAGTACCAAGTAATTGTTATAATCGACATACGGGACCCCTATTCACTTAAATAGATCTTGAAACCGATATTTTTACCCGAAATTGTTATAGTTCATTGTTTCACCTATTTTCCCGAGATTTGCATTATATGGCTTGTTTTCCTGAAAGCATTGGAGTTACTCTAGTAACAGTCATTTGTTCCGAAGTGCATTGCATCACATGATGTGACAGTGTGCCCTTGAGCACCCCCGTTTTACCCGTTTATTTATTGTACTTGATTTACTTGTTTCCCCGAAAACATTGAAGTTACACTAGTAACAGTTAATTGTCCCGAAATGTACTGCCCGATATGAAGTGACAGTGTGCCCTTGAGCACCCCCGTTTTACCCGTTTATTTACTGTACTTGATTTACTTGCATATGTCTCGATTGGTTTTGACCTATGAGTCGGCATCACTAAGCTTGGATACCTTGTCGGTTTGATCCACCGACTTGGAAATCCCTCTCCCGTCCCGCCAGCTGCAGTTTGGATCCCGATACCCGGTTATTGCCGTGGTCCCGTCCCGATACCCGGTTCGCTACCGTGGTCCCGTTCCCGTGTATTTATTATTGTATATATGATTTACGTTGAGTCTCCTCACCTTGTGTGACTGAGACCAACGTCCCGCTCTTGTCACTTCGGTGATAGAGGACTTAGCTTCTTGTGATTGCCATCTTGCCAGTTCCCGATTCCTTGGACACCCGACATGGTTTATATTGCTTGCTTGTTTTCAGTTAAATGATTCATTGCTTTTATGAAAGTTGTTATTTAGATAAGTGTTAATGCTCTCTATTGTAAATTCAGTCACTATTATATTGTTTTATGTCCTTTGCACACGTACATGTTTTACATGAATGCCGGTTGGGTGAATACCCGTGCTTTTACACATATTTCTAACGATCGATGGTTTTTGCTAGAGTTATATGATTACACATGTTTTAAAATGAATACCCGAGTTATTAAATGTCCATGCTTTGGAATGCGTTTTAAATGACACTCGTTTTGTTAGATCCCGATGTTTGTACATGTTTTAAGTGAATACCCGGATTGCTAAACATTCGTGCTTTGTTTTAAATGATACTTGTTCTGCCAGGTCACTATGTTTATACCAGTTTCAAATGAATACCCGATTTGTTAAATATCCCTGTTTTGAAATATGTTTTAAATGACACGTGTTTTGTCAGGTTCTATGTTTATACCTGTTTCAAATGATTACCCGAGCTATTTAACATCCATGCTTAAGAATATGTTTTAAATGACACGCGTTTTGCCAGATCCCTATGTTATACCTGTTTTAAAGGAATGCCCGATCTGTTGAAGATCCATGCTTTGAAATATGTTTAAATGAACGTGGTTTTGCCAAACTTCCATATTCATACTTGTTTTCCACGAACACCCGATTGTCAAATATCTATGCTTTTATAGATGATGTAAATGAACACATGCTTTATTAGATCTTCCTGTTTTAACCATGTTTGAAAAGAATACATGTTTTATCCGAGATTCCTGAGTTTTCACCCGTTTAATTATATGCAGCATTTTGAGCAAATAGCATGATTTATCATTTGTATTATTATTCGCTATATTGTGTTCTTTTCATCCACCTGCCAGACCGTCGTGTCTGACCCACTACTTTTGGTACTCAGGTTCAGATTTCCTCGTCCCGAGTTGAGTGTTTTGTTGGCTTTGGAGCCATGCCTTGCAGGTTGTTTTGTCGGCTATGTCATGTAGACATTGAGCTTGACATCGGAGCTACGTCACATTTGGGTAGTAGTTTATAGCTTATTGTTGTATGGCTTTTATTAGCCTTTTTCTTGGGATTCTTAATTAATGTACATTGATAATTGTAACTTGAACATTTTTGGGAATGTAATATCCTGTTACTGTCAGCTCTGTAATTTATTGTGATGTTTACTCCAGTCTGAGATGATTCTTGATATACTAGCTATGTGCTAAAGGTTGAGTGCGACGCGGAATCCGATGGCCACGGACTTCGGGTCGCAACGCCACAAATGCTTCCGCAAAATATTCAGAATGTGTTGTCTTCACACACGCGGATCCTGGGAGAAGTAAAATACAATTATACCTTAATCCCATCTCCCGCCATCGAGGTTCTGGTTTCGGGGGCGTGACAGACTGGTATCAGAGCGGGCAGGTTTCTAGGAAATAAAACACTCTAGGAACCTTAAGACGTGTGGTGAGGACTCATTTTCTTTTGGCTAGTATTGTTTTTGGTGAGTTTGTGCCTGTTTTTCTCCTAGTGGGGGAGACTATTTTTGTCTCCTTTTCTTGTTCTTGTTGTTAGTGAATTTGGGGGACCAAATTCTTTTCTAGTGGGGGAGAATTTAGTGTCTCCGCACCCACATTTAGTTCCTTTTCCTCGTTTTCTCGCCAGAGAGTCAGAGTTTTGTGGACCTAGAAGGTGTTTCTCGAAGGACTTTGGCAGAATTTTCAACTTGTGGATGTCGCAGATGGAGCTTTAGAAGGATTTGTGACCAATTGTTCGTCAGCAAGGAGTGTGAGCAACATATGGAGACCCAATTACAGTTGATCGTGTACCGTCAGAGGATTCGTCAGGCGAGTAAGTGTGGATTTTTGGATAAACTTGGATTATTTTCCTAAGTCAGAAGACTCCATAAGCCGAAGAAGTGATGGACTTTATGGGATTTGAGGTGACTTTCAGTGGTGCAGCTTCAAGAAGATGCGAAAAGTTAGAAATTTCTTGAGTATTGATGAGCTTGTGACGGAGAATTGTTTGAGGATGTTTAACAGTTGCAGTTACGATGGTGAGTCAACTCAGCAGGATGTGTCAGTGGATGGTTAAAAGCATAGGAAATTAGTTTTATGCAGTAGTGTAGAGAGTTACATGTGGAATTGATTGTTACTTGACCACATGATGAGAAGATTTAGTGGACTTTACCGACTTGTAGAACATCAGTTTGGGACAGAGTACAGATACAAGCAGAAGAATCATCACCTATGGACAGTGACAGTTGAAGGATTCAGAGAAGAATGAATTTGACAGAAGCACACCTTACGAAGTTTGGACAAGTGGAGTAGCATGGCAGTTAAAGTGTTGACGGGTCTAGTCAGAGTTGGAAACCTACAGAGCTGTGAACATTGTGTTTTCAACGAGCAGATATAGATGATTGAAGTGTTCAGAGGACCGTTCAAATATTTGATTGAATCAGCTTGGCATATGAAGGAGTGACAGATTTCCAAGTCATTCGCCTCGAAGATCGTGCAGTGGCAGGAGACTTAATTTTGACAACTTCGACAGAGATGACAGAAGAGTACAGAGGACTGGACGACATTGCCTAAAGTAAGAGATATCAGGTAATATTCAGCGTCACCAATTTTCCGAAGCCGAGGGCAGATAGAAGAATAAGACAATATTTCAAGGTAAAGGCATATCCAAGACCGGCAGAGACCGACTATTGTGCAGTGGATCAAGAGCAACGGACAAAAACAGTTAGAACTTCAAATGTTGAAGAATGGTGAAAGGACAAACATGATTGTGTCAGAGACTGATTGCTGCGAAATGGATCAAAAGCACCGAGCATAAATAGTTAGAGCCAGCAAGAGTTCACATTGAAGATTGTGCAACTGATATGAGACCCTAGCTTCGACAGTTGTGATGAAGTCGACAGAATGGTTCCAAGAATCTTCTACATCAGGATGGCTAGAGGCGAGAGACTTGGTGGAACTTAGAAGGAGTCAGAGATAGCAAATTCCTTGAGCAGCCAGATTTGTAGAGCAGTAACCGATTTGAGCCAGTGGTGGAATGTCTGACAACTATTGATGGTTGACCGAAGAGTTCTACAGCGAGGAGGACCTAGTGAGTCCAGTGCTTCCGAGAGGACCAGTTGGAGTAGTCGTTTGAGGTTTTTCTTTTCGAAGTGTGGGATTAATGTCCCCACTTGTTTTTGAGTTTGTTTAGTTCATTTGGAGGACCAAATGTTCTAAGGGGGGGAGGATGTGAGAACCCGACCCCTAATCTCTTGGATTAATGTTGTTTTATTTGTGGATTAGTTCTTTTAGTGGGATTAGTAATTGTTGGGTTGAGTTTGTGAGCTAGAATGGGTTTTCTTCTAGTTTTGGGCTTTTGAGTGTTTTGGTAGCTTGTGGGGCCCTTTGGGGGTTCCCTTTTCGGCTTTGCTTTTCTTGTGAGATTTTCCCGATTTGTTTCGTATCGTGTTTTTGGCCCGTTGCATTCATCTTGAGGAATCCTACAACTTTCATGTTGATCTCGTATCCATTTGAGAACCCGAAAACCGATTTCTTGGCCTTGAGGGAAAAATAGTCTTTTCACACCAAATCTGTACCCAAAACTCGATATTCTCGAAACCCGCGAAACATACACTTTTTGGAAACTAGATATTTCGACGATCATTTCTTCCTTCTTCGTCGAATCCATCCGAGGTCCCGAATTAGATGATTTCAGCCACCCAAGTCCCTTAAGTTGTGGGACCCATTCTCACTTGCTTATAAAAGGAGACCCTTCTCCTTCATTCACTCCATTCACCATTGTTCCAGCTGAGCCTAGGGTTGCCCATTGTGCAACTTCTTCTTCTTCTTGCTTCTTCATCTCCAAGCTACACCAATCTTGCACCAACATCAAAATGGAGATCACCATTCTCTTCTCCACCTTGCAAGCTTTTCATGGATGCCATTAGAAGAGAAATCCACCAACATTGAAACCCTCCTTGAGCTAACTTTGTGTTTTTGAAGACTCCACAAGTAAGTTCCCTCCCCAAACCTTCTAGATATGTGTTCTTCTTGCCCTTGAGAAGCTCCATTTTCATTATTGGGAGTTCTTTCTTCTTCTTCATTATGTAACCCATTTTTGGGTTTGTTTTGGGGGTTTTTGTAGTAATTGTGGATCTTGAGCTTGAGAGGTGATTAGGAGCTTGGATTTGCTTGATTAGAGTCAAAGGCAAGTGGATGAATGGATTGTTTTGATTATTAACATGTTTTGTGAGAAAATCTTGATTCATTAATGGTTTTGGTGATTTTAATAGTTGTCTTTAATATGATTAATATTGATTTCAAGATGTGCTTATTGATGAGTTATTTCTCCCTTGTTAATCTCTTGGAAATGTATGTATCATAGTGTCAAGATTTCAAATGATTTCACATGAATGAGTTTTCTCCACCTTGTGATTAATTGTGAATGGAAAGAATGGAAAGAGAGGAACTTGAAATGAGGAGCTCTTTAGCTCATGTTATTGTCTTGGAAACATGTATTTAAACCATCTTGTTTATGGTTCTTTGTGGTTGATCATGTGTTGGAAGGAAAGGAAACAAAAGAGGAAGAAAAATCAGCTTTCCCGGACCTGCTGTACCCAGGTCCGATCGATCGGACCTACAGGCCGATCGATCGGACTGTCAGTAACTGTAAGCCTTTTTGGGCCGATCGATCGGACCCTGTACATTCTGGTACAGAAATTTCGACCGATCGATCGGCCCGGACTCAGTTTGAGTCCAGTGAAATTTGATATTGTGTTTTTTTGGAAACCTTTGGGCTTTCTATGAGTCCTAGAGGTATATACCTTAGTGTAAAGACCAATTGTACCCTAATCTAAGGTCTCTAAGACTAGAGAACTAAAAGAAAAGAATGGTGTTGATTTAGACACTAATCCTTGGTTTTAGGTGGGACCCTTACCCTTTTTGGACCGTTTGGCCTATGAGTGAGGATGTCTTGAGCCGACACTCCTCCCGGTGGGTTCAGTGACATCAAAGTTAATCCATTTCAATCTTGAACGGGATGGAACGACGCGATATCTTCGTTACATCTAAACACAAGTCTATTTCCTTGTTATCGCTAATTCTATTCCTTTCGATGACTGAATCGGTTGCTCGATGTTCCGGATTAATGTCATGCCTAGGATGGACCGTGTATAATCTTAATTCTTGCTATTGTAACACCTAGTACTACCCATAAGCTCATGTTAAGATTTTGAAAGTAGTAAAAGTGCATAAGGAGCCCGGAATGTCTTCAAACTCAAGGAGTACCAAGTAATTGTTATAATCGACATACGGGACCCCTATTCACTTAAATAGATCTTGAAACCGATATTTTTACCCGAAATTGTTATAGTTCATTGTTTCACCTATTTTCCCGAGATTTGCATTATATGGCTTGTTTTCCTGAAAGCATTGGAGTTACTCTAGTAACAGTCATTTGTTCCGAAGTGCATTGCATCACATGATGTGACAGTGTGCCCTTGAGCACCCCCGTTTTACCCGTTTATTTATTGTACTTGATTTACTTGTTTCCCCGAAAACATTGAAGTTACACTAGTAACAGTTAATTGTCCCGAAATGTACTGCCCGATATGAAGTGACAGTGTGCCCTTGAGCACCCCCGTTTTACCCGTTTATTTACTGTACTTGATTTACTTGCATATGTCTCGATTGGTTTTGACCTATGAGTCGGCATCACTAAGCTTGGATACCTTGTCGGTTTGATCCACCGACTTGGAAATCCCTCTCCCGTCCCGCCAGCTGCAGTTTGGATCCCGATACCCGGTTATTGCCGTGGTCCCGTCCCGATACCCGGTTCGCTACCGTGGTCCCGTTCCCGTGTATTTATTATTGTATATATGATTTACGTTGAGTCTCCTCACCTTGTGTGACTGAGACCAACGTCCCGCTCTTGTCACTTCGGTGATAGAGGACTTAGCTTCTTGTGATTGCCATCTTGCCAGTTCCCGATTCCTTGGACACCCGACATGGTTTATATTGCTTGCTTGTTTTCAGTTAAATGATTCATTGCTTTTATGAAAGTTGTTATTTAGATAAGTGTTAATGCTCTCTATTGTAAATTCAGTCACTATTATATTGTTTTATGTCCTTTGCACACGTACATGTTTTACATGAATGCCGGTTGGGTGAATACCCGTGCTTTTACACATATTTCTAACGATCGATGGTTTTTGCTAGAGTTATATGATTACACATGTTTTAAAATGAATACCCGAGTTATTAAATGTCCATGCTTTGGAATGCGTTTTAAATGACACTCGTTTTGTTAGATCCCGATGTTTGTACATGTTTTAAGTGAATACCCGGATTGCTAAACATTCGTGCTTTGTTTTAAATGATACTTGTTCTGCCAGGTCACTATGTTTATACCAGTTTCAAATGAATACCCGATTTGTTAAATATCCCTGTTTTGAAATATGTTTTAAATGACACGTGTTTTGTCAGGTTCTATGTTTATACCTGTTTCAAATGATTACCCGAGCTATTTAACATCCATGCTTAAGAATATGTTTTAAATGACACGCGTTTTGCCAGATCCCTATGTTATACCTGTTTTAAAGGAATGCCCGATCTGTTGAAGATCCATGCTTTGAAATATGTTTAAATGAACGTGGTTTTGCCAAACTTCCATATTCATACTTGTTTTCCACGAACACCCGATTGTCAAATATCTATGCTTTTATAGATGATGTAAATGAACACATGCTTTATTAGATCTTCCTGTTTTAACCATGTTTGAAAAGAATACATGTTTTATCCGAGATTCCTGAGTTTTCACCCGTTTAATTATATGCAGCATTTTGAGCAAATAGCATGATTTATCATTTGTATTATTATTCGCTATATTGTGTTCTTTTCATCCACCTGCCAGACCGTCGTGTCTGACCCACTACTTTTGGTACTCAGGTTCAGATTTCCTCGTCCCGAGTTGAGTGTTTTGTTGGCTTTGGAGCCATGCCTTGCAGGTTGTTTTGTCGGCTATGTCATGTAGACATTGAGCTTGACATCGGAGCTACGTCACATTTGGGTAGTAGTTTATAGCTTATTGTTGTATGGCTTTTATTAGCCTTTTTCTTGGGATTCTTAATTAATGTACATTGATAATTGTAACTTGAACATTTTTGGGAATGTAATATCCTGTTACTGTCAGCTCTGTAATTTATTGTGATGTTTACTCCAGTCTGAGATGATTCTTGATATACTAGCTATGTGCTAAAGGTTGAGTGCGACGCGGAATCCGATGGCCACGGACTTCGGGTCGCAACGCCACAAATGCTTCCGCAAAATATTCAGAATGTGTTGTCTTCACACACGCGGATCCTGGGAGAAGTAAAATACAATTATACCTTAATCCCATCTCCCGCCATCGAGGTTCTGGTTTCGGGGGCGTGACAGACTGGTATCAGAGCGGGCAGGTTTCTAGGAAATAAAACACTCTAGGAACCTTAAGACGTGTGGTGAGGACTCATTTTCTTTTGGCTAGTATTGTTTTTGGTGAGTTTGTGCCTGTTTTTCTCCTAGTGGGGGAGACTATTTTTGTCTCCTTTTCTTGTTCTTGTTGTTAGTGAATTTGGGGGACCAAATTCTTTTCTAGTGGGGGAGAATTTAGTGTCTCCGCACCCACATTTAGTTCCTTTTCCTCGTTTTCTCGCCAGAGAGTCAGAGTTTTGTGGACCTAGAAGGTGTTTCTCGAAGGACTTTGGCAGAATTTTCAACTTGTGGATGTCGCAGATGGAGCTTTAGAAGGATTTGTGACCAATTGTTCGTCAGCAAGGAGTGTGAGCAACATATGGAGACCCGATTACAGTTGATCGTGTACCGTCAGAGGATTCGTCAGGCGAGTAAGTGTGGATTTTTGGATAAACTTGGATTATTTTCCTAAGTCAGAAGACTCCATAAGCCGAAGAAGTGATGGACTTTATGGGATTTGAGGTGACTTTCAGTGGTGCAGCTTCAAGAAGATGCGAAAAGTTAGAAATTTCTTGAGTATTGATGAGCTTGTGACGGAGAATTGTTTGAGGATGTTTAACAGTTGCAGTTACGATGGTGAGTCAACTCAGCAGGATGTGTCAGTGGATGGTTAAAAGCATAGGAAATTAGTTTTATGCAGTAGTGTAGAGAGTTACATGTGGAATTGATTGTTACTTGACCACATGATGAGAAGATTTAGTGGACTTTACCGACTTGTAGAACATCAGTTTGGGACAGAGTACAGATACAAGCAGAAGAATCATCACCTATGGACAGTGACAGTTGAAGGATTCAGAGAAGAATGAATTTGACAGAAGCACACCTTACGAAGTTTGGACAAGTGGAGTAGCATGGCAGTTAAAGTGTTGACGGGTCTAGTCAGAGTTGGAAACCTACAGAGCTGTGAACATTGTGTTTTCAACGAGCAGATATAGATGATTGAAGTGTTCAGAGGACCGTTCAAATATTTGATTGAATCAGCTTGGCATATGAAGGAGTGACAGATTTCCAAGTCATTCGCCTCGAAGATCGTGCAGTGGCAGGAGACTTAATTTTGACAACTTCGACAGAGATGACAGAAGAGTACAGAGGACTGGACGACATTGCCTAAAGTAAGAGATATCAGGTAATATTCAGCGTCACCAATTTTCCGAAGCCGAGGGCAGATAGAAGAATAAGACAATATTTCAAGGTAAAGGCATATCCAAGACCGGCAGAGACCGACTATTGTGCAGTGGATCAAGAGCAACGGACAAAAACAGTTAGAACTTCAAATGTTGAAGAATGGTGAAAGGACAAACATGATTGTGTCAGAGACTGATTGCTGCGAAATGGATCAAAAGCACCGAGCATAAATAGTTAGAGCCAGCAAGAGTTCACATTGAAGATTGTGCAACTGATATGAGACCCTAGCTTCGACAGTTGTGATGAAGTCGACAGAATGGTTCCAAGAATCTTCTACATCAGGATGGCTAGAGGCGAGAGACTTGGTGGAACTTAGAAGGAGTCAGAGATAGCAAATTCCTTGAGCAGCCAGATTTGTAGAGCAGTAACCGATTTGAGCCAGTGGTGGAATGTCTGACAACTATTGATGGTTGACCGAAGAGTTCTACAGCGAGGAGGACCTAGTGAGTCCAGTGCTTCCGAGAGGACCAGTTGGAGTAGTCGTTTGAGGTTTTTCTTTTCGAAGTGTGGGATTAATGTCCCCACTTGTTTTTGAGTTTGTTTAGTTCATTTGGAGGACCAAATGTTCTAAGGGGGGGAGGATGTGAGAACCCGACCCCTAATCTCTTGGATTAATGTTGTTTTATTTGTGGATTAGTTCTTTTAGTGGGATTAGTAATTGTTGGGTTGAGTTTGTGAGCTAGAATGGGTTTTCTTCTAGTTTTGGGCTTTTGAGTGTTTTGGTAGCTTGTGGGGCCCTTTGGGGGTTCCCTTTTCGGCTTTGCTTTTCTTGTGAGATTTTCCCGATTTGTTTCGTATCGTGTTTTTGGCCCGTTGCATTCATCTTGAGGAATCCTACAACTTTCATGTTGATCTCGTATCCATTTGAGAACCCGAAAACCGATTTCTTGGCCTTGAGGGAAAAATAGTCTTTTCACACCAAATCTGTACCCAAAACTCGATATTCTCGAAACCCGCGAAACATACACTTTTTGGAAACTAGATATTTCGACGATCATTTCTTCCTTCTTCGTCGAATCCATCCGAGGTCCCGAATTAGATGATTTCAGCCACCCAAGTCCCTTAAGTTGTGGGACCCATTCTCACTTGCTTATAAAAGGAGACCCTTCTCCTTCATTCACTCCATTCACCATTGTTCCAGCTGAGCCTAGGGTTGCCCATTGTGCAACTTCTTCTTCTTCTTGCTTCTTCATCTCCAAGCTACACCAATCTTGCACCAACATCAAAATGGAGATCACCATTCTCTTCTCCACCTTGCAAGCTTTTCATGGATGCCATTAGAAGAGAAATCCACCAACATTGAAACCCTCCTTGAGCTAACTTTGTGTTTTTGAAGACTCCACAAGTAAGTTCCCTCCCCAAACCTTCTAGATATGTGTTCTTCTTGCCCTTGAGAAGCTCCATTTTCATTATTGGGAGTTCTTTCTTCTTCTTCATTATGTAACCCATTTTTGGGTTTGTTTTGGGGGTTTTTGTAGTAATTGTGGATCTTGAGCTTGAGAGGTGATTAGGAGCTTGGATTTGCTTGATTAGAGTCAAAGGCAAGTGGATGAATGGATTGTTTTGATTATTAACATGTTTTGTGAGAAAATCTTGATTCATTAATGGTTTTGGTGATTTTAATAGTTGTCTTTAATATGATTAATATTGATTTCAAGATGTGCTTATTGATGAGTTATTTCTCCCTTGTTAATCTCTTGGAAATGTATGTATCATAGTGTCAAGATTTCAAATGATTTCACATGAATGAGTTTTCTCCACCTTGTGATTAATTGTGAATGGAAAGAATGGAAAGAGAGGAACTTGAAATGAGGAGCTCTTTAGCTCATGTTATTGTCTTGGAAACATGTATTTAAACCATCTTGTTTATGGTTCTTTGTGGTTGATCATGTGTTGGAAGGAAAGGAAACAAAAGAGGAAGAAAAATCAGCTTTCCCGGACCTGCTGTACCCAGGTCCGATCGATCGGACCTACAGGCCGATCGATCGGACTGTCAGTAACTGTAAGCCTTTTTGGGCCGATCGATCGGACCCTGTACATTCTGGTACAGAAATTTCGACCGATCGATCGGCCCGGACTCAGTTTGAGTCCAGTGAAATTTGATATTGTGTTTTTTTGGAAACCTTTGGGCTTTCTATGAGTCCTAGAGGTATATACCTTAGTGTAAAGACCAATTGTACCCTAATCTAAGGTCTCTAAGACTAGAGAACTAAAAGAAAAGAATGGTGTTGATTTAGACACTAATCCTTGGTTTTAGGTGGGACCCTTACCCTTTTTGGACCGTTTGGCCTATGAGTGAGGATGTCTTGAGCCGACACTCCTCCCGGTGGGTTCAGTGACATCAAAGTTAATCCATTTCAATCTTGAACGGGATGGAACGACGCGATATCTTCGTTACATCTAAACACAAGTCTATTTCCTTGTTATCGCTAATTCTATTCCTTTCGATGACTGAATCGGTTGCTCGATGTTCCGGATTAATGTCATGCCTAGGATGGACCGTGTATAATCTTAATTCTTGCTATTGTAACACCTAGTACTACCCATAAGCTCATGTTAAGATTTTGAAAGTAGTAAAAGTGCATAAGGAGCCCGGAATGTCTTCAAACTCAAGGAGTACCAAGTAATTGTTATAATCGACATACGGGACCCCTATTCACTTAAATAGATCTTGAAACCGATATTTTTACCCGAAATTGTTATAGTTCATTGTTTCACCTATTTTCCCGAGATTTGCATTATATGGCTTGTTTTCCTGAAAGCATTGGAGTTACTCTAGTAACAGTCATTTGTTCCGAAGTGCATTGCATCACATGATGTGACAGTGTGCCCTTGAGCACCCCCGTTTTACCCGTTTATTTATTGTACTTGATTTACTTGTTTCCCCGAAAACATTGAAGTTACACTAGTAACAGTTAATTGTCCCGAAATGTACTGCCCGATATGAAGTGACAGTGTGCCCTTGAGCACCCCCGTTTTACCCGTTTATTTACTGTACTTGATTTACTTGCATATGTCTCGATTGGTTTTGACCTATGAGTCGGCATCACTAAGCTTGGATACCTTGTCGGTTTGATCCACCGACTTGGAAATCCCTCTCCCGTCCCGCCAGCTGCAGTTTGGATCCCGATACCCGGTTATTGCCGTGGTCCCGTCCCGATACCCGGTTCGCTACCGTGGTCCCGTTCCCGTGTATTTATTATTGTATATATGATTTACGTTGAGTCTCCTCACCTTGTGTGACTGAGACCAACGTCCCGCTCTTGTCACTTCGGTGATAGAGGACTTAGCTTCTTGTGATTGCCATCTTGCCAGTTCCCGATTCCTTGGACACCCGACATGGTTTATATTGCTTGCTTGTTTTCAGTTAAATGATTCATTGCTTTTATGAAAGTTGTTATTTAGATAAGTGTTAATGCTCTCTATTGTAAATTCAGTCACTATTATATTGTTTTATGTCCTTTGCACACGTACATGTTTTACATGAATGCCGGTTGGGTGAATACCCGTGCTTTTACACATATTTCTAACGATCGATGGTTTTTGCTAGAGTTATATGATTACACATGTTTTAAAATGAATACCCGAGTTATTAAATGTCCATGCTTTGGAATGCGTTTTAAATGACACTCGTTTTGTTAGATCCCGATGTTTGTACATGTTTTAAGTGAATACCCGGATTGCTAAACATTCGTGCTTTGTTTTAAATGATACTTGTTCTGCCAGGTCACTATGTTTATACCAGTTTCAAATGAATACCCGATTTGTTAAATATCCCTGTTTTGAAATATGTTTTAAATGACACGTGTTTTGTCAGGTTCTATGTTTATACCTGTTTCAAATGATTACCCGAGCTATTTAACATCCATGCTTAAGAATATGTTTTAAATGACACGCGTTTTGCCAGATCCCTATGTTATACCTGTTTTAAAGGAATGCCCGATCTGTTGAAGATCCATGCTTTGAAATATGTTTAAATGAACGTGGTTTTGCCAAACTTCCATATTCATACTTGTTTTCCACGAACACCCGATTGTCAAATATCTATGCTTTTATAGATGATGTAAATGAACACATGCTTTATTAGATCTTCCTGTTTTAACCATGTTTGAAAAGAATACATGTTTTATCCGAGATTCCTGAGTTTTCACCCGTTTAATTATATGCAGCATTTTGAGCAAATAGCATGATTTATCATTTGTATTATTATTCGCTATATTGTGTTCTTTTCATCCACCTGCCAGACCGTCGTGTCTGACCCACTACTTTTGGTACTCAGGTTCAGATTTCCTCGTCCCGAGTTGAGTGTTTTGTTGGCTTTGGAGCCATGCCTTGCAGGTTGTTTTGTCGGCTATGTCATGTAGACATTGAGCTTGACATCGGAGCTACGTCACATTTGGGTAGTAGTTTATAGCTTATTGTTGTATGGCTTTTATTAGCCTTTTTCTTGGGATTCTTAATTAATGTACATTGATAATTGTAACTTGAACATTTTTGGGAATGTAATATCCTGTTACTGTCAGCTCTGTAATTTATTGTGATGTTTACTCCAGTCTGAGATGATTCTTGATATACTAGCTATGTGCTAAAGGTTGAGTGCGACGCGGAATCCGATGGCCACGGACTTCGGGTCGCAACGCCACAAATGCTTCCGCAAAATATTCAGAATGTGTTGTCTTCACACACGCGGATCCTGGGAGAAGTAAAATACAATTATACCTTAATCCCATCTCCCGCCATCGAGGTTCTGGTTTCGGGGGCGTGACAGACTGGTATCAGAGCGGGCAGGTTTCTAGGAAATAAAACACTCTAGGAACCTTAAGACGTGTGGTGAGGACTCATTTTCTTTTGGCTAGTATTGTTTTTGGTGAGTTTGTGCCTGTTTTTCTCCTAGTGGGGGAGACTATTTTTGTCTCCTTTTCTTGTTCTTGTTGTTAGTGAATTTGGGGGACCAAATTCTTTTCTAGTGGGGGAGAATTTAGTGTCTCCGCACCCACATTTAGTTCCTTTTCCTCGTTTTCTCGCCAGAGAGTCAGAGTTTTGTGGACCTAGAAGGTGTTTCTCGAAGGACTTTGGCAGAATTTTCAACTTGTGGATGTCGCAGATGGAGCTTTAGAAGGATTTGTGACCAATTGTTCGTCAGCAAGGAGTGTGAGCAACATATGGAGACCCAATTACAGTTGATCGTGTACCGTCAGAGGATTCGTCAGGCGAGTAAGTGTGGATTTTTGGATAAACTTGGATTATTTTCCTAAGTCAGAAGACTCCATAAGCCGAAGAAGTGATGGACTTTATGGGATTTGAGGTGACTTTCAGTGGTGCAGCTTCAAGAAGATGCGAAAAGTTAGAAATTTCTTGAGTATTGATGAGCTTGTGACGGAGAATTGTTTGAGGATGTTTAACAGTTGCAGTTACGATGGTGAGTCAACTCAGCAGGATGTGTCAGTGGATGGTTAAAAGCATAGGAAATTAGTTTTATGCAGTAGTGTAGAGAGTTACATGTGGAATTGATTGTTACTTGACCACATGATGAGAAGATTTAGTGGACTTTACCGACTTGTAGAACATCAGTTTGGGACAGAGTACAGATACAAGCAGAAGAATCATCACCTATGGACAGTGACAGTTGAAGGATTCAGAGAAGAATGAATTTGACAGAAGCACACCTTACGAAGTTTGGACAAGTGGAGTAGCATGGCAGTTAAAGTGTTGACGGGTCTAGTCAGAGTTGGAAACCTACAGAGCTGTGAACATTGTGTTTTCAACGAGCAGATATAGATGATTGAAGTGTTCAGAGGACCGTTCAAATATTTGATTGAATCAGCTTGGCATATGAAGGAGTGACAGATTTCCAAGTCATTCGCCTCGAAGATCGTGCAGTGGCAGGAGACTTAATTTTGACAACTTCGACAGAGATGACAGAAGAGTACAGAGGACTGGACGACATTGCCTAAAGTAAGAGATATCAGGTAATATTCAGCGTCACCAATTTTCCGAAGCCGAGGGCAGATAGAAGAATAAGACAATATTTCAAGGTAAAGGCATATCCAAGACCGGCAGAGACCGACTATTGTGCAGTGGATCAAGAGCAACGGACAAAAACAGTTAGAACTTCAAATGTTGAAGAATGGTGAAAGGACAAACATGATTGTGTCAGAGACTGATTGCTGCGAAATGGATCAAAAGCACCGAGCATAAATAGTTAGAGCCAGCAAGAGTTCACATTGAAGATTGTGCAACTGATATGAGACCCTAGCTTCGACAGTTGTGATGAAGTCGACAGAATGGTTCCAAGAATCTTCTACATCAGGATGGCTAGAGGCGAGAGACTTGGTGGAACTTAGAAGGAGTCAGAGATAGCAAATTCCTTGAGCAGCCAGATTTGTAGAGCAGTAACCGATTTGAGCCAGTGGTGGAATGTCTGACAACTATTGATGGTTGACCGAAGAGTTCTACAGCGAGGAGGACCTAGTGAGTCCAGTGCTTCCGAGAGGACCAGTTGGAGTAGTCGTTTGAGGTTTTTCTTTTCGAAGTGTGGGATTAATGTCCCCACTTGTTTTTGAGTTTGTTTAGTTCATTTGGAGGACCAAATGTTCTAAGGGGGGGAGGATGTGAGAACCCGACCCCTAATCTCTTGGATTAATGTTGTTTTATTTGTGGATTAGTTCTTTTAGTGGGATTAGTAATTGTTGGGTTGAGTTTGTGAGCTAGAATGGGTTTTCTTCTAGTTTTGGGCTTTTGAGTGTTTTGGTAGCTTGTGGGGCCCTTTGGGGGTTCCCTTTTCGGCTTTGCTTTTCTTGTGAGATTTTCCCGATTTGTTTCGTATCGTGTTTTTGGCCCGTTGCATTCATCTTGAGGAATCCTACAACTTTCATGTTGATCTCGTATCCATTTGAGAACCCGAAAACCGATTTCTTGGCCTTGAGGGAAAAATAGTCTTTTCACACCAAATCTGTACCCAAAACTCGATATTCTCGAAACCCGCGAAACATACACTTTTTGGAAACTAGATATTTCGACGATCATTTCTTCCTTCTTCGTCGAATCCATCCGAGGTCCCGAATTAGATGATTTCAGCCACCCAAGTCCCTTAAGTTGTGGGACCCATTCTCACTTGCTTATAAAAGGAGACCCTTCTCCTTCATTCACTCCATTCACCATTGTTCCAGCTGAGCCTAGGGTTGCCCATTGTGCAACTTCTTCTTCTTCTTGCTTCTTCATCTCCAAGCTACACCAATCTTGCACCAACATCAAAATGGAGATCACCATTCTCTTCTCCACCTTGCAAGCTTTTCATGGATGCCATTAGAAGAGAAATCCACCAACATTGAAACCCTCCTTGAGCTAACTTTGTGTTTTTGAAGACTCCACAAGTAAGTTCCCTCCCCAAACCTTCTAGATATGTGTTCTTCTTGCCCTTGAGAAGCTCCATTTTCATTATTGGGAGTTCTTTCTTCTTCTTCATTATGTAACCCATTTTTGGGTTTGTTTTGGGGGTTTTTGTAGTAATTGTGGATCTTGAGCTTGAGAGGTGATTAGGAGCTTGGATTTGCTTGATTAGAGTCAAAGGCAAGTGGATGAATGGATTGTTTTGATTATTAACATGTTTTGTGAGAAAATCTTGATTCATTAATGGTTTTGGTGATTTTAATAGTTGTCTTTAATATGATTAATATTGATTTCAAGATGTGCTTATTGATGAGTTATTTCTCCCTTGTTAATCTCTTGGAAATGTATGTATCATAGTGTCAAGATTTCAAATGATTTCACATGAATGAGTTTTCTCCACCTTGTGATTAATTGTGAATGGAAAGAATGGAAAGAGAGGAACTTGAAATGAGGAGCTCTTTAGCTCATGTTATTGTCTTGGAAACATGTATTTAAACCATCTTGTTTATGGTTCTTTGTGGTTGATCATGTGTTGGAAGGAAAGGAAACAAAAGAGGAAGAAAAATCAGCTTTCCCAGACCTGCTGTACCCAGGTCCGATCGATCGGACCTACAGGCCGATCGATCGGACTGTCAGTAACTGTAAGCCTTTTTGGGCCGATCGATCGGACCCTGTACATTCTGGTACAGAAATTTCGACCGATCGATCGGCCCGGACTCAGTTTGAGTCCAGTGAAATTTGATATTGTGTTTTTTTGGAAACCTTTGGGCTTTCTATGAGTCCTAGAGGTATATACCTTAGTGTAAAGACCAATTGTACCCTAATCTAAGGTCTCTAAGACTAGAGAACTAAAAGAAAAGAATGGTGTTGATTTAGACACTAATCCTTGGTTTTAGGTGGGACCCTTACCCTTTTTGGACCGTTTGGCCTATGAGTGAGGATGTCTTGAGCCGACACTCCTCCCGGTGGGTTCAGTGACATCAAAGTTAATCCATTTCAATCTTGAACGGGATGGAACGACGCGATATCTTCGTTACATCTAAACACAAGTCTATTTCCTTGTTATCGCTAATTCTATTCCTTTCGATGACTGAATCGGTTGCTCGATGTTCCGGATTAATGTCATGCCTAGGATGGACCGTGTATAATCTTAATTCTTGCTATTGTAACACCTAGTACTACCCATAAGCTCATGTTAAGATTTTGAAAGTAGTAAAAGTGCATAAGGAGCCCGGAATGTCTTCAAACTCAAGGAGTACCAAGTAATTGTTATAATCGACATACGGGACCCCTATTCACTTAAATAGATCTTGAAACCGATATTTTTACCCGAAATTGTTATAGTTCATTGTTTCACCTATTTTCCCGAGATTTGCATTATATGGCTTGTTTTCCTGAAAGCATTGGAGTTACTCTAGTAACAGTCATTTGTTCCGAAGTGCATTGCATCACATGATGTGACAGTGTGCCCTTGAGCACCCCCGTTTTACCCGTTTATTTATTGTACTTGATTTACTTGTTTCCCCGAAAACATTGAAGTTACACTAGTAACAGTTAATTGTCCCGAAATGTACTGCCCGATATGAAGTGACAGTGTGCCCTTGAGCACCCCCGTTTTACCCGTTTATTTACTGTACTTGATTTACTTGCATATGTCTCGATTGGTTTTGACCTATGAGTCGGCATCACTAAGCTTGGATACCTTGTCGGTTTGATCCACCGACTTGGAAATCCCTCTCCCGTCCCGCCAGCTGCAGTTTGGATCCCGATACCCGGTTATTGCCGTGGTCCCGTCCCGATACCCGGTTCGCTACCGTGGTCCCGTTCCCGTGTATTTATTATTGTATATATGATTTACGTTGAGTCTCCTCACCTTGTGTGACTGAGACCAACGTCCCGCTCTTGTCACTTCGGTGATAGAGGACTTAGCTTCTTGTGATTGCCATCTTGCCAGTTCCCGATTCCTTGGACACCCGACATGGTTTATATTGCTTGCTTGTTTTCAGTTAAATGATTCATTGCTTTTATGAAAGTTGTTATTTAGATAAGTGTTAATGCTCTCTATTGTAAATTCAGTCACTATTATATTGTTTTATGTCCTTTGCACACGTACATGTTTTACATGAATGCCGGTTGGGTGAATACCCGTGCTTTTACACATATTTCTAACGATCGATGGTTTTTGCTAGAGTTATATGATTACACATGTTTTAAAATGAATACCCGAGTTATTAAATGTCCATGCTTTGGAATGCGTTTTAAATGACACTCGTTTTGTTAGATCCCGATGTTTGTACATGTTTTAAGTGAATACCCGGATTGCTAAACATTCGTGCTTTGTTTTAAATGATACTTGTTCTGCCAGGTCACTATGTTTATACCAGTTTCAAATGAATACCCGATTTGTTAAATATCCCTGTTTTGAAATATGTTTTAAATGACACGTGTTTTGTCAGGTTCTATGTTTATACCTGTTTCAAATGATTACCCGAGCTATTTAACATCCATGCTTAAGAATATGTTTTAAATGACACGCGTTTTGCCAGATCCCTATGTTATACCTGTTTTAAAGGAATGCCCGATCTGTTGAAGATCCATGCTTTGAAATATGTTTAAATGAACGTGGTTTTGCCAAACTTCCATATTCATACTTGTTTTCCACGAACACCCGATTGTCAAATATCTATGCTTTTATAGATGATGTAAATGAACACATGCTTTATTAGATCTTCCTGTTTTAACCATGTTTGAAAAGAATACATGTTTTATCCGAGATTCCTGAGTTTTCACCCGTTTAATTATATGCAGCATTTTGAGCAAATAGCATGATTTATCATTTGTATTATTATTCGCTATATTGTGTTCTTTTCATCCACCTGCCAGACCGTCGTGTCTGACCCACTACTTTTGGTACTCAGGTTCAGATTTCCTCGTCCCGAGTTGAGTGTTTTGTTGGCTTTGGAGCCATGCCTTGCAGGTTGTTTTGTCGGCTATGTCATGTAGACATTGAGCTTGACATCGGAGCTACGTCACATTTGGGTAGTAGTTTATAGCTTATTGTTGTATGGCTTTTATTAGCCTTTTTCTTGGGATTCTTAATTAATGTACATTGATAATTGTAACTTGAACATTTTTGGGAATGTAATATCCTGTTACTGTCAGCTCTGTAATTTATTGTGATGTTTACTCCAGTCTGAGATGATTCTTGATATACTAGCTATGTGCTAAAGGTTGAGTGCGACGCGGAATCCGATGGCCACGGACTTCGGGTCGCAACGCCACAAATGCTTCCGCAAAATATTCAGAATGTGTTGTCTTCACACACGCGGATCCTGGGAGAAGTAAAATACAATTATACCTTAATCCCATCTCCCGCCATCGAGGTTCTGGTTTCGGGGGCGTGACAGACTGGTATCAGAGCGGGCAGGTTTCTAGGAAATAAAACACTCTAGGAACCTTAAGACGTGTGGTGAGGACTCATTTTCTTTTGGCTAGTATTGTTTTTGGTGAGTTTGTGCCTGTTTTTCTCCTAGTGGGGGAGACTATTTTTGTCTCCTTTTCTTGTTCTTGTTGTTAGTGAATTTGGGGGACCAAATTCTTTTCTAGTGGGGGAGAATTTAGTGTCTCCGCACCCACATTTAGTTCCTTTTCCTCGTTTTCTCGCCAGAGAGTCAGAGTTTTGTGGACCTAGAAGGTGTTTCTCGAAGGACTTTGGCAGAATTTTCAACTTGTGGATGTCGCAGATGGAGCTTTAGAAGGATTTGTGACCAATTGTTCGTCAGCAAGGAGTGTGAGCAACATATGGAGACCCAATTACAGTTGATCGTGTACCGTCAGAGGATTCGTCAGGCGAGTAAGTGTGGATTTTTGGATAAACTTGGATTATTTTCCTAAGTCAGAAGACTCCATAAGCCGAAGAAGTGATGGACTTTATGGGATTTGAGGTGACTTTCAGTGGTGCAGCTTCAAGAAGATGCGAAAAGTTAGAAATTTCTTGAGTATTGATGAGCTTGTGACGGAGAATTGTTTGAGGATGTTTAACAGTTGCAGTTACGATGGTGAGTCAACTCAGCAGGATGTGTCAGTGGATGGTTAAAAGCATAGGAAATTAGTTTTATGCAGTAGTGTAGAGAGTTACATGTGGAATTGATTGTTACTTGACCACATGATGAGAAGATTTAGTGGACTTTACCGACTTGTAGAACATCAGTTTGGGACAGAGTACAGATACAAGCAGAAGAATCATCACCTATGGACAGTGACAGTTGAAGGATTCAGAGAAGAATGAATTTGACAGAAGCACACCTTACGAAGTTTGGACAAGTGGAGTAGCATGGCAGTTAAAGTGTTGACGGGTCTAGTCAGAGTTGGAAACCTACAGAGCTGTGAACATTGTGTTTTCAACGAGCAGATATAGATGATTGAAGTGTTCAGAGGACCGTTCAAATATTTGATTGAATCAGCTTGGCATATGAAGGAGTGACAGATTTCCAAGTCATTCGCCTCGAAGATCGTGCAGTGGCAGGAGACTTAATTTTGACAACTTCGACAGAGATGACAGAAGAGTACAGAGGACTGGACGACATTGCCTAAAGTAAGAGATATCAGGTAATATTCAGCGTCACCAATTTTCCGAAGCCGAGGGCAGATAGAAGAATAAGACAATATTTCAAGGTAAAGGCATATCCAAGACCGGCAGAGACCGACTATTGTGCAGTGGATCAAGAGCAACGGACAAAAACAGTTAGAACTTCAAATGTTGAAGAATGGTGAAAGGACAAACATGATTGTGTCAGAGACTGATTGCTGCGAAATGGATCAAAAGCACCGAGCATAAATAGTTAGAGCCAGCAAGAGTTCACATTGAAGATTGTGCAACTGATATGAGACCCTAGCTTCGACAGTTGTGATGAAGTCGACAGAATGGTTCCAAGAATCTTCTACATCAGGATGGCTAGAGGCGAGAGACTTGGTGGAACTTAGAAGGAGTCAGAGATAGCAAATTCCTTGAGCAGCCAGATTTGTAGAGCAGTAACCGATTTGAGCCAGTGGTGGAATGTCTGACAACTATTGATGGTTGACCGAAGAGTTCTACAGCGAGGAGGACCTAGTGAGTCCAGTGCTTCCGAGAGGACCAGTTGGAGTAGTCGTTTGAGGTTTTTCTTTTCGAAGTGTGGGATTAATGTCCCCACTTGTTTTTGAGTTTGTTTAGTTCATTTGGAGGACCAAATGTTCTAAGGGGGGGAGGATGTGAGAACCCGACCCCTAATCTCTTGGATTAATGTTGTTTTATTTGTGGATTAGTTCTTTTAGTGGGATTAGTAATTGTTGGGTTGAGTTTGTGAGCTAGAATGGGTTTTCTTCTAGTTTTGGGCTTTTGAGTGTTTTGGTAGCTTGTGGGGCCCTTTGGGGGTTCCCTTTTCGGCTTTGCTTTTCTTGTGAGATTTTCCCGATTTGTTTCGTATCGTGTTTTTGGCCCGTTGCATTCATCTTGAGGAATCCTACAACTTTCATGTTGATCTCGTATCCATTTGAGAACCCGAAAACCGATTTCTTGGCCTTGAGGGAAAAATAGTCTTTTCACACCAAATCTGTACCCAAAACTCGATATTCTCGAAACCCGCGAAACATACACTTTTTGGAAACTAGATATTTCGACGATCATTTCTTCCTTCTTCGTCGAATCCATCCGAGGTCCCGAATTAGATGATTTCAGCCACCCAAGTCCCTTAAGTTGTGGGACCCATTCTCACTTGCTTATAAAAGGAGACCCTTCTCCTTCATTCACTCCATTCACCATTGTTCCAGCTGAGCCTAGGGTTGCCCATTGTGCAACTTCTTCTTCTTCTTGCTTCTTCATCTCCAAGCTACACCAATCTTGCACCAACATCAAAATGGAGATCACCATTCTCTTCTCCACCTTGCAAGCTTTTCATGGATGCCATTAGAAGAGAAATCCACCAACATTGAAACCCTCCTTGAGCTAACTTTGTGTTTTTGAAGACTCCACAAGTAAGTTCCCTCCCCAAACCTTCTAGATATGTGTTCTTCTTGCCCTTGAGAAGCTCCATTTTCATTATTGGGAGTTCTTTCTTCTTCTTCATTATGTAACCCATTTTTGGGTTTGTTTTGGGGGTTTTTGTAGTAATTGTGGATCTTGAGCTTGAGAGGTGATTAGGAGCTTGGATTTGCTTGATTAGAGTCAAAGGCAAGTGGATGAATGGATTGTTTTGATTATTAACATGTTTTGTGAGAAAATCTTGATTCATTAATGGTTTTGGTGATTTTAATAGTTGTCTTTAATATGATTAATATTGATTTCAAGATGTGCTTATTGATGAGTTATTTCTCCCTTGTTAATCTCTTGGAAATGTATGTATCATAGTGTCAAGATTTCAAATGATTTCACATGAATGAGTTTTCTCCACCTTGTGATTAATTGTGAATGGAAAGAATGGAAAGAATGGAAAGAGAGGAACTTGAAATGAGGAGCTCTTTAGCTCATGTTATTGTCTTGGAAACATGTATTTAAACCATCTTGTTTATGGTTCTTTGTGGTTGATCATGTGTTGGAAGGAAAGGAAACAAAAGAGGAAGAAAAATCAGCTTTCCCGGACCTGCTGTAGCCAGGTCCGATCGATCGGACCTACAGGCCGATCGATCGGACTGTCAGTAACTGTAAGCCTTTTTGGGCCGATCGATCGGACCCTGTACATTCTGGTACAGAAATTTCGACCGATCGATCGGCCCGGACTCAGTTTGAGTCCAGTGAAATTTGATATTGTGTTTTTTTGGAAACCTTTGGGCTTTCTATGAGTCCTAGAGGTATATACCTTAGTGTTAAGACCAATTGTACCCTAATCTAAGGTCTCTAAGCCTAGAGAACTAAAAGAAAAGAATGGTGTTGATTTAGACACTAATCCTTGGTTTTAGGTGGGACCCTTACCCTTTTTGGACCGTTTGGCCTATGAGTGAGGATGTCTTGAGCCGACACTCCTCCCGGTGGGTTCAGTGACATCAAAGTTAATCCATTTCAATCTTGAACGGGATGGAACGACGCGATATCTTCGTTACATCTAAACACAAGTCTATTTCCTTGTTATCGCTAATTCTATTCCTTTCGATGACTGAATCGGTTGCTCGATGTTCCGGATTAATGTCATGCCTAGGATGGACCGTGTATAATCTTGATTCTTGCTATTGTAACACCTAGTACTACCCATAAGCTCATGTTAAGATTTTGAAAGTAGTAAAAGTGCATAAGGAGCCCGGAATGTCTTCAAACTCAAGGAGTACCAAGTAATTGTTATAATCGACATACGGGACCCCTATTCACTTAAATAGATCTTGAAACCGATATTTTTACCCGAAATTGTTATAGTTCATTGTTTCACCTATTTTCCCGAGATTTGCATTATATGGCTTGTTTTCCTGAAAGCATTGGAGTTACTCTAGTAACAGTCATTTGTTCCGAAGTGCATTGCATCACATGATGTGACAGTGTGCCCTTGAGCACCCCCGTTTTACCCGTTTATTTATTGTACTTGATTTACTTGTTTCCCCGAAAACATTGAAGTTACACTAGTAACAGTTAATTGTCCCGAAATGTACTGCCCGATATGAAGTGACAGTGTGCCCTTGAGCACCCCCGTTTTACCCGTTTATTTACTGTACTTGATTTACTTGCATATGTCTCGATTGGTTTTGACCTATGAGTCGGCATCACTAAGCTTGGATACCTTGTCGGTTTGATCCACCGACTTGGAAATCCCTCTCCCGTCCCGCCAGCTGCAGTTTGGATCCCGATACCCGGTTATTGCCGTGGTCCCGTCCCGATACCCGGTTCGCTACCGTGGTCCCGTTCCCGTGTATTTATTATTGTATATATGATTTACGTTGAGTCTCCTCACCTTGTGTGACTGAGACCAACGTCCCGCTCTTGTCACTTCGGTGATAGAGGACTTAGCTTCTTGTGATTGCCATCTTGCCAGTTCCCGATTCCTTGGACACCCGACATGGTTTATATTGCTTGCTTGTTTTCAGTTAAATGATTCATTGCTTTTATGAAAGTTGTTATTTAGATAAGTGTTAATGCTCTCTATTGTAAATTCAGTCACTATTATATTGTTTTATGTCCTTTGCACACGTACATGTTTTACATGAATGCCGGTTGGGTGAATACCCGTGCTTTTACACATATTTCTAACGATCGATGGTTTTTGCTAGAGTTATATGATTACACATGTTTTAAAATGAATACCCGAGTTATTAAATGTCCATGCTTTGGAATGCGTTTTAAATGACACTCGTTTTGTTAGATCCCGATGTTTGTACATGTTTTAAGTGAATACCCAGATTGCTAAACATTCGTGCTTTGTTTTAAATGATACTTGTTCTGCCAGGTCACTATGTTTATACCAGTTTCAAATGAATACCCGATTTGTTAAATATCCCTGTTTTGAAATATGTTTTAAATGACACGTGTTTTGTCAGGTTCTATGTTTATACCTGTTTCAAATGATTACCCGAGCTATTTAACATCCATGCTTAAGAATATGTTTTAAATGACACGCGTTTTGCCAGATCCCTATGTTATACCTGTTTTAAAGGAATGCCCGATCTGTTGAAGATCCATGCTTTGAAATATGTTTAAATGAACGTGGTTTTGCCAAACTTCCATATTCATACTTGTTTTCCACGAACACCCGATTGTCAAATATCTATGCTTTTATAGATGATGTAAATGAACACATGCTTTATTAGATCTTCCTGTTTTAACCATGTTTGAAAAGAATACATGTTTTATCCGAGATTCCTGAGTTTTCACCCGTTTAATTATATGCAGCATTTTGAGCAAATAGCATGATTTATCATTTGTATTATTATTCGCTATATTGTGTTCTTTTCATCCACCTGCCAGACCGTCGTGTCTGACCCACTACTTTTGGTACTCAGGTTCAGATTTCCTCGTCCCGAGTTGAGTGTTTTGTTGGCTTTGGAGCCATGCCTTGCAGGTTGTTTTGTCGGCTATGTCATGTAGACATTGAGCTTGACATCGGAGCTACGTCACATTTGGGTAGTAGTTTATAGCTTATTGTTGTATGGCTTTTATTAGCCTTTTTCTTGGGATTCTTAATTAATGTACATTGATAATTGTAACTTGAACATTTTTGGGAATGTAATATCCTGTTACTGTCAGCTCTGTAATTTATTGTGATGTTTACTCCAGTCTGAGATGATTCTTGATATACTAGCTATGTGCTAAAGGTTGAGTGCGACGCGGAATCCGATGGCCACGGACTTCGGGTCGCAACGCCACAAATGCTTCCGCAAAATATTCAGAATGTGTTGTCTTCACACACGCGGATCCTGGGAGAAGTAAAATACAATTATACCTTAATCCCATCTCCCGCCATCGAGGTTCTGGTTTCGGGGGCGTGACAGACTGGTATCAGAGCGGGCAGGTTTCTAGGAAATAAAACACTCTAGGAACCTTAAGACGTGTGGTGAGGACTCATTTTCTTTTGGCTAGTATTGTTTTTGGTGAGTTTGTGCCTGTTTTTCTCCTAGTGGGGGAGACTATTTTTGTCTCCTTTTCTTGTTCTTGTTGTTAGTGAATTTGGGGGACCAAATTCTTTTCTAGTGGGGGAGAATTTAGTGTCTCCGCACCCACATTTAGTTCCTTTTCCTCGTTTTCTCGCCAGAGAGTCAGAGTTTTGTGGACCTAGAAGGTGTTTCTCGAAGGACTTTGGCAGAATTTTCAACTTGTGGATGTCGCAGATGGAGCTTTAGAAGGATTTGTGACCAATTGTTCGTCAGCAAGGAGTGTGAGCAACATATGGAGACCCAATTACAGTTGATCGTGTACCGTCAGAGGATTCGTCAGGCGAGTAAGTGTGGATTTTTGGATAAACTTGGATTATTTTCCTAAGTCAGAAGACTCCATAAGCCGAAGAAGTGATGGACTTTATGGGATTTGAGGTGACTTTCAGTGGTGCAGCTTCAAGAAGATGCGAAAAGTTAGAAATTTCTTGAGTATTGATGAGCTTGTGACGGAGAATTGTTTGAGGATGTTTAACAGTTGCAGTTACGATGGTGAGTCAACTCAGCAGGATGTGTCAGTGGATGGTTAAAAGCATAGGAAATTAGTTTTATGCAGTAGTGTAGAGAGTTACATGTGGAATTGATTGTTACTTGACCACATGATGAGAAGATTTAGTGGACTTTACCGACTTGTAGAACATCAGTTTGGGACAGAGTACAGATACAAGCAGAAGAATCATCACCTATGGACAGTGACAGTTGAAGGATTCAGAGAAGAATGAATTTGACAGAAGCACACCTTACGAAGTTTGGACAAGTGGAGTAGCATGGCAGTTAAAGTGTTGACGGGTCTAGTCAGAGTTGGAAACCTACAGAGCTGTGAACATTGTGTTTTCAACGAGCAGATATAGATGATTGAAGTGTTCAGAGGACCGTTCAAATATTTGATTGAATCAGCTTGGCATATGAAGGAGTGACAGATTTCCAAGTCATTCGCCTCGAAGATCGTGCAGTGGCAGGAGACTTAATTTTGACAACTTCGACAGAGATGACAGAAGAGTACAGAGGACTGGACGACATTGCCTAAAGTAAGAGATATCAGGTAATATTCAGCGTCACCAATTTTCCGAAGCCGAGGGCAGATAGAAGAATAAGACAATATTTCAAGGTAAAGGCATATCCAAGACCGGCAGAGACCGACTATTGTGCAGTGGATCAAGAGCAACGGACAAAAACAGTTAGAACTTCAAATGTTGAAGAATGGTGAAAGGACAAACATGATTGTGTCAGAGACTGATTGCTGCGAAATGGATCAAAAGCACCGAGCATAAATAGTTAGAGCCAGCAAGAGTTCACATTGAAGATTGTGCAACTGATATGAGACCCTAGCTTCGACAGTTGTGATGAAGTCGACAGAATGGTTCCAAGAATCTTCTACATCAGGATGGCTAGAGGCGAGAGACTTGGTGGAACTTAGAAGGAGTCAGAGATAGCAAATTCCTTGAGCAGCCAGATTTGTAGAGCAGTAACCGATTTGAGCCAGTGGTGGAATGTCTGACAACTATTGATGGTTGACCGAAGAGTTCTACAGCGAGGAGGACCTAGTGAGTCCAGTGCTTCCGAGAGGACCAGTTGGAGTAGTCGTTTGAGGTTTTTCTTTTCGAAGTGTGGGATTAATGTCCCCACTTGTTTTTGAGTTTGTTTAGTTCATTTGGAGGACCAAATGTTCTAAGGGGGGGAGGATGTGAGAACCCGACCCCTAATCTCTTGGATTAATGTTGTTTTATTTGTGGATTAGTTCTTTTAGTGGGATTAGTAATTGTTGGGTTGAGTTTGTGAGCTAGAATGGGTTTTCTTCTAGTTTTGGGCTTTTGAGTGTTTTGGTAGCTTGTGGGGCCCTTTGGGGGTTCCCTTTTCGGCTTTGCTTTTCTTGTGAGATTTTCCCGATTTGTTTCGTATCGTGTTTTTGGCCCGTTGCATTCATCTTGAGGAATCCTACAACTTTCATGTTGATCTCGTATCCATTTGAGAACCCGAAAACCGATTTCTTGGCCTTGAGGGAAAAATAGTCTTTTCACACCAAATCTGTACCCAAAACTCGATATTCTCGAAACCCGCGAAACATACACTTTTTGGAAACTAGATATTTCGACGATCATTTCTTCCTTCTTCGTCGAATCCATCCGAGGTCCCGAATTAGATGATTTCAGCCACCCAAGTCCCTTAAGTTGTGGGACCCATTCTCACTTGCTTATAAAAGGAGACCCTTCTCCTTCATTCACTCCATTCACCATTGTTCCAGCTGAGCCTAGGGTTGCCCATTGTGCAACTTCTTCTTCTTCTTGCTTCTTCATCTCCAAGCTACACCAATCTTGCACCAACATCAAAATGGAGATCACCATTCTCTTCTCCACCTTGCAAGCTTTTCATGGATGCCATTAGAAGAGAAATCCACCAACATTGAAACCCTCCTTGAGCTAACTTTGTGTTTTTGAAGACTCCACAAGTAAGTTCCCTCCCCAAACCTTCTAGATATGTGTTCTTCTTGCCCTTGAGAAGCTCCATTTTCATTATTGGGAGTTCTTTCTTCTTCTTCATTATGTAACCCATTTTTGGGTTTGTTTTGGGGGTTTTTGTAGTAATTGTGGATCTTGAGCTTGAGAGGTGATTAGGAGCTTGGATTTGCTTGATTAGAGTCAAAGGCAAGTGGATGAATGGATTGTTTTGATTATTAACATGTTTTGTGAGAAAATCTTGATTCATTAATGGTTTTGGTGATTTTAATAGTTGTCTTTAATATGATTAATATTGATTTCAAGATGTGCTTATTGATGAGTTATTTCTCCCTTGTTAATCTCTTGGAAATGTATGTATCATAGTGTCAAGATTTCAAATGATTTCACATGAATGAGTTTTCTCCACCTTGTGATTAATTGTGAATGGAAAGAATGGAAAGAATGGAAAGAGAGGAACTTGAAATGAGGAGCTCTTTAGCTCATGTTATTGTCTTGGAAACATGTATTTAAACCATCTTGTTTATGGTTCTTTGTGGTTGATCATGTGTTGGAAGGAAAGGAAACAAAAGAGGAAGAAAAATCAGCTTTCCCGGACCTGCTGTAGCCAGGTCCGATCGATCGGACCTACAGGCCGATCGATCGGACTGTCAGTAACTGTAAGCCTTTTTGGGCCGATCGATCGGACCCTGTACATTCTGGTACAGAAATTTCGACCGATCGATCGGCCCGGACTCAGTTTGAGTCCAGTGAAATTTGATATTGTGTTTTTTTGGAAACCTTTGGGCTTTCTATGAGTCCTAGAGGTATATACCTTAGTGTTAAGACCAATTGTACCCTAATCTAAGGTCTCTAAGCCTAGAGAACTAAAAGAAAAGAATGGTGTTGATTTAGACACTAATCCTTGGTTTTAGGTGGGACCCTTACCCTTTTTGGACCGTTTGGCCTATGAGTGAGGATGTCTTGAGCCGACACTCCTCCCGGTGGGTTCAGTGACATCAAAGTTAATCCATTTCAATCTTGAACGGGATGGAACGACGCGATATCTTCGTTACATCTAAACACAAGTCTATTTCCTTGTTATCGCTAATTCTATTCCTTTCGATGACTGAATCGGTTGCTCGATGTTCCGGATTAATGTCATGCCTAGGATGGACCGTGTATAATCTTGATTCTTGCTATTGTAACACCTAGTACTACCCATAAGCTCATGTTAAGATTTTGAAAGTAGTAAAAGTGCATAAGGAGCCCGGAATGTCTTCAAACTCAAGGAGTACCAAGTAATTGTTATAATCGACATACGGGACCCCTATTCACTTAAATAGATCTTGAAACCGATATTTTTACCCGAAATTGTTATAGTTCATTGTTTCACCTATTTTCCCGAGATTTGCATTATATGGCTTGTTTTCCTGAAAGCATTGGAGTTACTCTAGTAACAGTCATTTGTTCCGAAGTGCATTGCATCACATGATGTGACAGTGTGCCCTTGAGCACCCCCGTTTTACCCGTTTATTTATTGTACTTGATTTACTTGTTTCCCCGAAAACATTGAAGTTACACTAGTAACAGTTAATTGTCCCGAAATGTACTGCCCGATATGAAGTGACAGTGTGCCCTTGAGCACCCCCGTTTTACCCGTTTATTTACTGTACTTGATTTACTTGCATATGTCTCGATTGGTTTTGACCTATGAGTCGGCATCACTAAGCTTGGATACCTTGTCGGTTTGATCCACCGACTTGGAAATCCCTCTCCCGTCCCGCCAGCTGCAGTTTGGATCCCGATACCCGGTTATTGCCGTGGTCCCGTCCCGATACCCGGTTCGCTACCGTGGTCCCGTTCCCGTGTATTTATTATTGTATATATGATTTACGTTGAGTCTCCTCACCTTGTGTGACTGAGACCAACGTCCCGCTCTTGTCACTTCGGTGATAGAGGACTTAGCTTCTTGTGATTGCCATCTTGCCAGTTCCCGATTCCTTGGACACCCGACATGGTTTATATTGCTTACTTGTTTTCAGTTAAATGATTCATTGCTTTTATGAAAGTTGTTATTTAGATAAGTGTTAATGCTCTCTATTGTAAATTCAGTCACTATTATATTGTTTTATGTCCTTTGCACACGTACATGTTTTACATGAATGCCGGTTGGGTGAATACCCGTGCTTTTACACATATTTCTAACGATCGATGGTTTTTGCTAGAGTTATATGATTACACATGTTTTAAAATGAATACCCGAGTTATTAAATGTCCATGCTTTGGAATGCGTTTTAAATGACACTCGTTTTGTTAGATCCCGATGTTTGTACATGTTTTAAGTGAATACCCGGATTGCTAAACATTCGTGCTTTGTTTTAAATGATACTTGTTCTGCCAGGTCACTATGTTTATACCAGTTTCAAATGAATACCCGATTTGTTAAATATCCCTGTTTTGAAATATGTTTTAAATGACACGTGTTTTGTCAGGTTCTATGTTTATACCTGTTTCAAATGATTACCCGAGCTATTTAACATCCATGCTTAAGAATATGTTTTAAATGACACGCGTTTTGCCAGATCCCTATGTTATACCTGTTTTAAAGGAATGCCCGATCTGTTGAAGATCCATGCTTTGAAATATGTTTAAATGAACGTGGTTTTGCCAAACTTCCATATTCATACTTGTTTTCCACGAACACCCGATTGTCAAATATCTATGCTTTTATAGATGATGTAAATGAACACATGCTTTATTAGATCTTCCTGTTTTAACCATGTTTGAAAAGAATACATGTTTTATCCGAGATTCCTGAGTTTTCACCCGTTTAATTATATGCAGCATTTTGAGCAAATAGCATGATTTATCATTTGTATTATTATTCGCTATATTGTGTTCTTTTCATCCACCTGCCAGACCGTCGTGTCTGACCCACTACTTTTGGTACTCAGGTTCAGATTTCCTCGTCCCGAGTTGAGTGTTTTGTTGGCTTTGGAGCCATGCCTTGCAGGTTGTTTTGTCGGCTATGTCATGTAGACATTGAGCTTGACATCGGAGCTACGTCACATTTGGGTAGTAGTTTATAGCTTATTGTTGTATGGCTTTTATTAGCCTTTTTCTTGGGATTCTTAATTAATGTACATTGATAATTGTAACTTGAACATTTTTGGGAATGTAATATCCTGTTACTGTCAGCTCTGTAATTTATTGTGATGTTTACTCCAGTCTGAGATGATTCTTGATATACTAGCTATGTGCTAAAGGTTGAGTGCGACGCGGAATCCGATGGCCACGGACTTCGGGTCGCAACGCCACAAATGCTTCCGCAAAATATTCAGAATGTGTTGTCTTCACACACGCGGATCCTGGGAGAAGTAAAATACAATTATACCTGAATCCCATCTCCCGCCCCCGAGGTTCTGGTTTCGGGGGCGTGACAGGAATTAAGAGATCAAGTGCAGAGGAAGTATCCACAGCTTTTACCAGAGGTAAATGTTTATTTTATTTGGTGGACCAAATATCCTAAGGGGTGGAGGATGTTAGAACCCGACCCAGACTAATTCAATTAGTGTGTGTTTAGTCATAAGTGGGATTAGTTATGTTGGGTTAGAAATAATTAGTTTTAGTCATGGATATAGCTTTGGAAATTTTGAGAACGTAAGTGTTAGTCAGACACGCTCAGGAAGGCCTGAGTGCACGTGTAAGTTTGGGAGGATTGTATTGGTTTTTTTCATTTTTAACTGTGATTTTTATTTCATTTGAATGGTTTCATTAGTTGTTACAACTTTTATTTTCGTCCCATTCGTGTTTGAAGCCCAAGATCCAAGTTTTGGCCCAAAAAGGGTAAAATTGTCTTTTATGCACAAATCTGGACACAAATTTTGAAATCTCAAAACCATGTCAAAAATATACTTTTCGGAAACTAGATATTTCGAGGATCATTTTATCCTTCTTCGTCAAGTTCATTCGAGGCCTACAAGATCATGTTTTCATTGATACAAGATTTCGCCATTTGGGCCCCATTTGCTAGGGTTTAAGTCAACTTTTTCCCTCTTTCCCTCTTTTCACTCTCAGACCCTAACCCTAGAGTAGCCAAGAAGAGAAAGCCTTTTCTTTCCACTTTATTCTCTTGAATGATCAAGGTAGAAGACTCCAAATGGAATTCTAAGACCATCATCTTCTTCCTCTCATCCCAAGCTTTCCATTGATACAAACTTCTTGAAGTTTCTAGTTGGGCAAGAGCTCCATTTTCTTCCTTCTCTCTTATTTGGCCTTTTCTAGGTAAGAGCTCCAATCCATCTCTTTAATGGAACCTTTTTTGTTCCAAAAGATCTTGTTTTTCATCTTGCAAACCCTTTTGTGAAAATAGGTTCCTTGTTTTCAAGTTTGAGTGCGTTTTGAATGGTTTTCATGGGTTTTGTAGTCTTTGGATTAGCTTGAGTGGAAGTGCTTGAAGGAGGTTATGACATCTTGGACTAAGGCAAGTAACCAATCTAGGATAGATGATAGCATGTGTGCATTTGATTTGTTTTCTTTTCATTCTTCTCATTTCATTGGAAATTTATATCTTGAATGGAAATTTTGGGGATTTTGTTTTAGATTGAAGAATGGGAATGTGATGTCTCAAGTTGTGCTTTGAAATGTGTGTTTTATCCCTTGGAGAGCTTGTAGGCTCAAGGAAGTGAAGGTTGAAGGAGAAATAAGAAGAAGGGAAGAAGAAATGTGAAAATCTGACTTGAAATGCACTGTCCGTGCAGTGTCGATCAACTCGTCGGTCAGCTGTCGGCTGACCGAAATTCCCATTTCGGTCGACCAATAGCCAACCGAACTCAGTCGGCTCCTTTTTCCAAGACCCGCATTTCGCCCGGACAGACTTCGGTCAGCTGTCGGCTGACCGACACTTTCACTTCGGTCGACCGACAGCCAACCGAAGCCAGTTCAGCTCCTTTTCCCGAGAGCAGAGATTATATTCTCCTCCGCCGGACCCCGGCAGCCCCGGGGTGAAAGAAGAGGACAAAATGAATGTATGGCATTAAACCGATGTGGTACATCATCATTTAGTGTCCCGATCCCGAATTAGTCCTTCGGGCCCGGTCCGGGGTCGCGACAGACCTATAGTACAAACCCCAAAAGATATTAACCATGTAGGTTACAAGTGGGTGTTTGTAAGAATAAGGAATGAAATGAATGAAATTACCAGATATAAAGTACAATTAGTGACACAAGGTTTCCTGCGGAAACCTGAGATTGATTATGAGGAAACATACTCCCCAGTCATATATACAACAACTTTCAGATATCTGAAAAGTTTAGCGGTTTCTTAAAATCTAGAAATGAGACTCATGGATGTTGTAACTGCTTATTTGTATGGGGACTGAGACACAGAAATTCACATGAAAATCCCTGAAGGATTTCCTTTGCCTGAAGCAAAGGCAAGGACTACATACTCAATCCAATTGAGGCGATCATTGTACGGCCTGAAGCAATCCGGAAGAATGTGGTACAATCGTCTTAGTGAATACTTGTCTAAAAGGGGGTATGCAAATGATCTCATTCACTCGTATCTATTTATAAAGAACTTCTTGAAGGGATTTGCAATATTAGCAGCTTATGTCGAGACCCCGGAACGGATCCCGGGCCCGTGACGTGTTGTGTGTTGTTACATTGTTTTTATGTTTTCCCATAGGTTCCCGCGGTGAGGATTCCCAAAGACACGCGGAATCTAACTCACATGAACAAGTTTGCGGAAGCGTGTAGCAAATCACATCATGATAAGCACCAACAAATCTTTAAGTGCTATAACAATTAATGACAAGGCATAGTATCAAAGGAAGAAGTTAAAATGGCATTCCCATTAATTCAAGTTATGAGACTAACAAGAAAGTAAGTTAAGTTTTAGTTACATCCCATAAGAGGCCAACAGAGGCCAATACACTTCTCAAAATAACAAAAGAAACCCCATGACAAAAAGGTGACGAGACTCAAGGAACCCGCCTGACGTCTAAATGACATCGTCGGGCTGCCACTCTCTCACAGGGGTTGGCTCACAAGCCTCCTCCTGACGCTCCTCCTCAAAGGCAACGTCTCCCGCACCTGGGCACCAACAAACAAGGGTCAAACACAACGGTTTGGCAGGTAATCAATTTAGGCATGAGCATGAAACAATAACGATTTAAGAAAACATATAACAGTCCTTGATTTGAAATAATGCAATGACTGAGATACATTTTTCGAGAATACATAACAAAACTGAGATACTAAAATAAACTAGCATGAGTACATATAATATCATGAATAGTTACAATCCACAAGAGCCCATCATTTCTCTATCATTTATATAATGAAAAGAGCAAGCACACACGACAAGCACGATATACATAATATAATCACGACACGATTTCCCACAAAGACGGGAATTTCCGGCCACGGAACCGGACACGCACGATGTGTAATAAATACACGACCAGTCTGCAGACAGTCCACATGTTTAAGGACCCCCAAACAGTGGATCAAACTGAAATGGCATTCCAAGCTCAGTGGTGTTCACTTAAATTCATGAATGCACAAAACACGCGAAACACGATCTAAACATGTCGAGATAAAAAGGGGGAAAATCACTTATCCAAACACAACAAACACGACTAGCAAAAGGCATAATTAATATGCATAACACGCTTAGGAAGTGATCCCCTTTTTCTTGAAACAAATCTTCAAAACAAGCTTGTACTTAAACTTCAAAACGAGTACACAATGATATTCATTGTATCAAAAACCAAAATACGAATATAAAGTCTAACAAGCACATGTAAGGACCTTTGGTTGATCTTTGTGTAAACGAAGCTCAAGTGTTGGAATTTAAAAGAGAATTGGTGCCCCAGAAGTTCAAAGACATCTCAGGCTTCGAGTGCACAATATCAGGCTAAAAACTCCTAATCAAATACTGGTTTTCCTTGATTCAAATATCCACCTCAACTTTTCAATCTTTGATCTCTAAGATAAGTACACCATTGGATTCTACACTTCAAGAGCTTTCCAACGGTATGTGGAACTCCAAAAACGGACGTACGGTTAAAAAGTTATGGCCATTTGAAGTTCGCACTGTTGGGCCCAATGGGCCCATCCGCTCGAGCAGGCCAACACGCGCTCGAGCGGACAGTCCAGCACGCCCAAACAGCAAGCACATGTGCTAGAGCGCGCAGTGCGGACTTCTGAGGCCAAAATCTGGCTGTTCCTGTCCTCTTCCGACCCATCCAATGCCTACTCCCAGCCTTCAAACAACATTGATACACAAAGATGAGCCTCCAAACATGCTCATAAACATCACCATTCAACCACCGTTAAAATCAACAAAAGATCAATCCATTTAACATCAAAAACATGTAAAAAATTTCTAGAAAAAATAAAGTAATCTAAAGTACACATGCAACATTGAGCCTATAAAGATTACTTGCCTTTGCCCAAATGCTAAACAATCCTCTTCAAGCACTCTTACTCAAAAGCTAAGCCAACACTACACGAATCCCATGGAAAACCATTCAAAACTCAATAAAAATGAAAACAAAGAACCCATTTTCACAAAGGGGTTTGCAAACATGGAAAACAAGATCTTTAGGGAATAAAATGACTCCATGAAAAATATGGGTTGAAGCTCTTACCTAGAGAAGGTCAAACAAGAGAGAAGGAAGAAGATGGAGCTCTTGCCCAACTTGGAACTTCAAGAAATTTGCATCAATGGAGAGCTTAGGATGAGAGGAAGAAGATGCTAGTCTTAGAATTCTATTTGGAGATCTCTAGCTAAAGCATGCAAGAGGAATGAAGTGGAAGGGGAAAAAGGGATTTTCAGCCCTAGGTTAGGAAAATTGCAGGATTTTGGGAAAGTGAATGAAAGAGATGAAGATGAGGTTTAAGTAATGTTAATGGGGCCCAAAGAACTTTGAACTTTGAAATGACGAAAACATGATCTTGTGGGCCTCGAATGACTTCGACGAAGAAGGATAAAACGATCGTCGAAATATCTAGTTTCCAAAAAGTATATTTTTGACATGGTTTTGAGATCTCGAAAATTGTGTCTAGATTTGTGCATAAAAGACAATTTTACCCTCTTTGGGTCAAAACATGGGTTTTTGGGCTTCAAACATGAATGGGCTTAAGACGAAAGTTGTAACACATAGAAAAATCATTCAAATGAAATCAAAACCACAATCACACGGAAACCAACACGATCTTCCCAAGCTTACACGCGCACTCAGGCCTTCCTGAGTGTGTCTGACTAATACTAAACGTTCTCAAAATTCCCAAAGCTATGTCCAAGACTAAAACTAATTACTTCTAACCCACCACAACTAAACTCACTTAGAACTAAACACATACTAATCGCACACTAATCGAATTGGTCTGGGTCGGGGTCTAACAGGTTATGTGGCTAATATAAATTTAGTAGGGATTCCAAAAGAGCTCAAAGAAACTGCTGATTATTTAAAGAAAGAATTTCAAATGAAAGACCTTGGAAAAACAAGATTTTGTCTCGGCTTGCAAATCGTGAGAAATTCTAATGGGATGTTCGTCCATCAATCTAATTATACCGAGAATGTTTTAAAATGATTTGGTATGGACAAAGCACACCCATTAACCACACCCATGGTCGTCCGGTCTCTTAATACAAAGAAAGATCCATATTGTCCCATCGAGAAAAATGAAAAGGTATTGGGTCCCGAAGTACCATACCTAAGTGCTTTTGAAGTCCTGATGTACTTGGCACATTGCACTACACCGGATATTGAATTTTCTGTGAATCTACTTGCCAGATATAGCTCCGCACCAACTCAAAGGCACTGGATTGGTATCAAACACATCATACGATATTTGCGTGGAACAACTGATTTAGGAATATTTTATTCTTATGATAGTAAATATTCCAGTTTTGTAGGATATGCAGATTCAGGTTATCTCTCTTATCCTCCTAAGGGTTTATCACAGACAATTTATGTGTTTCTAAATGGTAATGCCGCCATTTCTTGGCGTTCTACTAAACAGACTTTGATAGCTACTTCCTCTAACCATGCTAAGATTTTGGCTCTTTATGAAGCTAGTCTCCCAAATATTATCTCTCAAGATAATGAAGCATGCATAAAACAGATTCGAGAATGTTTCATTAAAGGAGACAAGACTAAGCATATAGCACTGAAGTTCTTTTTTACCATGAACTTCAAAAGAACAATGAAATTGAAGTTAAGCAAGTTTGTTCGAGTAACAACCTGGCATATCTGTTTACCAATCTCTGCCAAAATCGGTATTCCAGAAGTTTGTATATGAGATTTGTTGGAAATAGGTGGGCTTCGTGGATAGGTTTTCAAAACTTTTTGACCCACTTGACTCAGGGATCAACTATCCAGAAGGCAATAAAACCCAATCCAGGATCCATGTCCTTAATCTCAGCCATCATGATCAGTAAATAATCCTATCAAATAGATAAAACAGCAGCCAACAAGCTCCCATAAAAATTTACAATATGCAAGGAAGTAGATTATACCTTAGGAGCTCAGTTGTGCTCTAATGGAGGAGTTTTATCTTTCTTTGATGATGAAACTCTTTCACGTATCAAATAAGAATCTTTAAGACCTTTTGATCTTCCACGCTATGACCCGTTTATCATATCTCTTTTCTCAAGAAGATGGGTAGGATCTCCAAGAGAAAATTCTACTACAAACTCCAGGGAAACTAGAAGAGAACTAGAAGATAGAGAGGAAGAGGAGAGATGTGCAACTTTTGCACTAGAAGGCTTTGGACGTGCAATATTATTAGTGGACGTCCAAGGGGGGACTTGTCTCCTATTTATAACCTTCAAGCCTCCTTTTCTCTCTCTAATTAATTGCATTAGAAGTCTTACTTCCACATTAATTAGTGGCTTACTATTATCACTATTAGAAGTCTCACTTCAAATAGAAATAGTAACTTTCTAATTCCTTCCTTTTAGAGTTAAAGTAGAATTAGTATCTTTCTAATATATTGGGCTAGCGTGGGGACCACTAGGGATTCCTTAGAAAGCTAGCTCCAACTGGGACACCGCAACCCCACATTGTTGGAATATAGGTGGGCCTTCCAGACAGGTTTCAAAAAACTTTTTGACCCACTTGATGTAGAGATCATCTATCTAGAAAGCAACAAACCCAATCCAGGATGCAATCCCTCAAACTCATTAATCATGTACAGCAATATATATTATCTAGAAGATAGAAAACAGCACCTAAACATGCAAAACCACGAAATCCACAACATACAAGGATGTAGATTTATACCTTTGGAGCTTTGTAGTGCTCTAATGGAGAATTTGAGCTCTTTCCTTTGATGATGAACACCTTCACTATCCAATTCAGAATCTCCAACACCTTTTGATCATCCACGCTATTACCCGTATTAGATCTCTTTTCTCAAGAAAATGGTGGAATCTTCAAGAGAAAACCTAACTAGGAACTCCAAGGAACTAGATGAGAAAGAGAAGAGAACTTAGAAAGGAAGAGAACTTGTGCAACACTTGCACAAAGGGGCTGGAATGGCTCTCACTATTATGGACGTCCAAGAGGGGTTTGTTCCTATTTATATAGCCCTCCATTCCACCTCTTTTCCTATTTGAAATAGAAGTTTAACTCCCATTACAAAATAATAAACTTCTCCCTTGCTAGTTGCCATAGAAGTCTCACTTCCACAACAATTAGTAGCTTTCTCCTTCCTAATTAAAATAGAAGTCCTACTTCCATTAATAATTAGTAGCTTACTATTACTACCATTAGAAGTCTCACTTCAAATAGAAATAGTAACATTCCTTTTAGAGTTCAAGTAGAAATAGTATCTTTCTAATAACTTGGGCTAGCATGAGAACCACTAGGGATTCCTTAGAAAGCTGGCTCCAACTGAGACACACGACCCCACATCTCATGTGCAATCCGGGCCCACAGTTAATTGCAAATAACTCCACTATATAAATGCAATTGCACTCCAATCTTAGGAATATATTACAATGAAGACCTTAAACTTCCACATTACCACAAGTAGGCCCCTCCATCTATATCCATGGATCAATTGAACCTGTCCACCATAATAGATCCATATCTTATTATCCTTAAGCCCCAATTAATTATAATGATCATTTGGTACCGATCCAATTAACTCTTAATTGGAATGGGTGCGCACTTACCAATGATAAATCCATTAATTGGCACAAGGGGATATTAAAGATAGATTCCATCTTGATCATTGAATGTTCCCACAGCTCTACTACCACGTACCCAAATCACCGAGGTGTTGACCTACAATTGGCCTCACTCATTGGTTACTCAAAGCAAATGAATAGATAGAAACTTGAGTTCATCAATGTCTCAGGATTATGAGCCTATTGCTAGGGAATTATGAGAGCAGACCTTAAAATAAAGACAGTGTATATAAGGTGCTTCTCAAGGTCCTTTAATACATCCAATGTACCAGCACCATGATCCAGAATCTTACATTTCGATAATCGAGACAAATCACACTATCTCATAGTGATCAAAGTGCTGTAACCTTGTCAGATGAGATGTCCAATCTCATCACTTGTTGTGAAGATATTTATGTATAAGATTTGCAATACATATCTCCTGTATGTAGATCTCATCCATACACATGTATTACATCTAGTATACTTGTGGACTCCGGTTCATCTCATGAACCATTATGTCATTTGTATTGGTTATGTGCAAGTATATAATTAAACAACATTCATCTCATGAAAGGAAAGCATGATTGTATTGATAAATAAAGAAATGAATCAATTTATTACATCATATACTTGGTATTGAGACCATCAAAACTAACACACATCTCATGCGTAATCCGGGCCCATAGTTAACTGCAAATAACACCACTATATAAAGGCAATTGCACTCCAGTCTTAGGAATAAATTACAATGAAGACCCTAAACTTTCACATTACCACAAGGGCCTCCATCATTATCCATGAATCGATTGGAATAAATCTGTCTCAATCAATCTTAGATCCACATCTTATTATCCTTGAGCCCCAATTAATCACAGTGATCATCAGTATCATCCAATTAACTCTTAATCGAGATGGGTGCGCACTTACTAATGATAAACTCATTAATTGGCACAATGGGATAATGTGGATAGATTCCATCTTGACCATTGTATGTTCCCACAGTCCTGCTACCACATACCCAAGACACTGAGGTGTTGACCTTCAATTGGCCTCGCTCATTGGTAACTCAAAGCAAATAATAGACAGATACTTGAGTTCATTAATGTCTCAGGATTGAGTGCCTATTGCTAGGGAATTATGAGAGCAGACCTTAAAATCGAGATAGTATTTCATAGGTGCTTTTCATGGTCCTTCAATACATCCAATGTACCAACACTATGATTCAGAATCTTTCATTCTGATGATCGAGACAAATCACACTATCACATAGTGATCAAAGTGTTGCAACCTTATCAGATGAGATGCCTAGTCTCATCACTGGTTGTGAAGATATTTTTAAGTATAAGTTTTGTGACACATATCTCCCATATGTGAATCTCATCCATATACATATATGACATCTAAAATACTAATGGGACCCGGTTCATCTCATGAACCATTATGTCATATGTATTGGTCATGTACATTAAGTAATAAAATATCATTCATCTCATGAAAGGAAATCATGATTTTATTGATAAATAAAGAAATTAATCAATTTATTACATCAACTGATGGATTGAGACCATACAATCTAACAAGATTGGCATGCGTAGAGTTTATCATCAAACTATGTAAATGGTTGCTATCATCAGGGGGAGTGGTTTATCAGGGAGCATCCTAAAGTATGCTACCCAGGACATTGATGGACCCGGCTTTTTTTCCTCTCTTCCGTCCCAGGGCTACCAGGAGGCCGGTGGAGGGAAAAGGCGAGCATCAACATTTTTGTATGGGTATGCCAGATTTTCTATTCTACTTGGAATTTAGAAATGATGATCCGGAGATCCACCTTCACAAGTAGAAAAGGAAATCAAATTTTTTTCTTAACTTTCCATTGTACATATATTTAAGAAAAGAGACAAGGTTTTTGAATGCCGTGAGAGGCGATTTTTCTTTGTTTGTCGTGAAAGGCAGTTTTGCCGTAAAAGGCGATGTTTGCCATGAAAGGCGGTTTTGCCGTAAAAGGCGATGTTTACCGTGAAAGGCGATGTACAAATCTCATCAATAATAAAAGACAAGAATTGTGATTTTTTTGTCTCTTTAGAAAAAAAAATACAAATACAATAGAAAAGTAAGAAAAGGAATTCTGACTTCTCAGGAGATTGCGGGGATCGACAATCACAAGTCATGTATGGACTTCGCCATCGTCCTTCATATGAGAACATATGATGTTTTGATTCTTTTGGCTTGGCTTGGACTTTAGATTTTTAGAGGATAAAGACCAAGGGAGGTCCTATATCCAATAAAAAAACTGAGTAGACGGCTTGAAAAGCCGTGTCTAGGCCATGTCGGATAGCAAGAGAGGGCCTTGGGGGGTGGCCGCCAAAGGGACTTCAATCACCTTGTGGTGTTTGTTGCAGCAGAGTTTTTTTAAGGTAGCAGAGCTTTTTTACCTAGTGTCTGGACTTCGGAGATTTTTCTTCTTGAATTTCTCTCCCTCTGGATCTATTCTTCTTAGAATGACCCCCCTTTTATAGGCTTTTGGTAGCCATGGGATGGGTTTATGAGCATTGATGGCATTGATGCTCCATGATGGGAGGAGTTACAAGTTTTTATTTCATGATTTTTTAACTCCATTTTCTTGGCTTTTGATTAGCCGATGGAGAATGATGGGCATTTAATTGCCTTTAAACTCCATGATGAGAGGAGTTTCTGTTAGTTTTATGTTCTCAATACCAGTATATGATGAATAAATTGATTAATTTCTTTATTGATCAATATATATTATTGATTTCCTTTCATGAGATGAATGATGTTTTATTACTTGTTTGCATATAACTAATACGAATGACATAATGGTTCATGAGATGAACCGGAGTCCACAAGTATACTAGATGTAATACATCTGTATGGATGAAATCCACATACAGGAGACATGTATTGCAAATCTTATACTTAAGTATCTTCACAACCAGTGATGAGATTGGGCATCTCATCTGACAAGGTTGCAGCACTTTGATCACTATGAGATAGTGTGATTTGTCTCGATCATCGGAATCTAAAATTCTGGATCATGGTGCTGGTACATTGAATGTATTGAAGGACCATGAGATGCACCTTATGTACACTGTCTTTACTTTAAGGTCTGCTCTCATAATTCCCAAGCAATAGGCTCATAATCCTGAGACATTAATGAACTCAAGTTTCTATCTACACATTTGCTTTGAGTCACTAATGAGTGAGGCCAATTGTAGGTCAACACCTCAATGATTTGGGTACGTGGTAGTAGAGTTGTGGGAACATTCAATGATCAAGATGGAATCTATCTTTAATATCCCCTTGTGCCAATTAATGGATTTATCATTGGTAAGTGCGCACCCATTCTACTTAAGAGTTAATTGGATCGATACCAAATGATCATTATAATTAATTAGGGCTCAAGGAAAATAAGATATGGATCTATTATGGTGGACAGGTCCAATTGATCCATGGATATAGATGGAGGGGCCTACTTGTGGTAATGTGGAAGTTTAGGGTCTTCATTGTAATGTATTCCTAAGACTGGAGTGCAATTACATTTATATAGTGGAGTTATTTGCAATTAACTGTGGGCCCGGATTGCACATGAAATGTGGGGTCACGTGTCCCAGTTGGAGCCAGCTTTCTAAGGAATCCCTAGTGGTCCCCACGCTAGCCCAAGATATTAGAAAGATACTAATTATAGTAGAACTCTAAAAGGAAATAGAAAGTTACTATTACTATTTAAAGTGAGACTTCTAATAGTGGTAATAGTAAGTTGCTAATTATTAATGGAAGTGAGACTTCTATTTTAATTAGTAAAATAGGAATTTACTAATCATATTTGAAGTAAGACTTCTAATTGTGATTTGGTAAGCAACTAATTGTTGTGGAAGTAAGACTTCTATTTCAATTAGTAAGAGGAGGTTGCTTAAGTGCTATAAAAGGAGGAGAGGAGCCCTTGGACGTCCAATGCATAATCCCATCTTGGAATTCACGCCCAAGACCCTTAGTGCAAGAGTTGCACACGTCCATCTCTCTCTTTCCCTCTTCTAGTTTCTCTTCTAGTTTCCTCTAGGGTTTTTCTCTTGGAGATTCCACCATCTTCTTGAGAAAAGAGAATCCGATACGGGTCATAGCGTGGAAGATCAAAAGGTGTTGGAGATTCTAATTTGATTAGTGAAGGTGTTCATCATCAAAGAAAGAATTCAAATTCTCCATTAGAGCACAACTAAGCTCCAAAGGTATAATCTACATCCTTGTATGTTGTGGATTTCGTGGTTGCATGTTTAGGTGTTGTTTTCTATCTTCTAGATAGGTTATATTGTTGTACATGATTTATGAGTTTAAGGGATTGCATCCTGGATTGGGTTTATTGCCTTCTAGATAGTTGATTCCTGCATTATCTGAATGGCCCACCTATTTTCCAACAGTTTCATGATTTATTGTCATGAATGCTTGGACTTATAACTCCTTGTTTCCTTGATTCTGATTGTGCCGTCCAAAATAATGAGTTAATGACTACATTAACTTGTCATAAAACAGGTCATTTAACTGCATTAAGTGGTTACCAGGGCGCTCAAAGAGTCGTGGGCCTACCGCGTCTTTTGGAATTCTTCTTGCGATGATAGCCGAGGGATCCACATGTTTGATGTCGAATGGCGATGCAACTTCAAAAACTGATTGATATCAGTGGGCCGGTAACATTTATCCTATCGATTTCTCGATCGATCGGACAGAAAGTGTACTTTCTTGGTTGGCTGGTTTTAGCGATTTTGAAGCGTGCGATGATGATCACATGCTCTCTGTAAGACCCCGACCCGAGTGACCTCGATTAGCGTTAATTAAGTTGTGTTTTAGTTCTACGTGTGATTAGTGGATTTTGGTTAAGTTGGAATTAAAATAACTTTTATAATGGTTTGAGGAGTTTTGAGTGCCTTTGTGATTAGTGGGACCCTTTGGGAGTTCTTTTAGTGACTTTGCATGTGATTGGGGGATTACTCGAGATTCTTATGATCAGTGTTTTCATCCCGTTTTACTTATCTCGTTAATCTCTACAACTTTCGTATTTACTTCGTCCCCGTTCGAAACCCCGAAACCCTACTTTTCCAATGATAGGGGCAAAACAGTCTTTTTACATGAAATCTGGACACTATTTTCAATATCTCCGAAACCCGTGAAATATATATTTTTTGGAAACTAGATATTTCGACGATCATTTCTTCCTTCTTCGTCGAATTCATCTAAGACACCGAGAAACATGTTTCTAGCCCGACAAGTTATGTAAGTTGTGGGACCCACCTTCATTTGCTATAAAAGAGGGAACCCATTCCCTTCTTCCCCTTCTCATTTTCCAGCACAAATAGTGGCAGCCACCTAGGGTTTTCTCTCTTCCTCTTTCTTGCTTTTTTCCTCCTCCATCCACCACCAACCCTTGTCAAATAAAGAAATGGAGGTCATTTTCTTCTTTCTCTCCCTACAAGCTCTCCATTGATACTCTTGGAGGAGAGATTCATCACCATTGAAGCTCTCTTTGATATAACTCTTGTCATTAGAGGACCTTCCAAGTAAGTGATCATCTCCATCTTCTAGATATGTGTTCTTGTGACCCTAGAGAAGCTCCATCTCCATTATTGGAAGCTCCCTCTTTCTATTTCATTATTTTGATCTTTTAGGGTTTGTAATGGTTATATTTGGGGGTTTTGTGTAGATTGGTGATTTGAGCTTAGAAAGTGATTAGAAAAGATCAATTTGCTAGCTTGGACCCAAGGCAAGTGGATGAATAGATATTGTAAGTGCCTAAAAATTACGAACTTGATTAAGAGAGGGTTAAGCTCTTGGTTTGATGATCTGGAGAAGATGAGGGAGAAGGTTCGGGCCTCCGATGACCTGAAAGAGGAAGACAAAAGTTAGAGCCCCTGGCTGTAGGTAGCCGAAGGCACTCCAACGCTCAAGTCAGTGTAATAACTGAAAGAAATGGAGAAGGAGAAGTCTGGGAGGGAGATTTGTTGCGTACCTCCTGTGGTTCTTCTTCATGCAATATATATAGACTTGAGAGTCATCATTGGACTGGACCTAGGGAGAGATGGGAGTCCCATCAGTATGTACCTTCCTTTCCTGAGTGGGGGTAGGTAAAAAGGGAATGTCCCATCGAACCATCTCCCCATACCTATGGACGTGACCCTGAGATAAGGCGTGCCACTTATCTAGGTCCAGCGCCCACTCTATTTGTCAGTTTGTTGTCCCCGTCACGGCAATGCATTTATGGCTGCATTTATGGCTGAATGACAGGAGGCCGAGGTGAGTGCTTATGAACGTAACCACCGAAATGGGCTCCACGCTCCCCGAGATGGTGCAACGGCCGAACTTGGACGGTACCGAGACTAAGCATAGTCCGAAATTGGGGAGTGGCCCCACACAAATCCATGATTACAAAATGACCCCACACAATTGGCCCCTAGCTCTCGACCTCCTTGGTTTTCCCGAGGTCGGGAGCTAAGATTTGAGTGGATGGGCTGCCCCTGTCTAATCGTATCTTGCTGTCGTGTGATCCTCATCATGACGCCCTTTGGTTTGCCCTAGGCAATAAATACGGTATCATAATTGCTTCGTCAAGGTGGGCACGTGAGCGTCGTTCAGTATGCCCGAGATGATAAATATCATACCAGAGGCATGGTGAGAGACGGACCGTCGCCGCCACGTGTAACCCTTCGTTTGGCTGTTCACCGAGATCGAAGCGACGCGTGGTGAGTCCGGAGCGCTGCTTCACGTGCGCTACAATTAAAAGGGGCTTCCCTCTATAAAACGGGGATGCCCCCTCCCCTTTCTTCTCTTACCTTTGCTTTCGTCTGAAGGAGAGATCTAGCTGAGGCCATCCTGTTGAAGTCCTGCCAAAGACAGAACCTTACCGAACCCGGAGGCTCCCTTCCCTTTGCTCTTCACCTTCTGCTTTTCATTCTCAGCAAATCGTCACATCTTCTCTGTGAGTTTTCTTCTCTATCACTCTCCTTTCCCCTCTTTTTCCTTTTGTTTCAGAGGGTTTCAGCCCCTCGGGTTCTTCTAGTTCTTGTTCCATCTTCTCCGCCTTCTGCTCTTTTGTTTAGCCCTTAGAAAAATGGGGATTTACAGTCATTGGTTGAAGGGTCCCGCAGCCCTGGAGGGGTTTAGGGGGCCGTTTAAAATTCCAGCTGACGTTCTGGTGAAGCCCCAAGACTTTCAGGGCCTCTTTGATGGCTTCGCCACTTTCAAGGATTGGATGCCCTTCCCTCTGTTGTCGGTATGCGAAGGTGGGGTCAGGTTCCCTATCCACCCGCTTCTCCGATCCTACCTTAGTTCGTGGCGGATCTGCCCCTTCCAGTTGATGCCAAATGGGTTTAAAATTATAATGGGCGTGGCGGAGTTGAACTGGATCTTGGATATCAATCTCGGCGTGCACGACATAGAGGATGTTTATGACATCTGCAAATCCGCGGGGGGCGAGGACTCCTACTATCTTCGGGTGAAGGCTAGGCGCCGACCCTTGATTAACGCCTTGGAGGACTCAAGCAAATACGCCGGGGATGACCGCATTCTGGTCTCGGGGAACTGGGAGTTCAGGGAATCAGAGACCGAGGCTGCGCGGCGAATCCAGGTTCCGAGAAGGCCTGGGACCCCTCCGAGTAAATACTCGCCTCCCCGGGCTATTTGCATTCGTCTTAGATGTCGATTTGCCGATCTGATGTCCCCTATTTTCTGCGTAGGTGTTCAGCGAAGGAGGAGAGAGGCCTACTAAAATCACTGGAAGAGGAACGACGCGTGGCTAGAGAAGATCTATCGCTACCACGGTCATCACGATCGGGCCGCCTTCTCGCTGTTATGGGTACAAGCCGCGGTACCAATCTTACACCAGGAAGACTGCTGAGATCCCCCTTGAGCCGATAGGGGAGGTCGTGCTCTCGCTCGCGGAGACCAGTGGTCAGACCTCGGAGCCCTAGGGCCCGATCTTAGTTGCAGACAGCTCCCCCGACCGAGACCAAGCGGAAGAGGAGATGGACGGGGCGCGCCCTCCTTTGAAGAATTTGGGGGCCGGGAATTTCGGGGGCCGAATTCCTCCCACCCCTAAGCGTGCCCCCGGCGGGCCTGGCGCTGCTCAAGGCTCTTCAGCCAACGCCTCCTCTGGCTCTTCGGGCGCAGCAGGGACCTCCTCCTCCGCTAAATGTAAGAGCGCGAGAGGACCCCCGCAGGAGAAGAGGGGGAGGTCGGAAGAGGCTCCCAAGGATGCCCGGCAGCCCAAAGACACCTGGCCGCTTAAGGAGTCTCGGCCGCGGGTAGTGGAGCCCGAGAAGGAGGCTCTGCCGCCAAGGGAGACCCGGCCTCGGGCCGCGGAGGCCGAGAAGGGGGGTGAAGGGCCGCCACCCGAGAAGAGGCCTCGCGTAGGGGGCGAAGAGGAGCGGGTCCAGGAGGCGGATCCAAAGGCTCGGCCTCATAAGACGATGCCTTGGAAGCCTAATTTTGACATCAACCCCTGCGAGCCCATGACCGTGGAGGATCAGATGGGGACCTCCTCCCGGACGATCTCAACTGTCGCCTGGGGATGCGCTCTCCCTTTGGACATGGAGAGGCATAGTAAAGCCGGGACGATGAGCCTGATCTACTCGACGATGAAGGCGTCGCTTGAGGTGATTCCCGCTTCTTTTGCTTTTAAATTTTATGCCTTGGTTTCCCGTTCTGACCTCCCGCCCCCTTTCATCCTTTTGCAGAATGTACAGAGGCTCCAAATAATACTGGAGAGGACGGAGACGACAGTCGCGCAAGTTCTCGAGGTGGTAGCCGAGAAGAAGAAGATGGGGGACGCCTTGGAAGCCAGTGCGGCTGAAATAAAGAAGGAGGAGGAGAAGATCGCCGAGTACGCAACGGTTCAACAAGCGGCGAAGGCCGAGATAATCAAGTTGCGAGGCGAGAACAAGCACCTAAAGGGCGCAGCCGAGGACAAGGCGACGAGGGTGAGTCAACTGGAGGCCGAGCTCGTCAAAAAGGAAACCGAGTTGGCTGGAAAAGAGGCCGAGCTTGAGTCCTCCAGGAAGGAGCGGGCCGATGTCGAATCAACTCTGTGTGCTCAGGCCGCAAAGGCATATCAAGAAGGAGTGGATTGGGTGTCGACGGAGTACGTGGCTCAGATCAAAGACCTGAGCCCGGTGTTGTTCAAGATGGGATGCAGGGAGGCTCTCCGCGAGTACGGGGTTTCTGAGGACGACCCCATATTCGCGAGTCTTCCCCAATTCCAGTCTGTCATACCGGGCCCAGAGTCAGAGCCTGACTCTAACCCTCCGGAAGCCCCTCCCGAAGTCCCAGGCCTTCCTCCTCCCACCCCGACTTCAGCCGAGGGTGACAAGGCCCAGGCTCCGCCCGCGGCTCCCCCGTCCGAGGCTTCAGGTGCCCCTACTGCATCCGTCCCTCCAGAGCCGAAGAATAAAGCTGTGGTGCCCGAGAAGCAGGGCAAATAGGAATCTGTCTCTTTTGCTTTCCTTGATGTATTTTTTCTTTTTCCTGAGTGTACAGGGCTTTGTAATCATTTTTTCTAATCAAAGAAAAAATAATTTTTCTTTTAATTTTCCAGTTGTGTTCTCATTTCTTTCTTCTTGCAATGGTGTGTGGACGTTCTGATGTTTAAACATGACCAAAACTTGCAAGTGGCTGAGGTCGGTGAAGAAACTAGGCTTTGATCTTCTAGTCTCGGGATATTGAGTGAGAACGAGCCCCTTTTGTTGCCTGGTGATGACCAGCCTCACTGTCTTTTGACAGATCCTTCAGATCTTCAAGTGGGCGAGGTCGGTGAACATCTGGCCCTGAGGTTGGGCTTTACCAATGGGTATTTCAAGGAAATGCCTTAAAAGAACTCGTAGTTAGTTTGGACCCAAAAGGCAGGCCGAGCTCTGAGACTTCAAAGTGAGTTTTTGGATAGTTGATTGCTCTTGTCCCAAGGGGGATGTCCTGCCATCCGAATTCGACTAGGCTGCTGCGAGGTACAAAGCCCTGGCCTTGTGGCCGACTTAAAGGAGGCTGGCGCGAGGGCCGGAGTCTTGGGAGCTAGTCCTTCGACCGAACTCAATGAGGCTGGTGCGAGGACCGGAGCCTTGGGGAGCTGGTCCTTGTTAGTTTTATGGTCTCAATACCAAGGGTATATGATGTAATAAATTGATTAATTTCTTTATTTATCAATACAATTCATGTTTTTCCTTTCATGAGATGAATGGTGTTTTATATACTTGCACATAACCAATACAAAAGACATAATAGCTCATGAGATGAACCGGAGTTCATGAGTATACTAGATGTAATACATGTGTATGGATGAGATCCACATACAGGAGACATGTATTGCAAATCTTATACTCAAATATCTTCACAACCAGTGATGAGATTGGACATCTCATCTGACAAGGTTGCAACACCTTGATCACTATGAGATAGTGTGATTTGTCTTGATCATCAGAATGTAAGATTCCGGATCATGGTGCTGGTACATTGGATGTATTGAAGGACCATGAGAAGCACCTTATATACACTGTCTTTATTTTAAGGTTGCTCTCATAATTCCCTAGCAATAGGCTCATAATCCTGAGACATTAATGAACTCAAGTTTCTATCTATGCATTTGCTTTGAGTCACCAATGAGTGAGGCCAATTGTAGGTCAACACCTCGGTGATTTGGGTATGTGGTAGTAGAGCTGTGGGAACATTCAATGGTCAAGATGGAATCTATCTTTAAAATTGTCACGACCCCGGACCGGGAATCCTAATCCGGGATCGGGACTAAATGTGTAATTAATAATTGATTGAAGGATCTACATCGACAAAATACAACTTATTTAATTTCCCACAGGTGTCTGCGGTGAGGATATCACAACCATCAATGAACATTTCTTTTTAAGTGCGGAAGCGTGTAGCAAATCAAATAGTCCAACTATCCTTGGTCATCAAGACAAAAACACAAGTCTAAAATACTGTATCAGAATGAGCAATGAACATTAGCATGTTACCCAAAGTAAGTTAAAGTTTATACAAATATCATTTCATTACATTTCCAAAAATTAGAGGCCAACAAAGGCCAATATAACCAAAAGACCAATCAAAAGAATGGTTAAATAGTTCCCCAAAATGTAAAGTCTCGCATAGCAACCAAACGTCTACATGACGTCATCAGCACGCCACTCAACTAACTGCTGCGGTTCTACAACCGCCTCCTCAAGCTCCTCCTCGGGATAACCGACAACGGGACCTAAGTACCAAAGAGTGGGTCAAACACGACGGTTTGGCAAATGGAGGCAAATACAATGATAGTATGATAATAAATGAATTTATCTTCAAAACATGTAAACCTGTTTAAATAATCATTTCTATGAAAGAGATAAAACATTTATTCAATTACAAGGATGCAATGTAAAACATGTAAGGTGACCAAGGAAACTGGAAACAAGCAAGATGGCGACCACACGAAGCTAAGTCCTCTATCACTAAAGTAATAGAGCAATAACTAGGCACTGATCTCAGTCACTCGAGGTGAGGAGAAACAGTGGATCTCATATAATACATATACATATACAATACTATACATGACCACGGTAGCGAGCCGGGCATCGGGGACCACAGTAGCAATCTGCGGCATCGGGACAAGACCACGGTAATAACCGGGTAGCGGGATCCAAACTGCAGCTGGCGGGACAAGAGGGGGATCTCCAAGTCGGTGGATCAAACCAACAAGGTTATCCAAGCTTAGTGGTGCCGACTCATAGGTCAAATACAATCGAGACATATGCAATTAAATCAAGTACAAGTATATAAACAAACGGGCAAGACGGGGGTGCTCAAGGGCACACTATCATATCAAGTGGTGCAATGCACTTCGGGTCAAGTAACCATTTCAAGTGTACATCAATACTTTCGGGAAAACAAGGCATGTAGTATAGATCTCGGGATCGATATAGTACCATAAACAATCAAAATTTCGGGTAAAGCATCGGTTCAAGATTTATTTGAAATGAATAGGGATCCCGTATGTCAATCTAATAATAATTTGGTACTCTTGAGTTTGGGGACATTCTGGGCTCCTTATACACTTTGAATTTTCAAAACTTCGAATGACATCTTTGTGATATGGTTTCTTTCTCGGATGGCCTCATACAATGCCTAGTGAATCTCCTTTGATGGACAAAGCTCAGCGCTCGAGCTCTCCGAAACCTGGGGAATTTCGGTCACCTGGCGGTTAGCCGCCGCTGGGATGGGCGGCTAGCCTGCGGCTAACCGCACAGCTAACCGCGGCTGGGCTGCCAAAAATGCAGCTTACTGGAAAGCTAACCGCCAAGGAGCGGTTAGCCGCCGATGGGTTCGGCGGTTAACCGCTGGCTAACCGTGGAGCTGACTGAGTTTTCAGGTGGAGAAGTGTGGTCTCTGGAAAAGCCACCGCGACATTTCGGCTAGCTGGCGGCTAGCCGCCGGGTGACCGCAGGCTGACCGCCAGGTGCGGGAATCACCCACTGTGTTCAGATTTGAGCCATTTCTCCTCCTCAAAACCATTCTCCCCACTTCCACTTAGTCCCTGCAATATAACTGAGCTAGGAGCTCCTCCAATGCATCTATCTATACTTCCCCAAAACTCCAATATGTGTTCATTCATCACTTCTTCCATCCACATCCCATTCCATACAAAGAAAGAAGGAAACCATTTCACAGTAGAGTACATTTAGTACTAACAAGAAGATGATTAAATGACATTCACCAATACACTTATAAGTCATAAATGCACTACCAAACTCTAACAAGGACATTTATTTCAAACCAATGCAATAAATAGGCATTAGTGGAAAATACCAAAATCATTGAAAGCTTATAAAAATCAAAACATCCACTTGTCTTGGGTCTTCTAACAATGTAATCAAGCTCTAATACTCTTCCGAGCAAGGAATCCAAGCTATGAACAAAAATCCCCAAAAACAAACCCTAAAAGAGTCAAACAATGAAATAGAAAGGGAAACTTTGCAATAATGAAGATGGAGTTCCTCTAGGGCTAGGAGAATACAAATCTATAAGAATGGAAGGATTACTTACTTGTAGGTTCTAAAAATGGCAAGGTTTAGTTCAATGAAGATCTCAAAGTTGGTGGATTCTTCTACAAATGGTATCAAAAGGAAGCTTGCAAGGTGGGGAGGAGAATGATAACTTCCATTTCTTGATTGATGCAAGCTTGGTGTGGATTGGAGGTGGAGAGAGCAAGAGGAAGAAGAAAAGTTGCCAAAAGCAAACCCTAGGTTCTTTTTGTGCTGGAAAAAAGAAGAATGAAATGAATGGGGAAAATGGGTTTCTCTTTGTTAACAAATGGAGTTGGGTCACACAACCTAGGAAGCTTGTTTGGCTAAAATCATCTCTTTCGGAACCTCGGATGGATTCGACGAAGAAAGAAGAAATGATCGTCGAAATTTCTAGTTTCCAAAAAATATATGTTTCACGGGTTTCGGGAATATCAAGTTTTGGGTACAGATTTTGTGTGCAATGACTGTTTTGCCCTCAAGGCTATGAAATCGGGTTTCGGGATCTCAAACGGGGGCGGGATCAACATGAAAGTTGTAGAGCTTGTCAATACGAATAAAACGGGATTAAAATCATGAATGCAAAAATCTCCGATAAATCCTCAAACATGTGCAATGTCATGAAAAGGAACCCCCAAAGGGCCCTACTAACACAAAACAATCAAAACTCTCCAAAACTAATACCAAAGCTATACCAAACCCAACTAAGCCAAAATCACTAATCAAGCTTAGCACTAACACGCAACTTAATTAGCACTAATCGGGTTCACTCGGGTCTAGGTCTTACAAAAATCCCCTTGTGCCAATTAATGGATTTATCATTGGTAAGTGCACACCCATTCCGATTAAGAGTTAATTGGATCGGTACCAAATGATCATTATAATTAATTGGGGCTCAAGGATAATAAGATATGGATCTAATTTCGTGGACAGGTCCATTTGATTCATGGATATAGATGGAGGGGCCTACTTGTGGCAATGTGGAAGTTTAGGGTCTTCATTGTAATTTATTCCTAAGACTGGAGTGCAATTGCATTTATATAGTGGAGTTATTTGCAATTAACTATGGGCCCGGATTGCACATGAGATGTGGGGTCGCGTGTCCCAGTTGGAGCCAGCTTTCTAAGGAAACCCTAGTGGTACCCACGCTAGCCCAATTTATTAGAAAGATACTAATTCTACTTGAACTCTAAAAGGAAGGTTACTATTTCTATTTGAAGTGAGACTTCTAATAGTGGTAATGGTAAGCTACTAATTATTAATGGAAGTATGACTTCTATTTTAATTAGAAAGGAGAAAGCTACTAATTGTTGTGGAAGTGAGGCTTCTATGGCAACTAGCAAGGGAGAAGTTTACTATTTTGTAATGGGAGTTAAACTTCTATTTCAAATAGGAAAAGACGAGTTATGGAGGGCTATAAAAAGGGGAATCCACCCCTCATGGTCGTGCATAATACTTAGTGCAAGAGCAGCCCCTTTGTGCAACAGTTGCACAAGTCCTCTTCTTCTCTAAGTTCCTGTGAGAACCCGACCCCTAATCTCTTGGATTAGTGTTGTTTTGTTTGTGGATTAGTCCTTTTAGTGGGATTAGTAGTTGTTGGGTTGAGTTTGTGAGCTAGAAGGGTTTTTCTTCTAGTTTTGGGCTTTTGAGTGCTTTGGTAGCTTGTGGGGCCCTTTGGGGGTTCCCTTTTCGGCTTTGTATTTACTTGTGAGATTTTCCCGATTTGTTTCGTATTGTGTTTTTGGCCCGTTGCATTCATCTTGAGGAATCCTACAACTTTCATGTTGATCCCATATCCATTTGAGAACCCAAAAACCGATTTCTTGGCCTTGAGGGCAAAACAGTCTTTTCACACCAAATCTGTCCATTAATTTCGAAAATTTCAGAATTTGGCAAAATTAGACTTTTTGGAAAGTAGATTTTTCGCTGATGAATTTTGTCTTCTTCGTCGTTTTCATCCGGGGCCCAGAAACTTGTGTTTTTCCCTTGAGAAGTTTAAGTGAGGTGGGGCCCACACCCACCCCTTTATAAAATGGGTTCCTTCTCCTTCCTCTTCACCCATTTCCCTGCAACGGTTCCAGCAAGAGCTGGAACCACTCCTCTCTCAGCCACTCTCTCTCTCCTCTCTCCCTTGGCTTCTCTTGATTGTAAATGGAGATTTGATCTCCTCATCATCTTCCATACCTTCCAAGCTTTCCAAAGATGTTATTTTCATGGATTTTGAGCAAAGGCAACTTCTCTTTTCAAGTTCTTCTTCTTGGTTCAAGGCTTTAAAGGTTAGCATTTGGTTTCTTTCTTTTAATCTTTGTTTTCCCAAACCATTTGGAGTATTTTTATCTTCCATTCATGGATTTTCATTGAGGTTTGCAATGGATTGGATTTTCTAGGGTTTTCATGGGAAAATTTGGGGGTTTTGGTGGGTTTGGAGCTAGAGACTTCTTTGAGGCTTTTGTGGAGTGATTTGTGCATCTTCTTAACCCAAGGCAAGTGGATGAATGGATGGTTTTAATGTTATCAAAGTTTTATGAGAAATCCTAAATTTTTGTTACTTATTCTTGATAATTTGATATATGTTTTCACATATGTTTCTTGCCACATTCTAGTGATTTTGAAATGCATATTCATGGGTTTTTCTCTCTTGTTAAATCTCGTAGAAAGGTATGCATTTTATTTGGTCAAAGTTTGCTCATATGGTTTTATAGAAATGTGGTTGATTTTATTGTTTCTCCCTACATGTTTATTTATTACTTTGACTTGAAATGAATGCTCATGAAGAGCCTTGATAGTACATTTATTGTCATAGATATGTGATGGTTCATAGCCTTAATTCCTCTTGTTTTGTCCCAATTATATCTTATGCGAAATGGTTTCATTCTTGCTTTCCTTGGATTGAATGTGATGTTGATGGAGGGGAATGTGATGGAGGTTGTGAAACATTTGATGGTATTTGAATCAAGTTTTAGACTCCTCAATTGATGTATAAAGATGGTTGAAAGAGGGTTGTAAAAAGGAAGAGAAAGAGGGGAAATGAACTGCCCAGAATTCAGTTTCTGGACAGTTCGCTCGAGCGACCATGACAGTTCGCTCGAGCGACCTGTCCAGAAAGGGATACGGGAATTCCAGTAGCTTGGTCGCTCGCACGCACTTAAATATCCGCTCGACCGATGAGTTCGCTCGAGCGAACCCTTCGATTCGCTCGAGCGATGCGGCCTGTCTGAAATGTTTCAAGGCGCTGGTACAGAAATTTCGGCCGATCGATCGGACCGAATCGGAGGTGGGTTTTGAGGTTTATTTTCTTCATGGACCTTGGCTAACCTCCTCGAACTCACTCGACCATATGTGAGAGCGTCTTGAGCCGATGCTTTTCACGGTTGGTTCGGTAGCATCGAAGTTCAATACATTTCAATCTTGAACGGGATGGAACGACGCGGTATCTCCGTTATATCTAAACACAAGTCTTTCCCTTGGTTATCGCGAATTCTATTCCTTTCGGTGACTGAATAGGTTGCTCGATGTTTCCGAATTAATGTCATACCTAGGATGGACCGTTGATAATCTTGATTCTTGCTATTGTAACATCTAGAACTACCCATAAGCTCATGTTAAATTTTGGAAGTAGTAAAAGTGAATAAGGAGCCCGGAATGTCTTCAAACTCAAGGAGTACCAAGTAATTGTTATAATCGACATACGGGACCCCTATTCACTTAAATAGATCTTGAAATTAATACTTTTCCCGAAATTGTCATAGTTCATTGTTTCACCTCTTGTCCCGAGATTTGCATTACATGACTTGTTTTCCCGAAAGCATTGAAGTTACATTAGTAACAGTTACTTGTCCCGAAATGTATTGCCCGATATGATATGACAGTGTGCCCTTGAGCACCCCCGTTTACCCGTTTATTTACGTGCCCTTGAGCACCCCCGTTTACCCATTTATTTACTGTACTTGATTACTTGCATATGTCTCGATTGGTTTTAACCTATGAGTCGGCATCACTAAGCTTGGATACCTTGTCAGTCTGATCCACTGACTTGGAGATCCCTCTCCCGTCCCGCCAGCTGCAGTTTGGATCCCGATACCCGGTTATTGCCGTGGTCCCGTCCCGATACCCGGTTCGCTACCGTGGTCCAGTTCCCGTGTATTTATTATTGTATATATGATTTACGTTGAGTCTCCTCACCTTGTGTGACTGAGACCAACGTCCCGCTCTTGTCACTTCGGTGATAGAGGACTTAGCTTCTTGTGATTGCCATCTTGCCAGTTCCCGATTCCTTGGACACCCGACATGGTCTATATTGCTCACTTGTTTTCAGTTAAATGATTCATTGCTTTTATGAAAGTTGTTATTTAGATAAGTGTTAATGCTCTCTATTGTAAATCCAGTCACTATTATATTGTTTTATGTCCTTTGCACACGTACATGTTTTACATGAATGCCGGTTGGGTGGATACCCTTGCTTTTACACATGTTTCTAACGATCGATGGTTTTTGCTAGAGTTATATGATTACACATGTTTTAAAATGAATACCCGAGTTATTAAATGTCCATGCTTTGGAATGCGTTTTAAACGATACTCGTTTTGTTAGATCCCGATGTTTATATATGTTTTAAGTGAATACCCGAATTGTTAAATATTCGTGCCTTGTTTTAAATGACATTTGGCTGGTGAGATTCCTATGTTTATACCGTCTTAAATGATTACCCGATTTGTCAAATATCCATGGTTTGAAATATGTTTTAGATGACACTTGTTTTGCCAGATTCCTATGTTTATACCTATTCTACATGATACCCGATTTGTTTAAATATCCATATCTTGGAATAGGTTTAAACGAACATTAGTCTTGTCAGATTTCTTGGGTTACACTTGTTTTAAATGAACACCCGGTTTGTTAAATATCCGTATTTTCATATATGTTTCAAATGGACATTGGTTTTGCTAGACTGTTATGGATACCTGATTTGTAGTATACTTGTGTTTTACTTAAGTTTCAAATTAACGTTTGTTTTGTCAAGCCACTATATTTATACATGTTTTAGACGAATACCCGATTGTCAAATATCTATGATTATAGATGATGTAAATGAATACATGTTTTATTAGATGTTCATGTTTTACCCGTGCTGGAAATGAATACAAGTTTTCCCCGAGATTCCCGACTTTGCACCCGTATAATTATATGCAGCATTTCGAGCAAATAGCATGATTTATCATTTGTATTATTATTCGCTATATTGTAATCTTTTCATCCACCTGCCAGACCGTCGTGTCTGACCCACTACTTTTGGTACTCAGGTTCAGATTTATTCGCCCCGAGTTGAGTGTTTTGTTGGCTTTGGAGCCATGCCTTGCAGGTTGTTTTGTCGGCTATGTCATGTAGACATTGAGTCTGACATCGGAGCTACGTCACATTTGGGTAGTAGTTTATAGCTTATTGTTGTATGGCTTTTGTTAGCCCTTTTCCTTGGGATTCTTAATTAATGTACATTGATAATTGTAACTTGAACATGTTCGGGAATGTAACATCCTGTTACTGTCAGCTCTGTAAATTATTGTGATGATTACTCCAGTCTGATATGATTCTTGATATTATAGCTATGGGCTAAAGGTTGAGTGCGAAGCGGAATCCGATGGCCACGGACTTCGGGTCGCAACGCCACAAATGCTTCCGCAAAATATTCAGAATGTGTTGTCTTCACACACGCGGATCTTGGGAGAAGTAAAATACATTTATGCTTAATCCCATTTCCCGCCCCCGAGGTTTCGGTTCGGGGGCGTGACAGTTCCCCTCTCTTTCACCTTAAGTTCCTTAGAGTTACTAGTTAGGTTTTCTCTTGAAGATTCCACCATCTTCTTAATAAAAGAGATCTAATACGGGTCATAGCGTGGAAGATCAAAAGGAGTTGAAGATTCTGAATTGGATTGTGAAGGTGTTCATCATCATAGTAAAGAATTCAAATCCTCCATTAGAGCACAACAAAGCTCCAAAGGTATATACATCCTTGTATGTTGTGGATTTCGTGGTTGCATGTTTATGTGCTATTTTCTATCTTCTAGATAGTATTTGTTGCTGTACATGACTATGAGTTTGAGGAATTGCATCCTGTGAGAACCCGACCCCTAATCTCTTGGATTAGTGTTGTCTTATTTGTGGATTAGTTCTTTTAGTGGGATTAGTAGTTGTTGGGTTGAGTTTGTGAGCTAGAATGGGTTTTCTTCTAGTTTTGGGCTTTTGAGTGCTTTGGTAGCTTGTGGGGCCCTTTGGGGGTTCCCTTTTCGGCTTTGCTTCTCTTGTGAGATTTTCCTGATTTGTTTCGTATTGTGTTTTTGGCCCGTTGCATTCATCTTGAGGAATCCTACAACTTTCATGTTGATCTCGTATCCATTTGAGAACCCGAAAACCGATTTCCTGGCCTTGAGGGCAAAACAGTCTTTTCACACCAAATCTGTACCCAAAACTCGATATTCTCGAAATCCGTGAAACATATACTTTTTGGAAACTAGATATTTCGACGATCATTTCTTCCTTCTTCGTCGAATCCATCCGAGGTCCCGAATTAGATGATTTCAGCCACCCAAGTTCTTTAAGTTGTGGGACCCCTTCTCACTTGCTATAAGAGAACCCACCTCCCTTCTTCCCCATCTTCATTTCCAGCACAAATCAGCAACTATTGAGCCTAGGGTTCCTTGTGCTCTCTTCTTCTTCTTGCTTCTTCATCTCCAAGCCACACCAATAGTTCACCAAACTCGAAATGGAGACCGTCTTCTTCTTCCTCTCCTTGCAAGCTTCATCTTGATAGCATTTTTGGAGAAATCCATCAACATTGAGACCTTCCTTGAGCTTGTTCTTCTCATTTGAAAGTCATCCAAGTAAGTGATTCTTCCCATCTTCTAGATTTGTAATCTACTAGCCTTAGAGAAGCTCCACCTTGATTATTGAGAAGTTTCATTGTCAATTCATTGTTTAACCCATTTTTGGGTTTGTTTTGGGGGTTTTTGTAGTGGTTGTGGATCTTGAGCTTGAGAAGGGATTAGGAGCTTGATTTGCTTGATTAGAGTCAAAGGCAAGTGGATGAATGGATGGTTTGAATGTTATTAAGTTTTATGAGAAAATCTTAAGTTTTATTACTTGTTCTTGATCATTGGATACATGTTTGCACATATGCTTCTTGTCACATTTCTATTGATTTCGAAATGCATATGAATTGGTTTTTCTCTCTTGTTAAATCTCTTGGAACTCTTGGGAATGTATGCATTTTATTTAGTCAAGTTTGTTCATATGGTTTTATAAGGAATGAGGTTGGATTGGCTATTCATGGTTATGTTATAAGTCACATTGACTTGAATTGATACTCATTTAAAGAGGTGTTTGAATTTAATTGTTCATTGGAGTTTAATGAGGATTTGAAGTGATTTTGGAAGATAAATGCAAGTGGATGTTTTGATCTTTATAAGCTTTCAATGATTTTGGTGCTTTTCACTCATGTCTATTTATTACATTGGTTTGAAATAAATGCCCATGATAGAGCTTTGGTAGTGCACTCATGGTAGTGCATTTATGTCTTATAAGTGTATTGGTGAATGTCATTTAATTTCTTCTTGCTTATATCAAATGTACCCTATTGTGAAATGGTTTCCTTCTTTCTTTAATTGCATTGGACTTGATATTGATGGATGAGGTGATGGAATAAACCCATATTGGAGTTGTGGAGAAGTGTAGATAGTTGCATTGGAGGAACTATTAGCTCAATGTTATTGTAAGGACTTTGTGGATGTGAGGAAGATGGTTTTGAGGAGGAAAATGACCCAAAACTGAACTCAGTGAGCATTTTCGTAACGGGCGGTCAGCTCACGGTTAGCCAGCGGCTAACCGCCGAATGCATCGGCGGCTAACCGCCAGCTAACCGCGCACCGCGGTGACTTTTCCAGAGAGCATCATTTTCCACCTGAAAACGCGGTCAGCCTCACGGTTAGCCAGCGGCTAATCGCCGAACCCATCGGCGGCTAACCGCCAGCCAACCGCACAATCACGGTTCCTTTTCCCGAGAGCATCAGAATTCTCACCTGAAATTCGGTCAGCTCCACGGTTACCCAGCGGCTAACCGCCGAATGCATCGGCGGCTAACCGCCAGCTAACCGCAAGGTAACCGAAATTCTCCAGATCTCGAAAAGCTCCCCACTCGAACGAACTCTCCGGTTCGTTCGAGCGTTGAGCTTTGTCAATCGAAGGGGATTCATTAGGCATTGCTTGAGGCCATTCGAGAAAGAAACCATATCACAAATATGTCATTCGAAATCTTGGGAAATCGTAAAAGTGCATAAGGAGGCCGGAATGTCTTTAAACTCAAGGAGTACCAAGTACTTGTTATAATCGACATACGGGACCCCTATTCACTTAAATAGATCTTGAAACCGATATGTTTACCCGCAAATTGTTATAGTTCATTGTTTCACCTCTTTTTCCAAGATTTGCATTACATGACCCGTTTTCCCGAAAGCATTGAAGTTACTCTAGTAACAGTTATTGTCCCGAAATGTATTGCCCGATATGATATGACAGCGTGCCCTTGAGCACCCCCGTTTACCCGTTTATTTACTGTACTTGATTACTTGATATGTCTCGATTGGTTTTATCCTATGAGTCGGCATCACTAAGCTTGGATACCTTGCCAGTCTGATCCACTGACTTGGAGATCCCTCTCCCGTCCCGCCAGCTGCAGTTTGGATCCCGATACCCGGTTGTTGCCGTGGTCCCGTCCCGATACCCGGTTCGCTACCGTGGTCCCGTTCCCGTATATTTATTATTGTATATGATTTACGTTGAGTCTCCTCACCTTGTGTGACTGAGACCAACGTCCCGCTCTTGTCACTTCGGTGATAGAGGACTTAGCTTCTTGTGATTGCCATCTTGCCAGTTCCCGATTCCTTGGACACCCGACATGGTTTATATTGCTTACTTGTTTTCAGTTAAATGATTCATTGCTTTTATGAAAGTTGTTATTTAGATAAGTGTTAATGCTCTCTATTGTAAATTCAGTCACTATTATATTGTTTTATGTCCTTTGCACACGTGCGTGTTTTACATGAATGCCGGTTGGGTGAATACCCGTGCTTTTACATATGTTTCAAACGATCGATTGTTTTACTAGATTTATGTGATTACACATGTTTTAAATGAACACCCGAATTGTCAAATACCCATGCTTTGAAATATGTTTCAAATGACACTTGTTTTGCCAGATCACTGTGTTTATACCGGTTTCAAATGAATATCCGATTTGTTAAATATCCCTGCTTTGAGATATGTTTTAAATGAACACCCAGTTTTATTAAATATCTGTATTTTCACATATCTTTCAAATGGACTTTGGTTTTGCCAGACTGCTATGGATACCCGATTTGTTGTATACTTGTGTTTTTACTTAAGTTTCAAATGAACGTTTGTTTTGTCAAACCACTATATTTATACATGTTTTAGACGAACACCCGATTGTCAAATATCTATGATTATAGATGATTGCAAACGAACACATGTTTTATTAGATGTTCATGTTTTACCCGTGCTTGAATGAATACAAGTTTTCCCCGAGATTCCCGACTTTGCACCCGTTTAATTATATGCAGTACTTGATCGATTAGCATGATTTATTATATGTTTTATTCTTTAGTATAATTGTGATCTTTTCATCCACCTGCCAGACCGTCGTGTCTGACCCACTACTTTTGGTACTCAGGTTCAGATTTCTTCGCCCCGAGTTGAGTGTTTTGTTGGCTTTGGAGCCATGCCTTGCAGGTTGTTTTGTCGGCTATGTCATGTAGACATTGAGTCTGACATCGGAGCTACGTCACATTTGGGTAGTAGTTTATAGCTTATTGTTGTATGGCTTTTGTTAGCCTTTTTCTTGGGATTCTTAATTAATGTACATTGATAATTGTAACTTGAACATATTCGGGAATGTAATATCCTGTTACTGTCAGCTCTGTAATTTATTGTGATGGTTACTCCAGTCTGATATGATTCTTGATATAATAGCTATGGGCTAAAGGTTGAGTGCGACACGGAATCCGATGGCCACGGACTTCGGGTCGCAACGCCACAAATGCTTCTGCAAAATATTCAGAATGTGTTGTCTTCACACACGCGGATCTTGGGAGAAGTAAAATACAATTATTCCTTAATCCCATGTCCCACCCCCGAGGTTTCGGTTCGGGGGCGTGACACATCCTGGATTGGGTTTAATGCATTCTAGACAATTGATCCCTACATTAAGTGGGTCAAAAGTTTTTGAAACTTGTCTGGAAGGCCCACCTATAATCCAACAATTGGTATCAGAGCCATACCTCTTCTCTAATCATGTTAGAACAGCAAGCTTGCTCTGATCTTTACATGAGATGCGAAGAAGATGAAGCAAGGGTTATGTTAGGATCAGTTTTGATGAATTTACTTGGTTTGATAGTAGATTTATGTTTGGATAGTCACAAAAGGGTTTAATAATAATGGAAGGATCAAAGGAAGCCATTGGGACACTTTGGAAGTGATTTGGGGAAGAATAGACACGAAACAGAAAACCCAAGTTGCAGAAATTCGTCAGTCCGATCGACCTGGCCCCGTGCTCGGTCGACTGGCTGACTTGCAGGCCGGTCGATCGGGACAACTGTGCAGAATGTTGCAGAAACTGGTTTTTCCAGTTTCGGGTCTTCTTTTACTTCCTATTTTTCCAGCATTATTTGGCAGCCTATTTCTGTGATTTGTATGGTTGTATGAGATACTAACTTGCAGATGATAATGTCCTCTCCATATGGCCCATAAGTCTTTTGCTTTCTATTTATGGTGATTGGTTTATTTAAGGCTAAATGTAAAGGGCATCATGGTTTCCTTGGTTTCCCGTGAAAGGGCAAGGCAAGATGAATTTCCCTATAGCCCCTTTTATTTCCATGTTTAGATTACCATGTAAGTCTCATAATTGAGGCATATGAATTTATGTAATTTTTCTAAATTTGTAAATTCTGGCGATGTCCGAGACAAAGAAGGAAAGCGATGCTGGACTCCTAATCAAAGAGTTTGAAGATTACCAAAAGAGTTTTGGAGTTGCCCAAAGAGTTTGATGAACTCCAGAAGTTTTGGAAAGTCTAGAAGTCCAAGAAGTCTATTCCGCTTGGGCCATGTGGAGGAGAGGACAGAGGACTAGTTTCTATTTTTTGCAATTTCTATTTATGGATGCATGCTTAATTTAGAATATTTCCAGATCTGATCCAAACATAGCAAGTTACTAAAATTGGTCCAATCAAATTAATTTTTGGAAAGAGTTCTAATTAGTGTTGATGACCCATGAGATGGACACATTGGTAACACTAATTTAGAAACTGGACTTTCCTTAAAATAACTTGACTTGGAACCAATCTTAGATCATATCATGAGATGATTTGATATTCATATGTATACATGTGGGCCCTAATTCCTTACAAGGAAATCCTCAATTCTAAAATATTAAGTGGGAGCGGGGCATTTATATTTTGAAATCCCCATGGTTTTCCACCATAGGTTCATTGTAAGGAAAATATTAGCCTCGCGCCATCTTGAGAATGGTCGTTCCCCACGGAGGGCTTTTACTTGTCTGGTTACTAGATATGGATCTCCTATGGATAGTGTTGGTGAGACGGGGCGGGGGCCCACTCCCCAAGGAGGAGCTGCTCGCAACGGTTGTCATGCAATGCTAGTTGGTGGGTCACACTTAACTAAAATAATAATGTAGTATCCCCAACGATTTGCCTCATGTATTTTAGAAACCAAAGCTAATCGGGAGTCATTCATCATTTGGTATGAGATACCTAGATAATAATGAATGAAGGGGATCATGGAAAGTTAGTCTTAATCCTAATTTTGACCAACTTTGATACTCCCAATCTAGGAGGTATCCGCACTCCCCAAGGAGGCATACCCCGGGGATTGGGATTCCGATGTATTCTGAAATTAATGGTTATGAGGATTCCATATAAATTTGGTAGAATACTAAACCCTAATGTCATTTAAATTCATTAATTGAATGTATGGTTATGTGCTACAGTATTTCCAGCATGAATTCAAATACTTTCAATCCACTTGCGACCATCCTCAACCAGAATAAATTAGTGGGATCCAACTATGTAGACTGGAAAAGAACATGGATATAGTCCTGACAGCTTCAGGGTATAAATATGTCCTTACCAAACCTCCCTTGATGAGCCATTGCCTGAAGCATCACAGGAAGAAAAGGAACTTTACACCAAGTGGGCCAAAGACGATGAGATGGCCAGATGTTACATACAGGCATCTATGTCTAGTGTTTTACAACACCAACATCAATCTTTTAAGACTGCATATGATATTATATCAAACTTAAAGGAGATGTTTGCGGAACAGGGCAGGCCTGCTAGACAGGCTGCTATGAGGGTGCTTATAAGCACCAAGATGGCTGAAGGCACACCATTACAGGACCATATGTTGAAAATGATGGACTCATTGAATGAGTTAGATGTACTGGGGGCTGCGATTGATGTAGAATCGCAGATTGATATAATCCTTGAGTCACTACCAGAGTCATTCAACAATTTCAAGGTCAATTACAACATGAATAAAATGAATCTGACTCTAGCTGAGCTGTCAAGCCAACTGGTGGTGACTGAAGGAATTATGAAGAAAAAGCCAACTGCCCTGATGACAGAAAAGTCATTTGCCAAGTCCAAACCGAAAGGCAAAGGGCGGAAAGGCAAGAAGAAATCAGTTCTGAATGGTCCTAATGAGGAGAATGGTCCTAATGGTGGTGTTGGCAAGGCTAAGGGATCAAGGACAAAAGGAAAGTGTTTCCATTGTGGTATGACAGGACATTGGAAGAGGAATTGCCCAGAATATCTGTCTAAGAAGAAGACCTCAGGTATGATTGAGTCACTTGTTACTGAAGTTAGTTTTGCAACTGGTACTTCAGAATCTTGGTGTGTGGACTCCGGGGCAACTAATCACATTTGTAATTCGTTGCAGGGGTTCCGGGAAACCAGGAGACTCAGTGACGGCGAAATCATTGTCAACCTAGGATCTGATGCTAAGGCAGATGCGGTCTCAGTAGGTGTTATTACTTTATGTTTTCAAGATAATAAGTTGGTTTTGTCAGACACTCTATATGTACCGTCTTTAAGACGGAATTTAATTTCAGTTTCTAGTTTGTTGAATAAAAGTTATTCTATTACTTTTGGTACTGAAGTTGTCATAAAGAGAAACGGTGCTTTTATATGTTCTGGCAAGGTAACCAATGGGCTTTATCTGTTAACTCCTACAATGTATGAGATACATGATACCGAAATATTAAATAGTCCGTCATTAAAGAAAAGGTCACCTTCATCTAATCCAACAAAACTTTGGCACTTGAGGCTAGGTCATATAAACCTAAACAGGATTGACAGGCTAGTGAAAGATGGTATCTTGCCTTCATTGGTGGTAGAATCAATGCATGTCTGTGGGTCCTGTCTGGAAAGAAAAATGACCAAAAGACCCTTTTCGTCCAAGGGCAATAGGGCCAAAGATTTATTGGAATTAGTGCATACTGATGTGTGTGGGCCCATTAATGTTAGGGCCAAAGGAGGATATGAATACTTCATCACTTTCACAGATGATTATTCAAGATATGAATACATATACCTTATGCACTGCAAGTCTGAGGCTTTTTAAAAGTTCAAAGAGTTTCTAGCGGAAGCGGAAAAGCAATTAGGTAAAAGTATCAAGACTCTTCGATCAGATCGAGGAGGGGAATATCTCTCTGGTGACTTTATGGCACACTTATCAGAAAATGGGATTCTATCCCAGTTGTCTGCTCCTGATATGCATCAACAGAATGGAGTAGCGGAAAGAAGGAACCGGACTCTTTTAGATATGATCAGGTCTATGTTGAGTTTCTCAGGATTACCTATATCCTTTTGGGGATATGCCTTGGACACTGCGATGTACATACTAAACCTCGTACCATCTAAGTCAATACCTAAGACTCTCCGGGAGTTGTGATCTGGGCGAAAGCCTAGTCTACAACATTTACACATTTGGGGTTGTCCGGCACACGTGCTGAAGGTAAAGACGGATAAGTTGAAAACGAAGTCGGAAGTATGCACTTTTGTAGGATATCCTAAAGGAACCAAAGGTTGATTATTCTATAATCCCAGAGAGCAGAAAGTGCTAGTAAGCACCAATGCGGTTTTTCTGGAGGAAGATTATATGATGGACCGGAAATCTTTAGAAAAGGTGATCTTGGAAGAGATTCAAGAACAATCAATTCCAAATCCAAGTATGACCGAACTTGAGGAAGAACCGCCCTTACCAGACCCAGTAGTTACACCAGTGCCTCATCATAGTGGGAGAATAATCAGGCCCCCTGATAGGTTTTCATTCTTGGGAGAGTCTTACGAGGCAATCCCGGAAGAACTGGAACAGGATCCATGTAACTATGATGAAGCAATTAATGACATAGATTCGGGACATTGGCAAGATGCTATGAAAGCTGAGATGGAGTCTATGTACTCTAATCAGGTCTGGACACTTGTGGACTTGCCTGCCAATATCAAACCTATTGGGTGCAAGTGGGTCTACAAAAGAAAAAGAGGACCAGATGGAAGAGTTGAAACCTTTAAAGCCAGGCTTGTTGCGAAAGGGTATACTCAGAAAGAGGGTATCGATTATGAGGAAACCTTCTCGCCGGTAGCCATGCTTAAGTCCATCCGGATACTCTTATCCATTGCGGCACATCTCGATTACGAGATTTGGCAAATGGATGTCAAGACGGCGTTTCTCAACGGCCATCTTGAGGAAGACATCTATATGATGCAGCCAGACGGTTTTATAGCAAGTAACCAAAAGCAAAGAGTTTGCAAGCTGCAGAAGTCCATTTATGGACTAAAGCTGGCATCCCGAAGCTGGAACATCCGTTTTGACCGGGCAATCAAATCATTTGGTTTTAGTCAAAATCCGGATGAGTCATGTGTGTACATGAAAAATGAAGGTGACAGGGTAGTTTTTCTGGTTTTATATGTCGACGACATCCTTATCCTTGGGAAAGATATAGGAATGTTGTCAACGGTAAAAGTTTGGTTAGCAAAGACTTTTGATATGAAGGACTTGGGAGAAGCTAGTTACATCCTAGGAATCAAACTCCATCGAGACAGAAAAAATAGGATGATTGGCTTATCTCAAGCTGCTTACATAGATAAGGTACTGGTACGGTTTGCTATGCAAGACTCCAAGAAGGGTATCACGCCTTTCAGGGATGGAGTGCACCTTTCTAAGGAACAGGGTCCCAAAACCCCAGAGGAAAAGGAGCAGATGAGAGCAATTCCATACGCTTCGGCTGTTGGTAGCCTCATGTATGCTATGCTATGTACTAGACCGGATATCTGTCATGCAGTGGGCTTAGTCAGTAGATATCAGTCTAACCCAGGCCCTGACCATTGGACTGCTGTAAAATGTATCATCAAGTACTTAAGAAGAACTAGAGATTACATGTTAATTTACGGCAGTGATGAGCTGATTCCAGTCGGAAACATAGATTCTGACTTCATGTCAGATAAGTATTCCAGGAAATCTACCTTTGGTTATGTGTTTATGCTTGGCGGAGGAGCTATCAGCTGGAGAAGTATTAAACAGGAATGTACCGCTGATTCCACTTCTGAAGCTGAATATGTAGCGGCTTGTGAAGCAGCTAAGGAAGCAATATGGCTAAAAAGATTCCTTTTGGAACTTGGGGTGGTACCTTTGGCGCGACAGCCGCTCACAGTTTACTGTGACAGCAGCGGGGCAGTCGCCCAGTCCAAGGAACCCAGGAGCCATAAAAGCCAAAAGCACGTACAGAGGAAATATCACTTGGTCAGAGAGATTGTGCAGAGAGGTGATATTGCAATCACCAAGATAGCCTCTGCGGACAATCTGGCAGATCCATTTACTAAGCCTTTGACCACCAAGGTTTTTGAGCAGCATGTAGACGGGATGGGCATGAGATGCAATCCTAATTGGCAGTGAGCCCAAGTGGGAGATTGTTAGTTTTATGGTCTCAATACCAAGGGTATATGATGTAATAAATTGATTAATTTCTTTATTTATCAATACAATTCATGTTTTTCCTTCCATGAGATGAATGGTGTTTTATATACTTGCACATAACTAATACAAAAGACATAATGGCTCATGAGATGAACCGGAGTCCATGAGTATACTAGATGTAATACATGTGTATGGATGAGATCCACATACAGGAGACATGTATTGCAAATCTTATACTCAAATATCTTCACAACCAGTGATGAGATTGGACATCTCATCTCACAAGGTTGCAGCACCTTGATCACTATGAGATAGTGTGATTTGTCTCGATCATCAGAATGTAAGATTCCGGATCATGGTGCTGGTACACTGGATATATTGAAAGACCATGAGAAGCACCTTATATACACTGTCTTTATTTTAAGGTTTGCTCTCATAATTCCCTACAATAGGCTCATAATCCTGAGACATTAATGAACTCAAGTTTCTATCTATAATGAGGCCAATTGTAGGTCAACACCTCGGTGATTTGGGTACGTGGTAGTAGAGCTGTGGGAACATTCAATGGTCAAAATGGAATCTATCTTTAATATCCCCTTTTGCCAATTAATGGATTTATCATTGGTAAGTGCGCACCCATTCCGATTAAGAGTTAATTGGATCGGTACCAAATGATCATTATAATTAATTGAGGCTCAAGGATAATAAGATATGGATCTAATTTGGTGGACAGGTCCATTTGTTCCATGGATATAGATGGAGGGGCCTACTTGTGGCAATGTGGAAGTTTAGGGTCTTCATTGTAATTTATTCCTAAGACTGGAGTGCAATTGCATTTATATAGTGGAGTTATTTGCAATTAACTGTGGGCCCGGATTGCACATGAGATGTGGGGTCGCGTGTCCCAGTTGGAGCCAGCTTTCTAAGGAAACCCTAGTGGTACCCACGCTAGCCCAATTTATTAGAAAGATACTAATTCTACTTGAACTCTAAAAGGAAGGTTACTATTTCTATTTGAAGTGAGACTTCTAATAGTGGTAATGGTAAGCTACTAATTATTAATGGAAGTATGACTTCTATTTTAATTAGAAAGGAGAAAGCTACTAATTGTTGTGGAAGTGAGGCTTCTATGGCAACTAGCAAGGGAGAAGTTTACTATTTTGTAATGGGAGTTAAACTTCTATTTCAAATAGGAAAAGAGGAGTTATGGAGGGCTATAAAAAGGGGAATCCACCCCTCATGGTCGTGCATAATACTTAGTGCAAGAGCAGCCCCTTTGTGCAACAGTTGCACAAGTCCTCTTCTTCTCTAAGTTCCCCTCTCTTTCACCTTAAGTTCCTTAGAGTTACTAGTTAGGTTTTCTCTTGAAGATTCCACCATCTTCTTAATAAAAGAGATCTAATACGGGTCATAGCGTGGAAGATCAAAAGGAGTTGAAGATTCTGAATTGGATTGTGAAGGTGTTCATCATCATAGTAAAGAACTCAAATCCTCCATTAGAGCACAACAAAGCTCCAAAGGTATATCTACATCCTTGTATGTTGTGGATTTCGTGGTTGCATGTTTATGTGTTATTTTCTATCTTCTAGATAGTATTTGTTGCTGTACATGACTATGAGTTTGAGGAATTGCATCCTGGATTGAGTTTAATGCATTCTAGACAATTGATCCCTGCATTAAGTGGGTCAAAAGTTTTTGAAACCTGTCTGGAAGGCCCACCTATATTCCAACAGTCCTATGACCGAACTCAAGGAGGCTGGTGCGAGGACCGGAGCCTTGGGGAGCTGGTCCTATGACCGAGGCTCAAGGAGGCTGGTGCGAGGACTGGAGCCTTAGGATTTGGTCCTATGACCGAACTCAAGGAGGCTGGTGCGAGGACCGGTGTCACGCCCCAAGATCCGATAACATGGATCCGACGTGATGCCAGATGACCCAGTCATCTAAGGCCACTCAATTGTTCAAATAGTGGGCCAAATTTTTTTTTTTTTTTTTTTTTACTAATAATTATGCGTAAACCACATTGCCCAGCCTTATATCAGGTAAGCCAAGATCATAACCATAAATAACAATCCAACAATTATTACACCAAATAAACCAAGTACGAAAATTAAATAAATACATCAATCCCAAAATAAACTAATAAAGTCTTAGACATAATTAAACTTAATGTCATAAATTTTCATAATTTAAATATCTTCATTTTGACCATCCAGAATGGCATCGTCATAGCCATACTGTGGCACAGGCTCGTATTCCTCTTCACCCTCAATCCCTGGGTCCTGTACATCCTCACTCTCCTGCACATCATCTGTGGTGGTGGAATGTAATGAGCACAACGGTACTCCGCAAGATAACAATTACAAACCAAAACATATATTATAAGAGGTATAAGATAATGAGGACGTACATATGATAAGCAATAAATGACATGACATTACCATAATGACAATATTTCATAAAAATAAATATTAGGGCACCAACATTTCTTGAAATGTCATACAATATAAGTCACTTCCCGATATGGAATTTAGGGTCCCAACACTACATTTGAACCATTCATTAGAACCCAGGTGACAATACACTACACTTAGCACTATTCACTTGTCACTTGGCCCTTTTAATACTTTGAGACCTTCCCTTCCATATTGGTAAATCACTCACTTAAAAATCATTACAAAATATCAATCACTACACTAGGTTGGGTCTTTGTGTCACTGACCAGTCCAACAGTGCACCCATCTACGAAGTGTCTCAGAATTTAACCCCTCCAAGACAAAGGTCATTTTCGGAATACCCGTTATAGGTAACCGATCACTAATCACTGCACTGCACTGGACCACCACACAGTAAGACGTCTTCCCGTGGGGGTTATACAACGTAGTGGGGCTGTGGAACTGGGGTCCCTACTTTCGTTTGTTTTCTAACATTTCATTTAATTTAATTAGTTTAGACCTAATTAGAATGAAGCATATTATATGCATACTTATCCTCAAATGTCCCATGCCACTTGGCTTCCATATGCACTCTTATGGTTCATCCCTCTCGATCAATATTATTAATTAATATTTTATGGAGTGGGTGTTACAATCATTTATCATCAACACATGAGGGTATTATCATACATTTTTCAATATTAAAAAAATGCCATATAAACTTTCCATAAATAGCACATTATGCAAAACGTACCATAAATGACAACATATAGAAATTTTCATAATTTAAATACTAGGCAACATACCATAATGTCCATAACACTATTACCATATCACCAATTACGTATATACATTTTTAGAAAGAAATTGAAACTTGCCTTATATGGAGCTTTACTAACCACTTGAGAAAAAGGGTGTTACAATGTGAATTATGCTGCAAAAATAAATTATAATTATTAAACACTAATTATTTAAATCTTAGTCATTAACCATGTTTTAGAATCAACAAAATCCAATTTCTTAACCAATTAATCATCTAAGTGAAAACTAACCCACCAAGGTTCACTAGGGAACCTAGTCTAGCCATTTAACATTCTAAGTTTATTAATTATTAAATCTTATGTTTTAAGGTGGGGTCCACATGATTTATAAAGTGTCCTAAGGTCCATAACAACACCTAACAGTAGCATAAGGAGGAATTAAGCATGACACATCAATCACTAAACCACACCCACACTAACTAACCAACTAACCAATTACCCCTAGTCTAGGTTTGATGGCTATGGCCCCTTTAAATATTTGTTTGGGCCTATTAATCTCCACTAATAAAGGGATTTAACCTACTGACCAGCGACTTAATTAAAGTATATAGCTACTGGTATGGCCCCATTTAATTCATAAAAACCTATTTTAGCCACCATAACACATAGACCTAGCATAACCAACTAGACTAGTCAACTAGTCTAGCCAAAATGGCTTCCAACTTAGCCAAGGGTGTGACCACACTTCCTAATTCATTTAAACAAGTATTAATAATTTACTTTGGTCCTTTAATTAAATTTAGCATATAAATAACAGAAAATTATAATGTTACAATTTGTCCATATGTGATCAATTGATGCACTAGGGCTAGGTTTTGGGCTTAGTCCATTAAACCAAGACTCATTTAGATTTAAATCCACCATTCCAGCACCTTAAAATCATTAAAACAGAACCTTATGATTGCTGGAATTTATTCATATTTATACCAAAATTAATATCTAACCCAAGATCTACAATTGGTGCACCAATGGGTCATATAGAGTCAAACCGGTTAACCCAAAAAGGGTCTCAATGAGCCAACACCTAAAATAATGATTAAAACAGAAACTAAAAGTTTAATTAAAACCCTCGATTTTTAATTATTTCAAAGATCCAAACTATTAAAAACTTTGCATATATAGATGAGAATATCTCTATAACTTTTGGGTTCGATCCAACCGTTGATTTGTCAAATCCAAGGGTTCAAAAATATCTTTCCTTTATCATGAATATTTAGGATATTTAAAATCCCCCTTTTTTCTTCCCCCAAGATATGGATCTTTAAAATAAACTAGATTACAATAAAATGGCTAAAAGCATAACAATTTCTTTCATAAAAAAACTAGATTTTAGAAAAAGATGAAATACGATAATTATTAAACTATATGATCATTAAAACCAAAAATCTAACTCTAATGACTTATTAAAAAAATCACAAAATAAATATAATCTTTAAAAAATCTAGTCCCCAAAATACATCTAAACCATAAATTAAAATTTCACCATTTTCGTATCCAACATTGGTGATGACCCAAGCCAAATCAATAATCGAAACCATGAACTTGGATCCCCTCTTCCTTTGGCCAATCTCGGTAAAGAAAATGATACGGGTTGCTTCATCATGGTGCTAAAATACCATTAATGGCCATCAATATATATGGAAGAGGACATTAGAGAAGAAAATGGTGAAAGAAAAATAAATAATAAAATATGAAAGAAAATGAAAAGAAACCTACCTCAAAGAAGTCCACCTCCAAGCAAGCTTATTCCTTCTCTCTTCTCTCTCTTTCTTCCTTTTTCTTTCTTCCCTTAAGCCACACGTCCACTTCCTCTCTCTCTCTCTCTCTCTCTCTCTCTCTCTCTAATTCTAAAACATCACACGATGTGAATGGTGATGTGAATGGGAAATACTCCTAACTAAAAGAATCTAACCACTCCCTCTCTTTAAGGAACTAAATCTAATTACATTCCCTTGATTAGATGTGTAGTCTATCCTACCCCTCCATTTAAATTTTCTAAAGATCCTAGCCCTACATTAATCTCCATAAATCCCCAATCATCTCCATTTACAACTAATCAAGGGGTGTCCAAATTGGAGAGAAATCTCCATTCTCTCAATTATAGTTAGGTCAAACCAATTAGGGATAATTTAGTGCCCCAAATCCTCAATTAGATTAATGATTAACAATTAATTATAGGGTTTCCAATTAAGTTTGAAATTTGAATTAAAATGGAAAGTAAAGAGGAGGGAAACAAAGTACCACATCATCCTCCACTTGACACAAGTCAAAGTGGGGCCCTAAACACACCATCTATAAGAACTTTCCGAAATTAACATTAATTGTTATTATTATTTTATTATTTCAATAATGTGAGAGGGTCCGCTAAATTGGATTTAAGCATTAATTATAAAAATAAAATCTAATTAAAATGACACTTTAATTAGCAACATAAGAATGAATAATAATTGATGAAAATGAAGAAAGTGAAGCGCATGGACAATTAAATAAAATGCATGAAGTCATAATTAAATACATGAAAATAATGGATTATATACATGTAATAATCATAATAATAATTAAATTTCTATTAAAATAATTACCATGAAATAAATTGAAAAACACCCTAGTCATGGGTCTCTAGTGGGCCTAGGGTTGGGCCCAAAGGTGAATCCGAGTTTGGGTCATTACAACCGGAGCCTTGGGGAGCTGGTCCTATGACCGAGGCTCAAGGAGGCTGGTGCGAGGACCAGAGCCTTAGGAGTTGGTCCTATGACCGAACTCAAGGAGGCTGGTGCGAGGACCGGAGCCTTAGGGAGCTAGTCCTATGACCGAGGCTCAAGGAGGCTGGTGCGAGGACCGGAGCCTTGGGAGTCGGTCTTATGATCGAACTCAAGGAGGCTGGTGCGAGGACCGGAGCCTTGGGGAGCTGGTCCTATGACCGAGGCTCATGACTTCATAAAATTCAAGGCACACTTCTTCCACGAGACCCTTCTTTTATTGATTTATTATTCAAGTACATCTAGAAGTAGTACTTTTTTAGGTGCGCGGCATTCCACGGTCGTGGCAATTCTCTGCCGTCCATGGTTTCAAGTCTATAGGCCGACCTCCCGGAGACCGAGACCACCTTGAAAGGCCCAAGCCAGTTTGGTGCGAGCTTGCCTTCGTTAGGATCCTTGTCTGCTGGAAGCGCCCTTTTTAAGACTAGTTACCCGACCGAGAACTTCCTTTCTTTGACCTTCTGATTGTAGCCTCTGGATAGCTGCTGCTGGTAAGAGGCTAGGCGCATGGATGTCGCTTCTCTTCTCTCCTCGGCCAGGTCGAGCTCTTTGGCGAGGTTCACTTCATTCTGCCCCTGGTCGAAGAGATCCAACCTCAAGGTCGGGAGGCCGACCTCGAGAGGGGTTACAGCTTCCATTCCGTAGGCCAATGAAAAAGAAGTTGCCGAAGTGGATCGTCTCGGGGTGGTCCTGTATTCCCAAAGGACACTTGGTAATTCCTCCACCCATCTGCCCTTAGCCTTATCGAGTCTCTTTTTTAGTCCGTCCAGTACCACCTTGTTTGAGATTTCTGCTTGCCCGTTGCTTTGTGGGTAGGCCGGGGTTGCATAGAGGTTCCTGATACCGAGCCCCTGACAGAAGTTCTTGAAGAAGTTAGAGTCAAATTGGGTTCCGTTGTCCGAGACTAAAGCTCGGGGGATCCCAAACCTTGTGACAGTGTTCTTCCATACAAAATTCTTTGTGTCCTGCTCAGTGATGGAAGATAGGGCCTCTGCCTCTATCCATTTGGCGAAGTAGTCAGTGCCCACTATCAGCCACCTCTTGTTTCCTGGGGTTCGGTGAAGGGGTCCTACGATGTCTAGCCCCCACCGAGCGAAAGGCCATGGGTTGGAGAGAGGACTCAAGTCCTGTGTTGGCTGGTGCAGAGAGTGAGAGAACTTCTGACATTTTTCACACTTCCTAGCGTAGAGTTGAGCATCCTTTGGCATATAGGGCCACCAATAGCCCTGACTGATGGCCCTGTACGCCAGTGATCTTCCTCCTATATGGCTTCCGCAGATTACCTCGTGAATTTCAAAAAGGAAGTCTTTTACCTTGCTCGGATGGACGCACTGGAGATATGGTCCCGTGTAGGACTTTCTGTAGAGCTTCTCATCTAGGGACAGCCAGAAATGGGCCGCTTTCAGTCTGACCTTGTGGGCTTCATTCTTGTCTTCTGGGAGCTTATCTTCTTTCAAGTATGCTATGATCGGATCCATCCAGCTCGGGCCGAGACCGACGCATAGGACTTGCCGAGGCGGGAGGATCTCTATGCTTGGTCTTTTCAATGTCCTCACATCGACTGTTCTTCTCTTTCCTGCTTCTACGGCTGAGGCCAAGTTGGCTAGGGCGTCTACGTGGCAATTGGACTCTCTGCTGATTTGCCTGACTTCAGCTTTCTCGAACTGGGAGAGGAGCTGTTTTGTGTGGGCCAGGTAGGCCGCCATCCTCTCGTCTCGGGCTTGATAGTCTCTGCTTAACTGGTTCGTCACCAACTGAGAGTCGCTGAAGGCTACTAGCCGATGTGCCCCCAGTATTCTTGTGCTACCGAGACCCGCAATTAGTGCTTCGTACTCTGCTTCATTGTTGGAGGCTTTAAAGTCAAGAGTTAGTGCTCGCTCGATGACCAGACCCTCTGGTGATTGGAGGACCACGCCGGCACCAGCCCTTCTGGACGTCGAGGATCCGTCGACGAAGACTTTCCATGCCGACTCAAGGAACTGTTTCCAAGATCGGTCTTCCTCGGTCTCGGCTGTCTCACTATCCCTGCTGCCCCCCAGTTCGGTATCGAGTGAAGTCAGTGCCGAACTAGGAGAAGTGAATTCGACGATGAAATCTGCCAGGATTTGTGCTTTGATCGTCGTTCTGGGTTGATACTGGATATCGAATTGCCCTAGTTCGATGACCCACTTGGAGATTCTGCCGGAAAAGTCCGCCTTCCGGAAGAGGGATTTGAGCGGGTACTCCGTGACAACCACCACCGTGTATGACTGGAAGTAGTGGGATAGCTTGCGAGAGGCGCTGATGAGTGCCAGCGCCAGCTTCTCGAGCGGCAGGTACCTGCTCTCGGCGTCGAGCAGGATTTTGCTCGTGTAGTAAATAGGCTGCTGCTGCTTGTCGTTTGTCCGGACTAACACCGAGCTCACTGCATGGTCCGAGACTGCTAGGTAGAGATAGAGGAGGTCACCTTGTGATGGAGTGGACAACAGCGGTGGTGAAGAGAGGTACTCCTTGAGTTTTTCCAGTGCTTGGTCACATTCAGAGGTCCACTGGAATTTGGAGCATTTTTTCAAGAGTTGGAAGAAGGGACTGCATTTATCCGAAGCTCGGTTGATGAAGTGGTTGAGCGCAGTGGCCATCCCTGTGAGTCTTTGGACCTGCTTGGCCGAGGTCTGGCTCTGAATCGCCTGGATAGCTGCAATCTGCTCTGGATTGGCCTTAATCCCTCTCCTGGTCACCAAGCTTCCCAGGAATTTGTCGGAGCCGACGCCAAACGCACACTTGGAGGCATTTAGTTTGAGCTGCAATTTTCTGAGGACGGCGAATGTTTGGCGCAGGTCCGCCAGATGGTCCTGTGACTTCTTGGACTTGACCACCATGTCATCGATGTAGACGTCCACCGTCTTCCCGAGTTGGGCTTGGAACATCTTCGTGACTAGCCTTTGGTACGTGGCCCCAGGGTTCTTTAACCCAAAGGGCATCACTTTGTAACAGTGGATGCCCCGAGGTCTTATGAACGCGGTTTTCTCCTCATCAGGTCTGTACATGGGGATTTGGTGGTAACCTCGATAGGCGTCGAGGAAGCTAATCCTATCGTGTCCCGAGGTGGCGTCGATCATCTGGTCGATCTTTGGGAGGGGGAAGTTATCCTTGGGGCAGGCTTTGTTGAGGTCGGTGAAGTCCACACAGACCCTCCACTGGCCATTCTTCTTCTTAACCACTACTATGTTGGACAACCACTTCGGATAATGCACTTCGCGGATTGCTCCGGCCTTAAGGAGTTTGTCTACTTCTTCCACCACTGCTTCTGTCTGCGGGACCCCTGTTCTGCGGGCTTTTTGCACTATGGGCTTGTGTTTGAGGTCAACATTCAGCTTGTGGCACAGGACTTCGGGGTCGATCCCGGGCATCTCATATGGAGTCCAAGCGAAGACATCCTTGTTCAGCAATAGAAAGTCAAGCAGTTCAGATCTCTCGTCGTAAGGGAGCTGGTTCCGCAGCAGGAAATATCGCTCGGGGTCGTCGGAATTGATCCTGACCTTGGTGAGCTCTTCCATGCTCTTTTGCTCTGCTGGGCGACCGACATCCTCGAGTTCGGCCTCCAGTTCGGCCATATGCACTTGTTGTGGCTCAGTTTCACCAGGCACTACGGCCGTGAGGCACTGTCGGGCCATCTGCTGATCTCCCCGCACAGTTACTATCTCAAACACCCCTCCGGCCTTCTCTAGTGGAAACTTGAGTTTCTGGTGAAGGGTGGAGGGTACCGCCTCCATGGCATGCAGCCAACTCCGTCCCATTATTACATTGTAGGGAGACGGGGCGTCCACTACTACAAAGTCGGCCATCTTCGTGGCGCCTCCTATTCGGACTTCGAGCGAGACCCTCCCCTTGGGGCACACTGGCTTGGCGCTGAAGCCTATTAAGGGGACGCGGGCTTCCTGTAGGTCAGACTCGGTCAAGCCGAGCTCTTTGAAGCAGCTGAAGTAGAGGATCTCGGACGAGCTCCCCGGATCGATAAGGACGCGCTTCACGGTGTAATTGTTCAGCCGTAAGGTGAGGGTGAGTGCGTCATTGTGGGGGAGATGGACCCCTCCTAGGTCCTCGTCTGAGAACCAAATCTTGGGCCTTTCATTTTTGGCCCTCTTTGGTGCAGGCCCCAGTTCAGCCGACATCACTTGTTTGCCATGGGCAGCCCTCCTGGCCTCTGACCGAGCTTGGTGACTCTCTTTATTGGGAGCAGGGGCTAGGTGAATAACGTTGATGACTCCTATCGGCCCGTTGCTGCCCTGATCGTCATTGGGTGGAGGCGGTGGAGCACGCTGCTGAGCCTAGTTGACCCTCTCTCCCTCCTTGAAGTACTCCCGGAGGTGCCCGTCCTTGACGAGCCTCTCAAGGTGGGATTTCATAGCCATGCAGTCCTCGGTCATGTGCCCGTGCTGCTTATGATAGGAGCAGTTCTTACTTCGATCTCGGGTGGATGGATCGCCCCTCATCGGCTGCGGCCACTGGAAGTAGGGCTCTGCCTTGATTTTGTTTAGGAGTCTGTAAATGGGCTCCTTGAAGATGACATTGACGGCCCTGTAAGGATCTCCGGCCGGCCTAGTAGGATTGAACTTTGGTCTCTTGCTGCTGCCCGAGATCGAGGTGGAGAAAGTTGCCGAACTAGCGGTGGTCCTCCTTTTATCTGGCCTTTGTTTGGGGATCGCTCCCTCTCCTTTGGAAGTTTGGCCTTTCTACGAGAGGCCAAACCGCTCCTTGCCATGAGCTTCGTCCTCCTCCTGCTCGATGTACTGGTTCACCTTGGCCATCAGCGCCTTCATTGTGGTCACGGGAGTTTGGACTTGGTCCTTTCGGAGTTCGTTTCCTGCGAGTAAGGCCTGCCGAAAGCACATGATGGCGACGTCATCGTTGGCGTCGGTGATCTGGCTGCAAATTGTCCAGAATCTCCTGGCGAATGCCGTGATACTTTCACCGTCCTTCATCCGAATCACCATGAGGTTGCCACCCGTCTTCGGGATGACATGGTGTGCCTGGAACTTCTCGACAAAGGAACTTCGGAGCTACCGCCAGCTCGTGACCGACCCGGAAGAGATCGCGCAGAACCAACGGAGTGGGAGGTCACCTAGGCTTGAGGAAAAGACCCTGCAATTCAGGTGGCCGACATCCCCCCAGACCGACATCCGCCGAGTGAAGTGCCGTAGATGTGCTTCTGGGTCCGAGGTCCCGTCATAAAGGACGAACCTCGGGACGCTGAATCTCTCAGGGAGAGAGAAATCTTTTATCTCCTGTGAGAAGGGGGACATGCCCTGGTCGTCTTCTTCGCGGTCCTCTGTCTCGTCTCGGGTGAAACCGATCTCAGCCAGTCGGGCCTGGACCTCTTGTTTGACGTAATGGTCCAGCAGTTCTTTTAGGCCCGTCGTGCTGTCTGGCCTCGGGGACCCTGACTCGCGACGTGATCCCCTGAGGTTGCTAGGTAGGTGGCTGCTGCTAGAGCCTTCCTCTTCGCCGCGATCTCCCCTTCTATTGTTGAGGACTTGCCTTAGATCCCGGCTGCCCGGACGGTTCTGTTGTCACCTGGGAGGCGGAACACGAGAACTTCTCTCATTTGCCTTGAGTTGTTCCTGGAGATGACGAATCAACTCCTCTTTTTCTTGTTGGACCTGATTCTGGGCGTCGAGCTCTTTAAGCAGGGGGTCGTCCTCTCCTGCTTCATGGGCCTGGTGAAAAGACTGGTCATCGTCGTGAGTGCGATGATGAGAGTGGTGGGATTTTGCCCTGACAGGGGTCTTGCCTCGTCGTCGAGGACCTGACGAGGAGACATTCTGTTGTGGGCCCCTAGGTGGCTGGTTACCTGGGTGGCGAGGGGCCTCCTGATGGTCGTCACGACGGGGGGGGGGGGGGGGTGCCGTCAGAGGTCGGGACGAGGAGTTCGACTGGACAATACCTTCCACGTACGCGGGACCGAATTTTCCTCCGGACTTTCTCTGGCGGGGAATCCCTGATAGCGCCTGCGGGACGGGGGGGACCCTCGCTGGTCCCGGAGAGGGAAGGAGAGTAGAGCGAACACCAGTGGGCAGCACGGGGGTACTGGTTGGGGCGGCTGAGGTTGCGAAAACGGTGGAAATAGGGGTTGTTCCGGCGGAGGAAAGGATGACACTCTCCGGGACTTTGATGATCCCTCGCCGCCGAATCTGGTTTTTGGAGGCATGGCTTTTGCAGGTTTGGTTTTGGTAGAGATCCTGTCCCCACATACGGCGCCAACTGTAAGTGCCTAAAAATTACGGACTTGATTAAGAGAGGGTTAAGCTCTTGGTTTGATGATCTGGAGAAGATGAGGGAAAAGGATTGGGCCTCCGATGACATGAAAGAGGAAGACAAAAGTCAGAGCCCCTGGCTGTAGGCAGCAGAAGAAGGAGATCTGTTGCGTACCTCCTGTGGTTCTTCTTCATACAATATATATAGACGTGAGAGTCATCATTGAACTAGACCTAGGGAGAGATGGGAGTCCCATCAGTATGTACCTTCCTCTCCTGAGTGGGGGTAGGTAAAAAGGGAATGTCCCATCGGACCATCTCCCCATACCTATGGACGTGACCTTGAGATAAGGCGCGCCACTTATCTAGGTCCAGCGCCCACTCTATTTGTCAGTTTGTCGTCCCCGTCACGGCAGTGCATTTATGGCTGCATTTATGACTGAATGACAAGAGGCCGAGGTCGGGCTTAGGGCCGAGGCCGAGGTGAGTGCTTATGAACGTAACCACCGAAATGGGCTCCACGCTCCCCGAGATGGTGCAACGGCTGAACTTGGATGGTTCCGAGACTAAGCATAGTCCGAAATTGGGGAGTGGCCCCACACAAATCCGTGATTACAAAATGACCCCACACAGATATTGTTAGACCCCGACCCAGACCAATCCGATTAGTGTGTGATTAGTATGTGTTTAGTCCTAAGTGGGTTTAGTTATTGTTGGGTTAGAAGTGATTAGTTTTAGTCTTGGATATAGCTTTGGTAATTTTGAGAACGTTTAATATTAGTTAGACACACTCAGGATGGCCTGAGTGCACGTGTGAGCTTGGGAAGATCGTATCGTTTTCCGTGTGAGTGTGGTTTTGATTTCATTTGAATGATCTTTTTATGTGTTACAACTTTCGTTTTAAGCCCATTCATGTTTGAGGCCCAAAAACCCAAGTTCTGGCCCAAAGAGGGTAAAATTGTCTTTCTTGCACAAATCTGGACACAATTTTCGAGATCTCAAAACTATGTCAAAAATATACTTTTCGGAAACTAGATATTTCGACGATCGTTTTATCCTTCTTCGTCGAAGTCATCCGAGGCCCACAAGATCGTGTTTTGACCATTTCAAGTTCAAGCTAAATGGGACCCATGAGTCATCACTTAAGTCCCCATCTCCCTCTCTCTCATTCATTTCCCAATCTCTGCAACTTTTGAGTCTAGGGCAAGAGAGAAAACCCCTTTTCTCCTTCATCTTCCTCACTTGGTTTGATCTAGCTAGAGAGCTCCAAACGAAATTCTAAGACTACCATTTTCTTCATCTCCTTGCAAGCTCTCCATTGATACAATTTTCTTAAGGTTTCAAGTTGGGAAAGCTCTCCATTCTCTTCCATCTCTCTTGTTTGACCTTCTCTAGGTAAGAGCTTCAACCCATATTTTTCATGGAGTCATTTTAGTTCCTTAAGATCATGTTTTTCATGTTTTCGAACCCTATTTGGAAAATGGGTTCCTTGTTTCCATTTTGAGTGAGTTTTGTGTATTTTCTTGTTTTGCTTGTAGTGTGAGATTAGCTTGTGTGAAGAGCTTGGAGGAGAGTGTTTAGCATTTGAGCAAGGCAAGTAATCTCTATAGGATCATGGTGCATGTTTATTTGAAGCTACATTGTTGTTTTAGAAATTTTGTGCATGAATATGTTTACAAGCTTGATGATTTTGTTTTCATGAGTTTGGATGTGTGTTTTGTCCCTTGGAGAGTATGTAGACTCAGGGAATATAAGTGGAATGAGAATGAATGGAAGGGAAAGAAGAGAAATGTGAAAAATCTGTGCTGAAACGCATTCCCGTGCACTGGCGGTCAGCACAGCGGTCAGCTCACGGCTAGCCGCCTGTGCCCACTGCGGCTAACCGCAGGCTGACCGAGCTCAGCGGTTCCTTCTCCAGAAGCTAGCATTTTCGCCTGGGTTCAGCGGTCAGCTCCGCGGTCAGCCCACGGCTAACCGCCAGTTCCACTTGCGGTTAACCGTAGGCCGACCGAGGATTTCGGTTCCTTTTCCAGAAGCTGACATTTCGACCATGTTTCGCGGTCAGCTACACGGTTAGCTAGCGGCTAGCCGCCTCATCCCATCACGGCTAACCGCCGGCCGACCGTGCATGGCAGTTCCTTTTCCCGAGAGCAAAACCCAGATTTGCATTCCAGCGGTCAGCCTGGCGGTCACCTAGCGGCTAGCCGCCAAACCCCAGTTCGGCTAACCGCCACCTGATCGCGAGGTGACCGAAATTCACTGTTCGTGTATTTTTAAGAGTTTTGCAAGAATGAAAAACTAGAACATGTTAGGTGACTTCTAACCTGATATTGTGCACTTGGAACCCAAGATGTCTTTGAACTTCCGGGGCATCAATTCCTTTCTAAATTTCCAATACTTGGGTCTCAATTGCACAAGGATCAATCAAAGGTCATTACGTGTGCTCGATAAGCTTTGTGTTCGTGTTTTGGTTTTTGATATAATGAATATCATCGTGAACTCGTTTTGAAATACTAGTACAAGCTTGTTTTGAAGTTTTGTTTCAAGAAAAAGGGGATCACTTCCTAAGCGTGTTTTTGCATAAATATTATGCCTCGTGCTAGTCGTGCTCGTCGTGTTTGATAAGTGATTTCCCCCTTTCTACCTCGTCGTGCTTGATCGTGCTTTGCGTGTTTTGTGCATTCATGAACTAAGTAAACACCACTGAGCTTAGACTGCCCTCTCGGTTTGATCCACTGTCTGGGGGTCTTTAAACATGTGGACTGTCTGCAGACTGGTCGTGTATTTATTACACATCGTGCGTGTCCGGTTCCGCGGCCGGAATCCCCGTATATGTGGGAATCGTGTCGTGCTTATATTATGTATATCGTGCTTGTCGTGCGTGCTTGCTCTTTTCATCATATAGATGATAGAGAAAGGATGGGCTCTTTGTGGATTGTAACTTTTCATGATATATTTAGTACTCATGCTAGTTTGTTTTGATACCTCAGCTATTGTGACAGTTCAAATCAAGTATTCGATTTCAAGTGTTTTTCCAAAGTATTATTTTCATGTTCATGCCTATATTGATTACCTGCCAAACCGTCGTGTTTGACCCTTGCTTGTTGGTGCCCAGGTGCAGGAGACGTTGCCTTTGAGGAGGAGCGTCAGGAGGAGGCTTGTGAGCCAACTCCCGTGAGAGAGTGGCAGCCCGACGATGTCATCTAGATGTCGGTCTGGTTCTTGAGTTTCGTCACATTTTGTCTTGGGGTTTCTTTTGATTATTTTGAGAAATGTATTGACCTTTGTAGGCCTCTTATGGGTTGTAACCAAACTTAACTTACCTTCGTGTTAGTCTTAGAACTTGAATATTAATGGGAATGCCATGTTAGCTTTCTTTCCTTGATACCATACCTTGTTAGTGAATGTTATGGCCCTTAAGAATTTTATTGGGGCTCATCATGATGTGTTTTGCTACACGCTTCCGCAAATCGTGTACGTGTGAGTCAGATTCCGCGTGTCCTTGGGAATCCTCACCGCGGGAACCTGTGGGAAAGTATATCATCAATGTAACACCAACGTCGCGGGGCCCGGGATCCGTTCCGGGGTCGCGACAGGACTGGTATCAGAGCGAGACATGTTTCAGGCACTTAAAAGAAACTAGAAAGGTCTTAGGAACGTGGCGAGGATTCGTGAGTTCGATAGATTCGTTCGTATAGGATCTTAGAAACCCTTGTACCACCATTATTGTGTCCTAACTCTTTGTTTTACAGCAATATGCCTCCAAGAAAAGCTCCAAATCATCATGCTTCTGGCAGTAATCATAATGAGTCAGATGCATCTGATACACCTACAGCCACACAGTTTCAGGAACTTATGCAAGCCATGATAGCACAACAAAGACAGGCTAATGAGAATCAAGCAAGATTTCAAGAGCAACTAACTAAGAAGGATGATGAGATGGCACAAGTTCAGAGGCAACTGTTAGAAGTACTTCAGAACAGGAATGTAGCACCACCTGCAGGTCCACAGATTGTTATTCAGAATAGGGATCCTGACCCTAATGCTCTATTTGAGAAGTTTAGGAAGAGAGCACCCAAGGAATTTTCGGGCAATGAGGACCCGCTAGTGGCAGATGACTGGCTAGTCAATACGGAGAAGATCTTTGATGTCTTCATGTGCACGGGTATACAGAAAGTCAACCTCACTGCTTCTTTATTCTATGGGCTTGCAGATAGGTGGTGGCAAACAGTCAAGGACCCATATGCAGTGATGGCAGATGATGAGGCATGGGCAGCTTTCAAGATACAGTTTCAGGATAAGTATATTCCCTCTCATGTCAAGAGGCAGAAGGCCATTGAGTTTCAGCAACTCAAACAGGGTAGCATGACCGTGTTAGATTATGTCACCAAATTTGAAAGATTGGCTAGATATGCCACCGAGCTGATTGACACTGAAAGGAAGAAGATAACTAAGTTTTTGGAAGGGCTGAATCCGATCATCATGAGGGATGTCATAGGAGTAGTTCCACCAGCTACCTATGATGAGGCAGTCAAGCGGGCATATACCTTTGAAGATATCAATAATATGATTGTTCAGGACAGGAAGCAGCAATATCAGCAGCATAACCAGAGGCAACAGCAAGGCAAGAAGCCTAGGCAAGAACAAGCCTATGTGAGGCAAGGTTGTGGACATTGTGGCAAGAATCATGAGACCCACGAATGTAGGAAGGCCATGGGTGCCTGTTTCAAGTGTGGGGCTATGAACCATTCCATCAAGGATTGCCCATTACTTCAGACTCCAGGGAACAGAAACCAGCAGCAGAGACAAGTAGCTCCTCAGAACCAAGCACCAATTCAAAACCAAGTCAGACCACCTCAGCAGCAGCAACAGGCTAGGCCACCAGTGCAGAATCAGAATGCTCGTCCACAGCAGAATAGGCATGGCCAAGGAAGGCAGAATCAAGTACCAAACCGGCTACAGATGCATGGACGGTTGTACTATCTCAACCGTGCAGATGCTGAAGCTGCAGGAGACGTGGTAGAAGGTAAACTTCTTGTCTGTGGGATAGAAGCCCAGATTTTGTTTGATCCTGGATCCACTCATTCCTTTGCATCTCCTAGTTTTGCTAAGTTGATTGATGCACCATGTAGTGAGTTGGATTACATTTTGGTAGTGACCACTCCAGTAGGGAAACAAGTTGTGTGTAGAAACCATTATCCTAGTTGTACAGTGTTGTTAGGGGATGTTAATTTGTCGGCCAACCTCATAGTTTTAGACATGCATGATTTTGATGTTATTTTAGGCATGGATTGGTTAGAAGCATATCATGCCACCATGGACTGTTTTAGTAAGACCATCACATTTAGATTCCAAGGACCACAGGCAGAGTTGATATTTCAGGGGAACAGGAGAAAGTCTCAGGCAGGATTTATTTCAGTGTTGAAGGCAAGCAGATTAGTTCAGAGTGGGTGCCAAGCATTTATTGCGTTTATCACGGAGGATAAACAGTCCCAAGGGGTGGAGGATATCCCCATTGTGTGTGAATTTCCGGATGTTTTTCCAGAAGAAATCCCGGGTTTACCACCAATTAGAGAGGTTGAGTTCACGATTGAGCTCCTTCCAGGGACAGCTCCGATCTCGATTGCACCATATAGGATGGCTCCAGCAGAAATGGGTGAGCTAAAGCTCCAATTGCAAGAATTGTTGAGCAAATGTTTCATTAGGCCAAGTGTTTCACCGTGGGGAGCACCGGTGTTATTTGTGAAGAAGAAGGATGGAAGCTTGAGAATGTGCATAGACTACAGGAAGTTGAACCATGTGACAGTGAAGAACAAGTATCCTTTGCCAAGGATAGATGAATTGTTTGACCAATTGCAAGGAGCAGCCTATTTTTCCAAGGTAGACTTGAGGTCAGGGTACCATCAGTTGAGAGTCAGAGATTCAGATGTTCAGAAGACAGCCTTCAGAACAAGATATGGACACTATGAGTTCTTGGTGATGCCCTTTGGTTTGACGAATGCACCCGCAGTCTTTATGGCTTTGATGAACAAGGTCTTTGCACCATATTTGGATCATTCCACAGTAGTATTTATTGATGATGTCCTTGTGTATTCTAAGAGTAAGAAGGAACATGAGGAACATTTGAGGACAGCGTTGCAGCTCTTGAGGGACAACCAGCTATATGCGAAACTCAGTAAGTGTGAATTCTGGTTAGAGCAAGTTGCTTTTCTAGGCCACATCATCTCCAGAGAAGGTTTAGCAGTTGATCCAGCCAAGATAGAGGCAGTTGTTAGTTGGGTGAGGCCAAGCAGTGTGACAGAAATTAGAAGCTTCTTGGGGTTAGCAGGCTACTACAGAAGATTTGTCCAAGGTTTTTCATCCATTGCAGCCCCGTTGACGAAATTGACTAGGAAGAATGTTCCATTTGTTTGGACCGATCAGTGTGAAACAAGTTTCCAAGAGTTGAAAGGGAGGTTAACCACAGCTCCAATCCTTACATTACCCTCGGGCAATGGTGGATTTATTGTTTATACAGATGCTTCGAATGTGGGATTAGGTTGTGTGTTGATGCAAGATGGCAAGGTGATTGCTTATGGCTCGAGACAGTTGAAGGACCACGAGAAGAATTATGCGACTCACGACTTGGAGTTGGCAGCAGTTGTTTTCGCATTGAAGATGTGGAGACACTATCTCTATGGAGAGAAATTCGAGGTCCATTCAGATCACAGAAGTTTACAATATTTGTTCTCACAGAAGGATTTGAACATGAGGCAGAGAAGGTGGATGGAGTATATCAAAGATTATGACTTTCCAATTAAGTACCATCCAGGCAAGGTGAATGTGGTAGCCGATGCTTTGAGTAGGAAATCAGTAGTCATGGCCAATTTGAGAGGAATGGGTGTCTTACAGCAGTTTGAAGAGTTGGGTGTAGAAGTGCAAACCCTCAGATTGGGTGCGATGTTAGCGAACATGACAGTATCAGAACCTACCTTCATCCAGAAGATTAAGGAAAATCAGTTGCAAGATCCAGACTTGGCCAAGATAGTAGATGTTATTGCAGAACGCCCCGATTTCAAAATGGTGAATGGAATCTTGTATTTCCGTGACCGGTTGTGTGTGCCAAATGTGGATGATTTGAAGAATGAGATAATGAACGAAGCTCACAGTACTAGATACTCTATGCATCCGGGTAGCACGAAGATGTACCACAATTTGAAGAATCGATTTTGGTGGAACAACATGAAGAAAATAGTGAGGAAAAAGGGGTTGAAAATAGTGAAAACCCCGCACTGCCTGCTGACTGGGCGGTCAGCAGGCTAGCCAACTGGTCACTGACCTGGTGACCGCTCAGGGTCGATCGGTATATTAGTAATATGCATTTTTCGTTCTGCAGAGGGCGGTGACCAGTCGACTAGCCGCCTGCTGACTGCCAAGGTGACCGACCTCCCAGAAAAATGTGGGAAATGGAGAAGGAAGAAAAGAATTGTTTCGACCCACACGTGCAGGAAATGGTTAGGAAGGACTGTTTGGGAATTTAGAGAGAAAAATCTTGTCCCGGAAATACGTTATGGATTCTTGAATTATTAATATAAAAAGGGTGCCTGGAATGTCTTTAAACCTCAAGGAGTACCAAGTCCATATTGAATTCGACATACGAGAACCCTCTTCACATTGATTTAATTCTTGAACCTCGACACCCAACCTAGGAAAGATTTAAATCCAATGGTGTTCTATTCTTCTCGAATTTGAAATGTATACTTCCCGAAATTTATGATTTGAAATCCCAAAAACATTGAAATTGTATTTTTAGCACTTTGCTAGCCCGTCATGTATTACCCGAAACAAAGTGATATTTGTGCCTTCGAGCACTCCCGTCCCGTTCAATTATACAATTGCAACATATGTATTTTATACATGTCTCGATTTCTCTCATATGACCTATGAGTCGATATCACTAAGCTTAGATAACCTTGTCGGTTTGATCCACCGACTTGGAGATCCCCCTCCCGTCCCGTCAGCTGTAGTTTGGATCTCGATGCCTGGTTTATTGTCGTGGTCCAGTCCCGATACCCGGTTCGCTACCGTGGTCTCGTTCCGTATATTTATATTGTATATGTATGTTTCGTTGAATCTCCTCACCTTGTGTGACTGAGATCAACGTCCCGTTATACTCTTGTCACTTCAGTGATAGAGGACTTAGCTTCGTGTGATTACCATCTTGCTAGTTCCCGATTCCTTGGATACCTTACATGTTTTACATTGCTTATTTGTTTTCCAGTAAATGATTCATTTCTTTTATGAAAGTTATCGTGTAAACAGGTGTTAATGTTTTTCAAGGTATTTCATTTATTATATATTGTTATATCTCTTCACCCGCCTGCCAGACCATCGTGTCTGATCATTTCTCTTTGGTACTCAGGTCTAGACGTTATTTATCCCGAGACGGAGCTTGAGGAGGTGGTCGGTGAACCATAACGTTTAGTTGAGTGGCATGCCGATTGTCGCGACCCCGGAACGGATCCCGGGCCCGCGATGCAGTAAATGATACTTTCCCACAGGTTCCCGCGGTGAGGATTCTCAAAGACACGCGGAATCTAACTCACATGAACAAGTTTGCGGAAGCGTATAGCAAATCACATTAAGATAAGCACCAATAAAATATTTAAGTGCTATCACAATAATAAACAAGACATAGTATCAAAGGAAGAAGTTAAGATGGCATTCCCAACATAGTTCAAGTTATAAGACTAACACGAAAGTAAATTAAGTTTAGTTACATCCCATAAGAGGCCAACAGGGCCAATACACTTCTCAAAATAACAAAAGAAACCCCATGACAAAAAGGTGACGAGACTCAAGGAACCTGCCCGACGTCTAAATGACATCGTCGGGCTGCCACTCTCTCACAGGGGTTGGCTCACAAGCCTCCTCCTGAAGCTCCTCCTCAAAGGCAACGTCTCCCGCACCTGGGCACCAACAAACAAGGGTCAAACACAACGGTTTGGCAGGTAATCAATTTAGGCATGAGCATGAAACAATAACGATTTAAGAAAACATATAACAAATCCCTTATTTGAAACAATGCAATGACTGAGATACATTTTTCAAGAATACATAACAAAACTGAGATACTAAAACAAACTAGCATGAGTACATAATATATCATGAATAGTTACAATCCACAAAGAGCCCATCCTTTCTCTATCATTTATATAATGAAAAGAGCAAGCACGCACGACAAGCACGATATACATAATATAAGCACGACACGATTTTCCACAAAGACGAGAATTTCCGGCCGCGGAACCGGACACGCACGATGTGTAATAAATACACGACCAGTCTGCAGACAGTCCACAAGTTTAAGGACCCCCAGACAGTGGATCAAACTGAAAGGGCAGTCCAAGCTCAGTGGTGTTCACTTAAATTCATGAATGCACAAAACACGCGAAACACGATCTAAACATGTCGAGATAAAAAGGGGGAAAATCACTTATCAAAACACAACAAACACGACTAGCAAAAGGCATAATTAATATGCATAACACGCTTAGGAAGTGATCCCCTTTTTCTTGAAACAAATCTTCAAAACAAGCTTGTACTTAAACTTCAAAACGAGTACACAATGATATTCATTGTATCAAAACCAAAATACGAATATAAAGTCTAACAAGCACATGTAAGGACCTTTGGTTGATCTTTGTGTAAACGAAGCCCAAGTGTTGGAATTTAAAAGAGAATTGGTGCCCCAGAAGTTCAAAGACATCTCTGGTTTTCCTTGATTCAAATATCCACCTCAACTTTTCAATCTTTGATCACTAAGATAAGTATACCATTGGATTCTACACTTCAAGAGCTTTCCAACGGTATGTGAAACTCCAAAAACGGACGTAAGGTTAAAAAGTTATGGCCATTTGAAGTTCGCATTGTTGGGCCCAATGGGCCCATCCGCTCGAGCGGGCCAACACGCGCTCGAGCGGACAGTCCAGCACGCCCAAACAGCAAGCACACGCGCTAGAGCACGCAGTTACGCGCTAGAGCGCGTAGTGCGGACTTCTGAGGCCAAAATCTGGCTGTTCCTGTCCTCTTCCAACCCATCCATTGCCTACTCCCAGCCTTCAAACAACATTGATACACAAAGATGAGCCTCCAAACATGCTCATAAACATCACCATTCAACCACCATTAAAATCAACAAAAGATCAATCCATTTAACATAAAAAAACATGTACAAAATTTCTAGAAAAATAAAGTAATCTAAAGTACACATGCAACATTGAGCCTATAGAGATTACTTGCCTTTTCCCAAATGCTAAACAATCCTCTTCAAGCACTCTTACTCAAAAGCTAAGCCAACACTACAAGAATCCCATGGAAAACCATTCAAAACTCAACAAAAATGAAAACAAAGAACCCATTTTCACAAAGGGGTTTACAAACATGGAAAACAAGATCTTTAGGGAATAAAATGACTCCATGAAAAATATGGGTTGAAGCTCTTACCTAGAGAAGGTCAAACAAGAGGAATGAAGGCAAATGGAGAGCTTTCCCAACTTGGAACCTCAAGAAACTTGCATCAATGGAGAGCTTAGGATGAGAGGAAGAAGATGGTACCCTTGGAATCTTCTTTGGAGTCTTCTAGGTAGATCATGCAAGATGAAGAAGATGGAAGAGAAGAAGAGCTTTCCTTGCCCTAGGTCAAGAGATTGCAGAGATTGGGGAAATGAATGAAAAAGAAGAGGGAGATGGGGCTTTAGTGAGGAAATGGGCCCCAAATAACCTGAACTTTGAAATGGCCAAAACACTAACTTGTGGGCCTCGGATGATTTCGACGAAAAAGGATAAAACGATCACCGAAATATCTAGTTTCCAAAAAGTATATTTTTGACATGGTTTTGAGACCTCGTAAATTGTGTCCAGATTTATGCAAGAAAGACAATTTTACCCTCTTTGGGTCAAAACTTGGGTTTTTGGGCTTCAAACGCAACTGGGCTTAAAACGAAAGTTGTAACACGTCGAAACATCATTCAAATGAAATCAAAATTACAATCACACGGAAATCGATACGATCTTCCCAAGCTCACACGTGCACTCGGACCTTTCCGAGTGTGTCTAACTAATACTAGACGTTCTCAAAATTTCCAAAGTTATGTCCAAGACTAAAACTAATTACTTCTAACCCAACAACAACTAAACCCACTTAGGACTAAACACACACTAATCGCACACTAATCGACTTGGTCTGGGTCGGGGTCTAACACCGATGGTGTCGTTTAGACATTCGGTTGCCACGAGAGACGTAACATTTTGAGATTTGTCTAACTCATTCTTTGAGGGATTATTTTGGATTGTACTGGCCTTTGTTGGCCTTTATTTTTGGGATGTTAATAAAATGATCTTTTGTATAAACTTTAACAATTACTCTTGGGAAACGCTAATGACCATTGCTCACTCTGACATCAAGTTAATTGCATATGTTATCAGTCTTGTTATTTGAAATGACTTACCAATTTGATTTGCTACACGCTTCCTGTCGCGACCCCGGACCGGGAATCCTAATCCGGGATCGGGACTAAATGTGTAATTAATGATTGAAGGATCTACATCAACAATATACAACTTGTTTAATTTCCCACAGGTGTCCGCGGTGAGGATATCACAACCATCAATGAATATTTCTGTTAAGTGCGGAAGCATGTAGCAAATCAAATAGTCAAGCCATCCTTGGTCATAAACAATATCACAAGTATAAAAATACTGTATCAGAAGGAGCAATGATCTATAGCATGTTACCCAAAGTAAGCTAAAGTTTATACAAATATCGTTTAATTACACTTCCCAAAAATAGAGGCCCACAAGGCCAGTATGACCAAAATACCAATCAAAAGAATGGTTAAACAGTTCCCCAAAATGTAACGTCTCTCATAACCATCAAACGTCTACATGACGTCATGGGCACGCCACTCAACCAACTGCTGCGGTTCTACAACCTCCTCCTCAAGCTCCTCCTCGGGATAACCGACAACGGGACCTGAGTACCAAAGAGTGGGTCAAACACGACGGTTTGGCAAATGGAGGCAAATACAATGATAGTATGATAATAAATGGATTTATCTTCAAAACATGTAAACCTGTTTAAATAATCATTTCTATGAAAGAGATAAAACATTTATTCAATTACAAGGATGCAATGTAAAACATGTAAGGTGACCAAGGAAACTGGAAACAAGCAAGATAGCGACCACACGAAGCTAAGTCCTCTATCACTAAAGTAATAGAGCAATAACTAGGCACTGATCTCAGTCACTCGAGGTGAGGAGAAACAGTGGATCTGATATAATACATATACATATACAATACTATACATGACCACGGTAGCGAGCCGGGCATCGGGGACCACAGTAGCAGTCTGCGGCATCGGGACAAGACCACGGTAATTACCGGGTAGCGGGATCCAAACTGCAGCTGGCGGGACAAGAGGGGGGATCTTCAAGTCTGTGGATTAGACCAATATGGTTATCCAAGCTTAGTGGTGCCGACTCATAGGTCAAATACAATCGAGACATATGCAAGCAAATCAAGTATAAGTAAATAATCAAGCGGGCAAGACGGGGGTGCTCAAGGGCACACTATCATATCAAATGGTGCAATGCACTTCGGGTCAAGTAAACATTCCAAGTGTACAATAATGCTTTCGGGAAAACGACACAAGTAGTACAAATCTCAGGATCATTAAAGTACAGTAAATAATTGACATTTCGGGAAAATATCTATTTGAATTGGATAGGGACCCCGTATGTCTATCACATAACAATTTGGTACTCTTTGAGTTTGGGGACATTCCGGGCTCCTTATACACTTCGAACTTTTCAAAACTACGAACGAAATCCTTGTGATATGGTTTCTTCCTCAAATGGCCTCACGCAATGCCTAAAAAATCTCCTTGATATAGAGGGGTTCCCAAAGAATAGTCCCAATACGTTGAAACAGTCGAACATTGTCCCAAACATGACCTAGGCCAGACGGGCCGCATCGCTCGAGCGGACTGTAGGGTTCGCTCGAGCAAGTCGCTCTCTGGGATGGTTATCTGGGTGGGTTCGCTCGAGCGAATTTGAGGTCGCTTGAGCGAACTCATTGGGTCGAGCGAATATTTAAATGCGTTCGAGCGAACAACTCACTGGAATGAGTTCTGGGATGACCGTTCGAACGAACAAGGGTGCGCTCGAGCGACCAAGCTACTGAAATGCTCCGAACCCTTTCTGGACAGGTCGCTCGAGCGAAGTGTCATGGTCGCTCGAGCGAACTGTGTCATGGTAGCTCGAGCGAACTGTCCAGAAACAGATTCCGGACCAGTTCAGCTCCTCTCTATTTCTTCCTTTTTTACAACCTCCTTTTAGCCCTTCTTACACATCAAATGAGGAGTCTAAAACCCCATTCCAACTACCTCAAATCTCTACAATATCCATCCCATTCTCCTCCATCAACAATACATTCAATACAAGGAAAAAGGGAGAAGGAAACCATTTCACAACATATACATTTGAAACAAAATAAGAAGACATTCAATGCTATGAACTACCACTTCTCTATGATCATAAACATGTCATTAATACTCTATCATGAGCATTCATTTCAAAACAAAACATTAAATGTGCATTAATGGAAGATAACCAAAATCAATGAAAACTTAGGAAATCATTCATCCACTTGCCTTAGGTCTTCTAACAAAGCAATCAAGCTCTAACAAGTCTCCCAAGCAAGGAATCCAAGCTATGACAAAAATCCCCAAAACAAACAAACCCTAAAAGAGTCAAAACAATGAAATAACAAGGAAACCTTCCAATAATAAAGGTGGGGCTTCTCAAGGGCTAGGAGATAACAAATCTAGAAGATGAAGGGGAATACTTACTTGCAAGGTCCTCTAATGGCAATGGTAAGCTCAAAGGAAATCTTGAAATGGATGGTTTGCTCCACAAAAGCTATTGAAAGAAAGCTCTCAAGAAGGTGAAGAAGATGATGGCCTCTAATCTCCTCTTGGTGCAAGTTTGGGAGTGGATTGAGTGATGGAAAGCAAGAAGAAGAAGGAGTTGTTCACAAAACCCTAGTTCTCTCTCTTGTGCTGGAAAATGAAAATGGAAGGGAAAAATGAGGAAGAAGGGTTCCCTTTGTTAACAAATGGGGTTGGGTCCCACAACTAAAGAAGTTAGTTTGGCTGAAATCATCTCTTTCGGGGCCTTGGATGAATTCGACGAAGAAGGAAGAATTGATCGTCGAAATATCTAGTTTCCAAAAAGTATAGGTTTCGCGGGTTTCGGGAATATCAAGTTTTGGGTACCGATTTAGTGCACAATGACTATTTTGCCCTCAAGGCCAAAAATTCGGGTTTCGGGATCTCAAACGTGAACGGGATCAACATGAAAGTTGTAGAGCTTAACAATACCAATAAAGCGAGATTAAAAACCATGAATGCAAAATCTCCGATAAATTCTTAAGCAAAATGCAATGTCATGAAAAGGAACCTCCAAAGGGTCCTACTAACACAAGGCAATTAAAACTCTCCAAAACTAATACAAAAGCTATACCAAACCCAACTAAGCCACAATCACTAATCAAGCTTAGTACTAACACGCAACTTAATTAGCACTAATTGGGTTCACTCGGGTCGGGGTCTTACACTTCCGCACTTAAACAAATGTTACATTGATGTGATATCCTCACCGCGGACACCTGTGGGAAATTAAATAAATGTGCTCACCTTACTACACCACATTAAACAGTCCCGATCCCGGATTAGGCCCGCGGGCCTAGTCCGGGGTCGTGACACTCTTGATGATAGATCCGAGATGTTGGTGAAGATCAGCTGATTTCGAGCACCAAAAATCAGATTTTCAGAAAACCACAGGGGCCGAGATTCTTAAAACACGAAAAAGGTCGGAAAATGGCCCTTTCGGCTGAAATCCGGCAACCCTAGACGGGTCGCCGCATGGGGACTTTTCCCCTTTTTGGTCGTTGTTTTTCTGCCATTTTCTCAATCTTAATAGATTCTTTTTTCTCCTGTATTTTTCTTAACATTTTCCTCATTTATTGGCTTGATTCTCCTGAAGAAAACTTAACGAGAAGCCATGCAAATCGGAGCACAAAGTTTCTTATTTTCTTGAAAGGCCGAAGATTTTGTTGCCAATTTTCCGTCAAAAGTCAAAACTAGGTCAAATGATGTCGAAATGACCTGAAATTTGACCCCTAGCCCTTTGGAAGCTTGTTGCAGCCACCTATGTGCTCTGTTTGATGAGTGATGATCTCGGTGGTTCTCGCCCCCGATGGGCTTGATTTTACTGCTCGAGGATTGATGGAGGATCAAACGTTGTCGGTTTGCCTTGAAATTTGACACGGAGCCTTTTTGGAGGTATTTTGGGACCATCCGTAGGCTCTGATTGAAGTTTTAATGTCTTTGACACTGTCGCTGTCAGGAGAGCTGACTTTGCTGCGACTGTTTCCCTTTTGGGCCAAATGATGTCGGAATGACTTGAAACTTGAAGTAGAGCCTCCTAGTGGCATTTTGAGGTCAACTGTGTGCTCTGTTTTGTGTTCTAGGTCCTTGGCTTCGCCACCACCGAGAGCTCCTGCTCAGCTGCTGGAGGAGTGAAGTTAGGTCAAATGATATTGAAATGACCCGAAACTTCAGGTGTACCCCTCTTTTGGTTGTTTTGAAGAATCTTGCAGTTATTGTTTGGTTCTGACAAGATTTGATGCTTGAAGTGGCATTTCCAGTTTGTAGTAGGATGTAGCTTCATGTAGCTTTCGGTGTCGAAGATGCAAGTGACATTTTTGTTGTCAACAGATATTTGTGTGCTGTATTCTTTTTCCTTTTCTAAGTTTTATCCCACAGGATTTTCCTAGTTAAGGTTTTAATGAGGCAAAATTATGCACGTCCAACACTAGTTCAATGATCTTGAAGAATGTTATACTCTTTTTCCATTTGCTTTGGTTTTTTCCCTGTGGGTTTTCCATAGCAAGGTTTTTAATGAGGCAATTGTCTTTGAATGGTGGTCATCCAAGGGGGAGTATTATGAGATATGAATCTTGGGTGGATGCCCACTTAAGATAAGTTAGGGTTAGAATTAGGGTTCCTCAATTATGAGGGTACTTTGCCTATAAATAGGCCCTCTCTCTTTTGTATTGACACAATTAATGAGATAACAGAAAAGCTCTCTCTTCTCCGTCAGAATCTTCTTTCTCTTGATCTCTCTTTTCTAACAATAAAATATTTAATATTGTCTTTTTTAAGGGTTTAAAGGGTTTTTTCCCCATAAAACTCTCTAATAATAATAATAGTAGTGGTAACTACAACTACAACAATTAGAGATTGGTCTGGTATTATCCAAGTTAATGTTAGAAGTAGGTGAGCCTCGTTGATAGATTTTCAAAACTTTTGACCCACTTGACTCAGGGATCAACTATCCATAAGGCCAGGAACCACATCCATTGTCACGCCCCCAAAAGAGTAACCGGGGTTATGCGTGAGATTAGGGCCAATTAAAACTTTTTCCCAACATTAATCAACTGCAACATGGCCCCAATCGGTTCCCATCTGGATCGAAGACCGCTGTGAGGTATAAACATTTCCTCCAATAGTATAAAACAAATAGCGGAAGCTCCAAACACAAGTGGTATCTCATAGATGTATAGTTAAAGAACAGTACTGAATATCATATTTAAGATTCAAGTTTAAAACTGTATTAATTACAACATCAGGCCTCAACAACCCCGGGCCTAATCAAAATATAAAAGAACCAACAAAAGAACTAGTCCAAAAGTGGAGGCTCTCGTATACGGGGTCAGTACGGCTATACTATGCCGTCCGTACTGTACTCAAGGAAGTCATCAGGCTGATCTGCCTGAACTTCTTCCGTCGTTTCTTCCCCCTCAAAGTAGGGCTCGGTACCTATGCACCAAGAGTAGCATCATCAGACACAAAGGTCGGCAAGGGAATAGATATATAATCATCAATAATATACAGACTAAAGAATATACGAATGGACTATATCATTGGAGATGCATAGCGTTCTGACTGTAACAAACGCATAGCATGAGAATCATAAAACCAGCTAACACACTTCTAGCAAATAGGCAAATCACATAGCTAATCACCACGGGATAGTTCCACTTGACCCTCCTGGCTCAACATGAGAGCTGTGGTAGAGTAAAGCAATAGGCACGGGATGAAAACCCGGCAAGCAATCATAATATACCCTTAAAACAAAATAAACAAAACGAACATTCATACTTCTTTCAGAACGGGTATTTGATGGTGTACATCCATCTAAAATATAAAAAGTCGTACTGCGCAGACGTTCATTTCAAAGTCCTCACACAATTGGTGCCCCAAAAGTGCTGGGCGTTAACAGCTGAGTGATGCCTGACACAAGAGTCCTAAACATACAATAGTGAGGGGCTAGACTTTCCTGCATGAACAGGATTCATTAACCAAAGAGAAACTACCTTTGCTCTTATCAAATCATCTTAACATAATCGAACTTCTTCATACTTCACACTTATCCTCATAGGTAGTTCTTGACATGCTTTCTTAATCAAAGCTGTCTAGCCACAACACTCCCATCGTATTTCAAAACAAGCGGGACATCAAAGGGATCCTAAGTTCATCTTCTAAGTTCAAAATGTGATCCCAAACCAAAACAAAACAAACGAAGCTAAAGGACATGGACGTTTCATGTGGAAAGTACCAAACGATACAATTCGGAATCATAAACGATATACAACCCAATCCTAGGTCATTGTTATTTCCAAAGTCTCATACAACTTTATTCAGTCAACGAAAGGAAATAAGGTTCGCGATACCCATATACAATCTCTTCGTGCATAGATATAAGGTGGTATCCCGTTGCCCAATTCCGTTCAAGATTGAAATGAATTGAAACCCGAGAAAACTAAAATAACCACGAGAAATCATCTGCTCAAAACGTTCCTCGTACATAGTCAAATGAGTCCAAAAGGGGGTAACCAAAAGTCCACCAAGGTCCACTACAAAACAGGGTAAAAATCCCTTCAAAAAGGAAAATAGACAAAAATCTGCACACGGCTCGGTCGAGTCTCGGTCGAGTGGGCCCTGTTGTCTCGGTCGAGTGGGCCCTGTTGTCTCGGTCGACCGAGACTTGCAGGCCGGTCGACCGAGAAGCCTGCGAAAACTGGGCAGAGCTCTGTTCTGAGCTGAAATGGGACTTTTCCCATTTCTTTCTTCTGGAACCTGATTTGCAGCATATATAGTGATGAAAATATACTACTTTAAAAGCATAAAACTAACTAATCAAACCATTAAACTCTAAATCCATTCTTTCCAATCTATGAGTCATTTTATCATGTTTTCAATCATCTAAATGATCAATTGAGCAAAGATGATCTAACATATGATTTTAACATACAAATCAAGGAAAACAAGCATATCAAACAATAACATAGCTATTCACTTGCCTTTGATGAAGAGCTTGACTCAAAACCAAAAGAAATTGAAGAGGAAAGTCCTCCTTAAGCTCAAACTTGAGTAAATGGGTTCCAAACTCAAAACCTCACTACAAATGAAATGCAAGGGAATAAATAAGCTTATCTACATCATTTCTAATCCAAAAGAAGTAAGCTACCTAGGTCTAAAACCTTGTAGAGCTTACCTTAGAATGGGTTGTAAAGGAAAAGCTTAGAAAATGGTATGGTTGTGATCTTGGAGACTTGAAGAGGATGATTGGTGGCTTGGTTCCCGTCGCCGGAGCTCCGATGCTCGTCAACGGAGAAGAAGAAATGAAAAGAAAGGAAGAGGAGGTCGGCTGTTGTGTGTTGCTGTGGCTGTTGAGTGAAATGAATGAGATGAAGGAGGAAATAAAGATGGGTTGGTGACCTAATATAAGTGATGGGTTTTGGGCTTGGGCCTTTGGCTTAGTTGGGCTTGGGCCTTGGTTATGGGCCGGCCTACGTTTACTATCGAAGATGTTTGGGCCCCTTCGACGCGTCGAATCAAAACGCGACAGAAGGCTAAAGTTCGTGAAACGACGAGACCTACCCAATGCACCCAAACTCACAAAAACTCATACTCTCATAAATACCCCTGAAAACCCTACCCAATTAATAAAACGACTTCTATTATACCCGAACGCGCTCCGAATCGTGCGAAACTTCGCACACACGATTCGTCGTTAACCCTGACTATTTAGACTCTAATCCAGCTTACTAACTAAACACATAATTAATTATAATTAGTAGGCCATTAGGGGCGAGGTGTTACATCCATAAGGCGATAAAACCCAATCCTGGATCCATGTCCTCAATCTCAGCCATCATGATCAGTAAATAAACCTATCAAGAAGATAGAACATCAGCTAACAAGCATCTATAAAATCTACAACATGCAAGGAAGTAGATTATACCTTTGGAGCTCGGTTGCGCTCCAATGGAGAAGTTACGTTTTTCTTTGATGATGAAACTCTTTCGCGTATCAAATAAGAATCTCCAAGACCTTTTGATCTTCCACGCTATGACCCGTTTATCAGATCTCTTTTCTTAAGAAGATGAGTGAGATCTCTAAGAGAAAACTCTACTAGAAACTCCAAGGAACTAGAAGAGAAAGAAGGGAAGGAGATTTGTGTAACTCTTGCACAAAAGAACCTTGGGCGTGCAATAATATTATTGGACGTCCAAGAGGGGTGTTAGTCCTCTATTTAAAGCCCTCAAGTCTCCTCTTGTTCCTCTCTTATTAATTGTATTAGAATTCTCACTTCTACACTAATTAGTAACTTACTATTACCACTATTAGAAGTTCCACTTCAAATAGGAATAGTAACTTTCTAATTCCTTCCTTTTAGAGTTAAAGTAGAATTAGTATCTTTCTAATATCTTGGGATGGCGTGGGGACCACTAGGGATTCTTTAGAAAGCTGACTCCAACTGAGACACCGCGACCTCACATCTCATGTGTAATCCGGGCCCACAGTTAATTGCAAATAACACCACTATATAAATGCAATTGAACTCCAGTCTTAGGAATAAATTACAATGAAGACCCTAAACTTCCACATTACCACAAGTAGGCCCCTCTATCAATATCCATGAATCAATTGGAATAAATCTGTCCCATCCAATCTTAGATCCACATCTTATTATCCTTGAGCCCCAATAAATCACAGTAATCATCAGTACCATCCAATTAACTCTTAATCAAGATGAGTGCATACTTATTAATGATAAATCCATTAATTGGCACAAGGGGATAATATAGATAGATTCCATCTTGACCATTGGATGTTCCCATAGTCCTATTACTACGTACCCAAGACACTGAGGTCTTGACTTACAGCTGACCTCACTCATTGGTGACTCAAAATAAATGAATAGACAGAAACTTGAGTTCATCAATGTTTCAGGATTGAGAGCCTATTGCTAGGGAATTATGAGAGCAGACCTTAAAATCGAGACAATATTTCATAAGGTGCTTTTTATGGTCCTTCAACACATCTAATGTACCAGCACTATGGTCCAGAATCTTACATTTTGATGATCGAGACAAATCACACTATCTTATAGTGATCAAGGTACTGCAACCTTATCAGATGAAATGCACAGTCTCATCACTGGTTATGAAGATATTTTTAAGTATAAGATTTGTGACACATATCTCCCGTATTTGGATCTCATCCATATACATATATCACATGATTCACATCTAATATACTAATGGGATCCGATTCATCTCATGAACCATTATGTCATATGTATTGGTCATGCGCATTAAGTAACAAAACACCATTCATTTCATGAAAGGGAAACATGAATTTATTGATAAATAAAGAAATTAATCAATTTATTACATCAACTGATGGATTGAGTTCATACAATCTAATAGTTAAACCTTCGAATTTTATAAAGAGTAGAAGTCCAACTAATCATTTTGTATGCTTTTTAAGGTCTGGAACTAGAGGTGTAAATTGGGCCTGGCCATGGGCCAACACAGCAAATTAATTGCGTTGATCAGGCCAGCCCAGCCTACATGACCCAAAGGATGGGCCGTGCTAGGAAAGGAAGCCCTGAGCCCTAGGCCCGGTTAACCTTGTAAAAGGGCAAATCCACAGCCAATTTCAATTGGGGATAGTACATCTACAACTACGAAATATTAGGCGTGATATTATCCAAGCCCCATCCTCAAATTTTATTTAGATCCGAAGACGGCCATCATTCTGTAGGCCTTTTTAGGACTGGGCCGGGGACCTTCATAAAAGGCCCAATTCACGGCCCTAATCTCACGTGAATATCCCGAAGTCTGAAACTCTTTAACCTAAACCACCACCCTTCCATAGCTGCAGAGATTTTCCTTCCTCATCGTCTTTGACGATCCCGGAGGCACCAAAAGGGTTTTGCAAAAGACGAACCAACGACCATATCAGGTCTCTCTCTCTCTCTCTCTCTCTCTCTCTATTTCTTCCTATATGCATATATATAGTTAGAAAACCAATCTCTTTCTATCATTTCTAAAAGACGAACAGAACAATACCTTCTCGTATCTAGGGTTTTAGCTTCTTCTTCATGAGCGGATGAAACCCTAATCCCTCCAGATTCTGGAACCTTCTCCCCTTCGCTCATTTTTAGGGTTTTAGCTTCTTCATTCGCTTATGAAACCCTAACTACAGTCTCTTGAATCCTCTTCCCCATCCCCCATTTCTAGGGTTTTAGCTTCTTCATAAGTGGATGAAGTAGGTTCTTGAATCTTCTCCCCAAAAAGGAAGGATGTCCGCTCCAATAATCTTTGTGATATTTTCGGAATATCACATTGAATTCCATGGAAAATGTGATAAAATTATAATAAAAATGGGAAAAGTTTGGAAAATCTGTGGAATTAGTTTGAAGCAGTAGTTTGTACCTATTTAGGACCCATAGTTACCTGGGTTTGTACCTATTTAGGACCCATAGTTACCTGGGTTTGTACCTATTTCGGTGCCTATTCTCATTCGAAAGTTCGTTAGGGTAGGTTGGTTCAGTTCGCTATTTGGTTTGCTTGATTTGAACTCGAGTTAGATGAACTGATTCAAATATGTAGGTTAACGTTGTTTATACTGATTACTGAGGAAAGACCTGCTTGATTGTGTATAATTAATTTTGATTAGTTCTTTTAAATTTTTTGCATAAGTGGGCTACTAAAGATCAATGATTCCCTTATAATCCTATTGTTATAGTTGAATAATAGAGCTATATTTGCACAATACAAAATTAAATTTGGGGGCCTTAAATTGATGCTATTGTTATTGGCGTAGTCTTTATCCATATCCACATCCAAATCCTCCATCCTTCTAGTTGGCAAGAATTCAAGTGGGCCCTAATTAGATATTGGCCCAAATCTCACTCCGATGCCAAATGTTAGATTGTTGACATAGATATATATGCAATTTGATATTTAAATTTTTTTTTTTTCATATTTATTTCTTGTGTGACCATTGGAATGGTGGGTGTAATTTTCTAAGAGTTAATTCTCCTTTGAGACATTTCAAAAAGGGTAGTAACTTACTGGTTTAGATTATGAAATGGGCCCTGCTACTGGTATTAATGACTAGGCCCAGAGGCCCTCTTAGTTCCTACTTTTCTTTCACATGGAAGACTTACTATTCATGGTCTAATAAAGGTAGAGCACTTTTAACGCAAAGAAGAAAACCTTTTCAATAACAGGAAAATGGTATATTTAAAATTTCTAAATGGAGGAAGCATAGTTTAAAAAAAAAAGTAAAGAAAAAAAGAATCTTTCTTTTGTCTCAGAAATTAATTTGATTGTAAGCCCAAAGGCAAAATGCACATGTACCACACGGTACACTGATTGACTCTTGGAGGGAATAAAAGTAATATATTTTTAATGTCTTCTTCAATGCACAAGAGTGAGTCTTTGTCTTTTCATATTTAATATCCATTGACTCAAGAGAGAGTAAGCGAAGAGAGAATATAATATTATACTTTCATTATCTTCCTCAATGGAAGATAGAGAACAGAGTTCAGGCAACAAAGATGGAAAAGAAAACCAGAGCATGTTACTAACTGCACCAAACTCAAAAAAATTTTAGAGGCCGAACTCACCTAATCCGAACTGTGAATTATATGAATGAATTGATTTACAGTTTGTGACCTTTCCAGAAAATTAGCTAACTAAGTATAGGACCTACTGGTTTGCTAGGTGTTTAGTTCTCAAAAATTACGAATAATGTTTTGCTATTGACGAGGCTAAAATTAAAGAAAGGTAGATATTCACAGATAGCGATCACATAATTTTCTCTTTGTTAGGAAAATTAAGGTAGTCAAAGGGCCACCAGGGATTGTCCAAGACCTACCCTCAAAATATGCAGGCTGGGGCATGCTGGTGCCCACTGCCTAAACCCTTACTAGGCTCGGACAGGGTGGGGCTAAGGTTGGGCCCATGTCCTGAAGAGAAGAAATTAACTTTTTAGGGCTTTTTTCCTTTTTTTTTTTTCTTGTGAGATGAGGGCTGGGGCTTGAGCCTTGAAGTGAAGAAAATCAAATCTTAATTTCTTTTCTGCACACCATTGGGCACCGAGTGTAAACCTGACATTAACCCTCCTTCATCTGAGCTTGGGACTGTTAATGCAATGTAACAAGCAGCATGGCGCTAGATGAAAATTCACTATACTAGAATCTGATTTAGGGTGATGGATCAAATAATTAAAATACGAACAAACAAATGGCTCCACAGGATGCCATTGGGATGTTATAGTTCTTTGTTTTCTAGGCTGCGGCCAATCCATCAGGTGGACCATTAGAGTTGGCTAAACATCAGACACAATAACTAAAGAGAAGTTGGTGCAGCCCTAGACCCTTGATTGATCTAGATAAATCTCCCGAAGGATTGATCGAATCCAAGGGATGGATTCTTAACTTTGGAGCACGCTCACGACCATAAAACCCATTGGTAGGAAAACTCACGTAATTGAATTAATTGAAGAAAGCATAGCCATTACAATAGCGGACTCCTCTATATATAGAGTAGCACTATTTCTTAATAACCAAGATATTCTAAAAATAAGAAACTGTCTAATTTTAATCAAAATAAAATATAGGAAGCAAATCTACTAAGCAACTATACTAATTTAGAGACTATCTAAATTAAGGATAGGGATCTCAAAATCAGAGATCACTTGGGCCCATCAGGGCCTGCAGGCCCTGGTCCTGGGTCGGGCTGCATCAGAAGTGATCCCATCTAATAAGAACCCACATAAGAATCACAAGAACCATGCTCAAATAAACCCACACATGCTCATATTAATTTACATATTTTTTTGAAAGGTAAATAAATCTACAATTACAAAAACTGTATGTAAATTAGCCATTGAGAAAAATCACATTAGAATCATGCATGGCTTATTTACATAGAAATCACATAAGAATCACATGGAAATTACGTAAGACCCACATGAAAATCACATAAGAATCATAGAAAAAAAAAACTAATATAAGAAACTGTGAAGAAACCATTTGAGCCTGCTTATATATATATATATATATATCTATATATAGCTATTGTGTGTGTGTGATAAATCTAATCAGAATTGGATTTTCCAGTTCCATCATGCAAAAAACAGATATAATCAACTTTGATTTGTGGGACCGGTACTATTCCAGCTTAGGAAAAGCTAAGCTTCAGCTTAGGAGAGCCCTGCTCTCTCTCTCTCTCTATATATATATATGTATGTATGAAAAGTGAGAGGGCCTTGCTAGGCCGGGCTTGGTATTGTCCAAGCCTGGCCTACAAAATTTTTGTCGAAGCCTGTTTCATCGGGCTTTTTAAGAAAAACAAAAGCCGTCATTTTGCGGGCTTTTTGAGGGCTGGGCTGTGCCAGGTACTCTCATAGGAAAGCCTGAATGACAGCCCTAGAAATGATTACCTGTACTGTACATCACACTGGTAAATCAAATCATTATAAACGGGTGAGGGTTCCATTTGAATCTCAACCTTATACTTTTCAGTCCTAATTTTGCTGTTCTTTCAGCAGCACCCCATTTTAAACTGAGTTCCAAAGAATTCAATAATACAAAGTAGGTAATTGTGCTATATGCATGTTCAATTTTTAATTATTTTAAAATTAATTTGGTTTCCATATTATTTGCTGAACAATATCCAAGAAAAGATCCTAAATTTGAAAGACATTATAAACAATTTTAGAGCACATTTGCACAAGGATGAGGATTCTTCAGTGATGCCGAAACGGTTCTGATCTTTCTCAGGCGTTACTTTTTGGTGGTTTTATGCGTTGCTTTTCTGTGCAGAAAAAATGATTTTTTTTTGAACCGGTATTCCTCAAATATGCGGAAAAGTATTTCTTATGAAAGCTTCTAAACCGCTCGACATTGCATAAACAAAAATTTGGATAGTATGGAATCCAAAATTCCACAAGGTGCTCCGGCTGACGATACTGTCTCCCAATAATCATATTTGTGACATTAATCTCACATTCATCTCATGCAAGTCATGGAACTCAAACCTAAACAGCTCACCACTCTAGATCAGCAGCCCTCTCCATAATCCTTCATCCTCTTTTTAAAAGCGGGAAAGGAGTGAAGGCTTTTGCAAAGGAAGAACAAATGCGTATATCATCTCTCTCTCTCTTCCTAAGTTAGTAATTCCTATCATATCTACCTCTAACATTACTGCAAAAATCAGAACAATACAACTTGTTTCTATATGAATTTAGCTTCTTCATGCATGGATAAAACTGTAAATGCAGGTTTTTGAATTTCCTCCACCTTGCTCCCCAAAAGGAGGAATGTCAGGAAGAAATCGTGGCCCTCCACACTCGATCAAGGGCCCACCACATGAACCTCCATTCGGCCGTGGGCCCCTCGGCCCCCTGCCCCACCCCTCGCTTCTTGATGAGATGCGCGATGCAGCTGCCTTCGCCCGTGGCGGCCCGCCACGTCCCCTTCCACCACACCCGGCCCTCATTGAGGAGCGCCTTGCCATCCAGCACCAGGAGATCCAGGGCCTCCTTATCGACAACCAGCGACTCGCTGCCACACATGTTGCGCTGAAGCAGGAGCTGGCAGCAGTGCAGCACGAGCTGCAGCGTGCGCACCACGCTGCCGGCGCATTACAGGCAGATGCGGATGTACAGCTGAGGGAGCTCTATGACAAGTCAGCGAAGATGGAGGTGGACATCCGTGAGGCTGAGGCCATGAGGGTTGAGCTCCTTCAAGTCCGCGCGGAAATTCAGAAGCTTAGTACTGTGAGGCAGGAGCTCGGCGCCCAGGTCCAGGTGCTTACTCAGGATTTGAGTCGGGCGGGTGCAGATATTCAGCAGGTTCCTGTGATTCAGGCAGAGATTGAGAGCATGAAACAGGAGCTGCAGCGGGCAAGGTAGTTTTGAGTCAATTGCTTTCCTGTCACCTTTCTTTTGTTGTACAATGCATTGGCAGTGTTTAAGGTCCTACCTTTTACCTTTTTAGTTCGATGTGGATGAATGGAAATCGTAGCCATCTGATGATTGGCATCCCAATTGATCATTGGGATGTTAAATGGTACGTATGTAGAACAGTCTTGTGTACAGGAAAAATTGCTGCTGATTGGATGGTTGGCATTTTTTGTTGGAGAGGAATTCTCATGTATTGCCCTTCCAAGATGATACCCAACAGCTGATTGACCTGAATAACCAAAAAAGATGTACTCCACCTGGACAGAATACTGGCACGAGTAATAACCTGGTTCGGAATTTGACCAGTTAGCGTGCATTCAAATTCATATTTCACATTGTGATACATCTTTCAATTAGAGAGTTCATGGATTAGCTTCATTCAATTCATTTATTTTAATCGCGTAATTTTAGTTTGACTGTGACGAGTTCAATTTTGATTAATTCTAATCTAAAAGTTGGTATAATGTGCGTGTAACTGCACATATAGACTGCACTTTTTTTTTTCCAAGGCCTGCAATTGATTTAAGCACATGTTGCAAAATTGGACGAATTAGTTCATTTGAGCGCCACAAATTTGGATGAATTCAATTGTGAGTTGTTTGAATGAACTGATTTGAAGTTCGATATCTACTTGTACGATCAGGTAACTGTTGCTGACCAACAGTTCTCAAGTGAGAACTGTGTATTAGTTCTTTCATGCTTGTGGCATTTACTTCTTTTCCCTTACGTGACTGCCAGGGCTGCCATCGAGTATGAGAAGAAAGGGCATGCTGCAAATTATGAACAAGGCCAAGCAATGGAGAAGAATCTGATTTTGATGGCTCGTGAGGTGGAAAAGCTGCGGGCAGAGATTGCTAATGCAGAGAAGAGAGCTCGTGCTGCTGCTGCCGCTGGGAACCCAGGTACGTGGTCCTATTAAGAATCTACAGGGAAATACCAAACATGTTCTCTTTGACTGCATTACTGTCGCTATGCTTGTGACATTGACATTGTTTCTAGATTATGGCCTATGCGGGGGTTTTAGTACACATGTTTTCCCTCTTCTGTTCACTTTGTTGTTTCGCAGTCACAATCATGATTGGAATTTACGTTATCTTCTTAGAATGGCAAAGTTCACAACTAGAACTTTGTTTTGCTTCTTGATTTGTCAAATCTGTTTACCTATGTATGTCTATTTGCTTTTGCATTGGGTGCATTGACATTAGAATAGTTCTCAGTCATAAAGTTACATAGCTGGATATTTCTGTTGATGAATAGTACTAGTATTCTCTGCATAGAAACATGGTTATGGGTGCGTGATGCAGCCGCTGTTTCACCAAGATTGTAGTGGGAGTTTAATTGAATCAAGTAGTAATTGTAAGATTTTCACTTCTCTTTTTAAAAATCATCATCATCAAAGCCTTGTTCCAACTATGTTGGTGTCGGCTACATCAATTTTGTTTCTCCATTCCGATCTCTCTTGAGCCAAATCCTTGGATGGATTGCGCTTCTTCATGTCTATCCTTACTAGTTACTACCAACATCTTTGTCCTCTTCGGCCTTCCCCTTTTCCTTGGTGGGCCATCAATCTACGAAAAAAATCTTTTCTTCAATGGCATTGTTGCCGGCTTGCACTGGACATGTCCAAACCATCTCAAACGATTCTCTCTTAATTTATTACTCATTAATGCCTGATACATAGTTATTAGAATCCTACGAGTTGTATCCCGAATATTAAGGAACACGATTCGTATCTATGTAATGAATCCCATTTACAGGTGAATCTTAGGATTCATATGTGAATCCTACGATTCGACACTCGTTTCATCGAATCTTATGATTCAAGCAATTCGGCTAAGCGGGAATAGCTACAACCAATAAGTTAATTTTAATAATCTTTTACCTTTTTTCTTTCTTTCTTTTAGCTCTTTCATTTCTAAAAGGCTATTTAGTATTTAATGAAATCTCCTAAGAATTTTTTGTGGTTTTGATAAGGTTTTAAAGATGAATAAAGAACATGCATTTAACTAAAGCATTCGACTGTACGTATGGTGCTTGTCTATATCTTCTAGTTTAATTTCTTTTTTTAATCTATTTTTGGTTTTTTTTTTTATCTTCACGAAAACTTTCTTTATTTCAAGAGATACCCTACCATGTAAGATTGATGGTTTAGATTTTATTTTTATTTTTATATTTTGATTTAAAGATAATAAAAAAAATATATATATATATATTCATACTTTAAACTTATTTAACTATTTACACATCATTTATTTTATATATATATGTCATGATGTTCTTGATATGATTGTATGATAGACTTATACTTGTTATTGTATTTATACTGCTATAAATGGGAAAATGGATGGTTATGAATAATTACTTTTATCCTTTTTCTTTTAATTTTTAATTACTTTTTATTTTTATTAGAAAAATAAAAAATCCACGATTCGCGATACAATTTGTAATTTGATTCGATTCATGGGTATGAACGATTTGCGATACAATTTCGATTTTGAAAACCATGCCTGATGGCACCCTATGCTCCGAAAAAGTGCTCATTTTTTATTCTATCTTTCGTAGTTTTACCACACATCCACCTCAACATTCTCATTTTTGCTACACATTTTGTGCATGTGTTGCTTCTTGCCATAGGTAAAAGCTGTTTTACTAGCTGTCCTATAAATTTTTAGTTCGATCTTGTTGGTATGTGTTGATCACAAAGCACTCCAGAAGAAAATTTCCACCTCAACTATCCCGCTCTTATCTTATGTTTGAAATTATCCTCAATCTCTCCATCCTTAGTAATTATCAAGACAAGGTATCAGGATGAATATTTTTGTAATATCTCTTGAGCTTCAATTACCATAGGAGTTTGAACTCTTTGCACATCCCCATTGAAGTTGCATTTCATATATTCTGGCTTCGTACGAATTATTTTGAAACCCTTGGATTCTGAAGCCTCCCGCCATCTTTTAAGTTTCACATTCATGCCATCTCTCGCTTCATCCACCAACACAATATTATCAGCAAACTACATATATGAAGGTATCTTCTTATTGTATGTATATTTCCATGCATTGGAACTTACAGTTTTTTTAATCTTTTATTTCATACATTTTCTTTATATTCATGGAAAATTGTATCAATTGCAAAATTTCCTCTAATTAAATAGCTAATCCTTTGTGTCTTCCATTAACATGGTGTCAGAGCAGGTCGCGTGACCTTTCTCACAACCCTCCTATTCAACGGGAACCCACCTACTCCTTCCTTTTCTCCCTCCATTTTCTCTTTCCTGCCTTCATCGTCTCTCATTCTCCTTTCCCCTCACTCATGTCAACTGGTGTAATCCTGTGCAAGGTATGACTCGCCTGTCTAGTTTGACTTGCAGAATATAGGCACGGTCAACTGAATACATGCTGTCGATACTCAAGGATTCTCCATGTAAGCTTGACTGTGCATGTTTTGGTTCCACAGTAAGTACTTGTAATTAGTTCATGTTTGAGGTCAGTTTTGAAGATTTATGAAGATTTCCCAGTGGGTATGTGAAGACTGGCTGATTCCTCACTTTTCACATTTAGAGGATTGGCTTTTGCCCCCCATGTTAGAATATTGGTGGATCATCCTTTTGCCTGGTTATTGGAGTTTTAGTGGATTGTGTATAAGACTGTACATTTGTTGTGGGGGCCAACAGTCGATCTGGAGTTCAGTCATTTTTTTCATTGTTGTGGTTCCTTGAATAGGCAGTTGTAATGGCTGGCTTGGCTTCATTCAAGATCAAATTATATGATAATGGGATGACAACTTGACAAGGATATTTTGTGTTTAACTAATAAGATTATAAGAATACCAACAATATGATTGTTTATATATCATGAAACACAAGCAATGATATTCCGTGGTTGGTGGCTGTTAGGATGTGTCATTGTGGAAAACTTATGTTTGGGATATATCAATGGAAAAGGTCTTTGTGTACCAGTTTGTGTAGGTGATTTAGTTGTGTGGGCTCCATTATTTCTTCTGAATTTACAAGATGAAATTCTTTTATTTGCTGATCTTTTACTGAGTGTCCTTTGTTTCAGAAAGTGGGAGTGATTGTAGGCTTTGTTGGTGTAACTCTTGGGGTTTGTTTTTATGAAATCTTTCTGCTGCTGTTTCACGGTCTTTATGGCTTGAAAAAGATAATTTTATGTTCCTAAACAACCTGAAAACTTCCTTTGGTGTGTTTGTGGAGGCTATGGCAATGTTTATTTTATGAGCTTGGCTCCTAAAGACTATACGTGGGGTGTTATTTCTTATTTGTGGTTTTGTAGAGACTAGAGATTCATATGGGGTTTTCATTTCTTGTTGATTTATGATCCATTTTTAGTTTTGTACTTCATTATTTCTTTTTTCCTTTTTGAGTGAATAAAATTATCAGTTATTATTAAAAAAAAGGTCTGTTACAAACCATTTTTCTATTAAGATGCATCCCAGAAAAGTTAACAGAGAACTGGAAAAATTTACGTATGCTTTTATTTCTTTCAGAAGGCCTATGGTAACGTGCCATGGCTCTTAATTTTTGCGGACATTAAAGAAAGACATGCATCTTTATTGGCTATATCTAAATCATAATACATATGTGCAAAGGGTTTGTAATGAGTGTCTGTGTGTAGGGAGTTGTCTAAGTTCTCAGTTGGTGTTGGATTGCACTAGGGTCACTTTGAGTTATTCTTTTTTGTTATGTACACTATAACAATAGCTATAGAAGATGAATTTCCTTGGTATTTTTTATTTGTAGAGGATGTGGCACTCATTAATCAAATATGAAAGCGTGTAAATGATGACTTAGAACCTTGGGGACAGGCTTTTGAGTTAAATGGGTTGAAAACTAGTAGATCAAATCATCAAAGATAGATTATGGAGTCCATATCTGTGGTATGAGCAGGGAAGATTAGTTGTAATTAACCCATCTGGGCGTTCGTGGAGTGGCATAAGGCGTGGGTTTACTCCCCACGTCTTGTGCTTGAAACCCGCCCCAGATTTGATCGGTGTGCATTTGTGTGGGTTTAGCGGGTGCCACCTGGGGGAGTGATCCTAATGGTTCAAAGACCTCAAGGATACCCATGCCATTAAAAAAAAATAAAGATTAGTTGTAATTGAAAAGACTCAAGTGTCACAATGTGTTAGTTTTAGATATCCAGGAGCAACTACATAACAAAACAATAGCCCCATAAGGGTTTGTTTTTTATTCCAAGATTTTTTTTTCATGAATTCTAGGAATATAATTGTTATTTGGTGATTTTTAGGAGCTGCCTGCTGAATCTTTTTTTTCAGTCTCATGATTCTGAGTTTGGTTACCAGAATGTGATTCTAAGACTTTTGTAGACTTCAAAGAATGCCATTTTACTTATGTATACTTCATTTCCAGAATTAGTACGATAGTAACTCGATGGAATGAGTTACATCAGAAATTCAAATTTCTTGCCACATGGAACCACTTTATTCCTACTAATTTCTTAGGAGAATTGATTTACATGCTATCATCTTTCAGTTCAGCTCTTATAAAAGGCTAGATGGAGCCTTTCTTCACAGCTGCATTTGATTTCTTGTTCTGAGTCAACTTCTATGATTTGAATCGCTCATCTGCTGAATCTGAGCCTGTAGCCCAGGGAGCTATGTGGGCTGGCTAACCATATAATCTGCTAACATGTAATAAGCACATGGATGTTAATCCTTTCGGTGGTTTTTTTTTTTTTACGATAATTCTACTAGCAGAAAATCATTCCATAGATTGGACATCTTAGTGGTTGAAGTTATCAGATGACAGCTTTGTAAATGGATTACATCACCGTCACTCAACCTGTGCTTGGTCATGTTGAAGTGGCTCTTTTAATTAATATAAAATACTTGATTGATTTTCCAGATGTGTCTACCAATAATTTTGCAACCTGGTGAGTTGACTGGGATAGGTCAATATGTCATGTACTGGATGACTGGATAAGATTTTACAACCTAGCTGGGGGGAGATTTGCATTTTGCCCCAAACTTGGTTGATCCGCGAAGTCAACTGGTAACTCAGTTGACCTGGATGATTGCTGTATCAAACTCAAGTAGAATCTGAGTGAAAAAACATCTTGCAGCCCTTCTCCTGCCTTTCACGACCTTTTGTGAATGGGAAAGAACCATAACTCTCCCTGTCCTTTTGTTTTAGTTTTCAGATATTTTTCCTTTCATTGTTCTTTTCTTTTGGAGTTAACGTGCTCGTGAAGGTTCTTCTTTCTTTTTTTATTGCACTTTGCTTCAAGACCTAAATTGAATTCTTCCAGGTGAAAACATATGTTCCATTTCCTCTATGTTTCTTTGTTTTTTTTTTTTTTTTTTTGCCCTTTCTGAAGGGAACGATCATTGGATTAATTTCGTGTGCTTTATGTCAATTTGTTCGTGCAAATTGCAATCCTTATGATGCATTCTGTTTCCTTCCTCCTTTTTTTTTTTTTTTTTTTTTTTTTTTTTCGATTTGGTCTCCAATATTCTTTTTATTGTCAAGCACTCAGAGAGATGGCAAATTATTCTGAAATTTGCATTTACTTGTTATTAATAGAATATGGTGTTGTAGTTCTGTAATTGGCAATCTTATTGTAATTCTGTTTTCTATTTGTTCCTCAATGTGTGTTTGTCGTTTGTTTTTTAATTTATTTTTCTTGCAGTTACTTGCAAAATTACATAAACATGGATATGCATTGAAGTATGCGATTTCTTGATTTTTCTTCAATAAAATATATTTGTCTATGGATTTTTTTGACATATTTTGTTTATTTTAGTTATTATAATTTACAAATGTATTACTTAGAATAAAAAGCAATAAAAATCAATTTAATCACCCTCCTGGTCGACTTGCTGAGTCAATCTTGTCAACTCAATCTGGTAATTGGCGGAGTTTGGTCGACCCCGTGCGTTGGGAAATTAGGATGTCAAACTTCAATTCACTTACAATAAAATTTGAGTTGTACAGCAGGAGGCAGAGGGAAACTAAGGGCTCGTTTGGCATCAGTTCCCGGGAATATTTCCGCATTCTTAGGGAATAAAAACTGAAAGAATGTGTTTGGGTGCAATGAAATGACCATTCTTAAAAAATATTCTTATGGAAATTGAAGCCATGAGAATGTAAAATGCGGTACGATTCGAATTCGTTTCTCTGCTAGAGAAGGACGCGCCGCGCACGTTCAAAAGCTCCCCTCTCTTCCAATTATACAACGTAAGAAAGAAGGAGAAATATTGTCAGGTTTACTGTCCCCCACTCTCACCACACACAACCACAGTATCAGAGAGTTGTTTGGCAGTGGGAAAAAGTGGGGTTTAATTATTACAGGCATGCAGCCTGTACGAATGAGTTTCAAAATCTAATTATCTTCAATATTGATGGGTTGATTCCAATTTATACCGATGCACAAAAATGTCTTGGACGAGTAATCAATTCAAAGGGCCTATAATCAATAAAAAAAAGGGCAAAACACTTATACGGCTATTTATCCTTGTTAATTAGGAATGGACCATCCATGGGTAGATCAATCATACTAGTCTGAATCTGTACTGTAACACTCTTTGTACTTTCTAATTGTTGCAGAAACATGCTACAGAGATTTCCACAAAATAAGTAAATACATAAATAAAATGCTGCAAAGATTAAGAGGGTATACAATTTGCTTAAAGAATTATTCTTTTGAAATGTATGCACTATATTGGCATAAATTGCATTAGTCTTTTCGTTTAGAAAGAATTTCATACCTGTTTTGGTTAGAAGTTATCATTGCTTTTTATCTTTATAGATAAACTTTCAATGCCTAGGTTCATCTCAGTTATTATGAGACATTTTTCATGGGTTCCTACCGAAAATGAACATTTTCAAAATCAATACATCTTAAAAACATGGCGGAGTGCAAGAATTGGTATATCACCCTGGAATTTTGATTCCTCTTTTACAATAAAATAGTAACATTATAATTTTCAAATATTATAAGATTTATAACATAGAAATTTATATTTTCAATATATAATATGAATGTATTAATATTTTACAATGGACTAAAATCTAAGAACGGTGTCAAATATGATTAATCTTATCGTGTCCCTTGGAAACAATTCTGAGAGAATGTGGCTAAACAAGTTCAGCGTGACTATTTTTTTGGAACAGAAACGTTCTCAGCCTACTGATTCTCAGAATAGGATTATTCTCCACCTAGAAATGATGCCAAACGGGACCTAAGTAACCGAGTTTTTTTATTTTTTCCTTTAAATGAACTTCTCCTCCATTTGTAAATTTATCTACTGTTTTAGAATGACATCACTTTTTTGTATGTGTGTGTGTGTGTGTGTGTGTGTGTGTGTGTGTGTCTGAAGGTGTGTGTCTGAAGGTGCAGGTTATGGTGGAAACTATGGAAACCCTGACACTGGATACGGAACAAATCCTTACCCTGCTGGCTATGGCATGAACCCAGTATGATAAATTTTTCTACAGTTAATATCCATTGTAAATGCTTATTTCCTTGAAAATGCTGTTAAAAATTTGTGATTTTCTTCTTTCTACATTTCAGGTACAAGGTGTTGCAGAAGGTGGTCCTCAGTATGGACCCGGACCAGCTTCTTGGGGTGCATATGATATGCAGCGAGCTCATGGGCACAGATAAAAAAGTTTGCTGTATTATGCTAAGTCGTGGCTGCCTCGTGTTGCTTACCTCCTAAATGGTATCTTGGGCTGCAACCTAGTTTCTACTTAGGTTGGGGTTGAAATGTTTGTCGTAAATGACATTTTGGAAGACAATAGTACATTTACTTTTGAATGTAGCTTGCAGACTTTGATGTTCTATTATTAGCATTGTGTTCTGGCATGCCAAAACTATATCAACTTGGATAGTTTCTGATTTAGATTTCTTGTCAGGCTCTATCCTGTATTCGGATTTAAATTATCATTTCTGGAATTTTCTTACCATTGTGAGTCACTACTACTTATATATATATATATTTATTTATAAATAAAGATCTTGCTTTTCCTTGTCTGTGGGTGCTTGCAGCAATACATTCAGCATGATAGGGCTAACCACCCATTTGTGTTCGTTCCTTGTTATTAGGACAAAAATGGTGTGTGGGGTCCCCACTTTACAGTTCCTCTCGTGGAATATGCAGAATGTTAGGTTATGGTTTTGTTGATCAGTTGAAACTCTGGTCAGCTTCCACTCCAAGTGTGCATTCCTAGCTATTGGTGCTAGTCCTTCCCAAACTGTCTAGTTAATAAACATCATTCCAATGCTTCATAATCTATGGTCTTTACCACTGCAGTAGAGTGCATACTGGAGCAGAATAACATTACAATGACTTCGGATAGAACCCTTTATAGAATATTTTATGAATGCTTTATGAACAAATCAGTTATTCTATGGGACACTGATGACTGATCTTATATCTTGGTTTGTGTTTCTTCAGCTCATTTAATTGATCTATTTTTTTAGCTTTATTTATTTTTTGTTTGTCTTGCTCATGGATCGAAATCTTGGCCGCTACGTATCATATCGGCTGGATACATTGGCTGTATGGGCCAAGACTGCACACTTTTTCCTATTTGTTGGTGTTCACATGTGTATCAGAGCGTATCAGCTTGATATGATGTGTGTCGGCTGATTTATCAGATGTATCAGCAAATACATCCTGATATGTATTGGATGACCCTTGTAAGCAAAATACACCCCATTTTCATCATTTTTAATGTGATAGATTGTGGAGAGTCGTGTGTATTTCTACCCCACAAAACCAATGAAAAACACTTCAATTCGAAGAATCAAAGCTGACACGCCACCTGTAGCACGAGGGCTTCCCTTAAGAAAAGAAATCTGGATTTGAGGTAAAATTTGTAGGTTTTTTTTTTAATATATAAATAACTGATTTTTCTGAGATTTTTAAAAGGTAAGTTTCTTTTAAGCGTTGCTTACAAAGATCATTTCGTTAGTGTTTTCTTATTTTAGATTGAGGAGTTCCATAGATCTATCATCTAAGCGGTGTTATTAGCTAGTAATTAGTAAGTACTAAATAGTTGTAGCTTGCAAGAAACAATCAAGTACGAAGTAGTAGCTATTAACTAAGTGTTAAATATTGTGTAACACACATTACATCATTGATGATGTCATGATAGTACATGCTACATATGTAGTAAATACTAAGCAGTTATCAGATTTTGAACCTACTGTTTGACCATTAACATTTTATTACATCCAAACTTAATATAACTTAGTTAAATGAAAAAATATATTAGTATAGTTCTTTTAAAATCATGCAGTGATAGGATTTTAATCATTTTATGATAAAGAATTATCCGGTATCAGGTTTTGAATCAACGGTTTGACCATAAATATTCTATTACATCCTAGCTTAATATAACTAAGTTATATGAAAATAAATAAATTAGTATAGTTCTTTTAAAATCATACAGATATATTTTAGTTGCTAATGAAAATAAACATCAAAATCTAACATGTTCTTAATATTCTGAGTTTTTTAGATTTCTTTTTTTTTTTTTTTGGAATTTTTAACCTCAAATTAGTTCACACCGGCAACTGATACATTTCACCGCAACTGATATATATCATTTGATATGTATCGTTTTGGGGGCAGCCAGTATGCCCTCTGCATCTGCTTTTTGATCCTTGGTCTTGCATTTCATTGTTGATGAGTTTATATAGTAGATGTGACATTTGTCGCCCTTATTGTGGCAGATTATTTATGTACCAGTGTCGAATGCCTTTCCCATTCTATAGGACAAAGATCCTTGTGTTGAACAAAGATGGTTTAGATGATTGGTGCTCTTACTCTCATTTAGATTGTTGTGAAGTCAATATAGATATTGTCATTAGATATTATTTACTCATATGAATTTGTGCATGACTGCTGCCTCAGTTATCTGTCCACTGGCAGAAGCATATGGCCATTCATTTGGTCAATGAGCCATTATCCATTTGGTACCAGTAATAAATGAGTATCCATCTTAAAATAACCATTTTGGTCTCTATTTAGTTGTTTGGAGTGAGTGGTTTGGAATTAGTGGTCTGATGTTTTATGGAATCGGGGCTTCATCTGTCTCCTGTAATTAATACTAATCATGGATTCTACTGTTTTATAGCTGCAACTCCATTTTTAGTTTTGCTTTGTATAGGGCAGCGTGTACTTTTCTTAGGTTTCTTACAGCTATAAGTACAAACTTCTGGGCCCATATCAGATTTCCTATATTGCTTCTATAAGCAGATGTCATCGTCAAACCTAATCGTACTTCGTCGGGGTCCATGAGTTAACGAAACTCTGATATTCCATCAGGAAACTGTTGTTTCTAAGTGCAACGTACTGTTCAATAGGGTCCGAGTCACTGTGAAATGCCAAATACCGGCATAAATCTGACTGCTGATTTTAGTCTTAGACGGGGGTAGGAGCCTTTCATTCTTCTGTGAGGGATGGGATGAGGTTGTTTGGTGGCATTTGAGAATGGGGTGCATATGTTGTTTTGCTTATTGGGAGAGCAGTGTCAGAGTTTCATTCCTTTGTAGAAAGGATAGAAGCAAGTGATGAGTGCATTTGGATGAAGCTGCTGCTCTTTGGCAAGGGAGGTTCTCAGTTGAAGCCTGCTGGATGAGTTTCACGGTCAAGTAAGTGGTATTATTCCTGAATGTTTTTACTGTTACTGTAATCTGCATCCATGTTATCGTTATTGCTTGTCTGCTTGTTTTGTTAACAATCTCTGGCTAAAGATTTTTTACACCCCATCCTGTGGGTAGGTAATGGATGCTGGTGTTTTTAATCAACATTGTTCATAGAAAGGGCTTCTTGTTTTGGACATCAAGTCAATGTGGTTGAGGAGTGTTTTTATGTGTGTTAGTACCATTTCTAGGTTTTTAAGCTGTGGAGTTGACCCTTTTTTGATTTGCGTAGCTATACTGCGTTACATTCTTTGATCTTGGTGGATGTTCAGTATAAGCTGTCTTATTTGCCGAGCTTAGCTGTTGCAAATTGCAATGATCTCCAAATGGTGATTGTTGTTATTGTGTTGTCCTGTCTGAATCGAGTAACCTACCTGCACTTTGAATTCATCAATTTAATAGTAACAAAAAAAAAAAAAAAATCCAGGTTGATCTGTGCAGATCGAAAAAGAAGTGGTAGATCCATTCTCTTTTGTTGCCACTGAAGCAAATCTTTTGTGACCAAATCATGTTGTGATGCAGTTGCGTAAAGTGATGCAATCAGGCCTGTTGCCCTAGCATGAAACCCTATAAAGTTTAAGAATTTTGTTTCATATTTTATTTTCCTTAACGAGTTATAATTAGGATAGCTTTCTAATTTTAGTAGGAGTCCTTATTTAGTTTCCTTGTTAGGAGTCTTAGATTATGGGGTTTGCTTTCTTATTTATATGAGCATTGTAGAAGGGTGAAAGACAGGGCTTGAGATGGAGAAAAAGAAAGAGAAAAAGGGCTTGAGATGGAGAAAAAGACAGAGAAAAGAGAAGAAAGAGAGGAGGGGAAAAAAAAAGGAAAGGGTTTTTCTGCCTTTTGCTTTATCTCAAGGCATGGAGCCCTAGGCATGGCAGCATCAAAGTCCTACTAATCTGTCCTATAGGAGATAGTCCAGCAGCTAGCAGATAAAATTGTCTTAGGTTTGATCTGTGTGATCAAAGGAGCCTGGCGCAATAGTTCAAGTTCAGGTTGGGTCGAGAATAGGCTGATCTGACCTGAAAGCCCAACTAATAGAAGCACCTCGCAATCATTGACGATAAAAGTGAGATGTTGGATTTATTTTGCAGATTTTGGAGGGTCAGATATATTTTGCAGATTTTGGAGCCATCTGGACTTTGATTTGCAATCTGCCTTCACCTATTTACCTTTGAAAACAAGATCTACACAACATGTAAGTCTATTATAAATTTAATTATTAATTACATATTATAAGAAAAAAAGTTAAACATGCCTCCAAGGAAGCATGTGGAGATGGCCACTTTGACCTAGGAATAAATGATTCGATCTGTGATCTGATACAACAGGTTGATGAATTGATAATGGGTTACGACTAGTTGTCCCTGTGCTCACCACAAGTCATGCCCAATTAGCAGCTGTTTGTAATCAAATTAGGGATACCATCATATGTTTCCCACAAATTCTATAGCTATTAACTCAAATTACAAATCTCGAGTAACCAGGTGGACCACAACTATGACAAAATAACCGTTTGAGGAGACAAGATGCAAGCAGAAGCATTTATGGATTGGTAACTATGCATGGAAAATGTGTTTGCACATAAACCAGTGACAAATGGTCATAAAGTGACACTAGTGGCTACTGGATTTCATGGATATTTGGCACTTTAATGGACCAAGTTGCAACAGTGATGGAGACACGTAAATTTGGTTCTGGCGGAAACATAGGCAGAAATGCAGAGTCGATGAAACAAAAGTTCCTTCCAATCAACTGTTAGAGAGATTTGTTTTCCATACTATTGGATTTGAAGCTAGGTAACAAATCGGTAGATTATACAGAAAATTTTCTCATCCAAGCAAGGTAAGACTTAGATGAATAAAAAGATTTGGTAATCTGCAGGTACTGTCATCTTAGCCTGGACATATGACATTTCTTGGCATTTCAAAACTTTGAGACAATCTAGTGCAGCACGCGATAGAAGCCAAAGAGATCGCCAACCGATACTCGAAAGTTCAACTCACTTAAAAGGGTTTGATCAATTGCTTGTGTCGCTGCCTACAGGTACCCCAGTCCAATCAAGCAAACATACATGGTCAAGTTCTAGATATAATAATGCTCCAAGAATAATGACAAATCGCTTGCATCCTATCATTGCCGAGAAAAATGACATTTGTCATTTCTATGTCCTAAACATCCTCTGAGAGCTTCCTTACATGTGAGAGGGGAGCAAGAGATTGAAGAACAAGAGGATCCAAAACTCAAGGAGCAGTTGAACATGGAAATAGTAGAAGTAGAAAAATTAGAGCAAGTTGTTGAATATGGCCCCCACCAAAGGTCCAAAGGTGAAATCCTGCTGAATACTCCCTGCTAGTACTAATGGGACTTCTGCCAACTGTTGAGTGTTTGCGGAATAATCTCTTTCATTTAACATGTATTGTAAATGGGCATTGCAGTGTTGTGATTGATGGGGGAAGTTCTGATAACGTCAAATCACAAGCTCTTATGGATGGCCTAAAGCTAAGGGTATGCAAGTAGTATCACCCCTATTTTGTTTGTTGTTTAATGACAAGTGACGAGGTGCAAATATGATGCACATGTGATCTTACTTTTGCTAATAGTGAAGACTATACAGACATAGTGTGGTACAATGTAATACTAATGGATAGTGGAGATATTTTACTTGAAAGACTGTGGATGTACGACAAGCTATGATGCATGGGTGCTTCAAAATGGGTAATGTCTCGTGTTGCATTGTATCCAATTCTCTTCACTTTTTATGTGTAAAATCCACGTGTTTGCTGCGTCCATTGTGTGTCCCGGTCGTATCCATGTTGTATCTAGGCATCATAGATGACGAGGATGGAACTCATGGAACATGGAACCAAACATATATATGCTTTTTCATGATGGGAAGCCCGTCGCACCACATCCTATGAAGCAGGAACCACCATGAAAAGAGTCAAGGGAAAGTGTCACAAAAGAAGTGCCTCAAGTATGCCCCCTATACAAAGCAACACAAATAGAACTTGAGTTCTAGGTCGAACTCTTTTGCAACCAGGCAAACATGATGCAAGAGTTGATAAAACGATGCGTGGCCCATGTGTGGTACCCAAGAGAGTTTAAGAAGTTGGTTTCTTATTTTATTTTCTCTTAGGGCACGTTTGTGTACATGTAATTTCCGTGGAAATTGGAAATTGTCACATCAGCAAAATCTATGGGTTTCAAATTCTTTGGAAAAGTTTTTCCGCGGAAGTCAAAATTTTATGTTTGGTGCAAAAAGGTTTTCCTCGATGAATTAGTGCTAATGTTGTTTGGTACAGCTATGGATTTCTTTAGTAAAAACAACTTTTTAGTGAAAACTATTGGGTGGGTGGGTTGGTATGTGTGTGGGGTGGGTGGGGTTGGGAGGGGAAGAGGAAGAAAGAGGGTGGCTGGGTGGAGTGAGGGTGAGAGAGAGGAAATTGGGTGGTCGGTTTTCCGTGGAACTGGACTTCCCATACCCCCCCATAGGAAATCTATTTCCATGGCTAGGAAGGAAAAAACTGATGTGGCGAAAAAGGATTTCCGCAGAAAACTGCCGCACCAAACACATGAAAAAGAAGTTTTCTGCAGAAAACTACAACCTTTTCCGCGGAAATGGGCTACACAAACATGCCCTTAATGAGTTGTAATTAATATTAGCTTTCTAATTTCAATTCGAGTCCTTTTTTAGTTTCCTAGTTTGATTATTATTTGCTTTATTAGTTTGATTAGGAGTCTTAGATTATAGGCCTTGCTTCTGATTTATATGAGCGTTATAGAAGGGTGAAAGACAATTTTAGAGTTGAATAAAATTCAGTCGTGGAGCATCATCTTTTGAGGTCTCGTGTAAGTCATGATTGAGAAAGATTATTTTCCATTCTTCAGCACTTCCGACCCAAACCCTTCCCTGGGGTCTGCGTTATCTTGCTATTGTATCAACCCTATGGAAAGCTCTTTGTACTTTACTGCTATTTGGAGAGAGACGAACTTTAAGCTGTTGATTGTATTCATTTGTCTTGACTCGCCTTTCTTTCCTTTTCTTTTTGGCCTTTTACTTTGCAAAATTTTCATTTTCACCTCTTTGTAGCAGTCATTTGTTTCTCAATGTAACTGTTTCTCCAATTGCAATCATTAGTGCTAAGAGAAGAGGATTATTAAAGAAGGAAAGAGGTCTTCAGACAGCTGTCCTCACATGTCCTATGTAATGAAAATATTTCATATAATAGGAATATGGAATACCGTAGTCTTAAGTAACATGTTGAATATAACAGTCATTATGCTTCCCTTATAGCTGGTTAAGTCAGTGTATTCCATTCTCAGCATGCTACAAATTTATTTCATTTTCTTATGTTCTTCCCCCCTTGTAAAATGTTCAACTGGTATTGCGCCACTACTTATAAAAGGGGTTACTATGTCCCCACTTGTCACTTCCACTATATGCCACTATATGCTTGGTCCTCATGAACAAATTGTCATGAGGCAATATTATTGCTTTTCCTCACAGTACTTCCTTAAGGAGAACCATGTTGAAGCCATATCTCGAGTATTAACTGAAATCAAATTATTGGAGAGAGTGAGGAAGTTATAATGGCAATTCCGAGGAAATTAACCCCAGTAGAATTATGAGGAAAGTAAACATGTTTCTTACAACTGCCTGTAGCTTAGATGATGAGTATCCGGTTGCGTGACATCGTATCCAGTAGAATGATTTCCTCATAATTTCCTGCATAAAGACATGGTTAACCCCAGTAGAATGATTGCCGTTGTAAACAAAGAGAATAGTAAATTAGTAACCTTTCCTCATGCCTGATGAACAAATAATGAGTAAACGTAGGAGCTTTACTCAAACCCCATGGATAAAA